>BPTQ01000008.1:229213203-229533033 GCA_019973895.1 Chrysanthemum seticuspe | reverse complement strand
ACTGTTATTAAAAACTTCTAAAAAGCTTAAAAAGTTTAAAAATACCTAAAACTTTCAAAATATAAAAAGATAAACTAAAAACTTCCAAAATATTAAAACATAAAACAAAAAGCTTATCTATATATGTTCTCTGTCTACTTCTATCTGGAAATGAGGAGCAGAAGGAGGATTTCTGCAAACTCACAAAGACCAACTTCCGAAAAATTCGGTTCTGCACCTTCTTATTTGAGTTTTACAAGAGAACCTTCTCGAAACCACTTCTACAGACGATTGACTATAAGTCTGGAGTGTTTTATCTCAAGGTGGTGTGGAAAAAGGTGAACAAGGGACTACTTTACTACAGCTTACAGCTATACGAAACGAGAACTCACAACTTGCAACAACGTACTCTCTCGTTATCGTGAAAATAATAGTGTCATGTTTCCCTAAAACAACTTAAGTTTCGGTATCAGTCTATTAACTCTAGAGTAGGTATTCTAAACTCGTGTTGTCCTACTGTACCGATACATAAGTCGGAGACATCTCCTTTATCTTCATGAGTAAACGAAGAAACTTCTGGTCGAGTGTTCGAATAGTGGGTTTCTGTGATAATAAAAGTGCTATTGCTCTCTCATGCAACAACGTTCAACACTCAAGAGCAAAGCATATCGACATTCGACATCATTTCATCAGGGAACAAGTGGAAAAAGGTGTGGTGGAACTCTATTTTGTGAGGTCTGAATATCAGTTAGCAGACATCTTCACCAAAGCTCTTCCAAGAGAACATTTTGAGTTTATTCTTCCACGTCTTGGCTTAAAAAGCCTTCAACCAGAAACACTCAAACGTCTTTAGGAGGAAGACGAGGAGTAAAGGTCTATCTTCATCTGTCTCTTGTATATATCTATTCGAAAAACAAAATACAAAATTATAAAACCTTCAAAAATCAAATAGAAAAATATAAAACTTTCAAAATCCATAAAAATTTGAAAAATTCGAAAAATCTTCAAAAATTATTGTCATTTTGTCATGTTTCTCTCGATTCGATTATATCTACGGTCTTGTTGTTGTCATTCAAAGAATGACACGGGACTTTAGATATTGTTCGAATTTTTATTATTTAAAAAAAAAAAAAAATCAAAAATATTTTTGGGAGAAAGAGAAACAATGGTTTATTGTCATTTTCAGGCAATAACCCGGTTTTAAAAGAAAGAATAGAGACATGTTTTACCATGTTTTCAAATTCCATGCTCTGATTCTATAGACATTTATCTGCTGAAAACTAAATGCTTTAAAAAATAACTCGGTCTCTATTTTTGATAATCATCAGGACTTATTTGTCAAAATCTCTATCTCTCAATCAACAACCTATGTCATTGATTGAGGGGGAGAATGATTTTAATTAAATTAAAAAGTTATTTGGCATTCAATTGTTTTCAAAAGATATTCATGCATATTTTATCAATGGAGTTTAAAGTCTTAAAATCCGATCCGTATCAGTTAAAACGCTTTCATAATCAAGTCACAATTCCCTTTAAAAGCTTTCTAAATCAATTTAAATCAATAAGAGATCACAAATCTCAAATGATTTGATAATTGTGATCGGGGGAGAATGTGTGATTTAAATTGGATTTAAACTATGGTTTCATAAGGATGTACATGCTATCCTTCACACATGTGACAAACGATTTCAAATTTTCCATGCACATGTTGAGGGGGAGCATCTATCTTAAAACATATGATTTGAAACGTGATCAACTTATCTCAATGTGCAGGTTCCCTCTAGTATGTGCAAAACTCTTTTCAAATCTCGAGGCACATATTGAGGGGGAGCAAACTTATGAAAACCTCATCCTTCCTGGAAATGCTTTATCTTCTTGATTTGATCAGGGAACTGATGTTGATATCTTTTAGAAAAAGGTAATCAAAGAAGTAAATTCTTCCTCTTGCCTCCGTGTGCAAAACGATTTCAAACATTTGATGCACATGTTGAGGGGGAGCACTTGTTCTAAAAATATCAAAAACAATTCAGGTGCAAAATGTTTTGATAATATATCACAAGTATCTGGATTGATTTTCAAATGGTTTTCAATTGGTTCCATATGGAAGATGAACAATACCAAATAGACCGACCAACTTTACTTTATGTACGGTGATATAAGGATGATAAGGTTAGGTATTGGTTCCCATGATCCGCCAGAACCGGAGGGATCTACCCAGGGACAATCCACTAGATAGTGTAGAGTCCTTAGGTACGATGATAAAAGGAGAAAAAAATGAGATATGGGAAGAGTGCGGACTCAGGAACCAAATGTGCACAAATTGAGTCTAGAGCCACGAGATCATCAATAAATCTCATTAGGACACTTTCAATGAAGACTCTCTGTTTCACACAATGTGGAAAGAGAGATTATATCTTGAGTCCTACGCATTATCCTTGTGGTTTTGCCTGAACATCCGAGTGATATGTGAAGATATTCACAATGAAGATGGAAAACCTTCTGGAGCTATCATCAAACAAGCTCCTGGTAGGTGGCATGTGAGATCTATTATATAGATCAACCATGTGACAACTGAACAGAAACAATGGGGCGATTCAATCTCTTGAATCAATCCTGGTTCAGGTTATGGATTGACGGATACCTTTGAAAAACCGGTCTTTGTGCTTAACAACTCTTTTCTTTAGCACATCGACCGTGTACTCATTTTTCAAACCAAAAGGTGTTTTTGTGATTGATAATTGATCTTCAATAAAACCTTCATTGTATTGCAAAAACAATTTCTATTGAGCAATACACGATTGTTTTTCAAATCTCTTTTCATCAATCAGTGGACTTAAAATTCGCTGGTTCACTCACTCCGTGTTGTCTTCTTTGAGATGTTCCGGTTTGAGAACAGCTAGAGCAGCTGCGAAACCCTGTCAAGGAAATTCTTCGGAATTATACCTGATCACAGGCAGTACATGTACTGATCAACGGGGAACCGTGGGCCGTGTACCTCAATTCAACGAAAGTGATCAAAGACACTTTCGTGCGATTTATTGCTAACTGTTGTATGCAGGTACGCCCGACGTTTGCAGCTGATCAGAATGAAGCGGTCAATCCATAGCCGCATGCTCACTTAACACATTCAACTCAAAAGAAATCATGATTAGTGCATCAATGACTCTGATATTTTCACTCCATGCTTCTGCTACGCTGCTGCCAATATCTTGAATCAACGAATGCTTCTGCTACGCTGCTGCCAATATCTTGAATCAACGAAAGCTTCCGCTACTCTGATGAGAAGATATCATGATCCAGAATGTGAGCATGTCGGTCCTAAAGTCACAACATCACATAATACTAACACCACAATGGATGTCTCAGAGATTTTTTATAGCTGATGATCTCAAAAGCTGGCTCATAATTATTATCACGTGGACCAGTAAAAGACCTCCACTTGGAGTAACCAAACATGCAATATGAAGAATCAATGACTACGACCTTAGGAGCAAAGTACTACATCAAGAATGCAAGAACAATTGTTAATGTAATATCTATTTGTATTCAATGTAATTTTGGTACATGATTGAGGTGACCTCCCTTAGGGGGAGATTGTTAGGAATTAGAAATTCCAGGTATTAAAGAGTCGGTCACCTCAAGCATATGTAATCGTTAGGAAGCTCGTAGTCGTAGTTCTTTTTAGTTAAGTAGTATTTAGTTAAGTAACACCGTGGAGGACGGACGGGTCTTTACCCACTGTATGCCTGATCCACAGCCCGAGGTGTGGCGATTTATGTAAGACTATAAATACTCTCTACCTTCCAAGGTAGAGAGTTGGAGCTCATAATAATATCTTTCACTTTCTCTCACTAAGTTCCCTAAACCTCTAACTTTCTCTCTCTAGAACTCCATTCATACGCCACTTTGTGTTATGGTTTGATGTGTATGTGAAAACTAATATCCTACAACCCTGCTAACGAAGTAGATTGGGATTTGCTTCTTCTCCCTTTCTGCCAATAACACAGCGTTGATGCTTTCGAAGGAGGCTACTATATACATGAATAACCTTTCACCTTTGATCGGGGCTGTGAGTGTAGGTAGGATAGCCATGAAATCCTTTAGCTTTTGGAAGGCTGCTTCTGCGTCCATACTCCACTGGAACGTCTTTTTGTCTATGCATCCCTTGAGTGTTTTAAAGAACGGCAAAGATCTATCTGCACCCTTCGACAAGAATCTGTTGAGGGCTGCTAGCTTTCCGTTCAGACTTTGCACTTCCTTTAGGGACTTAGGAGGCTTCAAATCTGTGATAGCCTTAACCTTCAAAGGATTGGCCTTAATACCTTGCTTGGTGATCAGATGCCCCAAAAATTGTCCTTCTTCCACACCGAAGGAACACTTCTTGGGATTTAATTTCATATTGATGGCGCGAAGCTGGTCGAAGGTTTCCTTAATGTCGGAGAGCATATCCTCCTCCGACCTACTCTTGATGACCATATCATCTACGTAGGCCTCCAGATTCCTACCTATCTGCTTGTGGAAGGCTTTGTCCACTAATCGTTGGTAGGTGGCACCTGCATTTTTCAAACCAAAAGGCATCTTTTTGTAACAATAAACGCCTTTTCCTGTGAAAAAGGTTGTCTTCTCTTCGTCTTCTTCCGCCATTTGTATCTGATGGTAACCTTTATAAGCGTCTAGGAAACACTTTAGCCGAAACCCTGACAAGGATTTCACCTTCCAATCAATCTCTGGCAGAGGGTAGCAGTCCTTCGGACAGGCTTTGTTAATATCTGTGAAGTCTACGCACATTCTCCATCCTCCGTCATGCTTCTTGACCATCACCGGATTGGCCACCCAAGTTTGATACTTCACCTCTCTGAGTATGCCTGCTGCTACGAGCTCGTCCACTTCTTTGCATGCAGCAGTATTTCTTTCAGGAGCCAGGCTTCGACGCTTTTGTTTTATGGGTTCAATGTGTTTGAACTCATTGAGCTTGTGTTCAGTGCTGAAGGGCTTTCCGTCTATGGTGAGAGTTCTGGGGACCCCTGTCATGTCAGAGTAGGTTCATGCGAAGACATCTGCATTAGCATGAAGTACCTTTTCCAATTCTGCTTTAAAGGAGGTTGGGAGCTTCTTTCCAATTACCACCGTCTGATCGGGGTAGAGATCATTTACCACAATGCGTTCTTCAGCGTCAGTACAACTGAGGACATCCTTCGAAGGCTCCTCTGAAACCTGTTTGATCCTTTTGTTTACTGTCGTAGACTCCTTCACCTTATAGCTGGAGAAAACCGTTCCAATGCCAAAAGGTGTTTGGAATTTGACCGCGGCATGTATGGTTGAGACAACGATGCCCATCTTCTGCATTGCTGTTCTCCCTATCAAGAGGTTGTAGGGAGATTCCGACCTTACGATGGTGAAAACCAGAGTTTCTGTCCTTTTTAGCCTTCCTTCTCTGATCGTAACCTCTAGAGGGACTTCTCCCAAGGGCCATGAGTGCTCCCCTGAGAATCCCACTAAGGGTACCTTCGAATCTACTCTCTTCGACCTTATTGAAGGTTTGAGCTTTAGAAAACATCGTTCGTAGATAACTTCGCAAGAGCTACCGCAGTCAAGGTAGGCTCTGTTTACTACTCTATTTGAGATCAAAACTTTGATGACCACAGGGTCATTTGAAAGAACTTTCCCTGTGATTGAAGGAAAAATGACATCTCCTACTCCACACAAGGCTTCCTCTTTGAACTAGAGTCCTCTTTGTATACCATGAGGATGGGTGCTTCGACAGGTGTGGTATCTTTCCCCAACTGAGTGTCGGAGGCTTTGTCTTTACCTCTTTTTATACCCTTCACCAAATGTCCCAATTGGCCGGACTTTACGGCCTCTTCTATCTGCTTCTTGAGTTCTCTGCAGTTGTTGGTGTCGTGTCCGTAATCGTCATGGAAGTAGCAAAATTTGGAAGTATCTCTGGGCCTTCCTTTGTTTGCCAAGCGAGGAGGAGGATCAAAGGCCTTCGCAGCTTTTTCCGTAGCAAGTATCTCCCTTGGAGATTTGGACAGATTAGCCAAGAGCCCATGGTTGATGTTTTTGTGATATGGTGTGAACCTGTCCTTATTTTTGTGTTTGTTCCTTGACCCTTCCCACGAAGAATGCTTCAGGGTTTTGCTGTGACTTTCTTTATTTTCGACCGGAGCCCCGTTGGTAGATACTTCTTTTGCTTCGATCCAGGTGTAAGCCTTCTCCACTAAACCCTTGTAAGTTGCGGGAAGATCAGTGGAGAGGAATTCGACCAGACTTCTGTTTCGTAGACCATGCACAAAACCTGAAATGTGTTGGTCTTCGTGCAAACCCATTATTTGTAGCGTGTCGTCAGTGTATCTGGTGATGAAAGCCCTGGTGCTCTCATTCTCCCTCTGCTTGATGTTGTGCACTGTCAGGTGTGTTCTTGTAAACTTTTTCTGTTGGCTGAAATGTGATCTGAACTTGGCCTTGAGATCATCCAAATTCACAATGCTACCCGGTTTTTGCCCATTCCACCATATACGAGCGGAGTCTCGTAGGGTGTATGTAAACATATGACAAGCGACAGGCATAACCCACTTCTGCATTCTAATAGCCCCTTCAAACAAGTGCAAAAAGTTATCCGGATCCACTTTCCCATCGTAGGTACCAATATGCGCGGGCATTTTCAACCCATCAGGTAAAGGGTAGTCTTCTATCCATCTTACGAAGGGTGTTGTGGAGCCCATGGGCTCCGAATAAAGGCAGTTATGAGGCGGAATATAGGTAGGGGCAGCATTGTACGGGTTATGATTGGGAGGTATTCCAACAGGGTTTTGGTTAACATATTGAGGATAAGCAGTAGGTATATAAGGTGGGTGACTTCCTACAGGGTACGAAGGGTATACCATAGGTTGCCCGTAGGGCATACTTCCGTATGGTTGAGTGAAATTGGGGTTATTAGCCTGCCCATTAGGTGGGGGATAAACCCCTTGAGGGTAAGATTGAGTCTGAAAAGGAGGGTACATACCATGGGGAGGAAGATTTCCTCCCCCATTTATTTGAGATGGATTGCCTTCTACGCCGAAAGCATGAGAAGGCTGCAACGGAACCCCTGCTTCAGTTCTTCCTAGATGAGCTGCCAAAAGTGGTGGCAAATTAACCTCCGTAGCATCCCTTCGGTGACTCCTTCCATTGGAGCCTTCTATCGTGCCTTCCCGTCTAGTTGGAGCCCTTTCTGGAACGCCTTCAAAAACAACCGACCTTCCACTAGGCCTTCGACTGATCGGAGACCCTATCCTTAGCACTGAGCGAGTAGCCCCAGGAGTCAAGGGCCTGGCCTCCATTTCTAACTCTTCATCATACTCATCGCTTGAGTATTCTAACTCCCTACGCATCTCCACATTCCTAGCTTGCCTCCTTCGAGCTCTTAGTAAGGATTCCAATGTTTCGATGTTAGCTTCGACAAACACCGGACTAATTACCGGTTCAGGGTTAGCCGAGGTTGAAGCATGATTGTTGGGGGTTATTTCAGGGTGAGATCGTGTGGTAAAAGTGGATGCAGTTATATTGGGAAGGTTGTTAGGGTCGTTGACTGGGATTGGTGTCAAGGTCGAGAAACCCGGAGGGGGTGTATCTTCTCTCCCTTGAGTCATGCCGTAAAACTAGTGAGAGTGATTGACTGGGTGTAAGTTTGGAATAACGAGACCAATAGTAGCGGGTCCCACGGATGGCGTCACTGATTGTACAATATTTCGTATGACCAAGCCTTCGATGGTGATCGAAGGGTATGAGGGGTGATATGCTTGCGCCAAACTTGTAGTCAATCTGCAATAAGAAATAGTAGACACTTCGTTAAGTGATTGCGCAGGTGTTGGGCCCTGCGAACCACCTCCGGCGTGTGAATAAGTATGTGATATGAGTTATAGATGATATGATGTATGTGAAATACTGTGTTGAGTGAACATACCATTGAAATGACTCGTCCAACCTATTTATAGATGATGAAAACAGCTTGGAGAGTGTTAGCACACGTTTAGGAGATCATGGGGGGCGTCCCCTGATTTATGGTAACCGCTAGGGCTTCATCCCCACTATCTCGGACTTGGCGGGGAAGCTAAGGACATAGTGCGAACGTGGGGGAAGACCAAGTCAAGGTTCTTATTTGTCTTGGCATCTTCAAGGAAAGACACCGAAGGGCATAGGCCTTCGGCTGGCGAATTCCTAACTGGTAACCATGTCAATGATGAATGGTTTTATGCCAGCAATGACTTATGAAGAAAGACTTGGGTGTTCGTAATGCAATTTCGACTGAGGCCGAAGGGGGGTCCTTCTACCTGATCGGAGGGTACTTCATCAATTGCCATGACACCAGTTTATCACCAAGAAATTATAAAGCACCTGAAGTACTTTTCCGAGAATCTAAGCAACATGTGTGATCAGCATCTGAAAAAGCTATTAGTTCAAAACCAGAATCCTTCGGATACCAGATTCCCAAGTTAATGGTTCCCTTGATTTATCGGAGGATTCTTTTAGCCTCAAAGAGGTGAGTTTCAGTTGGTCGCGACTGATAACGTGAGCAAAGATATACAGCAAAAACAATATCAGGTCTACTGGCTGTTAGATACATGAGAGACCCAATGATACTTCGGTATTTGGTAGGGTCAACCAATTTCCCATGCAAATCAGCGTCCAGTTTCTTGGTATGTGCCATTGGTGTGGCATATGTGTCACAGTTTTGCATTCCATTTTTGTTTAAAATTTCAAGAGCATATTTAGACTGACTCAAGAAAATACCACGGGGTGATTGATGAACTTGCAGTCCTAGAAAGAACGTAAGTTCACCCATCATGGACATTTCAAAATATTTTTTCATAAGTTTTGAAAAAACGTTTGAGTACTTTAGATGTGTTGACCCAAAAATGATGTCATCCACATAAATTTGAACGATTAAAATGTGTGCCCCGTGATATTTTATGAATAGTGTAGGGTCGACCGATCCTTTGACGAAATTATGAGAGATAAGAAAGGATGACAACTTATCATACGACGCCCGAGGGGCTTGTTTGAGACCGTAGAGAGCCTTGTTCAGTTTGTAGACGTGATTAGGGAACTCTGGATCAACAAATCCTTCTGGCTGACTAACATAGACCGTTTCTTTCAGTTTTCCATTTAGAAAAGCGGTTTTGACGTCCATCTGAAAGACCGTGATGTTCATGTGAGCCGCGAATGCCAGAAAGATCCGAACAACCTCAAGTCTAGCAACCGGTGCGAATGATTCCTCATAATCAATCCCTTCTTCCTGTCTATAACCCTTAGCCACCAGACGTGACTTATTTCTGATAACCGTACCTTCAGCATCCAGCTTGTTTTTCCTAATCCATTTGAGACCAATAACATAGTCCCCAGTTGGTTTTTTAACCAATTCCCATAATTCAAGACGTTTAAACTGATTAAGTTCTTATTGCATGGATTCAATCCAGTTGTCATATGTCATGGCTTCCTTAATATTTTTGGGTTCAACTTGGCTGACGGTGAGTGCATAAATGCAATGTTCACCGTCAGTCTGAAGGCGTTGTCTAGTTACGACTGGGTGATTCGGGTTTCCAATAATGTTCACAAGAGGATGGTCTTTCGTCCAACGATGTGTGGAGGGTTGATGTTGATATACATTCTGCAGATTAGGAGGATTCAAATGGCTTGTGGATGATTCTGAAACATCAGGTGTGGCAGTTTCATTAGCAAACGGATTGAAGAATGCATTTGGATCATAATCTGCAGGTGGGGGTACTTCATTGTTCAGAAGATCATCAGCTGGTTCAGGGTCATTGGATGCGGTTTGTTCGACTGTTATTGTAGAATCAATTGGTGGTGCTTCTTCAACAGTTGTTGTTGTTTCAGGTGTATCAGGTATTGGATTATGATCAGGTTGAGCAGCGGAAACAGTTGATACATCTGGAGCACGTTGATCAATATCATCACTAAATAGAGGAGCAAATAGCTGTTCCATTTGTTGACGAGTAAGCTGGAGGCTTGGTTTAGCTGATGATGGGGTTTGGGGGAAGTTTAGACGGTTATGACCGGGTTCCAAGCTGTTATGCTCAGAAGCCATTTCTGTAAGCTCATCGAAATTTGCATGAATCATTTCCATAATCTCCCTTGTACGACGATTCCAGATCCGGTAACCCTTAGAGTTTTCACAATATCCAACAAAGACTCCAATGTCAGCTTTGGCTTTGAGCTTACCAAAGTCATCACGATCATTATTCGGGTAATAAAGGGATCCAAATACATGAAAGTGTTTGAGATTCGGTTTACGGTTGTGGATAAGCTCATAAGGTGTTTTGTTGTGGCGTTTGGTAATCATTGAACGATTCTGAGTGTAGCATGCAGTTGACACGGCTTCAGCCCACAAGTAATCTGGAAGTTTTGCATTTATCAACATCGTTCTTGCAGCTTCCACTAACGTACGGTTTCGTCTTTCAAAACTCCGTTTTGTTTCGGTGTTCGTGCAATTGATGTTTGATGCTCAATTCCCACTTTCTCATAATATGCACGAAGATTTTGATTCACAAATTCAGTTCCTTTGTCTGTTTTGATTTGTCTAAGTGTGTTCCGGAGCTGAACATGAATTTTCGTGAGAAAGGTGATGATCATCTGTGGAGCTTGATCTTTACTTCGAAGAAAATAAACCCAAGTCCATCTTTAGTAGTCATCCATAATTACCAAGATGTAGCGTTTGCCATTAATTATCTGCACGCGCATCGGGCCACACAAATCCATGTGAAGAAGATGAAGCACATGCTGTGAGCTGTGTTCCACCTTTGAAGGAAAGTGAGCACGAGTACTTTTCCCTTGTTCACAAGCTGAGCATAGGTGATCTTTAGAATACCGAAATCTTGGGAGACCTTCAACAAGTTTGTAACGTGCAAGATTAGTTATGGTTTGAAAGTTTAAATGTGAGAGACGACGGTGCCATAGCCAAGATTTTGTAGATGTTGCCTTTGAAAGTAGACAGATGGGAGATGAAGCAATCATGTCTTGCATTGAGATTGTATAAAGACCTGATGTGCGGGTACCAGACATAAGATCGTTTCCTTGTAGATCACCAATGAAACAAGTTTTCTCCCGAAAAGCAACTTCCAAATCTCCATCACAAAATTGACCAACTGAGAATAGATTGTGACCGAGACCTTCCACATAATAAACCCTGCTAATTTCGATGTTCCCATTGATGTAATCTCTGTAGCCCATGATAGCTGCGAAGTGATCATTCCCGAACCTAACAGTGCCAATGAACTTTGAAACAAAGTTGGATAACAGTTTGAGATTTCCGGTCATGTGTCGGGAACATCCGCTATCAACAATTCAGAGGATGATCTGTATCACCTGCATTACACACAGACGACACAGATGGAATAGAAGTAGATGTGGAACTCGAAGAGTTAGAGGGTTCCAATGCAGTTATAGTTTAAACACACATGTTTATGATTTTAGGTATCCATTTAAAGCCAAGTGTATTATGTAACCATTTCTGCCATCTCCAACTAGTCTTAGCTTTTGTCTTAGTAAATGCACTAGGTGATAAGTTCTTCCTAGGAGGTGAAGGGGGTTATATGGGTACATCAATGATCATAGCCGGAACACTAGAGGGTGGTATACCTAGCACAGACTTAGAAGCATTAGTGGGCCTAGAGGTATTCCGTTTTCTATTATTCTGTTTACGAGATAAGATATCCTTAGCAACACATTTATCATGACAAACAGAGAACATGCTTTTATGACAACCAACACAAGAAGCTTCAAACATAACATTTAAAGTGCTTAAAGATTCAGCATTCGTTACATCACTTTTTCCATTACATTTGTCAGACGCAATATCTAAAGTAGGTGCAACTTGAGTTTTATTCAAATTCCTAAGGTGTTCTTCTACTTCAGAGATATTTATTATTCTTTTCTTACTTCGCAACTTCCTATTCTTCCTTGTATTGCTCTTAGGCTGTGAAGTGCAGGCGTTGGGAAAGAGGCAACTATTCCTGTTTCAGTAGAGGGAAGCACATTAGTTTCTTGTGGTTTGTCATTAGATGTTCTAGAGTCAGTTTGAATCTGTCTAGGTGCAGTTATTGTTGTTTTACTATTCCTACCTTGCTTAAGTTTCACCAACTCTGCTTTTAGATCTTGAATAGTGTGTAACAAATCTATATTTTCAGAACGAGTGAGTCCATCTCGTCGTAAAACATCTTTGGTATATGCAAGATGATCATCAATATCTTTTGACGCTTGAGCACGAGTCTTTTTGAGTAAATCAAATATGACACCATATTCCTTTTTAACTTTTGAAATTTCTTGTTCATATTTTGAAATTTGACACTTAAAGACATGTTTTCATCATCCAGTTGCTCAAGTTTTGGATTAAGATTTTTTGTATGCAACTGATTGATTTTGTTTTGCAAAGCGAGTTCTCGATTTTGACAATCTTTTTGACACCATTAAAGACGACGTTTTGCATTTGAAAGCTCGTTTAACAATCGCTCATTTTCAACTTTTAAAGACTTGATTTGTGACACAGTATCAGTATTCTCAACATTTTCAACAGAATCAACAAAATCAACAGAGATATAATCAAATGCATAAGCAACAGAATGTAATAACACAACATTTATGGTATCAGCACAGATAACATCTTCCAAGAGTCGATCAACATCTTTTCTTAATATTTTCTTTTTACGTTTGGTATTTGAAATCGATGTTTCTGTTTGCTCGAAAACTCTTTTCATAAGTCCAAGCTCCTTGTGAAAATCCCTTTCCCAATATATTGCACACATTTTCAAATTACGGACATGAGGTAAAATTCTTTTCTGAAAAATATCTCTTTGTTCTCTCGCATGAGGCGATTGAAAATGTTCAACTTTTATTTCAGAATTGATTTCAATTTCACATTCCAAAAGTTTGATGTCCGATATGAATGTTTCAAAATATTTAAGAATTTGATATTGTTCGGGTAATGTTTTGACTTCACTGAGTGAAGGTAAAGGACCATAAATTTGTGCAGTATTGGGTTGAGGACCAACATTAGAAGACTCAGAAATAGGCGTGATAACCCAAGGTGTGTTAGAAGTATCCTGTTGTGCGACGAAAGTGATGGCTTTTGAATAGTTAAATGGTTTGTTATAAACAACATTTTCCAATTTTGATCGACTCTCGTCTTCTGCATCTAATTCCTCCATTCGATTATATTCAACAACACTCATAATGGAATCATCAATTCTATGTTCTACACTGTAAACCCGAGGATTTGGTTTGAATGCTCTATTTGAAAACTTTGGTTTGTAATCAGCAAGATTCGGTCTATATCCATTTGGATTTGGTTTAAAAGTAAACTTTTGAATAGTTGTGATTGATTCACCATGTTTATAAACAACATATCGAAACTCTTTGATTTTGTTTTGTAAGTCAACAATTTCTTCAAGATAGTCATCTATTCGTTTCTTTGAATGCTTTTTGTACTCACAGAACTGTTTTTGACAAGTTAACAACTCAGACTTGGCTTTTTGAGTTTCCAAAGTGAGATCGTTAAGTTGTTGTTTATGATCATATTTTAGTTGTTCTATTTGAGACAGCAAAACATCCTTAGATGCAACTCGATCACATATCCGTTTTTCCAAAGATTTTTCGTTTTGGTATGATTTAGCAAAAGCGCCTTCAAAACCTTTTTCACGTTTTTCTTGAGTTTGAAAAATGTTGAGTTGATATTTTAAGCATTCATTATCCTTAGTCAGCAGTGCATTTTTCCTTTAATTGCTGATTGATGTCAAGGCATTTTTCCATTCGAGATTTTTGGTCATTAAGTAAGGTCATGAGCTCAATATCTGGATGAGACAAAAGTTCAGCTTGTTCAACGTGAGTCTCAACATGATCATTATTTAGATCCTCAAATAAACCACGGAGTCAACTTGATTATCAGTATTAACCATAAGGTCATCATGATCGTCAAATATGACTACGGGATCTATTTGATTATCATCGGAATGAGATGTAGACGACTCATGTTGAACACTCTGATCCTTGTCGGATGCAGATGTTGGCGGAGATATCAGATCAGTAATGAATATAGTTTGATCCGGTACCTGAGACAAGCCGTCAGTGTCATACACTGGGCCTGTATCACTCATGTGGAGTTCTTGCATGTTAGCCATTAACATAACTGCTGCATTAGCCTGCAAGTCCTCCATGTCATCATCAGAATCTGCATTTGCCATGAAGCTCTGTTCCTTGTTGGTAAGAGTTCCACCAGCTTCATCCTTAAGAGCCAAGAGTAAAGCCTCTTTGTGATAAGCGCTGCCTCTTGTCCTCGGCTTTGGGCATGCATTAGCCAGATGACCCTTCTCATTACAGTTATAACAACGAAGACCATTAATCCCAGTCTGAGCATTTCCCTGATCAACCACTTAAGCTCGGTGTTGTGGAGCACCCATGTTATTCCTTCCAATAGCATTAAACCCTTAACCACTGCCCATCTGACGAACATTACCACGATTCTGAACTTCAACACGTCCATTGTTAACAACAGCCTGATTCCTTGTGTTTGATGAGGTACGAATGCGATTTTTGGATTTGTTTTAATATCGGCCGAAGGCTCTAGCAATCATGACAAACCCTTGTTGCAATGCATCGAAAGCTTCTGTATCCTCATTAGATTCACTGTAAAGTGCTTGATCATTGTTGTTGTTGTATGGAACCAATTGAGTTTCTTGAGATTGGTGCTGTGACGGATCATATGGTGTAATTGTTGCAGTTGGTTGTGGAGGATTTGTGAAGACAGTTTGCAAAGTAGGGAATTGAGGATAACATGTTTGAGCCCACAAAGCTAGAGATTGATTATCCGGAAGTGAAGGCGAAATAGGGAGTCCACGGATAATCCTTTCTTTGTCAAATTCCTTTTAGTGGGGCTTCAAATAGTCGTACAACAATCCGTATGTAGTATGATGAAGATTCTTCGCTTGACGGATGAAAATGACATACTTTTCCCAATCAGGACCAAGACTACTAAGGAACTTAGTGTTGACTGCAATTCTTGGCATAATGATGTTATGTTTTTCCAAGTCATTGATGATGTCTGAAAATCGATGATGATATGACTCTAATGTCTCCCCTGATTCAATCATGAAGTGTTCATATGCTAAGTAGATTTTGGATTCCATGTCTTCTTGATTGAGTTATGTGCCTTCCATGAGAAGATGAATATGCTCCCACATTGCTTTAGCAGTCTTCTGAGCATCAACACTACGAAGTATCGGATTGGGTAACCCCAAAAGGATATATTGCATTGCAAGTTCATCGGCTTCCATGTGTAGAAGTTGATCAGTAGTGAGTTCATTAAGACTGACAACGTTGGTGACATCATCTCTTGGTGGATTAGCATTTAGATCTCCGGGTACAGTGACAGTAGGCATCTGAAAAGGACCTTCAAGGATGACTTTCTTCAAGAACTTACCATGTGGCTTCTTTAGATCACAAAACCTAAAGAACCTTATCACCCATTGATCGTAGTTTCCGAGAGTGAGCATTGGAGGTCTATCAAGTGATCCAGCCTCATGAATGGATTGTTGGCTACTTAAAGCTTCACACATCTTTGCAAACCAAGACGGTTCCTTCATAGCATACTTGGATGGATGCTGATTTTGAAAGTTTGTGTAAGGTTGTACTTGAAGACTAGGTGGTGGTTGAATCATTTGTGGTGGAATTGCTCCTTGAGAAATTTGTTGTTGAATTTGTTGATAGTATTGTTGTTGTTGTGTTAGTTGTTGTTGTTGTTGAGGATACATTTGAGGAAAATAGCTAGAGTATGGTGGTTGAGACATCTTGAAACTTGTGTTTATGATGGATCTTTGTAGTCGAACGAAACTTAGTTGATGAAGAAACCTTATGCGTAGAAAACCAGCTTATGCAAAGAAAACACCTTATGCGTAGAAAACCAGCTTATGCAAAGAAAACACCTTATGCGTAGAAAAAACTAACCTTACGCGTAGGAATAGAACTTACGCGTAGGAGTATTTTACGCGTAGATTAGATGAAACCTTAGCTTAAGCGTAAACCAAAGGCTTAATAGTAAGAACCTTATGCGTAAGATTTCCTTAAGCGTAAGACAAGCTTATGCGTAGAAAATACTTATGCGTAAGATGTTTACTCGTAAGCTTTTATGCTTAGGCGTAAAACTAGGGTTTTACCCAAAAATCCTTTACACTTATACCAGTGTAAAAGATATCCAAAGTCGAAGTGTTTTTAGGCTTATCCAAGCAAGAAAACACTGAGTAAACCAATAGCACTGAAGATCAAACCTTGAGTAGCTTACGCGTAGACTATGAATCCTTACGAGTAAAACTAGGGTTTTACTATGCGTAAGAATTGCCAACTTGCGCCAAAAACTGATTTTATGCCCAAAAGTGTTTCTAAACCATATTTTTATGATGAAAAAGCTTTAATATCACCAAAATAACACAAAAGTGTAAAACTTGATGATCCAAAACTCTTATGCACCTTACGCGTAGAAATGACTACACGAGTAAAACCAAGCTCAAAAACAATGAAACACACGTAAAGTTTCAAACTTTATGCCAAAAACTTAAACTTTAACACCAAATAACCTTTAAAGTACAAGAATCTTGAGTTTTAAAGTGTAAAAAATAAGTTTTTAAAGCGTATGAAGATTTGTGAACCGAAACTTACGCGTAGACACTAAAAACTTCAACAAAAAAACAAAACCGTTTCACCCAACTATTTGGCGATTGATACCACTGTTAGGTTCCCATGTTAGCAACACAAGCATCAATATAAGAAATATAGAAGAGAAGTGATCGATTGAACAAGTCACACAAAACACACACACGAATACAAACCTTTAGGCGTAAGATTTTATGTAAAATGAACAACTAACCCTCAAATGAGAGTTACAAGACTATTTATAGGGGAAGGGAGCTAGGGCAACACATCAAGTCCATTCCTTTCCTTATTAGGCTTTTGCATAGGCTCATGGGATTTCTACAAGAGCCTAGCCTTAATTACTAACATAAAAGCCTTAATTAAGCTAACTATTACATATTGATTACTAACACTTAAGAAATAGTTTAGGAGTGATTCCAACACTTACCACTCGTTTCCTTGCCCAATTTTTCCCACCTGGGAGAACTACTAAACTTAGGAATGAAATCTTGATGTTCCAACAACATCAAGGTGAATCTCTCTACGAGGAATGGACTCGATTCAAGGACTTGCTCCATAAAGTCCCTCATCACGGCATAGATTTTTGGCTTCAAGTCCAAATCTTTTACGATCATGTCAACTTCTCAGCTAAGCAATCCATCGACCAAGCGGCTGGTGGCAAACTTAGTAATCTCACCGCGGAAGAATCATGGGGTACAATAGAGGACCTTGCCTTCGATGACAACGAAAGTTGGAATAACCACCGTGAGTATTGACTCACAAACTTCCAATCGTAGGATGCTCAAACTTGAAGATCAAGTCAAATTCCTAATGAGCTCCTACGAGAATCCTAAGTCTTCACGCCAAGTGAACAAAGTCTCTTCCTTGTGTGAGCTATGTAGTGGTCCCCATAACACTCGTACTTGCACGAGACTCCCCGAACAAGCTTCCATTGATTACGCATCCTCGCGTACCAATGGAATGGGAGGGAGATTCCCCACAACACCCGGACCTAGGACTTTCAATGATGCCCGAGAAGCGTGGAGGGGCAAACCCGACTACAATTAGGGACAAACCAAAGAATTCACCTCTAATGATTCCCCATGGTCCCACGGCCCTAGCCAACAAAACATAGAAGGGATGTTGCAACACCTAGTTACATCCCAAGAAGCTCAAATAGCCAAGCTTTCGGACCGCTTTAACCAAAAACAAGCCGAGATGGATAGGAAGATAGATAACCTCTTGAAAGCCATGACCAATAGTGATACGAAGACCACCGAAAAGGTTAATGCCATCTCGAACCATTCTCCCGAATCTTCTGGTGTGAAAATTAAGGACCTAAGTAAGTTATCCAAGCATGTTCAATTCGTCAACACCATCACCTTAGTGAGACCAAATAGGACTAGTGACGAAGTGAACCATGACATGGCACTTGAGGTTAGTGAAACTCCTAAGGAAGAATCGACCAACAAAGTAGATGAAGTAGGTGATGAATACTTCAATAAGTTCCCTACGGAAGAGGAAATCTCTCGCCACCCACACTTAGTACGTGACCTTCGTCACATGTATGTTAGGAAAAGCCCTCGGATCAAATTTGGAAATCCTTGGAATCTCAACATACCATGTTGCATAGGATATCTTTTCGTGGCAAAGGCCTACACTGATCGAAAATCCCCAATAAACATCATGACTAGCACATACTATAATTGGGTGATGAAGAAACCTATCCCAACTAGGCAAGATCCCGATGATCCTAGAGTCAGTTGTAATTTCCTTGGTAGAGTTAAGGGATTGCCCGTCTATATAGGTAGTTTCACGTACCTTACGGATTTCATAATTGTGGAGGATATTAGTACGACCATAGATCCTAGCTTGTCCCACGTAATTCTAGGAAAGCCTTTCATAGAAAACACCGGTATGACTTATGATCCGTCATTAGGGATAGTTAGATTCATGGATGAGACCGATGACGTAGCTTACCAAATGCCATTTAAGATTGAGGAATTTTTATCACTATCCAATGATGAAAAGAAACTTAAGTTGTCGGTCTACTATAGGAATGAGGAGGATAAGGAGAAAGGAGTAGATTATGTGATGAATAAGATTTTTGGGTTCTATAAGGATTGTTTGAAATTAGGACCGGAATATAGAACCGATTATTATTATAACATGGAAAACCCCAATAGAAACCGTCATGAGGAAGAAGGTGACGGCAAAGAAGTCACGTAGGAGCACGACTTCGAGTCTAGCTACAAGACTCATAAATAAAGAAAAGCGCTTCGTGGGAGGCAACCCATACTTAAATGTTTGCTTGTTTGTGTGTCATATATATTTTCATTATTGTATGTTCTCATGTTTGAATTTGTGAAAATGCTTTATTTTGTCTTTAACCTCGTCTTAATTATACATAAAGGTATTTTACTATAAGATAAGTGTAGGGAGGATTACACACTTTAAAAGAACGTGAACAAGAGAACTACAATTAATGAAATTGATATATATGTGTGTTTGTTAGAGTCAAATGCTTGTATCGAGTCATAATGGATGTTTTGCAGGAATTTTTTCAGATTTTAAAGGTGTAATTTTTCTAGAATTTTTCCAGGAAAACGCAGCAGACCAATTTCTGTCAGGATAACCTGACGGCATCAGGATTATAACCTGACGACGTCAGGAGGAGTAGAAATAACTTATAAAACTCTTCTCGTTTTTTGTGCTAATTATAAATTTTTGGAAATTCTCAGGTCTTAATTTTCCATAAAATCTGTAAACATCCATTCCACAAGCATTATATCCTAGTGTAGTAGAGTCATATATAGTTTTACCGTCGATTTTACGCGAAGGTTTCGTCTATTTTCTTAAAGTGTGCAGGTTTTATTTATCAAGAAGAAGAAACATAATATTTGATGAAGCTTATCACGCATACATTCTTCTTGGGAAAGAATTTAACCACTACTTCACACGGATCCTACCGAGCTAATCAGGGGAGTACTAGTTTCTTTCTCTTTTAATTACCTTCCGTTATCATAACTTTGATACTTTCGGGGAACATTGGGGACAATGTTCAGTTTAAGTGTAGATAGGGAGAATAAAACGGGAACTTTGAAACTATGCTTATCCTTGATTATTTGTATTGTCCTATTTCATTTATGTAATAAGCTATGAGAAATATTTGTTAGGGAAATTTTAGCACCAAATTTAAATTTTTTCATGACATGTACGAGTGGGACTTTAGTCTTAATAAAGCGTCTCATGGATAGGAGTTATATGACTAGCACAAAAACCGTTTACCACTCAAATTCTACCCCAAAAATGTGAGGTTCGCCCCTAGATCTATAGGAATTAAAGCATTCACCTTTAATGCTTTGAGAGTGTACCGGTAGTATAATAGATTCTAGAACTTGTTTTGTGATGCATCCCGAGATTGCTAGTGAGACTACACTTGTGTAGTTAGGAATAACTAAATGATAAGAGGCATTAGGATAACCCTTGTTTGATACCCGTAGTATAATTACTTCTTCCACATCGGTCGAGTAATTACCCCACACCCTTGCGATGTACTCATCTTTAGTACACGATACCCCTAGTTAACCCCTCAGAGCCTATCCTTTTCGCAGTTCTCGTGATGTTTCGGTTTTCCGGAATATCAATGAAGAGCATTGTTTACAATCCATCCCCAAATGTACACCCAAATCGCCTTAGCCTACCTTGTATGCACTCACATTTAGTGCATTATTGTTATCATACTAAACCCTTAGATCAATTATCTAGTTACTTGTATGGTTGCTAAGTCGAGTCATATCTTTTGTACACAGTTTTGGGATGATTGGGACTCATGGGTAAAGTAAAATTTTATGGAGTGACGGGAAAGAACGTTAAATTCAAATTCCCTTTATTTACATAATTAAATACTCCTAAGTGTTTTGATCTTTTCAAATTGGGTCAAATTAGTGTTAGAATAATAAAAACTCAAGTGTAGGGATGCTCCTATAAATCCCTTATATTTTGATGTTATCTTAGAGGATGGTAGAGTAAAAGTGTATACCATCCTACATCTATCTTTATATTTATGTTTGTTTGTTTCAAGTTATCTAGATTTTAGTGAGTCGAGTCTTGGCTTAGCAACGCCATTCTTTTAATGCATGTAACATAAGATTTTTGACTTGCCACCACTAAATCGTCTATCCAACCAAACCCTTTGTTTCCCTACCGTAAGCCTAACATTACAACCCTTTTAAAGACCTCTTAGATAGTTGTTCCTAGGTGCTTACGCCAAAGTGGTGGAGGTTTGGTCTAGTCTCAAGCCTATGGTAATCTATGTACTATGACCGGTTAATGAGTGTTTATCTTCCATTTCCATTTACTATATTTCATATACACCCGAGAGATGAGAGAATCCAAACACCCCTTGTGAGGTGCTAGTATATAATTTTCGTGCTTGTTATGACTATTGCGGTGCTTTTACTTGTTGTGAATTATGTTAAACCATTGCTTCATGCCCCCTAACTTATAAATTGATTGGCCAAAATCACATTTTCTTGAGGACAAACAAATACCAAGTGTAGGGATATTTGATAAGGATTTAAAACGTACACTTTTAAGGGGTCATTTAAACCCTTAATCACCCACTTTTATATCCGCTACTGCTTAATTTCATTCCTTTTCACTTTTTAGGTCTCTTGGAGGCAAAATGCTGGAATGATGCATATTTGGATGAAAAAGAGTGGATATATGAAGAAAATGGCAAAGTCAAGATCGAAAACACTCAAGCTGCTGAAATTGCACCTGACGGTGTCCCAATCAAAAGGCGACGCCGTCCCTTTATACGAATTAAAATCTCTGACAGCTCAGTAGACTTTTTGCTAAAATACACCTAACGGCATCAGGCTTTGAAAAGGAAGGGCGTCACGAAGACTTTGCATCTCAAACGGCCTAGATCCAGAATTAGACGACGTCACTACTGAAGCCCGACGGCGTCACAACTACAACGTGACTCCATCCCAACTATTACTTGGCCAAGACGAAACCCTAATGACGGCGATCTGACGGCGTCCCACCTATAAGGCGACGCCGTCGCAAGTGTAAAATTATATATAAAAATCAAATTTTTAGAAATTTAGTAGGTAGACTTGTGGAGTAAAAACCCTAAACGTTTGTAGTCCGGTTTGGACAGTATCTTAGGGTTCCCAAACCCTATTTTACATCAAGATAAGTGTTTTACTTCATTCATTTCATTATGTCTTCCATTGAATGTGTGTATGCTTGCGTGTTTAGCATGTCCTGCTAAATTTCTTGTGTGTTTGCTTAGATCTATGAAACGTAGTTATTAATTATTTATTGGTTGTCTCTTATCTTAATTGTAATTGGCTTAGGAGTGCGATTAGACCATCGTTGTGTTTAAATGCTTGAGTAATCTTTGTGAACCTTAGTTTATGAATCACTTAGCGGATTTGTAGTCTAAATATCCATAGATAACCCTTAAAGTTAGTTTATGAATCATAGAGAATTTTGTAGGCAATAACCTTAAGGTAGTCTCAAAAGTTAGGGAAAAAGGCACACCCTACGACCTTAGAAAACATAACGCGTTAAGAATAAGGACGTGACAATTCAACCCCCAATAAAAGATAACTAGGGAGTAATAGTATCTAGGTAAGCATATTTTTAATCATCATACGAGCACACATAAAAAATACATAGACTACCCATAGTTTAGATAATTAGAATAGTAGAATAATCGGTAGAAGTACCACCCCCCAAATCCAAACCCCGAGATTTTACCCTTAGCTTTCTAAAAAATATAAAAAAGATAAAAAAGAATCTTCCTCAACCTCAACCTTAGCATAGTACACTTCTTACTAGCATTCCTATTTCCCTAGAGAACGATATCAATACCCGAGGCTTACCCAATACTACACTACAACGATTAGGTTCACTGCCTAGGGTGTTGAAAAACTTGCTCGACGAAAAGGAAGTTCCTTTGACCCCGAACGCGCCTTGTACACGCATCAACGTCTCCATGAGTATGTTAGTACAATGCAACCTACTCGTATTACCAATGATCATTTTCTCACTAACCATGTTATGGTACCTCTCACCAAACAACCCTCCAAACGATTCATGATCAATGAGAAAAGGCCTCGTCCTCTCTCAAACTCTTCGGATGAAGATGAAGATGTTGAAGTCGACCTCATTTCTAATTATCAACTCGATCCCATGACTTGCTTTGAACAACTTCCCACTCTTCCAAAAGAATCCGACGAATTCAAGCAAACAAAAGGGATGTTCAAGTGTCTAACTCATTTCCTTATGAACTCGGGAAAGAAGAAGAAGTAAAGAGATTGACAAAAGAAACATTGTACCCCACGACTTTCTTTTATGGTTATTTTGGATGTGTTTATTGTCTAAACAATGTATGCTCATAACTTTATGAAAAACTTACTTGGTTGTTCTCATTTTGATATATGGTCATTATCTTGTTTGCTCACTCATAGGTTGTTTCTATATGTCATGCTTACTACGTTTTTACTTGTATACATGTATGCTTAATGTGAAAGTCATTAGTTTCAGAATTCGATACCTTGAACAAAATATTGCACGCTCACTGTTAAGAATTATGTCCCAGATGCCGGATCTCTGGCTTATAACTAGCCGGATCCCTCAAATGAAGGATCCGTGGGATCCGGGCAAACAGAAGTGACTTCTTTACTTTAACACATCAATCCAACCCTCCAAACGTTATTGAACTAGTTTAACATGCTTCATTAGGATCACTTAAATTGTCCTTAGGCTCAGTTGATCTCACACTCACTCATAAATGACTTAAGATCACATTCAAGGTACTTTTTGATTTATCATTACTTAAAAACTCACCATATTTCCGTCTCAATGTGCACACATTGTTCTTCCTATCTCAAAACACCTAGTTTAATATTTCTCTTAATTTTAGCAAATTGATTTTAGTCATCTCTACCTTAAAATGATCCAAAAACTAGTTTTTCATTTCTTATAATTTTTAAGGAATTTTTTAAATTTTCTTTAGATCATCATCTGGTCTCTAGGATCATTTGACTCTACTTGACACCCTCAAAATTCTTAGTGTCATCCTTGATCACCCATTGGTGCTCATGAAAACTCCATTTCTTTCCATAAAAGACATCATTAGCTATTCTCACTCATTATGCTTGATCATTTAAGTCTCATATCATGTAAGACACCTAAGGAGACTAAAATCACTCAAGATATGTAGGTACTAGACGTTACTAGAACCTCATCAATCATTTCCTTGGCTCCTGAGAGCTGGATCCATGGGTTTTGCCTAGCCGAATCCCTGAAGTGAGGGATCCGTGAGAACCGTCTGCTCAAACAAATCATTCCTACTTGATATAATCATTTCAAACCCTCTTTGTTAATCTAAACACTCCACATTGCCTTAAATGACCCCCTAGATCGGTACAACTCTGTAAATTGACTCTTGTGCATGCAAATCATTACAATTTGAAGGATTTTAGTGGTTTAAGCTTTAATTCACTTGGCAAATCTCCTTCTTTATAAACCACTTGTGTTAGAACTTCCAAATCACCATTCATACACTCATTCTCAGTAGCTAAAACATTCTTTTTGCACATATCTTGTCTACCATCTCACCATGAGGAAAGTTCCTGGTGCTAACTCATAAACCAAAGGACCTCCCAAGAAGATTGCTCAGGTTGTTCATGAAATCTCCTCAACCGAATCATCACCCATCAAAGCCTCAAACACTAGAACTCCCTCACAACCAACTCTACCAATCAAACCAACTCCCAAGAGGATTGTTCCCACAAGACAACCATTGCCAAACACTACCATACCTCCTAAACCAAACACCCCTACCTTCACTAAACCATCACCTCTAATAACTAGAGCTATCTCTTTCACCACTCCACTCTCATCCCCAAACCTTTACAACTTAAAGTACTTACCACCTAGGCCTTCTCGTCCATCACCATTGCCAACATTTTCCTCGGTTGAGAAAATGGTGCCACAACAACCTTCTTACCAAAACTTTGGTGTTAAAACCACACTAGCACCCGTGTCCTATTCTCCTTCACCTTCAAATGGTCCATTTTGGATTATGAGGAATCATCAAACTCAACAACCAGACCACATGGAAGTAGATATTTCTTTACCTCCACCATCATTCCATCAACATATATTCCACCACCTTCACCCTTAGTTGAACCACCTCCAACTTCATCAAACTTGCCTCCACAAATCCCTCCATCTTTTGTGGAACCTCCACCTTCCTCATCAAACTTTCCACCTCAAACCGCTCCATTCCTACCACCACCATTCCCTAGCCGTGACAATGATTGCTTTCATTGTCAACATGTCAAAGGGTTAGTCCATAAAGTACGTGACGAATTACATTTCATATTCTATCACCTTCTCGAACGTTTTGATGAAGTCAACAAATCTAATCGTCCCTAAAACTTAGGAATGCAAGCACAAGTAGTGTTTTCTCTAGTCTTAGGCAAAACTTAGAAATTGTTAGGAAATTTTACCACATGTTTGTATCATTTTCTTAGTTTTAGAGATATGTGTATCATTTATCTTGTTTTATTAAATGAAACTACATGTTGAATGCTATATAGTTATGTGAATATGTTTGGTGCAACAATACATAACTCATTTGGACGTTTACGTCACTATTTATATCTACATTGCTGTCAATAAGTTGCAGGCACACGGTTCCCAGAAATTAGCCTAGACGGATCCCTCACAGGAAGGATCCGCCTGAACCGTCCAACTGACACAATTTTTTAACAGAATTGAAGCTCATTTGCAGGAAAACATGCACCATATACTTGTTTTCTAACCTTTGTTTTATAGATTTTCATAATACACATGAAGACCTTGACACCCTCAACAAAGGGGAGCTTTTCGTTAAAGCAAAGCATTGCAAAAACACTTGCAATACATTCACTTAGGATTCCGAACTATTTGTAGCCATCATCAAAAGGGAGCACTAGTCAAGGAGGAGCAATTCGTCAAAGACGAAACCATTGCAAAAAGTACTTGCAATACACTCGCTTAGCCTTTCTAATTACTTGACGCCCTCAATAAAGGGATGCATCCGTCAAGATGGAGCTAAGACGAGAATCATTCTCTCATCTTGCTACCTCTTTTTGCTTTTCTTTTTCTAACTATTTCTTATTTTGTTATTTTTCACAAGCTTTTCTCAAAACAAATTTTTTTTCACTATGTGTTAGTTTCTTTTCGACGCTCTTTTTGTTTCGACAGAAAGGGGTAGAATAGAGTAAAAACTCCAATTCAAATTTTTACAAATTTTATTTTTTTTCTTGAAATAATCTTATGTTTTGTCATCAACAAAAAGGGGGAGATTGTGAATACCTATAAACCATAAAAATGTTTATTTATATTTTACGATCTTCTAATGTTTTGTCGATAACAAACATAAAATCATTTTAACGAAATAAATAAAATACGTAAAAGCTTTGAGCCAATAGTTTACTAACACACTTTTACTAAACATATTAAAACCATCAAAACATGTTTAGTAAGTAAGTTATATAAAACCAAAGACACATGAAGACTTTGACACCCTCAACTAGGGGGAGCTTTTAGTCAAAGCAAAACAATTGCAAAAACACTTGCAATACTTTCACTTAGGATTTCGTTATTACTTGACGCCCTCACAAAGGGAATCACTTGTCAAGGGGGAGCATGTTCGTCAAAAAACGAAACCTTTTGCAAACATAATTGCAAAACACACGCTTAGTCTTCCTAATTACTTGACGCCCTCAACAGAGGGAAGCATCCGTCAATGGGGGCTAAGACGAGAATTCTTCTCTTCTCTTACTTTCTATTTTTCATTTAATTACTTTATACACGTTTTTCTTAAAACAATGTGTTAGTTTCTTTTCGACGCTCTTTTTGTTTCGACAAAAAGGGGGAGAAGAGAGTAAAAACTCCAATTAAAACTTTTACGAATTTTAGTTTTTCCTTAAAATAATCTTATGTTTTTTCATCAACAAAAAGGGGGAGATTGTTAATACAAATAAACCATAAAAAAGTTTATTTATATTTTACGATCTTTTATTGTTTTGTCGATAACAAACGTAAAATCATTTTAACGAAACAAATAAAAATATACGTAAATGGTTTGATCAAATAGTTTACTAACACAATTACATTTTCATATAAAACACTAAACAAGTAATAGTGTTTACATTTTATAGAAATACATATGTATAACAACTAGTGTTTACATAATATAGAAATGTGCATACTTATATTGTAATGGGTAATATAATGGGAAAAAATCTAAGTACTTGACCCATTGACTAGATACATTGAATGTAGTTGGGTAAAACCCAAATTCCATGACCCATACCCATGGAGCTTGTGTAGCAACACGTAATTTTTCATAAGGTTAAATGACTATTTTACTCTTTGATTTTTAAAGTTGACTTTTGACTATTTCACTTTCCCCGTAACGTAAACGCAATAACTGTAATCAATAGTTGTACGGTAATTATTTTTAGTTAAATAATTCACTCTACTTCGAATTTTTACTCATTGAACATTTTTGTTCAACTATGTCTATTTAACGAGAAGTTATCTCACAAAACGTGAGAACCGCATACAACGTGTACCTGCACAATGGTAAACACAATAAACAATTGAATTAAAAATTTATTTTATAAGCAATAACGAAAGTTTAATCGTGTGAACCTTCCTCGTGACCAACACAATACTAGGATGAGTCTATGTGTTCAAAATACTCAAATTTCACCAATAGTCATATTTTATATAAACTATTGCCACTTCGTTATTTTTAACTAAACTTTGTACTTTCTACGTATCACGCATACTCAAAACCTACGTTATTAGGTTTTAACAACGTATATACACTCCGTTAAACTTATCATACCTCTAATATACTAATTTTGAGTATATTAATATGTTTTAACATTTTTGTAAGTATTGGATTTTATTGTTACCCAGTTTTAAGTTTCGCGTCTTAAAAAATTTTACATTGCAATTATCGAGATCAAACTATACACTTTATAATTTATACTACTAAAATTTAACAAAAATCTTACATCATACATATCATATTTTACAAAGTATAATCATCTGCATGAGACGTGTCAACCATATTTCTTACCATGCAGTTTCATAAATGTGACGTGTAGCATATGTAGGTCATTTCATTCTTCCTCTTCCACGCATCACATAGTCACGCCCTATGCATCATGACTAAACATGAGCTATTCTATTTCAACTTTGAATATAAAGTCTTTGAAAGAGCACTTTATGTAAGCACTAGGAGATGAACTCCATTTATGAAAGATCTTTCACTCAATTTTTATGTGTGAATATATATAGTTCCCATCATCTCAACATTGACTATCAAAAATTTCATTCTCCACCATGCATGCACAAGTTCATCTTTTTCCCAAAACAAAATGTATCCAATACTTTCAGCACCATTCGGCTCGTATATAGGTTATAGTGTTGATGTTTGGGGATTGGGGTTCGATTCGTGTACCAAAGTCGGGTTTCACTCCAAACGCCACAACCATCTCGTGCTTCTCGTGAGTATGCTGAATAAACGCCAAAGCTTTGTATTGTTTTTATTTTCATGATAAACTTGATATTTTTTATATAGGTTTTCTGGTTTTGAAGAGTTTTAATGTTCTTGATGTGTTTGTGATGATTCGCATGGCATTAGATTGATGTTAGGATGTTAGAAACACTAGTTGGGTTGTTTAATTGAAGGTTGTTAGGAAAGATAAACTGGGACAGCAGGTTAATAATGTGATGTTGAAATATTTTTTGGCTTAAGACCAGTGATTTTATGACTTAGTTGGGTGGAGCAACATACAAGGTGTATGTGGTGATTTGGATGGAGTTGTAACTCATCCGGATGACCGAGTTACGCCCAAATTAGTAAAACTAGTCAAAATAGGTTGCTTGCAGATTGTTTGTGTGTTAGTGGTAAATTTTCGGCCTAGAGCCTACTGAATCTTTTCATAAATGGATAGTATAATATCTCAGGTCCTAGTGGTGAGTTGGACGAAGCACCAACTATTCCGGATGGTCGAGATACGACCAAAACCGTGAAAACATATTTAGTGTGTACCCATAAGTTGTAATGCAGATTGTTTTACTTGTAACGAGTTATTTTTGAACTAGGGGCTACTGTTTTTTTACATGGGTGAAGGGTACAATATATGAGGACCTTTTGGCTAATTGGAGGGTTTATCAACTTCTCCGTATGAATGAGTTATGACCTCCAAGTGGCCTCACTTCAATTGCTATCATAGTTTAGGATTTATGGCCATTTCTGTAAGAGCTTAAAATTCATAAAATATTCTGGATTGGGTGTTCAGGGGTAAAATAGTCTTTTCACATGATTCTAAAACTTTTAAAGGTTGAGGCCTAGATTTTTGAAAACTATACTCAAAGGGCTTTCCAAGAGTGAAAGCCTTGTATTCATATCATTTATAGATTAGAGTTAAGGGTCCATGAAGTAGAGTCAAATCCATAATTTAAAATTTTACGTCTTGTTTTGAAATCTAAAACGTGTAGAAACACATAGGTAAAACAAGAATTTAGGAATGAAACTTTGTAGGTGTTCTATTACCTATAAGACCAGGTTGAACATCCATCTTTGAGTACAAATACATTGGGTTAAGTCTTAGTGCAATGCCATGCTTATCTCGAAAACATATCTCGTGATCTTTTGATTTACTTTTACGTATCAATCTTCTTTATCATTCTAAGCCGCATCACGTCTTTTAGGTCATGCTTAGATGCTTCCCACTCATCTGTAGATCCATTTTACTTATGGTCTTCATCACTTCTCGGTGAGTTCATAGCCCCAACTTTTGTTTAACTGTTTTATAAATTACTTTGGGGTGAGATACATGCTCGACTACTTGCTTTTACTTTCACAAGTACTTTAAACTATTACGTATTACTGTGAGTTTCATAGCCCCATTTTACTTTTTTACTCGTTTTGGGGTGGAAAGCATGCTATGATTACTTAAAACTAAATTAGTTGTGTATTCATGAAATCTACTGAACTGATTTAATTTACTGAACTATGCTCTGCTATTTGGTACAAACTGATATGTATGCCTATGTTTGGCGCTTGAGAACAATCGTGAAAGTCCCTTGGAACTACACTACTTATTAACTTACTCCCACTGTACGGGACGAGCCGTTGATAGTATGGATAGCGCTATTAGGGGTAGAGCCATCCCCTCACTCCTACTAACCGGAGTGCATAGTATCACCTTCTCATGCTAGGATAGAGCATGTTGCACGTAGGGGCAAGAATCGGCTTAAGTAGTGGACCATTCAAGGCATGAACTCGCTGGATACATAATGGACCCTTTTGAAACTTTGACAACCAATTGATCTTCCTGTTTTGGAAACAACTTGCTCTATTAAAACCTGTGAACTCACCAACCTTTGTGTTGACACTTTTAGCATGTATTTTCAGGATTGCAGGCGATAGCTAAACTTTGGAGGCACTTGGGCATTGGCATGGCACGATCATAGAAAACTCTGATATAATTTGGGGACCACTTAAATTCTTGTATGGGCCTACATTCCATAATTACATTTTGAAAGATGTTAACATAAATTTTTGTGAAATAAGATTTCTTAAGTTAAACCATTGTTCTATACATTATGTTGTGATATCAATCGAGTAATACCCCAGTAGCACTTACTTCCACTGCAAACCATTTTTTAGGGTGTTACAGATTGGTATCAGAGCCTTGGTTATAGAGAACTGGGTATTTTTGAAACCTAGATTATAACTACTTTTACGAGAACTTAACCCTATGACTGACGCATGCCTGCCCGCCAAGCTGATGCCTCACCTATGACTATATTGAAGTCATACTCGATAAGATATATGTTCTGTTACTATCCACTTAATGTCACTATTAATTATGATTGCTTTCTTATACGTATGTTTACGTACCCCAGCGCTACGCCTTATCCCCACATAAATGGAATGCTCGTTTTAGTCTTTTGTAACAACTTCTAAAAGTACAGGACATAGTACTAGTGTAAAAAGTTGAGTATTTCAAAGTTTATGTGAATATAGATTGATCACCTATGTTCACCAGGGAGAGAAGGGCATAGACTGATCACCTATGTCCAACCCTGATATGAACTTTGCAATGCTAGGTATGGTTATAATAGAATTATGTCTGGCAAAATTTTGGTTTTGGAATGAAAAAAAATTGTACATGTATACGAGCATGGACATGATAAAAGTTTACCGCTACATACAATACACTGCATAACAATACTTGTTCATCGAGATATTTTTCCTCTTTTATGGAAAGTCTTTCACCATCGCCTGGTTATGTTACGACTATAAATCACTATTAGAATTAATGGAAAACGTCTAATCATGCTTTAAAATGGGTCGATTTAGACCCGATTGGTCACCATTTGAATTCAAGTTGCGTATCTTGACACGTTTGATATCGTATTGGAGTGTTTTGGAATTAATCTTGACTATGTTTGATTTTGGATTATTTGGTTTTGAGATTTTGGGTCTCGTTGTGGATTTGGATTTACCTCTTTATTTAGCCTTACCTTGATTATGGTTTTGTTACGGATTCCCTACTCCAAGCCTTATCTTGGAACGATTGTTGTTTATTTTCTGAATCGATGTCGTTCACTCGATATTATTCAATCGACGTTATCCAGTCGATGTCGTTCATTTTTCTGAACGAAAATGTTCTATCGACGTTGTTTCATCAACAATACACGATTAAGGTTGTACCTTACGCTTTATTGATGTAGTACCTAACGCACTATTTGTGTTGCACCTTATGCTCCATTGATGTATTCCTATTGATGTTTGATAACATCAAATTATCCTGAATATTAAGTGTCAGTTTCCCCCAATAACGCTTCTAATTTATATCATTTATATGGATTTACGCTTGTTTTCCATTATATTCCACTTTCAGGTAAATTACGAGCATTGGAGCTAAAGAGACGCGGAATTGGAGAGTTTATTGAAGATTTATCATAGTATGCTCACTTTGAAGAAGTTACGGCGTAACTCCTCTCTCACATTACGCCATAACTAAAGCGTGGCTCAGAAAACCAACTTATCAGAAGATTACGACGTAACTCTCCCAAAGATTACGACGTAACCATATTAGTTCAAATGAGGTTCCGCGCCGCTGATAATTACGCCGTAACTCATGCATAAACTACGGCGTAACCAAGATTTATTAAAGATACGGCGTATCCCCTTCCTGAGGTTACGGCGTAACTCCTTTAATAGTTACGCCGTAACCAAGATCTGGCCTATAAATACCCCACGATTTCCAGCATTTCAGAGCATCCCATTTCACACACAACAATCAGAGAACGTGAGAAGAAGCCAAAGGCAGATCTAAAGGAGCATACGGAGCTATCTCCAAGGGATAAATCACTCCCCTACGATAAGCATTAGCTTTTTATCTTTTCTTTACTTTCGATTCATGTATTTCGTAACATTAAACATTGAATTGATTTATATGGTTAATATGAGCGGCTAAGCACCTCTTGGTGTTGGCCTAGTTATGATTCCTTAATTGTTTTGTTTGCGTTTACATTGCTTTCGTATAATTATTTCTAAGTGTATGCATGCATAGTTTATTGGTAGCTACCCTTGTTTCGGTAGTTTTGAATGGCGGTAGAGGCTAGTTGCTTAGGAGATATGACCAACTGACCCTAAGTGAGTAGACTGAGACGGGAAGGGTAAGATATGACCAACTGACGACCTTTCTAATTGTGCGATTTGACCAACTGATCACCTACCGTTTAGATGAACTTAAGAATTAGGGGGTGAGTGTCTAAGATGCTACCGCCTGGGTACTCACTATTATAAGTCTAGCATGTAGCGGAACTTAATGACTTGGCTTAGGGGACCAGGAACAACTGGACTTACGAGGGGACACCTGACTTCTCCAGTGGTGGCTCTTTGCTGATAGGTTAGGGCGAACTGACCAAATGCTATCCTCTCGACTTTGACCCCACCTGAAGTAATTGGAAGTAATTAGACGTAGACATTACTGGCTAGGATGAATAACTAGGTTAGCACCACTCTCCTTTATTGATAACATCCTTTGCCTTTATTTATTTTAGTAGTTAATTAGTTAATTCGATATCAAAACCATCTTAAAATCTGTGACACCTAGACTTAGTATTAATCCACACACATAGCTCTTGGTATGACCTCGGTTTTACCAAATACTACACTACACATGACCGGGTACACTGCCCGTTAGTGCATTAGGGTAGACCATAGGTATAACGAGACATTATAAATATTAAAACCTGGTCAGTAAAACTTGCATCAAGTTTTTGGTGCCGCTGCCGGGGAGTTATTTTAGGATTTTTTATTAAGTCTATTTTTAATTTTCTTTCTTCTCTTAAAAGTCAGGATACAAGACTAGAAACTCGAGGCCATTTCTGGCCACCCCATTCGATGAAACAATTTCGGACAAAAAAGGTTTACTCTCCGGTTCCTATTCATAACATCTTTTCGTTTTACGAATCTGACCAATCTGATGCAGAACCGGAAGTCATTGATGAAAACAATATCGAAGAATTAACCATGGAGCAGTATTTGGAGCGACCAAATGAGAACTGCCAACGAACCTTCATACAAGATTCCAGTATGGAAAAATACTCTATTCCGGACCAATTTATTCAAGAGTTACACGAGCTTAAATTTTCAAGAGATGAAAATGAGGATGTTCAGAATCATGTGGAAGAAGTACTCTACTTATCATCTCTTTTCAGCGTCCAGAGCATCCCGAGCTATTCGGTTACCGCAAGAATTTTTCCTATGACTCTTACAGGAACTGCGGAAAGATGGTACAATAAACTCCCTAACGAATGTAAAGGAGCATGGGATAAATTAAGAAGATAATTCGTTCAACAATTTTGCCCTCCTTCAAAAATAGCTAAACTTCTTAGTAAGATCCATCAATTCATTCAAGAAGGAGAAGAAACGCTTTATCAGGCATGGGAAAGATTTAATGAGCTACTTTATCGATGTCCCACTCATGATTTGAACAAACATCAAATCGTCTATGTCTTCTACAGGGGAATTAATGCCCTAACACGTGAATTACTCGATTCTCCTAGACCTATTCCTAGCATGACCCCTGACCAAGCCTTGGAGTGTATTCAACGGATTTATGAACATTGCTACAAATGGCACATGGAGACAGGGTACGAACCAAGGGACAATTTTGATCATAAGGTAATGAAAACATTGACGAAGCAAGAATACAATTATGGTGAAATTTTTGAAAGCGAAGGCTGGAAAGGGCAAAAGAAGCTGAAGCCTGTAAGGTAGAGAAGGTTAAGAGTGTATTTGGGACCAAAACCGGAAACAGTCTTGAAAAAAAGATTCTTGACCACATCAAAGAATCGAGGGAACGAGATGAGAGAATTGAAAAAATGATAAAGACATTCATGGAAACCACAATCTCTTCTCTCAAGACTCATGAAGATCAGATTAAGGGATTAGAGAAGAGTGTGAGCTCATGTTCGCAAGCCATCACAGATTACCTAGCTGCTCAGGAAGAGGAAGTTGTCAACACGGTTGAAACAATCTTTAAAGAAACCACTACCTTTTCGGAGAAGGTTAAACGAAGAATCAGCATGGAGAAACTCTTGCTTCTGGACAAAGCTCTACCGGTAAACGTCCCTCTTATTAATTCCATTAAAACTGGTCATAATAATATTTTTCAGGAATTAAGCAACGATTCTGATGAGACGGTTCAACTTAACGAGAGATGTTCAGCAGTTTTAAGAAATGAACTGCCACAAAAGGAAAAAGATCCTGGTTGTTTCACTCTCCCATGCTTGATCGGGAGTCTCAATATGTGTAATGCCCTAGCTGATCTTGAAGCAAGCATAAGCATAATGCCTCGTTCAATGTTCCTATGTATGGGTATTAGAGACCTAAAGCCAGCCAAAATGAAGATTGAAAGGGCCAATCGATCGATGCAGTCACCCTTGGGTATCGTTAAGAACGTTTGGTGAAAATAAATAAATTTTTCTTCCCAGTTGATTTCGTGATTCTGGATATTCCTGAAGACAACAGAATACCTATTATCTTAGGAAGACCAATGCTTACTACTGCCCATGCAAAGGTGGATGTCTTCGCCCGAAAATTAACTCTCGAGGCTAACGGGGAAATTGACACATTTAGACCTAATGAACTTATATCCACTCAAAAAGTTTGTGCAATTGACCCCATTGGTGATTTTGGTGATGCATTAGAGGATTTTCCTAGTGACTCCCCGAACACTCCTACAAATCTTGGCGAAATAGCTTTGGGAAAGGATTTTGATGTGTTCGTAAATTTAAGAAGAAGACCTAGGAGTTAGTGCCGATGATTTCTCTAGCGAAATCGAAATGGTTCCTTGGAACAACTCTGAAAAGACTCTTTTACAACCTGACCAACCTAAGTTTTATGAGATGGGAGCTCGAATCCATCATAGAAACCCTCATTATCTGAAAATTTCCTGCAAAATTGGGTTCATTGATTTCCATCCATTCATCGACACAGAGTCCCCAGTTAACATCATTTCTAAGGAATGCTACAACCAGGTTATGAAAAAAGAACTCGAATATAGAGGAAACAATTTCCTATGTGTTGCAACAAACATCAGTGTCTTTGTTGGGACTCACTCATTTCTGGTTGACTTTGTGGTTTTGGATAACGTTAGCGAATTCATAGAAGACGGGATAACCGGAGTAATTTTCAGGAAACCTTTTAAAGAACTATATGGGCTAGACAAAAATGAGAAAGAAGGGCTGGTATGGTTAAAGATTGAGGAAGATAAAACGGTTTTTAAAATGCCACGGACTATTACAAATTTTAAAAAATGGACAAAAAGGCAGTTAAGCCATGCTCAGCCCCTTCTCGACATTAGTGATGAAGATAAGGTCGAGGGTATTGACCACCCTTACCAGAAGATCAAGAATTTTTACTCATGATGTTTAGAGCTAGGGACGGACTACAAACGGGATGAGAATATGATAAGTTGGATCCAACGTGGAGATTGCCATATCCACGAAATGACTAACAAGCACTGGTAGCCCCGAGGCTCTGAGTCTAACTTAAAGACTCATAAATAAAGAGAAGTGCTCTTTCGGGAGACAACCCGAACTATCCCTTTCTTCTGTTTTATTTCCATTTCTGTTGGGTTTTGTGTTTTTAACCATTTTTGCAGGAAACAAGAAAAGTTGCTACTGCAGCATGCTGATCTGACCAGAGTTATGGCGTAACTCATACTCATGGTTACGCCGTAACAGGCCCCTTACAGCAGAAATTCATATGCACTACCAATTACGGCGTAATTCCATCTCAGTGGTTATGCCGTAGCTACACTTTTGCAGCATATGCCAGGTTTTGCCTAGTTACGGCGTAACTCCATATAGAGTTACGACGTAACTATCCTCTGCACTACTTCTTTCATTTTAAACACAATAACCTTGTATTATTATTTTAAATGAACTTTGTGGGTGTGTTCCCTGTAAACCCCCACGAGACTTCACTCGTCCACTTGGGACATCAAGTGGTTTAAAAGGCTTGTTGCATATGCTAAATGCAACCGTGATTCCTACGAAAGTGAGTTAGGTTTATTTTTCATTTTTCATTTTTCTTTTCTATAATTATGCTTGCCGGTAGTGTGATTTCAGGGATTGAATTTTGCTCGTGGATGCTTATACGAAGGCACGACTCTTTTTCGTGGGCCTTCTTTCTTTTTGGAGCAAATTTCAGGGAACTTCTCGCTCTAATTCTACTTTTCTCTTCACCTTTATTTAACGATTAGTACAAAAGGGACTTTGTACAATTCAAGTGGGGGGACGGGAGTAGAATTGTCTCTTGAACTTTATTTTGACCTCGTTTTTCTAGTTTATTTTAAAAAATTATGCCATTTTAAAATTTTTGACATGTTTTTCTTAACCTAACTAGATTATACCTTAGCCGAGCACATACAACCCTTGATATTATATGGTGAGATTAGCCTTATCCGTTTCCAAAACTTTGCCCCAAATCCACCAAATTATGAGTGTGCCGGTAGCTTGTAAACTTTAGAACTTGGCCTTTGCATCATTTCGAGACCATAGACGAGATGTTGGGTTAGCTCGATGTATTTGGACTTTTCAGTTTAAGAAGGCAGTATTATAGGATTATCACCCAAATAGCCTTCCATTGTGTGTCTATCGATTAGTCACCTCGACTTCTCGACCCCCATGTGAAAACCTTTTGTTGCACTCACCTTTAGTGCAAGATACCCCTAGATATACCCATCTGAGCCATTCCTTTCATTTTGTTAACCCAATATATTATTTCGTTACACCTATACACCTTAGCCTACCCTGTAGTCTTTATTTGTGATTGGGAAGTCATCATTTGCCTAAGTTCAAGGTTCAAGTGGAAAGGTTCGGGAATCACGCTTTCGTTGACGACATATTGAAGACCCCTCGAATTCCCATTGTTCATCTCAAGTGGGGGGGATGTTATGTTTAGTTGTTATTTTATGTTGAAAAAAAATGGTGATTAAAAAAAATAGTTATGTTATTTAGTTTATTGTAAAGTGCGATGTTATAAGCACTATGTTATGAGCTTTATATAGATTGAGTATCGAGGAGGCCACCTCGGTCACATGAGATGATTAGAGTTGGTAATTGCGCCAACAGTTGAAGAAAAGGTGGTGTGCCCATCATGACGTCCTCTAATGACACATCTACCTAGTATTTCATGAACCGGTTTCTTAACTTCAAAGCTTGAACTTTGGGCGGACGGTAAGTGGTGATGACTTGGTTATAGATTTAGACTATCTGCTTGATTTTTATTTTACACCATTTATATATCCCATGTCTTATCCTACCCTTTAGTCATGAAGCGTGTCTAGGTAATACAGCGAGCAATCTTTGGTGTCTTGGCCATGGATTTGGTCATGTATCATTGATTTTGTCCACTTCACCGTGACATGTTAGTAATGACGAGTCACCCTTAACCTTTGTCGTGTCTACCCATATTGCCTTCGAAAATTGTTTAGCCCTTAACTCTAGTGGTGGAGATTTGTGTAACCGCCAAGCTTATGATAGAATACATGCTATGACTGTGCGATTAAGTGATCACCCCGAAATTGACACTTAGAATAGTTGAGAGATTTGAGTGTTTCGTCCCTATTTCGTAAGGTGTTCGGCTTTGTTTTATTCTAGCATAAGGGATTTGTAAACTTATATTTTTCAGGTAATGGGAGATATCTTTTTAGGAATCAATCTAATAAGGTTTACTTGAGGGCAAGTAAGGGGTTTGAACCATTCCCCTAAACAAAAAGAGGTTAAACAGGTGGTTAATGATAATAATCTTAATGTATGTGCTATCTTGGAATCTCATGTTGATGCATCGGTGGTGTATGATACATGTCGTAATGTTTGTCGTCGGTGGAAGTGGACGTCAAATGGTTGTCTATGCGATAAGGGGTCCCGTATTATTCTTGGTTGGAATGATGATATTGTTGATGTTATGATTATGTCTCAAACTAACCAGGTTATGCATGTTCAGGTTAATACTCGGGCGGACAGCAAAACTTTTTTCTGTTCTTTTGTATATGCAGATAATTATTATGTTCATCGGCGTGCCCTTTGGTCCAATCTTGTTTGCCATGCTGGATTTATGCGTTCTAGGCCTTGGGTTTTGTTGGGTGATTTTAATGCGGCTCTCAAATTGGAGGATCATTCATGTGGTAGTTATGCTCCTGACATTGCTATGCGTGAATTTAAAGATTGTGTTCTGAAAATGGAGGTTGAGGATATTAATTGTACTGGTCTTCACTTTACTTGGAATCAAAAACCAAGAGGCTCATTGGGTACTTTGAAGAAAATTGATAGGGTGATGGGCAATCTAAAGTTTGCTGACTTGTTTCCAGGTTCATTTGCTATATTCCAACCTTATCGTATCTCAGATCATTCTCCGTGTGTTCTGCGTATTCCCCAGGTTACTAAGCCTAAGCCTAAGCCGTTCAAATTTTCTAACTTCTTGGTTCATAAAGATGGGTTTAGCGATACGGTTACTGCGGGATGGAATCTTAATGTTCATGGTTGTGCTATGTATCGTGTGGTTCAACGTTTAAAGGGGCTGAAATCTCCTTTTCGAAAGCTTTTGCACAGCCAAGGTAATCTTCATGAGCGGGTGGTTAGGATTCGGAAAGAGTTGGATGAGGTCCAAAAGGCTATTGATACTGATCCATCTAATTTAGACTTACGGGATGAACATGCTCATTATCTTCTTGCTTATAAGGAGGCTATGTTAGATGAAGAACGGTTTTTAAAGAAGAAATCTAAAGTTCAATGGCTTCATGCAGGTGATTCTAATACGGCCTATTTTCATAATATTGTTAAAAGCAAATGTGCCCGTAATCGAATTGAATTGGTTAGAGATGCAAACAATGTCTTGTACGAGGGTAATCAGGTTGCAGGTGCTTTTGTTGCTCACTATGAACAGTTTCTTGGTATGGAAGGAAATTGTACTCTTTTTGATGATTTTGGTATATTCTCTAATGTTCTTCCTCATCAATTGGCTGGTTCGATGGTTCGTCATGTTACGGATGCGGAGATTAAGGATGCTATATTTTCTATGGGGGATGATAAAGCTCCTGGTCCCGATGGTTACACGGCTGCTTTCTTTAAGAAAGCATGGGATATTGTGGGTGCTGAGGTAAGGACTGCTGTTCGTGATTTTTTCATTAATGGTAAGCTTCTCAAGGAGATTAATCATACCATTATATCTTTGATTCCTAAAGTGTCTACCCCGTCTAAGATTAATGATTATAGGCCAATTTCTTGCTGTAATGTCATGTATAAATGCATTAGCAAAATTCTTGCTAATCGTATTAAAGAAGGCCTTGGTCAGTTGGCTAGTATTAATCAATCTGCTTTTGTTCCTGGTCGTCGTATTTCTGATAATATTTTACTTACCCAAGAGCTTATGCGAAATTATCATAGAGGGAGAGGTCCTCCTAGATGTGCGTTTAAGGTTGATATTCAGAAGGCATATGATACGGTTGATTGGACTTTTCTTAGGGCTATTCTGATTGGATTTGGTTTTCACCCCAAAATGGTTGATTGGATCATGGTATGTATCTCATCTATGTCGTATTCCATATGTGTTAATGGTGATCTTCATGGCTGGTTTAAAGGTAAGCGGGGCCTTAGACAAGGTGACCCGTTATCTCCATACTTGTTTACGCTGGTTATGGAAGTGCTAACTCTTATATTGCAGAAAAAGGTTTCGAATGATTTAGATTTTCAGTTTCATCACTTGTGTGAGCAACAGAGAATTATTAACCTTTGTTTTGCAGATGACCTCTTCTTGTTTGCTAGAGGCCATCAGGAGTCTGTTAATGTCATTATGCAGGCTTTGGAGGATTTCAAGAACTTTCCGGGTCTTGTCCCAAGTATCCCTAAAAGTACAGCTTTCTTTTGTAATGTTCCTAATCTTATTAAAGCTGCTATTCTCCAGTCTATGCCATTTGCAGAGGGTTCTCTCCCTGTCCGGTACCTTGGGGTCCCCCTTATATCATCAAGACTTCTTTATAGGGATTGTAAGGTGCTTGTGGAAAAATTGGAAGGTCGTGTGAATGATTGGCGAAATAAGTTTTTATCTCTTGCGGGTAGGCTTCAGTTGGTGAGGTCTGTTTTATCTTCGATGCATTTATATTGGGCTTCGGTTTTTATCCTTCCTACTCGTATAATACATGAGTTAGAGCAGCTTATGAGGGGTTTCCTTTGGTGTCAAGGAGAAATGAAAAGGGGAAAGGCTAAGGTGGCTTGGGAATCTGTTTGTAAGCCAAAGAAGGAAGGAGGCCTTGGTATTCGACGTTTGGAGGATTTTAACATTGCTCTCATGACTACTCACATTTGGAGTATCTTGACACATAAAGAGTCACTTTGGGTGCAATGGATCCATTCATATAAACTTCGTGGGAGAAGTTTTTGGGACCTCCCTTGTTTGGGGGATGTTAGCTGGGGTTGGCGCAAGCTTCTTGCCATTAGACCCAAGGTTCGGCCTTTTATCTGGCATAAGATCAATAATGGGAAGGACGCTTCGGTTTGGTTTGATATGTGGTGTCAGTTAAGCCCGCTTCGTAATTTACTTACTGCTAGAGATATTGCATGAGCGGGATTTAATTTATCTGACTCGGTTTATGATTTGATTGCTAATGATGTTTGGCGATGGCCTCTCGACTGGCTATCTCGATTTCCATTGTTAGCTGCTCTTCCGGTTCCTACTCTAAATGATACTGACGATGGATTATTATGGCGCAACCTGGATGGCAAGTTAAGTTGTTTTTCAGTCTCGGGTGCATGGGAATCTCTGCGGTTTAGGGCTGATTTGGTTGAATGGTGTAATGTTCCTTGGTTCTCTCACTGTATTCCAAGGCATGCTATACATTTGTGGCTCGCTATTAAGCAGAAGCTAAAGACTCAGGATAGGATGCGACAATGGGATGTTGGCCCTGACATGGATTTGGCTTTGCTTTGATGCCCACTTTGTGAATTGGTTCCGGATTCTCATTCTCATCTATTTTTTGAGTGCCAATTTTCTATGCAGGTTTGGTTTCAGATTCGGAGTTTATCTGGTATGGACGCGGTCCCACCTTCGTTGGAGAGTGTTGTTACAGTTCTTATTCCTTTATCTAAGGGGAGGTCGGTTAGTAGTATCATTTCTCGTTTGTTACTTGCTGCTACTACTTACTTCGTTTGGATGGAGCGCAATTCTAGGCTGTTCAAGCGTAAGAAGTCTTCTGTTGCTGAAGTGGTTAACACTATTGTCTCTTCTATTCGGTTGAAGCTGGTTACTTTCAAGTTCAAGAAGCTAACCTCGAGGTCTCGATTGATTCTGGATAAATGGAAGATTCCAAGTATATGTATTTCACACGATGGGAGTGCCGGGTAAGGGTTGTACTCTTTTTCCCTATTCCAAGGTTTTTCCCTTTGGGTTTTTCTTGGAAAGGGTTTTTAAGGAGGCAAACTTCCTGGGTCAACTTGCTCCCTTCGTGGAGTGGCTGGATGCGGGATGCTCGCTTGTTACAAGTCTTTTACTTGTTTATGCTTAGTTTGTTGATGTAATATAGCTAGGTTTTTTGTGTTTATGGCATGTCATAAACACTAGTTTTATCAAGCTATTCGCTTGAGGTTAATGTGGTACTTCAGCCACATTCCATTTGTACTTAACAGTATTTTTTGGTTATATATTTACCGGGGTAAACCCCTTTACCCAAAAAAAAAGTGGGGGGATATTTGATAACATCAAATTATCCGGAATATTAAGTGTCAATTTCCCCCAATAATGCTTGTAATTTATATCATTTATATGGATTTACCCTTGTTTTCCATTATATTCCACTTTCAGGTAAATTACGAGCATTGGAGCTAAAGAGACGCGGAATTGGAGAGTTTATTGAAGATTTATCATAGTATGCTCACTTTGAAGAAGTTACGGCGTAACTCCTCTCTCACATTACGCCGTAACTAAAGCGTGGCTCAGAAAACCAACTTATCAGAAGATTACGGCGTAACTCTCCCAAAGATTACGACGTAACCATATTAGGTCAAATGAGGTTCCGCGCCGCGGATAATTACGCCATAACTCATGCATAAACTACGGCGTAACCAAGATTTATTGAAGATACGGTGTAACCGCTTCCTGAGGTTATGCCGTAACCAGCATTTCTAGTGAAATTTACGAAGAATTAGATAATTACGGCGTAACTCTTTTAATAGTTACGCCGTAACCAAGATCTGGCCTATAAATACCCCACAATTTCCAGCATTTCAGAGCATCCCATTTCACACACAACAATCAGAGAACGTGGGAAGAAGCCAAAGGCAGATCTAGAGGAGCATACGAAGCTATCTCCAAGGGAGAAATCACTCCCGTACGATAAGCATTAGTTTTTTATCTTTTCCTTACTTTCGATTCATGTATTTCGTAACATTAAACATTGAATTGATTTGTATGGTTAAAATGAGCGGCTAAGCACCTCTTGGTGCTGGCCTAGTTATGATTCCTTAATTGTTTTGTTTGCGTTTACATTGCTTTCGTATAATTATTTCTAAGTGTATGCATGCATAGTTTATTGGTAGCTACCCTTGTTTCGGTAGTTTTGAATGGCGGTAGAGGCTAGTTGCTTAGGAGATATGACCAACTGACCCTAAGTGAGTAGGCTGATACGGGAATGGTAAGATATGACCAACTGACGACCCTTTCTACTTGTGCGATTTGACCAACTGATCAACTACCGTTTGGATGAACTTAAGAATTAGGGGGTGAGTGTCTAAGATGCTAGCGCCTGGGCAATCACCATTATAAGTCTAGCATGTAGCGGAACTTAATGACTTGGCTTAGGGGACCAGGAACAACTGGACTTATGAGGGGACACCTGACTTCTCCAGTGGTGGCTCTTTACTGATAAGTTAGGGCGAACTGACCAAATGATGTCCTCTCGACTTCACCTGAAGTAATTGGAAGTAATTAGACGTAGACATTACTGGCTAGGATGAATAACTAGGTTAGCACCACTCTCCTCTATTGATAACATCCTTTGCCTATATTTGTTTTAGTAGTTAATTAGTTAATTCGATATCAAAACCATCTTAAAATCTGTGACACCTAGACTTAGTATTAATCCACACACATAGCTCTTGGGACGACCTCGGTTTTACCAAATACTTCACTACACACGACCGGGTATACTGCCCGTTAGTGCATTAGGGTAGACCATAGGTATAACGAGACATTATAAATATTAAAACCTGGTCAGTAAAACATGCATCAATGTCTTCTATCAACTCAGATTTATTGATGCCGTTTTATCCATATTATCCTACTATGATTGTTTTATCGATGATATTATGCTGATGTTGTCCTATCGATGCTATCCTATCGATAGGTACCTTACACTCAATCGATGTGTGATCCTCTATCGTACCCATTGGGAACTATTAACGCTTCCTCGCATTTGGAGCTTGACTTGATCTCGACTTCTAGTCAGATTTATTTTGAAAATATGACTTTGAACTCAAACGTTGTACCCTTCTTCGTTAAGTACTGAGCCAATCGACTGATTGATAGTAGTAATTAACTCTCATCTCCGGAGTTGTACCTTGAACTTGCTAACCTCTCCCTTCAACATAGATTTTATACCTAACAGAAATGACGCATAACTATTTAAACATTTCCTATCAGCAACGTGCATAGAGATTTGCTTGGCTGATGATGCACACTATTTAAACATTACTTATGATATATAAAATCACTATTACTGGGTCGTTGCAACACCATGTCATCTCCATCCCGTCCCATTATCATTTTCTCATACATTGAGATCGAGGTTGCCTCGTCACTCACTGCTCTAATAGTGTCTCCTCTATCCCAAAACTCGTACTCAATTGATGAGTCGGATTACATTTCTTGCCGTTCTAGAAACGACACATCACAACATCTACGAAGGGAAACCCTCGTTGAACATAAATAACGAGCGAACTACTAAGCTTTTAACAATCTAGAAACATGCCACGAGTTAACTTGTAACTCGAGATACTATTTATAGGAACAGATACCTAATCCTCTACTTATCCTAGAGACTACCAACAGTTTGCTCAACTACTCCCCCTTATAAAATAGTAAATTGTGTCATTTTCTAACGCACAAACTGTAATCAATCATCTTGTCAACCATTTCGCGGTCAATCTACCAAATGTTTTACTACTTCATCACTTAATTAAAAAAAATTGACCTTACCGGTATTTTATAAACAATGAGTCTTTCTCAAATTGTCCTACAAACTTTTTGTACAAATCACTTCACGGACTACTATATAGTAATAAACCGATTCACTACTATGCTTCTATCTCATGAGACAAAAAAAAACTTTGGCTAACATTTTGTAAACTAAGTTACAATTACCCTACAAGTTTACCACAACCTTGTGAACAAGCTTTGCCACTGAATCACAAAATGAACTAAAAACATTTCTACTATTGGGCAATTAATAAATTATTTTCTTATCTATTCTATGAATTATTTACAAATCATTTCACGAGTTATGTTATAACTTGATTTGTTATTTTTGTCAAAATATCACAAAATTTAACTACGATTTCACTACTATTCTATAAATAATAAATCGTTTTCTATTATCGTATAAGTTGTTTTAAAAATCACCTTACCAAGTTGTTGCTTCGATACTAAATCACAAACTACGATTTACCACTAATTTGCAAATAACAAAACATTAACCTTATTACAAAATAAATGGTTTCACAAACCGTTTTATAAACTATACTGCAATTACTTTATAAACTATTTACTCCCTTGAAAAGCTTTAAATGATAATTGATATCTCCTTTTGTAACTGAACCAAACCTTCGAAGTAAATCAAACACCTTGTTTTGAAACAATAAAAAATAAACGTATTAATGGGAAATGCTAAGGAGCAAACTGATTCATCATTTAAAAGAAGCAGTGGTGTTAGAATCATTTGAAATTAAGAAACAACTTCTGAATTCACATGTAAACCTCCAACTTGGAACCGATTCCATGTTGTCACTTAAAAACTTTATTTAACAGGTTTTCATCCCAAAACCTGAAGTTCAGCAACATTCTCTACATTCGTCAATTTCTCTTCCAAAATTTTAACAAAGTCAAGACTCTCTATTACTTTATACCGTCCAAACTAGAGAGGACGGTGACACCCACTAGTTATTAGAGAGCAATATCCCAACAAATATAATCTTAACAATTGAACTCTACCCCGTAAACATTCAAAACTTATGAGGTCATAGACACCCGACTGCATCCTGTTCTCAGACGTTTTCACCTTCGAGCACCTTTCTTTAAATTGCATTTGTGTCAACGATAAAACTCGTGGCGACATTTCTCTGAGTACACTTATTTTAACGAATTATAAATTTCTGGTCAAACCTTACAAACTTTCTTGTGCTAAGAAACATCAAAACATCGACTTTTGTGAAACTTTCTTATTACATCACGTCTGGAAACCTATCTTACTAAAATATAATCCTTTCGAGGTCACGCACATATTACCCAAATATCCATCTCAGACAAAGATACTTGTATAACTTACAATTTACAATATTGTCAACTCTTGAAAACAACGGATATAAGTCGTGATACTAATATCTCTGACAGCAAGGTTCCAAAATCACCTTCATTTCTTGCACCTCATTCCGAGGGCAGTACTTCTTGATCAATAACTTCTTCAACTTAGTCCAAGCAATTTGTAAGCATTCTCAATACTAATGGATTGTGATACAACATTTCATCCTGACCAAGCATCACCCATAAGTATGCTTATGACACTATTTGACTTTGCAGTCTTCAACACAGTTAAAAAATAAATAAATGAATAAACGGATGTTGTTCTTTCAAACCAACCACTCCTTTCATTCTTTTGAAATTTCTGACCTTGCCGCTCATGAAATCTTTGTAAGAGCAGCCTTTAACCTCTGGTACAAAATTTACACCTGCGGTGCTTTTAACTGGCCATGCAACATTTCTCTGGAGTTGCGTTAATCCTCCAATCATCTATATTTTCTATCATCCCTTAAAATATACTAACTTGAAGCTTGATATTAATCAGAACTTTCGCTCACTGATAAAACCTTAAAAGAGTTCCGGATTTCACCTGGGAGCGTGAGATCAGAATTCATTATAAACAATCACATTTTTCCCAGACATCTCAACATCAGACTTTTCAAAATCTTTATTTGAGTTGGATCAGTAGCTTATAGACTCGAGCTACCACCCGAATTTAGAAGAGTACACGACGTCATTCAGAATCATAAGAAGTGTCATTCTAATGAGCCAATCATTATTTCTCTGGAAGAGATCTAGATTGATGAACATCTGAACTCTATCGGAGAACCTACTCAGAGATCAAACGACTTAAGCAAGCCACATTTCTATTGTCAAAGTTCGATGGAACTCGAAAAGAGTCCTTGAATTCATGTGGGAACGTGAAAATAAACTCAAATACACCTTCAATAGATAACATTCACTGAACTTCGAGACGAAGTTCTCATAAGGGTTAGAGAATGTAGCAACCCGTAATTTTTCATAAGGTTAGATAACTATTTTACCCTTTGATTTTTAAAGTTGAATGATGACGTATGGTATGTATAACAGGCCTACTAAGCCCAAAACATACTCTACGCCCACTCTAGGCTCAGGCCCAATGACTGCAAATCCTGGACTCAGGTCCAATAACCACAGACCCTGGGCCAACAGTAAGCCCAATAACTAAGTTGGCCACGGCCCAGGCCTTGGAATTCGTGCAAGGTGCGTAACGGGCTGAACCTTCAACCGTTAGGCCTCTCACGTCCGCGTCCGCGATTAACACGGAACCCTTGTCCGTCAAGGGTCCGGCTCCGGCAACTAACCACTATATGCGATAATCCAGGAAGCCCCAGCGGCAAACCTCGCCTATAAAAGGGGTTCTAATCCCCATATCAGGTACATCAACTTTCTCTCTCATAATTACACACACACGTACCTCTACTTTCCCTCTCAAGAATGCATATTTACTCTCACGCCGGAGTCTAATCGTGGGGTCCGTCCCCACGGTAAGGCTAACGGTTTACCTTTCTTGTGCAGGGATCTCATCCAAACTACTTGAATTAGTACAAGATCAACCCACCAAAGGCTTGCCGGCCCAGTCCAGTAAGCTACGTCCAGGCCCTCTATAACCCATCGCACAAATTGTACTAACAAGTTGGCGCCATCCGTGGGATCCAGTATACAACTGCGTTCCAGAAAATACTCACCATGAGCACTAGAATTGGACCAACTCCTGCCTTCGTGTCCACGTTGTGGAGTACGGTAGAAAGAGAAGATCACACGGTCTTGACGGACCCTAAGGGACCTGTGTCCGACGCAGCCCTCCGGAGGTACTGTGACGAGCATTTCGACAAGATCTGGCCTATTGTGACGGAGAAAGCTCAAAAACGTGAAGGAAGAGCCAAGGCAGCAAAAATCCGGAAGGATTATCATGAAACCCAGCATCACCACAGAGCGGAAACGTCAAGTGAAGACCTGCGGAAACAGCTTGAGATAGCAAAGCAGAGGAACACACAAAATAACGACAGCCAAGGACATACCCAATCCAGGTCGCCCAAAAGGAAGGAGGACGTAAGGGAAACGGTGTTCAAAAGATTGCGCCAAAGTGTGTTCCACCGACTCAGAGATAGGAAGGGAAGTGTTTCCACTTGTCCCAAAGACCGCAGGCAACAAGTACTCGATGGTACCGGAAAGAAAGAGAGGAGCAACCGCAAGGGTTCTCAACCATGGCCGACAGGATCAGGGATAAGAAGTCATGAAACCGAAAAAACTCGGTCGCGGAAGGCGAATAACCATTTAGACGATGGATCTCACGGAAGTAAAGGCCGAGGATCCGAAGTCAAAAAGTGGAAGCCAAATGATTATGGCTGCGACCTGGCCAGACCCTGGGTCTGCAAGGAAACTGATCCGTTCACCCCGCGTGTCCGCTACTTCGAAATGCCTGTGAAAACGCGGATGCCAACCAACGTGAAAACATACGATGGAGGTGGAGACCCTGAGGATCACCTAAAGATCTTCCAAGCAGCAGCAAAGGTGGAACGATGGGCCATGCCAACATGGTGCCACATGTTCAACTCCACACTCACCGGATCCGCTAGGGTCTGGTTTGATGACCTTCCGCCCGAATCAATAGATAGCTACGACAAGCTAAAAGAGGCTTTCTTGGCTAACTTCCTGCAACAAAAGAAATGTATCAAAGACCCTGCGGAAATTCATCACGTCAAGGAAAAGGATGGAGAGCTAACGGAAGACTTCGTACGAAGATTCAAAGAAGAAACAAGGGCCGTAAAGGGAGCCCCGTCTTAGGATTCCTGCATGCGGTCACCAATCCGGAATTGATTAAGCGGTTACGCGACAGAGTTTCGAGGTTAATAAATGAGGCGATGGATATAACTTCTTCCTTCCTAAAAGGGGAAGTAGCAGCAGAAAATCGTGAAGGAGAAAGGCAACAAGGTTTCCGCAACCCACGAAACCCTTCCGAGGAGATGAGGATACAAAGAAAGCAAAATCCACAAACCTTTTTACAAACATGTCAACCGAAAAAGAAACCGAAGGGAAATTCTGCGAATTTCATGGAAAAGCAAGACATACCACAAAAGAGTGCCTGTATTTGAGAAAGCATAGAGAAAAGATGCAAAAGCACCGATGAAACGGGCATACGCCAGGATGACACTGGCGGACAAATAAATATTACAACCTTACATACCTAGAATAGAAGGACTCAAGAAGAGAACACAAACGATACAAAGATGCATTGAAATTTCAAAATAATTAAACTGTGGAAAGACCATGCGGACACAGTTTTAAAAAAAATAATAAAAAATAATAAAAAAAAATCCGTAACCTAGAGGGTGTCAGCTTCGGAGGAAGCAGCGAACCAAAGGAATCAGACGCAAAAACATATGACGCCGTACTACGAACGGAAAGAATAATAAACCGGTAGAAATACTGTCACGGCTAAGAGGGATAGCGGCAAAAGTTAAAAAAGGGATCCCGTCCCGGGCCGGAAAGCGAGGCAAGGATGGAAGCAAACGGATAAACCTTATCCAAATGCTCAAAAAGAAGGGAGAATCTGCCAGTACAGATTCGCGTTCCTTCCCAAGAAATGTTGCGTCAAATCGAACAGAAACAATAAGCACTCAGGCTATGAGCCTAGGCACGCGCCTACCTACAAAACAATAAATGGAAATTAATGTTAACGCATGCGGAAACAGTAAAATTACCACTATAAATACGCGGGATAGGAAGAAGAGGAGTAGAACCACCCTTTTATTGAAAAAAAAAAACTAGTGTACCACATGAGGGAAAGAAAAATTCCTCGAGAAACAAAAAAGAAGCTGAAGAGGTGCTTGGTAAAAAGGCAATATAGCCACCACATCGTCGTTACTAAAAAACCCATACGTTACCTGAACCTTTGTCCACCAAAAAGAAAACGTAAGGGCATAGACAGAACCAGTTGAAACATGTTCTAAAATGACAACTAATAACACTTAGTCGTTCTAAAATGACAAATAATAACCAGCCTCCTCGACCATTCACAACACTCCTTCCACCAAAACCCATGTCCATTGAAGTTTCTGTGGACATACCGAGATCCTAGGGCACACCAAAGGTGGGAGCCAAAAACACAAAATCTCTCACTAAACCTTCAAGATTTTGGTAGTGCACATAGTTCCTTCGAAATAGTTGGCTCCTGAGTGGAAGAAGGAACTATCTCACGAGACGGGGGTCGAGGGGTGTGATTGAATGTGCGAAGAGTTTGGTCCCTGGGGAGGGATAACAAAGGAAGTGGAGCACAACACCATGTGTAAAATGCCCCCAATTAACAAGAAACTTCCTCAGAAAGGCAAACAAACAGAGGATGAAAACTATGCCTTCATTCCTCTGTTTATATAACCCGACCCTCCAAACAAGCGAACGTCTACTAATCCAGGCATATCGGGTTGGATAGACTGGGTTTAAGGTACAAATGATCAGCTTGTGAGCGCCGGGATAAAGCAAAGTTGTGCAAGCGGAAAGGTAACCTTACTAAAAGCCCTTCCACTTCAACACAGCAAGCCGGGTTCAGACGGGGAGCATCTTGAGGGGACTATCGAGCCTGTTGTGTGCCCTACAGCGGAAACAAGAAGAAACACCACGGCCTCTCAGGAAGCAACCGCACACCTACAAACTTTTTAAGGAACCCCGCAGGGAGAATATAGCGGCCCCAAAAGCGAACCCGGCCAAAATGATCTCTCAAGAAAAGATATCATAATTACTAAACACAAAGCAAACTGCCACAGACAGCAAAATAAAATGGCAACTTCACAACGATGAAGGGAACGCGGAGCATCAAAGAGTACCTCCAAGAAGGATGACGACCATCAGCAAAGATACGCAAGAGAATGGGCGCTACCAGTTATAAGACGGAATCAAAAAGGGGTAAGAGCGGTTAGCAATGAAAAATATGTACTCAAATTCATATATATGATAATAATTATTGTGATGTATTTAAAAAAACACAATCAATTAATAAAAAAATGAAGATTAGCTACCTTCATTATTTTATTCTTTAAAATGTTTTTTATCTTTATTACGTGCATAAGACGCGCAAGCACAAGGATTGGGTACGGCCCAAAAATATGATATTTTCGAATAGCATAAGGTTATCACGAATAACACAACTGGGGAACAACTTAATCACCAAAAGTACGTAAGAGGTATTGCAAGCCCAGTTCTGGGAGGATAGCCCAAAATTATCTAAAGACTATTATAAACATGCATATTCGTATAACGTTAAAAATAGCACCGCACGGACAAAAAGAGTATGTGCATAAGACTATTATAAACGTGCATATCCGTATAATGTTAAAAATAGCACCGCACAGATAAAAAGAGTATGTGTGCAAGACTATTACAAAACGTGAATATCCGTATAACGTTAACAATAGCAGCACAAAAGTGGAAAATAGCAACTTACATAAGCAAAAAAGTTGACTACAACTATCAGAAGGGTCATAGAAAGGAACAAAGACAGACATTGTTCAGATTTTACAAAAAAAAAAAAAAAAAAAAAAAAAAAAAAAAACAGCTAAGTCTGCATCACGGCAGCAACACTCACTTCAGGCTCGGACAAGATAGCAAAGACCTCACTGACTTCAGAAGATGGGTCGTTCACAACCTCAACAGGGGTGTCGGACCCACCAATATCATAATCTTCAACAGAAAGAGGCATCGCCGAAAAATCAGAAGTACTGATAGGAAGGGGCACAACCGGCAAAGAAGCAGTGCAAACATGTGCTAATTCACTAGCCGAAGATGTTCCCACATCCATCACGTTACGAGCGGACAAAGGGTCAATGGTTGAATTATAAACATCAGAAAGGGACAACCAATAACCATCAAGGCGCTTCCTAACCTGATTAACCCTCCTTTGAACAACCTCCAAGGAACAAGACAAAGAGTTGTTGCCAATAATAACATTACTATCCCTATCATGAAAAGGGACAATGAGTTGCTCAAGATCCGGCTGCAACCCTGCAATCATAGGAGCATTCGCGGAAGACCCATCAACACGGAGAAGGTCCATAACTTCCGCAATACTAGCACTCTTGCTGGATTTAAGCACGGAGAGCAAAGAAAACTCCACACCTTCAAGGGCCTTCACAGCGGAAACATAGTGATCTTCTGCAGAGGGATTATATGCAACAAGCTCATCAAGCTCTCTTTTCTCCTTACCATGGATGATGCCCGCAGCTAAACCTTCTTGCATACCCTTCTCAACGGCACGCTCAATAACCTTTGCCATTGCCGCAGTATACTCTGGAGAGTTTAAGCACTTAAACACAGCAAGGCTCATACTGTTCTTGAATAACCAACGACGGCTAGACAATAGTGTAAGGAATCGAGGAAAAAACTCATCAAGATGAATAGCCAGAGCATGCAAGTCAGCAACAGCCGAATCAACCTTCCGTAAAAGACCACCCATCTGAGTATCCTGAAACTTACAAAACTCCTCCTCCAAAGCAGCAAAGGATGGAGCTCGGCTACGGAGCTCAGAGCATGACTCTTCCAAAGTCCGTATCTACAAACATAACAAAATCAAAAAATAAATAATAATAATAAAGTAAAATAATATGTACAAGGACAAGAGCACGGTCGCATACCTGTTCGGAAAGACTGGAATTCCGAGACTTAAAAACAACAATCTCAGCTCACAAAGCGGATGACTCAGAATCCTTGGCATCAAGGGATGAGTGAAGTGATGCTACCTCGGATCGAAGAGAATTTTGTTCTCCCTCAAGCACAGAATTTTGGTCCTTTAAAGACGAAAGCTCAGCAGCAGAAGCTGCTATGGATGCAGTAGCAGACGATGCCTGGGAAGAAATAGCATTGGCAACCTCAGACTTCAGAGTCGAAAATTTTCTTATCCTTACTCGCCAACAAAGACAATAAGCATTTCTGCTCCATAGCATTATATTCTAAACGTTGACGAACTTCAGAACTAAAGCACGATTTTCGCGCCACAGCAACATTGAACTCACCCAGGAGGCGTTCATAACCCATATCACAGATATTGGAAAAAAAAGGTAGGAGGAGCGAACTCATCCACCATAGCATGACACTCATCAACATCATCCAGGAGAGAACCTTTGGCAACATTCCGATTCGGAACATGAACACCAGAGGGAGAATCGGAATCCGGACTATCAACAACACGGATATCCCCAGCTGAAACATCAAGATCCGAAAGATCATCAAGACTTGGATAAATATCACCGACAGGAGAAAGGCTATCCGGAAAGTAGGAAGGAACATCCATGTAACACCCCCAATTTTGTGATACACAGCGGAATTCAAACTGGGTGTTACTTCATGGCACAACAGTTATAACAATAGAAAACAAACTCTAATTGAGTCGTTTTAAAAGATTTATCATTCGAATATCAGAGTTTACAAAATGAGGTCCAGTAGTTTCGTAGTTTATTAAATAAGGTTTCGAATGATAATAAAATTTATAGCCTTCTTGAGTATATGTGCTCCTCCGTGCCAACCTCGTTCATTATGGACCTGAGATAAACATGCTAAAAATATCAACACAAAGGTTGGTGAAATCCATAGGTTTAATTAAATCGTTTGAACACAATATTCGTAGTGTGAGTTACATTGTTTCACACTCATCGTTGAAAACAAAACAGCATTTATTTCACTAAGTTCATGACAACCAAAGCGTTAACCTCGTACCAATAGAAATTGGTAAAATCGTTTCATCGCAGCCCTAGTAGGTAAACTTGCCAATTTACCTTATTGATTCGAATATAGTGCGTTCGATTTCCCCTAACTGGGTCAATAAGAACGGGAGTGTTAATTCCAATAGGCCTATTCACAATATTCGCGCTCACTCGCAAGTGATTAATGGTGCATGATGTAGGGACTTCAAACATGGCAATTGATTACTTAGTGATCATAAAACATTTGGATATAGCACATAGTTCAAAGCATTTGTGTTCGATTAAAAATAGTTGAGCATGTATCTCCCCCAAGAGTTTATAAAACAATAAAGTAATAGAAAGTGGGGCTATGAACTCACCTTAGCGTGTTGTGAATAAGGTAATGCAATCGATGTCAAATAAAGCATGACGATAAAGGATCGGCGCAACCTAATAGATATAAGCTCGTGTCAAAACATGACACGCAGAAAGTAATCGATTTGTATGAGTTTTCAAAAGATAATACGTTTTAGTTTTCGTGGAAGTTTTTCTTTATCAACGTTTGTAAAATGTTTAGTTTCATCATTCGTGTGGTGGTATGAAATCATAGACTCAAAGTACAACTCATGCCAAAGCATAATATATATATCTCATATATATTATGAAATAAAAGAATAAACAAAATGTCTCAAGAAAACGAGTCACAAAAGTATTGACGGGTGAATTCTAGGCGAGAGGATAATGACAAGAAAATATGTCAAGGAAGTAGGTCAATTAATAAGTTTTGGCATCGCCCGTTTGCTTATAGAATTATAAAGAAGAGCGATATGAAAAACTAAATCAAATGATCACGAGATATGCATGGCATTGTACCGAGACTTAACCAAAGTATTTTTATTCTCCAAATGGGTGTACAACCTGCACTTATACCCAAATAAGCGTCTAATAAGTATTGCTTAACAATCTTTAACTTTTACTTAATTGATCGCACTTTTATTTCTCAAGAATAGACGTAAAAACCATGTTGCTGAATTTTAGTCAACTTCACACCATCGTATCTCTTAACCTATAAAAGATACAAGGATGGGGTTTCCACCCCTGGAAATATACTTAAGTCTAGTTTCCAAAACATTAGGCCATTAAATCATATCATTTACCAATCAACGGGAAATGAGTTTTTACTAACTATAACTTCAACCAGAAAGTTCGCTGAAATTCTAACGCTTACGGTTTTGGTCATAAATACTATTCTATAATAGCTATCAAGTTGAAACCAATTGGAGGTGAAAGCTTATAATGTCTAGTGTTGAACCATCTTTTAAAACCCAAGCCTACTGTACAAAAATCTAGAGCAAAATACGTTTTCCAACAGCAGCTCCAGAATTGACATATTTCCGTAAAATGGCCATATCTCATTCATCCGGAGGAGATATGGCCCTATCCAATTCAACACATGTACCTTAAATTTATTTCTATAATCCCATCAAATAATATAGACCTTCTTAGGCCAAAAGTTTTCTGCAATTAACCCATATATACTGCTGGTCTGCAGCAGTCTCGACTTATCTTACGAAATACTAATTTTAATGTATTTCCCAAACCGTGATAGCTATTAAAGTGATTCCACTTCGAGAAGTTAGATTTAGATGTACACTACTGAGATTAGCTTTCCTATCCTACATTTTAGAGTATTAACCTGGAGTTTAACTCGTTTTCCAAACGATGCTCCAGATTTGACTAGCAATCGTAAAACGGCCATAACTCCCTCATCCGGAGGAGTTGATAACTCATCCAATTCGCCACATGAAGCTAAGAAATATATCTATCTAAGAATGTGATTTCCCAGTAGGCCATAAGCCAAAAATACTGCACACCAACTCGATTTAGCTGCTGACCTGAAACAACCCTTAATTTACACTACTCGCGGGTTTTCTTGTTGACTCGAGAGTAAAAATGCAAACACCACTCAGGTGTTTGTCGAGCCAATTCCATGACACAACTAACACACAAACTACCACCCTTGTGGTGTTGTGGTCGAACGAGGGAAAACCAACACCCTTCAAGATGTGGTTGAGTCGAGAATCAAAACAATCGCACCCTTGTTGGGGCTGCTGTTATAGCATCAACCAAACGCCCTCTATGGGCTGTGGTGTGGGTCAAATGAATTAAACCAAGTGCACCCTTTTTGGGGTGGCTGAGATACACATAAACAAACACCTATCTGGTGTTGTTGTTAACAGAGCCAAAACCAGCACCCTTATGGTTTGTCCCTTTTTAATCCGAAAATCAAACTAACACCCCTTAGTGTTAACTGTTGTGAACCGAGAGCACAAACAAATACCCTCTCGGGCTGTGACGTGCAAAAACCAATACCCTTTTGGGTGGGCTGCGATCGGCCTGAACCGAAAGGCAAAACAAAATAGCCCGTGTGGGGTGGTCTTCTTGGACCGAGTACAAACCAAATACAGCCACTTGGCTTGTGTTGATCCGAGCACAAGCTGCAGACCCAAAACATCCTCGTGGTGTTTCTTTCTCAACCGGAAACAAAAACAACATAAGCTAGTCCAAATCGAACCTGAAACTCAAGTGGGTCGCCTAAATCCATACAGGTTTAACCCGATCGGAAACAACACCAATCAAATAAACTCCTCTTAAATCGTTACCACCACACGAATTCATAATCAAAAACATATTTAATCCAGTTTTTACATTCATGAAAAGTGAATAAACTGATTTGTATTTGGTTTTAATCAAAGGGAAATTAGATAAAATAGATGTATGTATATTGGCAGACCAAGAGTGTGAAATAAAGATATGATGGAGATGATGGTGGTGGCAATGGTTGTGGTGATTCGTGGACACAACAAACCTGGTGCAATTCTTTGCACTAAACCCTTAATCAAACACACCCTCTTGGCTCCTCTTGATGGTGATGGCTCTGTGGTGGTGTGGAGTGGTGTTGCTTCTGATCCGAGAAGAGAAAGGGAAGAGATAAAGAGTTATCTCTATTATTTTTCTCTGTGTTTATCAAGTGAGAAGGGAAAACAGATAATATGCAAAAGGTTGGAGCCGGTTTGATTGAAGAAAAAGAATATATAATGAGAGGCGGTTTGTGTATAAGAAAAAGAGATGTTTGTTTGTCTTAACAATGAATTTTTGAGATATAGCGGGTATTGTTTGATCCCGATAATTACAAACGTTAAACCTTTAAGTTACGAAAATCAAAATCAGGCAACGTAAAAATATAATGCTCATAAGAATGTTGAAACTTATCATCATACTTTATTTTAATATTTTAAAATGAATCGTGGGTTTATCGGAGTGTTTAAACATTATTTAACCTAAAACAAGTTTAAAGTGATATTAAATAGAAGTTAATAGTAAATTTAATAACCTGAAAAGTTTCGTGAAAACTCTTATAAATGGCAAACGTTTTGTTTGAACGTTAAATAATCGTACGTTAACAAAATAACGTAAAATGGTAAATAAAAGTCGAAAAGTTTTATTCTTGACATATAATGATGTTTACTTAAAATAAACATAAGGTATGTTGGTGTCGGTGAGCACGTTTATTGGGAATGTGAGTTATGTCACATTATTTAGTTGTTGTAATCAGGTAAACTGATAACGTTTAATTTTAAAAAAAAAATTAGACGTTGAAAATGGATAAATATTCTTTTGTTATAATATTTTATTAATTTAATTCAAGGTGAAATTTACCGGTGGTTACAATCCACTCGACCCTTCCCCTTCTCAATAGAATGAACAGTAGTAACAACGGCATCCGTCATAACGGGCACAGAAGAACTGTGAATAAACAAATAAAAAGCAAGTAAATAAAGGAAATAAGGACGAAGGAATTAAAAAAAACAAACGTATGAGACAACAAACCGGGAAAGAGAACCATCGAGATGGAGCAAACCAAAGCCAGATTCAGTGGATGCCCCAGCTTCACAAAAAGGAATAGTTGAAAATAAAGGAGAAGAAGAAGAATGAGTGGGCAGAGCATTCAAGCAATATTCAAGAGTTTGTGAACTTTGAGCTAGCAACTTCTTAATGGACTCTGAAGACTTACCACTAGTAGAAACCCTACAAGAATCATTAAGATCACTCCTTGCCTTCTTAGGGGGATGGACAAGGCTAACGCTGGCCCTCCTCCTTTTTCTACCAGAGCCAGAAGCCACCCTACTGTCAAAAGCAGCGTTAGAGGCTGAATGGTCAGGACCCAGGATAACGTCATCAGATGAACGAGAAACTTCAACTTCCAATCAAATAGCGGTACGACCAGCCTCACCAGAGGAAGGAGGAGCAAGAGAGACAGTACGACCTTCAGTCAATTGTAGCAAGGGGACTTCATCCTCCTCCCGCGGCCGAACATCAACAAGTAACTCCAAAGGGTTCTTCTGCTTAACCAAAGACAACAAATCCATAGCTGCAACAAACAAATAGGAAAGAAACAACGGTAAGAGCGAAATAAAAGTAAAGCAACGCGAAGAAAAATAAAGGTACGTCATACCCACCCCGATTCTCTTGATCATAAAACACAGGATAAAAATCATTGCCCAAAGTATAGTTGCGGCTCAACCCAACCAAACAAAGAAAAGGTTTCGGAAACTTAACAAAGGAAGAGGCATTGGTAACAAGGGAGGCAACATGTTCAACATCAAATTCAGTATCCCTGGGGGTGGCGTCCTTTGGAAGACGCCCACCAATGAAGAAAGGATAAATAGAAGGACACGCAAATGCGTCAATCCAGAAAAAGTGATCATTCCAATTTTTAAGGCAATCAAGGGGTTTGGTATAGCAAACACCAAAGCTATCAGCACGTTTACTAAAAGAAAGCCAGCCATGGCTGTGAGACAAGACATAAAAACACCTAAACAAACCAATTGAGGATTCAATACCAAGTGAAAAACAAAGAATTTCAAATTGAGGAACCTTAGCAGCACCAATAACGGAAAGCTGTGAGATATGAATGCGATAGTAGTCAAGAATCGAAACAAGGAAAGAGGACAAGGGAAGGCAAAAATTAGAAAACTCAAAGAAACGGGTGTAGACACCGATCTTTCCATTCGGCGCTTCACGAATACTTTTGTCAGGATCAGGCAATTCCGGATGAACAAAAAGCGGAATTGAATAATCAACACAGAAGCGATCAAGTGCCTTCTGAGATAATTTAGATTTGGTAGAAGAAAAAGTACCCATAACGGAAAGATACAGAAGGAGTCAAAAACCTAACCTGACTGCGGAACGTGGAAAACGGATACAACCAATTAGATTGAAAGATCTAGTGGAGAACAGAAGAGCAGTAAAAAGAAAAAATGACTAAAGCCAAAAAAGGGGTATTTATACAAACGGAATGACGATTAACCTAGAAAACCCTAAGGAAAGACACGCGTCCAAAAACAATCTAATCCAACGGTTAAAATCAAAGCTACGCGGATAAGGATGGTAGAAGACCAAGGACCCACGGAGTCAAATCAACCAGAACATGAAAAGCCGTAAAACGTCCACGTTGTAAACAACACTTCCCAAGGAAAGGAAGCGTCTAACGAACGCTTCGAGAATGCGGAAGAACAATCAACCCGCAAGACGTAGTCTAAGTAAATCCACCACATGCGACAATATCCGCACGCAGTGCACATACTAGACTGGGGGGACTGGATGGTATAGCAGCCCCCAAGGATAGAAAAAAGTATCTCCGGAAAAGAAAAGACGCACGACGAAATCCTTAGTCAACTTAAGTCCAGTGACATCCACCGCATGCGACAATATCCGTACGCAATGAATATACTAGACTGGGGGGACTTGATGACGTATAGTATGTATAACAGGCCTACTAAGCCCAAAACATACTCTACGCCCACTCTAGGCTCAGGCCCAATGACTGAAATCCTGGACTCAGGTCCAATAACCACATACCTTGGGCCAACAGTAAGCCCAATAACTAAGTTGGCCACGGCCCAGGCCTTGGAATGCGCGCAAGGTGCGTAATGGGCTGAACCTTCAACCGTTAGATCTCTCACATCCGCGTCCGCGATTAACACAGGAAGCCCCAATGGCAAACCTCGCCTATAAAAGGGGCTCTAATCCCCATATCAGGTACAACAACTTTCTCTCTCATAGATACACACACACGTACCTCTAATTTCCCTCTCAAGAATGCATACTTACTCTCACACCGGAGTCTAATCGTGGGGTCCGTCCCCATGGTAAGGCTAACGGTTTACCTTTCTTGTCCAGGGATCTCATCCAAACTACTTGAATTAGTACAAGATCAACCCACAAAAGGCTTTCCGACCCAGTCCAGTAAGCTACGTCCAGGCCCTCTATAACCCATCGCACAAATTGTACTAACATTGACTTTTGACTATTTCACTTTCCCCGTAACGTAAACACAATAACTGTAATCAGTAGTTGTACGGTAATTATTTTTAGTTAAATAATTCACTCTACTTCGAATTTTTACTCATTGAACATTTTTGTTCACCTATGTCTATTTAACAAGAAGTTATCTCACAAAACGTGAAAACCGCATACAACGTGTACCTGCACAATGGTAAACACAATAAACAATTGAATTAAAAATTTCTTTTATAAGCAACAACGAAAGTTTAATCGTGTGAACTTTCCTCGTGACCAACACAATACTAGGATGAGTCTATGTGTTCAAAATACTCAAATTTCACCAATAGTCATATTTTATATAAACTATTGCCACTTTGTTATTTTTAACTAAACTTTGTACTTTCTACGTATTACGCATACTCAAAACCTATGTTATTAGGTTTTGACAACGTATATACACTCCGTTAAACTTATCATACCTCTAATATACTTATTTTGAGTATATTAATATGTTTTAACATTTTTGCAAGTATTGGATTTTATTGTTACCTGTTTTTAAGTTTCGCGTCTTAAAAAATTTTACATTGCAATTATCGAGATCAAACTATACACTTTATAATTTATACTACTAAAATTTAACAAAAATCTTACATCATACATATCATATTTTACAAAGTATAATCATCTGCATGAGACGTGTCAACCATATTTCTTACCATGCAATTTCATAAATGTGACATGTAGCATATGTAGGTCATTTCATTCTTACTCTTCCACGCACCACATAGTCACGCCCCATGCATCATGACTAAACATAAGCTATTCTATTTCAACTTTGAATATAAAGTCTTTGAAAGAGCACTTTATGTAAGTAGTAGGAGATGAACTCCATTTATGAAAAGATCTTTCACTCAATTTTGATGTGTGAATATATATAGTTCCCATCATCTCAACATTTACTATCATAAATTTCATTCTCCACCATGCATGCACAAGTTCATCTTTTTCCCAAAACAAAACGTATCCAACACTTTCAGCATCATTCGGCTCGTATATAGGTTATAGTGTTGATGTTTGGGTCGATTGGGGTTCGATTCGTGTACCAAACTCGGGTTTCACTCCAAATGCCACAACCATCTCATGCTTCTCGTGAGTATGCTGAATAAACACCAAAGCTTTGTATTGTTTTTATTTTCATGATAAATTTGATATTTTTGATATGGGTTTTCTGGTTTTGATGAGTTTTAATGTTCTTGATGTGTTTGTGATGATTTGCATGGCATTAGAATGATGTTAGGATGTTAGAAACACTAGCTGGGTTGTTTAATTGAAAGTTGTTAGGATAGATAAATTGGGACAGCAGGTTAATAATGTGATGTCGAAATATTTTTGGCTTAAGACCTGTGATTTTATGACTTAGTTGGGTGGAGCAACATACAAGGTGTAAGCGGTGATTTGGATGGAGTGGTAACTCATCCGGATGACCGAGTTACGCCCAAATTAGTAAAACTAGTCAAAATAGGTTGCTTGCAGATTGTTTGTGTGTTAGTGGTAAATTTTTGGCCTAGAGCCTACTGAAACTTTTCATAAATGGATACTATAATATCTCAGGTCCTAGGTGTGAGTTGGACGAAGCACCAACTGTTCCGGATGGTTGAGATACGACCACAACCGTGAAAACATATTTAGTGTGTACCTAGAAATTGTAATGCAGATTGTTTTACTTGTAACGAGTTATTTTTGAACTAGGGGCTACTGTTTTTTTACATGGGTGAAGGGTACAATACATGAGGACCTTTTGGCTAATTGGAGGGTTTATCAACTCCTCCGTATGAATGAGTTATGACCGTTTTGCTAAAATTGATTAGTTTTGAACTACTATTTGAAAAAGGAGTTTAACTACAGGTTTTTACACTAAAGTGTTGGAATAAAAGTTGAGACATGTATTATAGATCTTAGGCTAACACCTCCAAGTGGCCTCACTTCAATTGCTATCATAGTTTAGGATGCCATTTCTGTAAGAGCTTAAAATTCAGAAAATATTCTGAACTGGGTGTTCAGGGGTAAAATAGTCTTTTCACATGATTCTAAAACTTTTAAAGGTTGAGGCCTAGATTTTTGAAAACTATACTCAAATGGCTTTCCAAAGGTGAAAGCCTTATATTCATATCATTTATAGATTAGGAGTTAAGGGTCCATAAAGTAGAGGCAAATCTAGAATTTAAAATTTTACGTCTTGTTTTGAAATAAAAAACGTGTAGAAACACATAGGTAAAACAAGAATTTAGGAATGAAACTTAGTAGGTGTTTTATTACCTGTAAGACCAGGTTGAACATCAATCTTTGAGTACAAATACATTGGGTTAAGTCTTAGTGCAATGCCATGCTTATCTCTAAAACATATCTCGTGATCTTTTGATTTACTTTTACGTATCAATCTTCTTTATCATTCTAAGCTGCGTCACGTCTTTTGGGTCATGCTTAGATGCTTCCCACTCGTCTGTAGATCCATATTACTTCTGGTCTTCATCATTTCTCGGTGAGTTCATAGCCCCAACTTTTGTTTAACTGTTTTATAAATTACTTTGGAGTGAGATACATGCTCGACTATTTGCTTTTACTTTCACAAGTACTTTAAACTATTACGTATTACTGTGAGTTCACAGCCCCATTTTACTGTTTTACTCATTTTGCGGTGGAAAGCATGATATGATTACTTAAAACTAAATTGGTTGTGCATTCATGAAATCTACTGAACTGATTTAATTTACTAAACTATGCTCTGCTATTTGGTACAGACTGATATGTATGCCTATGTTTGGCGCTTGAGAACAATCGTGAAAGTCCCCTGGAACTACACTACTTATTAACTTACTCCCACTTTACGGGACGAGCCATTGATAGTATGAATAGCGCTATTAGGGGTAGAGCCATCCCCTCACTCCCACTAACTGGAGTGCATAGTATCACCTTCTCATGCTAGGTTAGAGCATGTTGCACGTATGAGCAAGAATCGGCTGAATCGGCTTAAGTAGTGGACCATTCAAGGAATGAACTCGCTGCATACATAATGGACCCTTTTGAAACTTTGACAACCAATTGATCTTCCTGTTTTGGAAACTACTTGGTCTATTAAAACCTGTGAACTCACCAACCTTTGTATTGACACTTTTAGCATGTCTTTTCAGGATTGCAGGCGATAGCTAAACTTTGGAGGCGCTTGGGCATTGGCATGGCACGATCATAGAAAACTCTGATATAATTTGGGGACTACTTAAATTCTTTTATGGGCCTACATTCCACAATATACATTTTGAATGATGTAAACATAAATCTTTATGAAATAAGATTTCTTAAGTTAAACCATTGTTCTATACATTTTGTTGTGATATTAATCGAGTAATACCCCAGTAACACTTACTTCCACTGCAAACCATTTTTTTTGGGTGTTACAGCTTGATTCATAACCCATGACCCATTGCATGACATCATGCATGAAGTCATGTTGGGTATTATCCATGGACCATGACCCATGACCCATGATCCAATGTCTAGATACATTGCATCTTATATAACCCATGGTTCATAACCCATAACCCATAACCCGGTTTGCAACCCAAAATCCGAACTTAAGCTGACCCAGTCTGGCGGATCCCTTGGATTGCACTAGCCTGATCCCTCTGTGGAGGGATCCGTGGGATTCGGGGAACAGTAGAGAAATTTGCCTATAAATAGTTAGTCATTTCTCTCTTGCTACTCACCCCCTCTTACACATACTCTCTCTTAGTATTGTAAACTCTCTAACCTCAGATCCAAAGGATCTTTCTATGTAGTTTTGTGTTTGTGTGATTATCTAGGTCCCTCTTAAAGGCGAGATCACCACCTCTTGAAGTCGAGCAAGCTCAAGTCCATGGGTTGCCAAGCTTCGTCATCATCAAGACTACATAAGTTATCTTGTTGATAGCTCTTTCCTCCCTCCTTAGAAGTGTTGTCAGAGGCATTAGTGAAGGCTTGTACCGTATAAAGAGTAGGTAACGTTGTGAAGGCTTCTCCACCACATTAAGGAGCTTGTGTTGTGTAGTGCTTACGAACTCTCGAGTAGGTGACTCGGGGAGTGGAGTAGGGCAAGGAAGGTAACCTTGTAGCCGAACTACTATAAATACTCGCGTCATGGTTTTGTGTTTCTTACCCTTTATCTTTGCATCACTTGTTTATATGCTTTATCTATCATCATCCAACACACACATTAAATAGATTGACATAAGTTGATCTAAATAGTTTAAAACATATTTTTAATTGGTAAAACTATTCAACCCCCCTTCTAGTTTTCCACATACCCCATCCTTATCACGAACAACGGAAATGGCATTAACAAACATAGTGGGGGCAGGGCGGTCATCATTCCTTACTAACACTTTCTCAGGAACCTTTGTCTTAGTGTACTCCTTCACCAAGTTCATCATCTCAGCCATTTTCGCCTGTATTTCTTCCCTCTATCTATAAACTTCTTCCTTAAATTTAGCTAATCTCTCTGAGTGAGCCGCCATATATTCTCTCATTTGTGTTTTAAAGCTCGGTGAGAGTGGTATTGATGAGGTGAAACGGAAGCGTCTTAGGGAATCGGGGTTTCTTTCGCGGCTAGGTGATTCAGAGAGGGGTGTCGGGCCATTGGTTGATTCAGCGAAATTAACCATTGATCGATGGATTGGTCCAGGCACTCTCTTTTGCCTTTCAACTAGATAGTCGATCCATTCTAGAGCACAAAGTTGCTCTCCGGTGATGCTAGAAGACCTACGAGGTACTGATATGGCATTTACCGTGCTTTTAGGAGTTTCATGAGATTCACCCCAATCTTCGTAGCTTTTACTGGCGAGCTCTTCAACGATATCCCATGATTCTTCCTCGTTGAGATTGCTAAGTCTTCCGCCGGCTGCTCGGTCAATGGATCGCTTGGTGAGGAAATTGACATGATCGTTGATGACGTATAGTCTATATCCGGGTCACGGACCCGACTAAAGTCCAATACTAACTTGGCCCGGTATGAACTGGGATAAGCCGACTAGACGTTTGGGCTCATGAAGGCCCAAACCCGAATCTATTGATGGAATAGATATCCGATATCTTCTAAATAGGAAGATAATCATCCCCAACCGACTAAGGCGGGATACGCCGAAGGTTGAGGAACATGGAACCAACAAGGATTCCGTGCGTATATAAAGGGAATCACATCCCTCGTTTAAGGTACGATCTAAGAACCCTAATTCTCCTTAAACCCTAAACCGATTACTTACTCTCACGCCGGAGGATAATCGTGGGAAACAATCCCACGGTAAGCCTAACGGTGTCTTTTGTCTCTTAGTGCGCAGGTCTCAAGCAACAATTCTCAATTGGTACGAGAGCCGGAGCTTCAAACAAGGAACGCCCAACTTTTGTATCAACAAGTGGCGCCATCTGTGGGACCCTACACTAAGAACCAAGACTAGAATGACGAAGCATGGAAATCAGCGATCGCAGTCAGACCTTATGGGAAAGAAGTCGCAAAGCGGACTAACTCCTAAGCAGACCTCTGGGACAACCAGCGCTGCTAAAAATAAAGGATCAGGCCAAGACTTGATCTTCCCTCTGGTGGAACCGCGCTCGGGAACAACCCAAGCCACTACAACCACCACGAGTGGAGTAGACTCACTGCGCACCGTTCTTACTACTCCCTTTCAATCGGTGCTAGAAACTGACCTGACAAAGGTACCAGATGCACCTGACCGAAATAAGGGTGTAGTAATAGAAACAAACACACTCGCTCTTGAGGGGGTCGCACCAGAGCTGGCACCAGAAGATTTCGTATCCCAAAACTACGAAACACTAACTGCCCTCATGCAAGAGGAAGAGAAGAAGAGATCAGGTCGGAACTTGAAAGCCCGACTCAATTTTGATTCTGAATACGAGACTTCCCCACTGCGCCGTCAGAAAGAGAAGCGCGGGAGAGACAGCCGCCGACCCCCAGTATTTAACAGAATCGGGAGGAGAATCAAGGATGATGAGACATCTCACTCGCATCATCTGAGTGAGAGTGATGAAGATGAAAAGCGTACCAATGTCCGCACCAGACTGGGTAGCCGCAGAATCCAAGACAGACTGGGACGACGCTATTCCCCAAGTGAAAGTCCCCCGAGTACAAACTCAGAGGACAGTCGGCGCAAGCGCCGAAAGAGGGAAAATTCGTCCTCTGAAAATTCCTCGGACAACGAGGATGGCGAAACGGGACACTGGAAGTCCAAAAACAGATATAATGACCAGGAGGATGAAGATATATCCCTCCCTTGGCGCCGTCAAAAGGTGGATGCGTTTACTCGGCGCATCAGTGACTTCTCAGAAAGCAAAAGAAGGCGCATGCCTGCCAACGTAAAGACCTATGATGGAACAGGTGACCCTGATGATCACCTCAAAATTTTTGAATCAGCAGCGACAATTGAAAATTGGCCACAGCTTATGTGGTGCCACATGTTCAACTCCACACTAGTGGGAAACGCGCAGAACTGGTTGAGCAAGCTTCCACGCAGAAGCATCAATGGCTTTGAGGAATTGAGAAAGGCGTTTCGCCTAAACTTTACTCAGAGGAAGAAGTGCGCTAAAAATCCTGTCGAGCTCGCCAGGGTAAAGCAGCGCCAAGGAGAATCTACAAGCGCATTCATGGAACGCTTCAAAGATGAATGCATGCAAGTTAAAGCATGCCCCGAAGTGTTGAAGATCTCTGGTTTCATGAACGGGATTAATAATCCAGAACTCATCAAGAGGTTGAACGACAAGATTCCTGAAACCTTTGATGAACTCATGAAACGCTCTCGGTCCTTCGTCCAGGGAGAAGCCGCCGCGGCGGATAGCAAAAGGAACCACTCGAACTACCGGTCACAGGAACAACCTGGGAGACAATCCAATGACCGGAGTAGTAACCGTAATAGGAGCTATCGCAGCCAGGGGAGCGGGAGGGATAATGATAGATACACCCCGCTGATCAAGACCCCAAAGGAAATACTCGCAACAGAAGGTGCGAATTTTCCAAGACCGCCGCAGATGCGCACCCCAGAGGATCGGCGTACTGGGAATGGATACTGTGATTACCATGCACAGAAGGGCCATACCACTAACGAATGTGTCCAACTGCGCCAGCTCATCGACAAGATGGTTAAAGAGGGTAGATTGGACCACTTGGTCAAAAACATTAAAGAGGGAAAGGACAAACAGAAGAGTGGCAATAAGAAAGAGACACCTAAAGACAAGGCCGACACCATTTACATGATACAATCATGGCAGCGGATCACAAGGCAGAAGGTCAGCCAGGATTTTTCATGTGGAAAGGAGATCTCTTTCCCCACCTTAACCGCGGACAACGCAGTGGTGGAACCACTCACTATAGAGATAAGCGCGGGGGTCACGACATCCACCGCATGTATGTTGATGGTGGAGCTTCTGCGGACATCATGTATGAGCACTGTTTCAAACGACTGCGTCCTGAAATACGCAGTCAGTTAATCCCGGTCAGAACGGCGTTGACTGGTTTTACAGGTGAGAAGATATGGCCTATGGGGCAAATACGATTACCTGTCAGCATTGGAAACGAAGAACACTCCGCAACGGCCTGGATGGAATTCATGGTGATTAAATCTCCCTCGCCATACAATGGCATTATTGGGAGACCTGGAATATCAGCTATGCGAGCAGTACCATCAACAGCGCATGGGATGCTTAAATTCCCAGTGGAAGGTGGTATTGTTACTCTTTACAACGCCACTGTACCACATAGAGAATGCAACACGATTGCATGCGAGACGGCACCAACCCCAGCACAGCAGACAACCAGAATTCCAAATCTGAAAGTAGCAATTCACCCCGAATACCCGGAACAGGAAATATCCATCGGAGGTTCATTGTCGGACAACGGCAAAGCAACTGTATGTGCACTCCTGCAGAAGAATTTGGATATTTTTGCATGGGAGCCTAAACACATGACAGGGGTGCCACGCTCAATCACAGAGCATGAACTGAGAATCCGACAAGGGTACTCACCAATACGCCAGAAGAAGCGTGGCCAAGCCCCAGAGCGCGCGCAAGCAATTCTGGCAGAGGTACAAAAACTGGTGGATGCGGGAATTATGCGTGAAGTCTACTACCATGACTGGCTTTCTAACCCAGTAATGGTCAAAAAGAGCGATGGCAGCTGGCGAATGTGCGTAGACTTCACCGATCTTAATAAAGCATGTCCACAAGACTGCTATCCATTACCAGAGATAGACTGGAAAATAGAGTCCTTGTGCGGATATCCATTAAAGTGTTTCCTCGACGCATACAAGGGATATCACCAAATACAGATGGCTAAGGAAGACGAGGAAAAAATAGCCTTTCACACAAGCCAAGGCATTTACTGTTATACAAAAATGCCCTTTGGCTTGAAGAATGCGGGCGCTACCTATCAGCGATTAGTAGATAATTCTTTCAAAAAACAGGTGGGCCGCAACCTGGAAGTCTATGTGGATGACTTGGTCATAAAGAGCTATACTGAAGATGAGCTTGTGCGTGACATAGAGGAAACGTTTAAGACTCTACGAGAGATTAACATGAAGCTAAATCCGAAGAAGTGCACCTTCGGCGCTACTGAAGGCATGTTCCTAGGATACCTAATCGAGCCTGACGGTATAAAACCTTGTCCAGAAAAGACAAAGGCGGTCATCGAACTTCCTTCACCGAGCACGCTGAAGGAAGTCCAATCTCTCAACGGAAAGCTGGCCGGACTAAACAGGTTCCTATCCAAGTCAGCAGAAAAATCCTTACCTCTTTTCAAAACACTCAAGAAGTGTATAAAAAAGGGTGACTTTCGGTGGACCACAGAGGCGGAAGAAGCCTTCACTCAGCTCAAACAGCATCTAGCAACGCTCCCAACACTTGTCGCACCCCGACCAGGGGAAGAAATGATCATGTATTTATCAGCAACTCATGGAGCAGTCAGCGCAGTGCTACTAACAGATAGGGATTCAGTACAAACCCCTATCTACTTTGTAAGCAAAGCGCTTAAGAAGACGAAGATGAACTACAGTGCCATGGAAAAATTAGTTCTGGCATTGGTGTTTGCTGCCAAGCGATTATGCAGGTACTTCCAAGTGCACCCAATAGCAGTAATCACAGACCAACCAATCAAGCAAATCATCTCCAAACCTGATGCGTCAGGCCGACTCCAGAAGTGGAGTGTATTACTAGGAGAACACAACATCTTTTACAGACCACGTACCGCAATCAAAGGACAGATTCTGGCAGACTTCATCATCGAGAAGCCAGACACCGACGAGGTACCCGCACCAAGTAAAAGAGTACTACAAGATCCATGGATCTTGTTTACAGATGGATCCTCATGCGTGGACGGGTCAGGAGCTGGACTCATTCTTACAAATCCAGAGGGAATGGAATTCACTTACGCACTGCGTTTTTAATTTACAGCGACAAACAATGAGGCAGAATATGAAGCTCTAATCGCCGGACTACGCATCGCAGCACGAATGGGTGTACGTAACCTAGAAGCAAATGTGGACTCCCGGCTAGTAGCCAACCACGTGTTGGGCGAATACGTGGCTAAAGAAGAGAATATGATTCAGTATCTCGACAAGACCAAGACACTGATTAAAGGCTTTGATAGATTTACCATCAAGCAAGTTCCTAGAGGAGAAAACCGCAAGGCAGATGCACTAAGCAAGATCGCCTCGACAAGCTTTGCACACCTGTCAAAGCAAGTGCTGGTAGAAACACTCAAAAGCAAATCCATATCAGAGATGGAAGTCTCCACAGTCATAGAGGAGGAAGGTCCTACATGGATGACACCGATAACGGAATTCCTAAACAAAGGAATGTTACCCCAAGAGCAGAAGGAAGCTCGCAGGATACGGCGCACTGCACAAAGATTCGAACTTCGAGACAACATATTGTACCGACGCTCCTTCCTTCAACCATGGCTCCGCTGTATAGGACCACTACAAGCAAATTACGTGCTACGAGAAATCCATGAAGGTTCATGCAGCATGCACTCAGGACCACGGTCCGTTGTGGCGCGCGCCATGAGATCAGGGTACTACTGGCCAACCATGCATCGCGATGCGCGGGACTTAATAAGGAAGTGCAACGATTGCCAAGTTCATCGACCCGTCCTGCGCCTACCACAGCACGAGCTAACACCAATCACATCCCCATGGCCATTCTACAAGTGGGGTATCGACATTGCAGGACCTTTCCCAGTCGCAGCGGGAGGATTAAAATTCCTCATAGTCGCCATAGACTACTTCACTAAGTGGATCGAAGCAAAAGCCGTGGTAACAATCACTGGCAACCAAGTGAAACGCTTTGTCTGGGAAAACATTGTATGCCGCTTCGGTTTACCTGGCGAAATCATCTCGGACAACGGGAAACAATTTTGCGAAAATCCTTTCAAGGATTGGTGCGAGAAGTTGAACATCACACAGCACTTCGCATCAGTTAAACATCCACAAACCAATGGCTTAGTAGAGCGCGCAAATCGCAGCCTGGGTGAAGGAATTAAAGCACGCCTGGATAGACACAAAGGAAGATGGGTGGAAGAGCTCTCGCATGTTTTGTGGGCGCACCGCACCTCAATAAAAACCAGCACGGGAGATACCCCCTTCTCACTAGTCTATGGGACAAAAGCCGTCATACCGGCTGAAATTGGAATGCCAACTATTCGCATCGCTGAAATTAACGTGGCAACTAATGACGACGAACGACGTATTGATTTGGACCTGCTGGAAGAAAGGCGCGAACGCGCATCCATAAGGGAGGAAAAATCAAAGTCAAAGATGAAAGGATACTATGACGCCAAAGTGCGCAGTGTCTCCTTCAGACCAGGCGATTTCGTCTACCGCGCTAACGATGCGAGCCACGCAGAAGACACGGGCAAACTCGGACCAAAGTGGGAAGGACCCTATGAGGTTACTGAAGCCTCAGGAACGGGATCGTACAAGTTACGAAGCTTGGATGGAAAAGAGCTGTCGCGCACATAGAACATCTGCAACCTCAAGAGGTGCTACCTATAGGAGTGGCCACGGCCCGGTGCACCAACGCTCAGGCACTTTACCAAAGTACCTATCAAACATCTATGTATTTACTTTTTGTTTCCTTAGTCTAATATCTTATCTGTTTTCTCACAAACACTTGCAAGTATTAATAAAACATTGCGGTTTCTAGCTAACTCCGTGACACACTTAAATTTGTTATTTCCATATACTGTATGTCTTAACAATTTTCTATTTTCCGCCTACATGGCGTGCATGCAATAACTACACCTACGAAGGTAAAAGGATAAGTTAACCTACTAGACAACTTGTTGAGTAAGAGGGTTGCAAACCCATCAACACCGGATCACGTATCCTTGTTAAACACCTTGTTCACAAGACGTTGGAATAAGTTTTGTGCGCATCCCACGACGATTGCGCAACAACGCACATGGTACACGTTTAACAACTTAGGCTTCAAGACACTTGATTCCTTAAATGTGATATTTACAGTACGCTGCATATCATAATATACACGACTATGATAAAATACTTAGAAATTACTTCTCAATTATATTATAATCTTCATACATGATTATGGATTATTCGCGCTGACGTACATATTTGATTTCCCAGCAACGAATTTTTTTTATGCAAATATAAGTATGAACGTTACAAGTTGCAATACTACTTAGCCAAAGAAGATTTTTTATAACTACAAGTTCTTACACAAGGATGGTTACTTCAAAAAGTACAACTATGACAACGTGTAATCGATGAGCTACCCACACGGGTTACAGTATCTTTTGCCTCGCCAAGCCTCTTCAACAAGTCGGAGTCCCGACGCGACACGGTGGCAACGCTCACGGGCACGCCATCAGATCTTGGAAGGTGAGCTGCACCAACCACGCACATAACAGCCTTGCCCTTGATACCTTTCTTCTGAGCAAGCCTTGTCGCATGCGCTTCCAAAACTTGCGTCAAGGGGACCTCCCTCTCCAGGACAAAAGGATTCAAGATATCCCTGGGGCGCGCGAATATAGGAACGTGCAGTTGGGATGCATCAGGTTTAAGATAATAGTCTTGCTGTGCAACGGCTTCTCCACCGCGATGACGTGCTAGAGTCAGACCTGCAAAAATAACATCTATCGGATAGTCCTGATCACGCTCCAGTTCAACAATCATGGGGAGTTCCAAGTCCCTCATCTTCTTCATGGCAGCGACCAGATTATCATAAGCCTTCGCGTCATAATTAGGTACCTGCTCAACGGGTACCTTTAAAAGCTTAGCCTCATGTAGCTTCTCAATGGCTTCTGCTTTCCCCCGCTCCAGCGCGCACTTAACTACATCCCCGAAGGAGTCAACGACCTCTTGCGACTCTAGGGTACTTAACGCAGCAAGACGGAGCCCATGGCTTATGAGCCATATGCGCTCAGCAATGGTCGATAGAAGGTGAGGATATAACTCCTCGTCATACTCCAGACTTAACTTGCGCAACTTCATCTCCTGAGCTTCAAGAGCGCTTCCCACAGTAGCGCCAAAATTTTCAAGCTGGGAGGTTAGCGCGTCTTTACCATTCTCCAAATATTTCATGGCCCAATGACAGGAAGACTTATATCCCGCGGCCTCTGCACGCTCTTGATTTATTTGGCACATCAGCGCCATTTTCTCTTCGGCGAGCTTTTTAGCGTACGACCCCATAGTCTCTGCTTCACCCCTAGCACTAGCCAATTGCGCCTCCAGCAGCGCAATTCGTTGGTCTTTTTCAGTACCTTGGCTAGTCTCTCCCGAATACTTTACCTTTAGCCGCGAAGCAAGTAAGACCGGATCATCAACCAGTTGCCCCATGGGCGCATCTCCAGAGGTCCCAGGCTCAGCGCTTTGGCTCTTCAGCCCAGATGATTCAACACGAATTGGACTTGATTGGGGGGGCGACTCTGCGGATTGTTCAAACCTACAAACATGACGCGAAATTCACAGTTATTCAGTAATATCATGAGGCATTTCGGTACATAATCTTGTAAGGATACTTACGCAGGAATAGATGTGTCAGGTGATGGTGGGCGCGACGCAACATCACTAGAGGATGACTCCACACTAAACACAACCGGGCGCTTCTTCCGAGAGGTGGCAGCGCCATCGCCACTGCGCTTCCTTTTGCGCTCCAATCCTTGACTTTCTTCTTCCTCTTCCACTTCCTCCACATGCTCCGCCGCTACGGGCGCAGGTTGCACTGGAGATGAAGGGACTGTAGCACTGGGCACACTCTGTAAAGGTGTTTCTTGTAGCGCAACGGATGAACTTTCCCCCGCCTCGCCTAGGTCCAACACTAGGGTACGCCCTGCCGCCGCAACAAGCACGGGCTCTTCTCCCTCTTTCAGTGGCCGTGTTCCCACCTCTACTGCGATAGGCTTCGTCAGTTGCACAACGCTGAACAGGTCCATCTCTGTGCAACAACAAAGAAATACAAACAGTTCACGACAAGTACGAAGAACAAACAGTGAAAAACTTACAGTAATGTAACTCAATGGGGTACGAAAGCATGAGCACCCACCCTGACCATCGGCGCCTAAGAAGATAGGAACTTCTTTTGAACTGCCAAAATAGTTGCGGCTCAGGCCAATATGCACCAAGAACTCCTCGGGGTAGGAGCTAATAGGGATGCGGTTCGCATTTATTGTTTCCGCATCCTCCGCATTATATGATCCAGGGAGGGGGCGCTCATCCTTTGGCAGTGTCCCCTTAGAGTAAAAATCAAAATGAGACGGAAAGCATGCGTCGTCAACCCAGAAAAAGGTTTCCCTCCAATTTCTGAGCGCGTCTAACTTTTCCGTATAACATTGGAGTGACCCAGGGTGCTTCGCGAAGGAAACCCACCCGTTTGACCACGTGGTGTGGTAAAACGCGCGGAACAGGTGGATTGTGGGGTTAATGGCCAATAAGTGGCAGTTCACCTCGAAATTAATTAGTTTTGCCGCACCTATACAGTGCAGCTGGGACAAGTGTATGCGGTAATAATTCAATACATCACTTAAGAATAACGATATGGGTATACGCTGATTGGCGAATTCAAAGAATCGCGTGTATACCCCAATCTTCCCATCGGGGAAATCCGCTATCGACGCATTCGCAGCCGGAACTTCCGGATGTACTGCGCTGGGAATATAATAATCAGACGCAAACTGTCGAAGCTCCTCCTCCGTTATGTCTGACGTAAAATCCGATAATTCCTTAACCATGGTATTGTTTATAATAAAAAACAAAGGCGCAGGCGCAGTTACCTAGGGGATATTTCGGTATGAAGGCTCGGAAGTGTTTGAAGCTATGATAATGGTGGATAGCGTTTTTTTTACTGTGTGTAGAAACGGTGAAAATGAAGTGAAGGGATTATATAACCTTCCTCCTCCACGCGATGATCGACACGTGGATCCCACCAACCCTAAATATGTGGTTGGGATTGTTTGATGGGACACAGGTGCAGTAACCTTTCCCCCGATTTACGAGGTGCCCGTTTTCTTTATTACGGTTGGATACAATGTATCAAGAGGATATTTCTTTAGCTTCTTTGCTACGCTTTGTTTATTTTTCATGGACTACGATAATTAGTCTAGCATCCGTAGTTACGCACTGCGCATACTAGACTGGGGGGACATGATGACGTATAGTCTATATCCGGGTCACGGACCCGACTAAAGTCCAATACTAACTTGGCCCGGTACGAACTGGGCTAAGCCGACTAGACGTTTGGGCTCATGAAGGCCCAAACCCGAATCTATTGATGGAATAGATATCCGATATCTTCTAAATAGGAAGATAATCATCCCCAACCGACTAAGGCGGGATACGCCGAAGGTTGAGGAACACGGAACCAACAAGGATTCCGTGCGTATATAAAGGGAATCACATCCCTCGTTTAAGGTACGATCTAAGAACCCTAATTCTCCTTAAACCCTAAACCGATTACTTACTCTCACGCCGGAGGATAATCGTAGGAAACAATCCCACGGTAAGCCTAACGGTGTCTTTTGTCTCTTAGTGCGCAGGTCTCAAGCAACAATTCTCAATTGGTACGAGAGCCGGAGCTTCAAACAAGGAACGCCCAACTTTTGTATCAACAATCGTAAAATATATGGACTGGAAGCCAAAGATCAATGCCGTGATGAGGGACTCTATGGAGTAGGTCCTTGAATCGAGTCCATGCCTCGTAGAGAGTTTCGCCTTGACGTTGTTGGAACATCAAGATGTCATTCCTTAACTTAGTAGTTCTATCCGGAGGGGAAAATTGGGCGAGGAAACGAGTGGTGAGATCATCCCAACTTGAGATGGATCCTGCCAAAAGTTGCTTAAGCCAATTACTAGCTTTGTCCCGTAGAGAGAATTGGAAGAGACGCAAACGCGTAGTCTCCCGTTTGGTAGCATCAATGGAGTCAACGATTTTTAGGAAATCCTTGAGATGCTGATTAGGATCTTTGGAACGAAGTCCATGGAATGCACATCCGTTTTGCACCAACCGGATGGTGTCGGATCGTAGGGCCGTAGTTTGAGCTTGAAGTGGGAGCCCAATGGTGTTCCTATAGCCTTGATGGCTCGGCCTAGAGTATTCACGAAGAGTACGACCTCTTGGCGGGTCATGTGGTGGTTGATTGAGTGGAAGTGGTTGATGAGGTGGTGGATCGTTGTTGGGTGGGTTATCACCTTCCATGATGAAAAGTGATGAGGCTACGAACAAAAACACGAATAAGGGGGATAGACTAAAAGGAAGCTAATGAAAAAGAGAAAAAATCTCACTTGATAGGAATCAAGCGAGTGGACCTAAATGAGATAGAAATCTAACTAGCTATTCTATTCCCTCGCAGCGGCGCCAAAAACTTGATAGCAGGGTTCGGGGTCGAGAAAACCTCCTTTTCTACGAGCAAGTTTTTCAACCCTCTAGGCAGTGAATCTAATCGTTGTAGTGTAGTATGTGATAAGCCCAGGGGATTGATTTTGTTCTCTAGGGGAATAAGAATGCTAGAAAGAGATATATGACGAGAAGGTGGGGTTGAGGGAGATTATTTTTAGTCTTTTTTATGTTTTTTTAAAAAGCAAGGGTAAATATATCGGGGTATAAGATTTGGGGGGGGGGGGTGGTACTTCTACCGATTTCTACTTCTTTTACTACTTATCTAATTATCTAATTAACTAAGGATAGATTATGCTTAATTGAGGTGTGCTCGTATGATAATTAAGGATGTGTTTACTTAGATGTTATTACTCCCTAGTTATCTCTTATTGGTCGGTTGAATTGTCACTTCCTTTATTTTAATTGATGCGTTGTATTCCGTTTGGTCATAGGGTAGTGCCTAATTCCCTAGTTTTATGAATTGCAACTCTCCTCTAGAATACCCAGGATCGGCAAGTACAATGGTATCTCCCCCGAATACTCTACTATCATAAAGATACAATTCACGCAATAAACACAACGAATGGCCTAAGTGCACGCAAAGGCTTTTTTTCCTATTTAGGACGTTCAAGCTCGCAACAATGAAAGAAGAATCAAGTTTTTCCTAATCTAGCGTCTACCAATTAAGACAAGAGACAACCTAACAACAATTAATAACTAGGTTTCATAGATCTAAGCAAACACAAGAATAATTTAGCTACTCATGTTAAACAAGCAAGCATACACACATACAATGGAACATGGGGTAGACATAATGATAAATTGGATAAACAAACTTGTCTTGTGATGTAAAATATGGTATGGGACCCTAGAACACTGTCCAAGTCGGACTACAACTTTATTTGGGTTTGCTCTCCAAAGTTCTACCTCTTAAAATACAGAAAAATTGGATTATATATATAGATTTACAATCGCGACGACGTCACCTTTTACTAGTGACGTTGTCATGTCACTGTCATTAGGGTTTCATTTGGGCCAAGTCATCGTTGGGACGGCTCCAGTTATGAGTGTGACACCATCAGTCTTTATGTAGAACATCGTCCGAGTCTTGGTTCTTGGGCGTATGGTGTGAAATTTGTGAGTGACGCCTTCCAGAGTTTAGGCGTGACGTCGTCAGGCTTTAGGAACAGAATTTTCGCTGAGTTGTCGCGTGCACTTTTGATCAAGTCTTCTATAAAGGGACGGCGTCGCCCTTTAGTTGGGACGCCTCCAGGTGTGTTGGAGTGCATTTGATCTTGACTTTGCCATTTTCTTTATGTTTTCACTCCTTTTCGTCCAAATGTGCTTCATTCCAGCATTTTGCTTCCAAAAGACCTAAAATATGAAAAGGAACGATTTTAAGTAGTAACGGATATAAAATGTGTCGATTTAGGGCTTAAATGACCCCCTAAAAACGTATGTTTTAAATCCTTATCACTTTTCCATCTTTATCACATATAAGTACTTTCAGTCCCTTTTTAGTTGTAACTCTTGAAATTGCCACATATAGTTGGCCATGAGTAAAAACTGGTTTCCGTAAATAGAGTCCTACTTCTGCCAATGATTGACATTGACTTTTATTTATGGTCATTGCAAAGCATACAACTATTAAAAACTGTCTTCTGTTAAATTTGAAAGGGACTCTCTTGTCGGAAGGCATTAACTGCATTCTAAACTTCGTGAAAGTACAACATGCAATAGCAAACACAATTACATACATTTGCCATAAGCTATGCAAAATGACAACATGCTAATTAAATTTTAAACAACAATCAATAATATCAAAGTTAATTAGGCTACAAAATACAATCACATTACATGTCACCGAATTTTTTGGTAGACCAAAATTATGACTTACCAGGTAACCAAATCATCATAGCAAAGCAAGTAGCACCCACAACAACTATAAATTATGCAATATCAAGATAAACAACAACAAACACAATTACATATATTAGCTAAACTTCTGCAAAAACACAACATCACAACACACTATATCAAATTTTAAACAACAACAAATAAAATCAAACTTAATTAGGCATTTTAGCATCATTCATACCAAAACCCCAAACCAATTTCAGCTTTAACTACATAAATCAACAAACCCTCTACCAATATTTTGTGCATAAAATAAATTTCAGATCCAACATTCTTACCTGCACCAACTGCGTGTGTAAGTGAGCTTTTGTATACAACTATAACAATAGGGAGTTGATTGGCATACTCTATTTTCTTATTTGCACAATCAAATATACAATCTGATGAAGCAACATGTAATACATTACAACTGCTTATTGCATAATTTAGAGTGTGCAAATAAAAAATGAGAGTGTGACAATCACTAGCTATAACAATATAAGACTAATATTTTACCGAATCATGTTTCTAATATGCCAATATATGTAACTGTTAACAATATGTTCAATCAATTACACTTCTTACCATAACCATTCGAAACACTAATCAACATATAACTAAACATTTGCTAAATGAAAACCCAAAAAAATGTTGATCAAACAATATGTCCAAGTGCAAACTCACAACCATTACTCCCATTGCATGCATCTATCCTGCCATTGACATAAACAAAGAACTCAATAACTAAATTAAACACAAACATTGATATTACCGGGTAATAGTTCAGGTGCAAACTTACAACCACCACTCTCATTGCATGTATCCAGCCTCCATAAATGAAAAGAACATAAATTAACAAACGAAATATTCGACAGCTAAGTGTTTGGTAGATAAAAACCAACGAAAAAGATGGTCAATCACTGACATTACATTATGATATTGTGAGTGCAAACCTACGATTGTCACCCCTATTTCTTGAATCCAGCCTACCATAAAAGTAAGAAACAGAAATCAACAACCAAATTAAGCACAAAATTAAGACGAATCAAGCACTACAAAACATAACAACATCCAAACAAAACACCCTACTAATAAAAAAACACCTACAAAAATCAAACACACTTATGAGTTTTTGAATTGTTGCAATCGATGAAGTTACTCTAAAATTCAACCACATCCAAAATTTCAGCCGAAACTTATTGTAACTCACTATGGAAATAAAAACCTCTGCATATGAAGAGAAGTAATGTAATCCAGGTGGCAGAAGATAAAGATGTTAAGTATGCATTTAAAGGACACGTAGCATTTGTTTGGCTGATCACATATACCAAGCTTTCAACACACAAAACCCACTGACTACAAAATCCACCAACTTTATTTTAATCCATTTAAGCTGACGGCTGGGTTCGGCGTGTGAACAGTGTCAACTCAAGCCGCGGCTTCACCGTGCACCCAAACCGCCCACTCTCTCGAGTCAACCTCCCACTTAGCAACTTCAGAACAGTGCTAGCTCTCAAAACACTTCGATGAATGTTATATAGTATGCCGTAAATAGGGTATGAGATAAGTCTTATTTTGTAGTAAAATTTTGTTGCAAAAGTGAAATAGTGGTTATTTTGGGACATAGCCATCTTAATCCATCTGTTGGTATATGCAGTCATATATAAACCCAACACTTTTAGGGCTTGTTTCTTTCTTTTTCTGGATTAAGTGGGTGGCCCCTTTCTGTTAATAAGTCTTAATGGGGGAGGAGCACCTTTTACTTCCTCTCCTCATATAGACCTTTTAACAGAAAAAGAAACATATTATATGTGTGGCCCCATCAGTATTTCCCCATTAAGACTCATTAACATAAAAAAGAAACACCCCCTTATTCTTGTTTTAGTCATAGGAGTGACAACGACAAGTCTTTCTGTCTCTGTCTTTGCTTTGAGGGATCTTAAAAATATTCCATGAAACACAAAATCTTATTTGCATGAAGATCTAAACACTCTTAGAGGAATATCTGATCCAACCCTTTAAAATGTCTCAGGCTAACTGGGAAGCTGATAAAATGTAATTCTTTTTTAATTTATTAGAAATCAATCATTTTTAGCTAGATTTATGATGTGGGTATCTTTCATCTTAATTGATTTTGCAAAAAGTTTTGATCTTTGGTTGTTTGAGGGCTTAATTAATTGTTTTAGCTTGTAATTTGATATTGCTGCATTTGAATGGTACACCAAAAGATTTTTGTGTAACCTAGTCCTTTGTTAAATTTCTTACTATTATTGTTTTATGGGTTCATCAAATCTTTGATTAATTTTTGTGTTTTTTAATTGGGTATTTGTTATTAAGGATTTTCTAGTATATATCTAGATTGTTTAAAAATTTAAACTTTGTGTACTTTTTATATAAAATTACTCTACTAATCTTATGTCGGATATGTTGTTTTGTGTTTAATTAACAGGTTAGATGTTTATATACATGATTACTTGGTAAAGAGGGATTTGAAGGCCTCTGCTCAGGCATTTCAAGCTGAAGGAAAAGTCTCGTCAGACCCCGTTGGTATGAATGAATTCCTTGCATATATTATTTGAGTCCAGTTAATGTAGTTTATATTTTGTTTAACTGGTTTATGATTTTGGTGTAAAAATGCAGCTATTGATGCCCCTGGTGGCTTTTTATTCGAATGGTGGTCTGTGTTTTGGGACATATTTATAGCGAGGACTAATGAGAAGCACTCGGAAGTTGCAGCTTCCTACATTGAGGTTATATTTGAAACTGGATTGTTATAAGTTGTGATTAAACTCGTTTTGAGATATTCGTTTTCCATTTGAAGTTATAATTATTAGATCTGTAGGTTTTTCAGTGTTGAAAAACTCTAATTAGTTAATAATACAGTATAAGGAGAAACAAGAATGTTCATAATGTGTGCCGGTTCAAACTGATATCGGATGTTCTGTAAAAGAAGGGTAAATACGTAATTCTACTATTTTCTTCGATTATCTATGTTATTATAAGGTGATAGTTTGATGCATAACAATCAGATGATCAATCACAAGTGGGATCTGTTTATTCAAATATCATAAGGAAAATCCGAGGTTTATCAAGCTCACATTAATATGCACTTTTAATAAAATTGGTTATATATAACTTCATAATTGGCTTAAGAACTTTATTAGGTTGCAATTGATCCCTTTAATCACTTTTATGCTTATATCATGTTGTTCCTATACTTACAGACGCAATTGATCAAAGCAAGGGAGCAGCAACAACAACAGCAACCGCAACAATCACCTCATCCACAACAACAACAACAGCAGCAACAGCAGCAACAACAACAACATCAGCAGATGCAAATGCAACAACTGATTTTGCAACGTCAGGCTCAACAAGCACAGCAGCAACAACACCAACAACAACACCAACAGCAGCAGCAACAACAAGCACAACAACAACAAGCACAGCAGCAGCAGCAACAACAACAGAGGAGAGATGGGGCACACCTAATGAACGGGACGTCAAACGGGCTTGTTGGAAATGATCCTCTTATGAGACAAAATCCTGGAACCGCTAATGCCATGGCTACAAAGATGTACGAAGAGAATCTGAAAGTTCCACTTTCAAGGGATTCTTTAGATGATGCAGCTATGAAGGTTGTTCTTTCCTCACTTTTTTCTGTCTGTTAGGAAATTAGTTTGCTTATGAGGTCAAAGTGTGTAAAAATGTTATCGATGTGGATAATAAAAATTCTCAACAACAAATATGGTAATGACATAATGTTTATGAAAAGATACTTTGGAGAGATGGCTGTGTTCAGTTTGTTATTAAATGCATATCGACATTGAGTTAGGAACTAGTCTATTTTTTGTTTGAATTACATGTCCAAGCATGTATCTTTCAGTTACTAGTACTTTGTTATGGAATTTTATAGTCTTCAACAACGATTTTGGTGAAGGCATATTCTTATGTGACAACATGCTACGACCAGAAAGATGTGGTGTTAAATACTTTTATTTTAATATCTATATCATCTTTTAGTTGGTAAGTAGGTCTTTTAAAAAGAAGTGTAAATGTATGCGCATTAGTTAAAAGGGTTAAATTAACATGTGTTGCATGTCGGTTGTTGCTGATACAGAGAATCTTCAGTTGTTATCTTAAATATCTGATCTTTTCCTTCTCTTTCTGTGTTATTCAGCAAAGATATGGTGAGAATGTTGGCCAGCTTTTGGACCCAAAACATGCATCGATTTTGAAATCCGCTGCAGCTGGGCAACCTTCAGGGTAATATTTCGCATAGTTCTGAAAGCAGAAATAGCATCCGGAAAAGACCAATTTTATGCAAGCAAAGTTTGTAAATACATCCCATTCTGTAAAACTTGCACTAGAGTATTTGACTATTGTTAATTAGCTAAGACCCCCTTAAGGTGCACCAATTAAAACTATTTTGTGACCTCATCTGACGCCGTCACAATGATAGTGATAGATATATAAGTAGTTTCAACTTGGATGCAAGTTCTTTGAACATTTGGACTAGGGAAATGTTGGAAAATAGGGAGAGTGTAATTCTACGAGCCATGATAAATCCCGCATTATAAATGTCGTTTTACCCTGTTTTCTTAATTGGGAAACATATAATATTTTCGATTAATTGGGAAACATATAATATTTTCGAATAGAAGTTTATATTAGGTTCACATCATCTTTGTTCTACAATCGAACTTATAAATTAAAAAACCAATTTGTTCCAGACAAGTGTTGCATGGCACATCCGGCAGTATGTCTCCTCAGATTCAAGGTCGAAACCAACAGCTTCCAGGATCGGCACCGGTTAGTGCTCATACACTTGAAATTAAACCATATATATACAGACTTTAGAGGTCAAAAAGTGCTATAATAATTGGTACCAACTGTCAAAGAATTTTTAAACCACACCTCTAGTCTCAGTGTTGGATATTTTTTCAGTCAGTTACTGCTTTCTTACATGTCAGATGATCTCATTTTGTTATAATCTGTGTCGACTAGGAGATAAAGACGGAGATGAATCCGATATTGAATCCTCGAGCTGCAGGCCCCGAGGGGTCATTGATCGGCATTCCTGGTAATATTGGTTTAGTCTATTTAATAATGTCTTCAAAGCATCATGTGATTGGTTTAATACCCAAACACTAGTCACTTTTGTTTTAGCAACAATTTTCTGTTTGTTGAGCGTTCACTTATAAAAATGGTTAAAATGGAACATCGTCTACGTTGTATAGAACTAAAATAAGCTTACAAAGATTTGTAGATGGAGTCAGTGATTTGTAAAACTGATTTGTATTTCATCATGGCTTACAAAATAAAGATTAAGGCATTAATATTTTACTTAAATAGGTTTGAACCTTTAGATCCTGTACGAACAGATGCGTGAGTTCCTCATTGATATTGTTGTCAAATCTAGTCATATAAGAAAATATTATCTTACAGGATCTAATCAAGGGGGCAACAACTTGACGTTGAAAGGATGGCCTCTCACGGTGAGTGCCAACTTCGTACCTTTCTATTAGAAACCATACTCATGAGCGGACCTAGCTTGGATACCTTAACATTTTAGCTTAGAAATGATTGAAAAACATTAGTTGTTATTTCCATGCAACTGCTGGTTGAAAAATGCGGATCTACTAAAAAATGTGGCATTATACAACTCTCATTTACACATTTTACAGGTTTGTAAATGTAACGGTGCAAAAATAGGTGGGTTGGGTAACATGTCAAAAGGGGCTCAGGTCAAGGTGGGTAACTTTTTTATGTGGGTCTAAATGGGATGTATGGAGTATGGACCAACAACACTTATTGTTTAGACTTATAAATTGTTTCTAACCAATAAGTGTCTGAGATAGGATTACCAACATTTATAAATAGTTATTTGATATAAAATGATTTAGGAGGTTTATGCTTCAGATATACAGTTTTTGTTTTTGTCTTCACCCGGTTGACCGGTTAGTGAAGAATATACCTCCAATCGCCCGATGCTTAGGGAACTAGGGCTAAATTGCTAGGTCTTTCTAATTACGACCCATTATTGATTCTATTTAAAAAATTCAAATAATTATACATATTTATGGTATCTTCACTTGGATTTGATAGGGTTTGGATCAGCTACGTTCTGGTATACTACAGCAGCAGAAGTCATATATGCAGGGTTCCCAACCTCTTCATCAGCTACAAATGCTCACGCCACAGCATCAACAGCAGCTTTTGTTAGCACAACAAAATATGACATCACAATCGGCTAATGATGAAAGCAGAAGGCTCAGAATGCTTCTTAATAACCGAAGCATGAGCATGGGTAAAGATGGTCTTTCTAACTCGGTGGGTGATGTAGTTCCAAATCTTGGATCATCTATGCCTGTTTTACATCGGGATCCAGATATGTTACTCAAGGTGCCCTTTGTTAATCTTTACATTGCTGTTTTCTTTATAAAAGTGTTAATTTCTACCATTCATGTGAAAGTGGGTCAATGGGGTTATTATTATATAAAATGCGTTGCATGGATAAACTTCAGTTCATAACTTAAAAGGAAGCGTTTTAAGCAGTTTAGAGGCAGTCCTAACTCCTAAGACTCAAGTACACATGACATCCCAAATTGCATTATTCAGAAGTTAGACAATCAATAGTTTCTGTCACATCTTCAATATTTTGATTATTTATAGAATCAAAGAAATCGAGAAAACACAGTTGTGTTAATCCATAGTTGTCAAACTCGTGCGAGTCACGAGTCGACTCGTACGAGTCGAGTCAATCGAAATTGGATCTGACTAGGTGTGTCAAACTCTGTAATCATCTTCACTAAAATGATGATTAGGTGTGTGAATGGAAATTGGATCTTACTCGTGAGTCGTGACCGAATCAGATTTTTGGTTTGACTTATTCGAGTCGAGTCAACTCGTTTTGATATGGTACTTGACCGGCTTGACCCGCCCTTTTTTTCCCGTTATGTAAGTTGATGGAGTAGGATATCTTGGCAACTTTTACAGTTTTCTTATCATTATCCATTAAATATATATCTAATCGGCTAAGTTATACACAAGTCACTTGACATTTTAATTAAAGAAAAGGTCTGTTCTATTTCGAAACAAATTGGACCTTTCTGTTACTTAGGCATGCAAACGTCTTCTAAACAAACTCAAGCATTCGTTTTGTGCTTTTGTAGTTAAAAATGGCTCAGCTGCAGCAGCAACAGCAGCAGCAGCAACAGAACGGTAACCCACAACAACAGCATCTTCACCATTCTCTTTCTGCTCCCTTAATTCAAAATTCGAGTCTAAATCTTCAGCAAGACAAGATGTTAGGGACAAGCAGTGTAACTGGAGATGGGAGCATGTCAAACTCCTTTAGAGGAAACGATCAGGTCAGTTCTTTAGTGTGCCTAGCTAAACTGATAACTTATTGTGATTCTTATTGAGATGCCTTGCTTATAAGCAAGTCAAGTTATTTTCTGAAAATAAGCATTCAAGGATCCTAATTAATTTCTATTAGTTCGTCAAGATTAACACAAATGGAAATAAGCTATTGTAAAACCATACAAATATTTATCCATGTCACTTGGTTTCTAATACATTCAAGGCTTTTAAAAACCAGAATGGAAGAAAGAGAAAGCAGCCTGTGTCATCTTCGGGTCCCGCAAACAGTACGGGAACCGCAAACACTGCAGGACCGTCACCAAGTTCAGCACCGTCAACACCGTCAACTCATACACCTGGGGACGTGATCTCAATGCCTGCTTTGCCGCATAATGGCAATTCTTCAAAGCCTTTGATGATGTTTGGTGCTGATGGTCCCACTAATCTTACATCCCCATCGAATCAATTGGTGAGTGTGAAGTAACATTTCTGGTGAGATCGTTAAGGTGAATCTTCCTTTTAGTTCTTATTGGCAATATATTTTTGCAGTGGGATGATAAAGACATTGTGCAGGCTGATATGGACCGTTTTGTTGAGGATGGATCTCTTGATGATAACGTCGAGTCTTTTTTATCTCATGATGACACAGATCCGAGGGATACGGTTGGTCGTGGTATGGATGTAAGCAAAGGTGAGTCTCATGGTATAATTTTTCTACATGTACAAATCTATTTATAGGTGGCTAAGTGAATAGGCTGGACATGTTGGCTAAAGGGTCAAACCGGGTTTAGGTAATAGCAATTATGGGTAAAATTTTAGAATGAAAACGGGAGAGTCGGCTCTGGATGATCTCTAAATATTTCTTAATTTCCAACATAATTAATTTTGTAAATGTAATTACAAAAGTCACGCAGAAAATATTGATAACTAAGACAAATTAGGCGGTTGTAAACATTCAGTAGTTTGGACAAATCTTAACTGTTTGGTCTGCTGTCTTTTTGGTTAAAGTTATATATTATTTGTCCGACTCGTTAACAATGGAAAATAACACAGCTGTGCCCATTTTAAGTACCAAAATGGATAGAAATTGCATGCTCTATGGCATTGCCTTTCCTATGAAATTGAATGCTCAACGGCATTCTGTTTTTTATTAGCCTTTGGTTTCGCAAATCTTTCATTGGGAATGAACAATTTTTAATCGTGAACTGAATACAAAGAATTATAGATGCCAATTTCAACCCATTTACTTATGGATGTTCTGATTCCGGTATGTTTTATCTTCTATAGGCCAAATAGGTAAAACGCGTTGTACGTTACATAACATGTATATTAATGCATGAACCACCTAAATCGTTTTGTCAAAAAAGTTACTGAAATAATATACTTCCTTAATTCTATTTTACGATCAATTAACTGTAACTAGGATTTTTTTTGCCCGCGTCGACGGGTAAGCACATTCGGCCATTAAGAAAAATTGCTATAAAAAATGTTAGCATTGCATGGTCTTTTTTTGTTACAAAAATACGTTAATACAACTACGCCTAATTTATTATAGTTCTTGATAGTTGTCCAACTTTATGTTTCAATTTTTTTTCTAAGATATTACATCTTCCAAAACTTATATACTTAAAAGGTTACTATAATATACCAATAAATTAGCTACTTTATTAATTACTTTATTGATATAAAAAATGAATTTACTTAAAAAAAAAGACTAAAATACGAAACCAACTAAGGTAAATGTTTTAGAGAAGCTATAATAAAAAAGTAAATGAAATTGTAAAAACACATTGATAGTTTGATACCCTCGAAATACTATTCATTTCAAATTTGTCTTAGCAAATTGATATATAGGTAAATAACCTTCAAAACATAAAAAAAAAACAAAAAAAACAAAAAAAAGTGCTTCTGGAAAGCAACCTGCATGGTAAAATTTATCTTTTCAGTCCTGTTTCCAATTTTGCTCAATCCACCCATTTTGCCCCCTCTTCAAACGTACACCAAACTTCTCAAGAAGGAAAGACGTCAGACCCTGAATGTCTATGTTGAATAATTCTATATGCATATATGTTTCTATATTACTAGCAAGGTACCCGCGCGATGCGGCGGCGCGTACCTTGTTATAAAATATGTGACGATGAATGTCTTTTGATTTTATGTTTTTCGTTACAACAATTTTATAGATTGTGAGAATTTTATATTTGAGCAACTTTTATCATGCCGGACCTTTAAGTTGTACATGATGGTGTTTTAAGTTGCGCGAGTTTTTTTTATGGTGGTGTTTTAGTAGCTAGATTAGATTAATGTGTTAAAATGGTTATATTTTTTAGTGAGGAAGTGGTTTAAGAAAAGTATTAATTATATGTGTTAAATAAATGTATTTGTGTTTTAAATAGTTGTAAATAGTGTCTTTTTATTTATTTTTAAATGTATTTAAAATGTTTTATAAAAATCTTAAAAATTAATAAAGAAGAAAGTGCTAGTCTCCATTAAAGGTTGTATAGATATTTGAGCTACATTAGTTTCACACTTACGATTTTACATTTGGTCTTATGCAGATAATAACATGTTTTCTAATTTTAAGGCTAGCAACGGTAGATAATTTGATTAGTCACCATCATCAACGTCTAAAGGTTCACATGACAGCATCATTTTCTATTCCTAGACTCCTAGTCAATGTTTCAATATATGTAAAGATACAATCCTTTCCCGAGGATGAACATGACAACTATTAAGACTTAAAGCTAATACTATGTAGCTGAACCCTTTAGTTCCCGGTTTTGTATATTACCAAATCAAAAGATTCTCTTTTTGTTTAAATAATTTTAAAAATTCTACAAGCTTAAAACTCATATTTTCGGCTCAGATCTCGAATTTGAAGTCAGGTAGAACGGGACCTAACACCACCAAGGCTTACAACAATTGCATATTTCACCTCTTTAACTTTATGGTTTCAACATCGGTCTCAACAACAGATCTGAAAAGATGTTTGACCCTCCTCAAAAAGCCTAAATTATCATCAAATCATAAGAGATCTTGAGAGATCAACCTCAAGGTTTATCACAAATCTTGAAAGTTCAAAACCAAAACCACATGAACCAATAAGATGTATAATCGACAAACCACCTCCAAAATCACCAAATTTCAAAACCACCAAACTCGAAACACTGAATTTAGCAAGATATGTTTTTTCAGAAAAAACCACAAATACAACATTAATAGTTTGATCCTGAAACTCAATTTCAACATACACATCAAACCAACAACAAAAGAACCTACCAAAACGACCTGTCACCAAAATAACACAAATGCGAACCCACTGAGACCACAACAAACAAACGGCAACAATCAAAAACCGAACAACCATCGCGAAAGTCACCAACAAAACCACCAAAAAAATCAATAAAGAAGCAAAATGGCCTCAAAAAATTTCTTCGATTTAAATCAACAAGACCTCAATTTTCATAAGATGTAACTAAAAAACAAACCCACGTTATGGTTCCAGCTACGAATCCGAAAACGAAACCACCAAAACGGCAACAAAAACCTTACCAAAGCCATGGTGCTGACCTTGAAAACGGTGGCGGTGATGATAGCATAATTAGGAGTGTGGTTTTTAGAGTTTTAGTTTAGAGAGATAAGAGAGGGTACGTGTTTGTACGTTTTGTGGGTATTTAAATACCAGATTTGATGTTACAAAATGGACTGTTACAAAAGTTGAAGTGGACTATTACAAATTGGGCTGTTACGAATGGACTAACATAAAGACATTTAAATTTCAGTTGCAACTTTTAATAAATTGACTGTTACGAAAATGAGTTTATAGCAAATTAACACAAATCTTTCCATTATAAGTAATTTGTTGAATCTGAATTTTAAGCCTTGCTATTTAGGGAAATGTCCTAAATGCATTATAAGGTAGTAGAGATTTGCTATAATTGTACATTTTGTGGGGTTTTATTATTACTTTGAGCTCTCACCCCTTGTTTTCTTTATTAATAGAGTTCACATTTACGGAGGTCAATTCAGTTCGTGCAAGTGCAAGCAAAGTAGTTTGTTGCCATTTCTCATCTGATGGAAAACTTCTCGCTAGTGGTGGCCATGATAAGAAGGTAAAAGTCTTCGTGTTCTCGAGCTTTTTCATGTGAGGAAATAGATGCAAAGTTGTGGCTAAAGTTCCATCCAAAGCTTTTCTCCCAAATGCTGGACGATTTGTAGAAAAAGAAACGAGACGCTTTCTAAGCATTTCTAATAAAAAACCACCCCTTCTTTTCTCTCGTAATATTTTGAATGACAAAAAACGACCCCTTATCTTCTCTCTTTATATTTTACAATGACAAAACTTATTAATAACAAAACATCCTAGTTTCCTTTTTGAACTCAAAGATGATTAAAGTTCAAGACTTTTTCTTGCTTCCCAACTCGAGAATATGGAAAGTTGTTATGAATTCAACACTTCCTTTTCTGTTTTCTCCAAGTCGTGAACATGCATAAAAAACTGTACATTTCATTTCTCTACTCTCTCCTTGATTGCTTTTTCCTTTTCTCCAAACTCTAAGAATAAGATTTTAATGGGTGATTTTGTTGTGCAGGCTGTATTGTGGTACACAGATTCTCTAAAGCCAAAGACCACTCTCGAGGAACATTCATCATTGATCACGGACGTGCGCTTCAGTCCAAGCATGCCACGCCTTGCAACTTCATCTTTTGATAAAACAGTTCGTGTTTGGGATGCTGATAATGTTAGTTGTCTTTCTTTTACTGATTCAAAATCGAATATATATTTCTGAGAAGTAAACTTCTAATTTTGACAATCTGCATTATAACTCAAAATCGCAGCCTGGATTTTCACTACGTACATTTATCGGGCATTCTGCATCCGTGATGTCATTAGACTTCCACCCAAATAAAGATGATCTCATCTGCTCATGTGATGGGGATGGGGAGATAAGGTACTGGAGCATAAATAATGGTAGTTGTGCACGTGTGTTCAAGGTATATAACTTCACAACCATCATATAATTCTTTGTCTTCCTGTATTCTTGTACTGTTATGCATGGGCATGTGCTAGCAGCGGGTGTGTATTTGGTTTCATATTTTGTTCAATGGATCATCAGGGCGGGACGGCTCAAGTAAGATTCCAGCCACGCCATGGAAGATATCTAGCGGCAGCTGCAGAAAACATTGTATCGATCTTGGATGTGGAGACACAAGCTTGTAGACATTCATTACAGGTTCTTTTCTACTCTTTTTATTATCTCTTGTGTATATATTCTTATTATAACATTGCTAATAAATTTGCAATAATAGGGACATACAAAACCAATTCATTCCGTTTGCTGGGACCCGAAAGGCGAGTATTTGGCGTCTGTTAGTGAGGACTCGGTCAGAGTTTGGTCCCTTATGTCTGGAAATGAAGGGGAGTGTATCCATGACCTTAGCTGCAATGGAAACAAGTTTCATTCTTGCGTTTTTCATCCTACTTTCCCATCTTTATTGGTCATTGGCTGTTACCAGGTTAGCTTTCGTTATTGTCAACTAGCCAAATTTTGGTAGTTTGTAAGTAGAGGCGGCAAAATGGCAACGTGTCAAAATGAGTGATTTGCAGTACGAGTTGGGATGACTCGAGCCATTTTTTTTTCTTTCTATATATATATATATATATATATATATATATATATATATTCTTAAAGCTAACGTATGTGCCAAAGATGATACATAATTTTCATAATTTTATTTAGGGAATATGTCACTTATTAGTAACCAAGTTTCATGAGTGTTCCAATTTGATACCTCAAACTTTACACTAATCAAATAATCCAATTGGCCACGGAGGTTAGTCGGCTTGCAATGTCGAGTCGGAAACCGAGGTATTCATCCAAAAATCTAGCTTAGTAAATAGAAGGGAGAAAATCATCAAATAGTAACCAAATTGGAACAACTCTGTCCTGTTTAACTAGTTCCCCATTTTGCTAACTTTATTTATTTTACCTTTTAAAACCACTGCACAAAATTTAGTCTGGGAACTCCTTTTACCCGATCAAGCTCGAGACTTGTTAAAGCTTGAGCTCGAGCTCGATATACTCGACAAAAGCTCGAGTTGGTTGCACCTCAAGTGTGACCAAAGTTTTCTTTACACGTTTTCATAAAAGTGTAAAGTAATTATATGTTTTGGCAATGCAGTCTCTTGAGCTATGGAACATGACAGAGAATAAGACGATGACACTGTCGGCTCACGAAGGACTAATTGCTGGTTTGGCATTGTCGACTGTCACAGGTTTGGTAGCTTCAGCAAGTCATGATAAGATGATTAAACTCTGGAAGTGAAAACACATAATTAAACTCTAGTCGAGTCTTGGTAGACATGATGTAGTTTCATGTTGTTTCGTGTATTGTTGGTCTTGTAGCAATGTCGACACGTTAATCTAATCTGTCTAACTATTGTAGCTGACGTTAATCTAATTTTTTGTAAAACTGTTTGAGGGTAGTCTCGTGCACCAAAAACCCACAGGTGTCCAAAAAGACGTCTTTGCATCAACCATGAGATTTCATAAGTGTCTTGTACACAAATAAAGGCTACACAAGCTTCTAGTAGTTAAAGTGCTACTACGCTTTGCATGCTGGAAACAACATAGGATGAAACCCTTTAACGCCTCACTGCTTCTATTGGTTATATCCGACAGAATCATAATGAATTTTACTTCTGAAAAATATTTTGTTGTATCTTGTAGTTTGGTTGCTAGGAAGGTATTGGGTCATGCTACGCACGGCCTGTGGCACGTACAAGTCGACTTTTCGTGAAATGTCTGTGTGGGAAGACGTTATTTGACCAAAAGTAAATTCAATACATACTACAAAACATTTTTCTAAAAATAAGAGATACAATAACAACAAACCCAATCCCGCCGAGGCAGGGTTTCTAAAAATAAGAGATGAATTCAATATTAATATAAAACATGCTGAAAGCCAATTTAGAGGTTCATAATGAATCATATTTATAAAAGTGAGTAATACAACATGTATAACCTACTCTGTGGACTCTGGCTTTATTCGTTGAGCTAACTTTATGTAAAAACAATACACATATTAAATTGATTTCATGATATTATTACTTCAAGAAATTGGTAAACATACAGATGCAACATATGCAAGTTAGAAGTCTCTAAACCATAACCGTTAATTAGACGCATCATAAGCAATCCCCATATTACTACTGTACTATTTTTTTTAATGTAGTTACTGATGTATGACATGTATCATTTCCATCAAAAACACATCTATTCTTAGTATCTTACTGATGTAGTTCTATGAACTTTGACAAAGTATATAACTGGTTAACACTATCTTTTTATCGTCATAAAATAGTTTATTTCTTGAAGAAACAAGTTCAACTTTTTCTATAGTAATAGATTGGTGTCAACAAACTTGATCTACCCTCTCATCCATGGACAAGTTAATTCAAATAATCAAAAGTCCACGTGTATTATGGATGCTCTTAGATCATATTCACATATATTGTTATCATAGTTTTTCAAAGTTGAGTGTATTCTACCAAGATATGGGATACAAAACTACTAAACAGTAAGCATAAACTTAAGTCTTCAATTAACCCATGTTGAGTGTTCAACTTTACTTTACAAGTTGTGTTTTGATTTGTTTTCATTCTCTTTCACCATTGTCTTAATATCTAAGCCTAAAGATGCCCGTCATTTGATATGCATTTCATACGAATACCACTTTCTCACCGATAATGGTGTATTGTTGTGCTTTTATAAGGGGGATGACCTGCATGTAAGCTGCTATTACATTGATCCTAATCTTAATGCATTTGCATTATCCTCTGTATCGCCTTGCATCATTTTCATTGTTTATGTGGATATTATCTTTCTTGAATGAATAGAAACCAGTTTAAATTGCCTAAATCGCCGTCCAGTAAAGAGATACAATGTAAATCAGTAATTTTCACTTTAGAGTATGCAAATTACATTTGCAGGTATATATTTCAAACTTGAAAGGTAAGTTCTCATTAAGAAATTTAAATGCTATCTTTAGCTCATTCTTTTGGGTGTATTGATGTTTGATATTACTTCTTTTGCCAGCCTGGCGCAAAGTTTCGAAACTCTGACTGACTTTGCACGACACCTGGATTTGTGGACATAGGGTTGGAACTATAATGAAGGTTGGCAAGTTTAATTTGTGAAGCATAAAGTATAATCACTTAATGCATGACATAAATGTGCAAGTTGTGTAGCTAATGGTACAACATGTCGAAGCATGAACTACTTAGCTTGAGGTATGTGGTAGTGGCTTAACTAGTCAAAGAAAAAAATAAGGGATGTGGGTGATAGGAAGTCAACTTATATAGTTGAAACCATCACTTCAAGTTCCTAATTTTTGGGGTGAGATGTGATCATGGCTAATCACCATGATCTTTCCTTTCTTCTCCATAAGGGGGATGGAGTCGTTGCGGTTTGGGATAGGGGCCGAAAAAAAAATTCGGTACCGCTCGAGAGTACCACCCCTCTTTTGCGGTACCGCAAAATTCATACCAATTCCATCCCAAATCGGGCTATTCTCCCCGCTCCTCACCCCGCCTCCAACGGTAAAAAAGAATTGAAAAAAAAAAATAAATAGTGATGTGGAGGAGAGAGAAACTGAAAGATGAAAAATGTTTGAAAGATGCCCATTCCCTTTAGAGATGAGTTTGAAAGATGGGTGAAAAAATGGTGATGTGGAGGAGAGAGAAACTGAAAGATGGAAGAGAGGGAGACCACTCCCTCCCCCTAAATAGCTCATCATATATGTGTTTTTGGGGAGAGAAAAAACATATACAAAAACACACACAAAATACATGAATAAAGGATTGAAAAACTGTTGCAATTTTTATCCTCTCGCCAACAAATGTTTTCTCTACCGCCATTACATTGTGTTGTGTTTGTTTGCTGGCCGAACACAATACGAGTCTCCATCAATCCGGGGGGTTTACGTATCGAGGCTCAGAGCGTATAGAGCACGTATAATTCCTTTAAGGACAGTGAACGTCTTCACGTGCTAGACTCTTTACATGGTTTTTGTTTTAATAGTGACGTGATACCTTGTTGCAAATGCGTCGTTGGTAAAGGTAAAAGGCTGCTGATCTTACTAGAACATCAAGATATGTTATGGTAACATTCATGTTCATATTCACTTATTTAAGGTTTATTGATAATGCATGTTGTCATAAATTATATGTTTATTAGTTATCTCCTCTATCTTGTTCAACAACACATGAAGGTGTCGAGAAGTATTCTTAAACATACACAACTGAATCACTTGAAACAACACATAGTTTTCCCTGTTATACATAGTCGATTCGGTGAAGATGGTGGTATTCAGGTTTAAACCATTGCCAAAATATGTTCATTTCAAAATTCTAGAAGCTTTTTTGGTAATAATAATAATAATTATTATTCCTTTGGTTTTGGTTATCATCCACTATTAAGGAGCTTCTTGAAAAGTCAAATGTTCCATTTGTTGGAAACAAGATCAAAAGAATGTCGTACAACATTTGACAAGGTAAGTTTAATGTCTCTTACATGTTTAATTTTTTTAATTATCTTGGGTTCTTGTTGTGCCACCAATTTATGAGAACGAACACCCCAACCCATACAAATGATCAACCCAGTACCCGCCTATCAACTAAAATCATGATTAGAAGTTATTGTCGCCCATACCCTATGACTTTTGAAGGGTTTAATTGGTCACGATTGCCGCTAACATGCAACTTGGAATATACTGTTGCAATGAAATCCCTTAAGATAGTTGTATATCTGAAGATATTAGCTTTTTCCAAAATTGAAATTCATTAACTTGTCAGCTTGGGCTTTGACTAGACAATTTAATTATATGCTACAAAATTTTCTACCTGTGTATAAGCCAGATAGCTCTTTCTAGGCATATAATTTTCATTTTTAATTCCATTCTCTTTGACAGTATACAGAGGCAAGGTTTCATAACAGTGCCAAACTTTGTACTACAGGTAATATCCTCGGGTAAAATGTTTATCAACTTTCTCATTTGTACCTACCGGGTTTTTCCTTCCTTTATCTTTTTCTTTCCCACTTAAATTATCAATCTCAAAACTCTAAAGCAAGCAGTTTCAATGTTAATTTTGATACTTTCCTTTCTGGGATGCCCAGTGAAAGTTGCAACATTTTTTTTTCATGTATTGTCGTTATTGCTTTTGGTCCACAACAGGATTTTAGCCAGATGCTTCAGCTACTACATGTTCCTAGATGTGAGATAGTGATGACAATATGTTGAGAAAATTGGGTAACAGGTCAAAATAAGTGGGGTCAATTAGCGTATTTTTAGCGTGTCCAAACATATTGAATTTTGTAAACATATTTTTTTTTCTCTCTCATGAAGGCTGGACTAAATATGCATACTTTTCATTATGGGATGTTTTTCTATAAGTCCAAGCAATGTTCTTTCTTTTCAAATAGACAGGTTAATAATTTTAGTATAATTACTATTACAATTGAGCTACTCTCTTCACATTTTCCATCCTTTTTGTTTTTCATTTGATAAAAAGACAATTTTTATATCTCAAAGTTATAATATTCGAAAATGGTGTGAAAATAGAGGAAAGTGGATGTGTGGATTCAAAAAGTACATATTTTTGAGATGACATCTAATGCTTTTAACCACGACCATTAAGCTACAGGTAATTTAGTGTCGGTTTGTTTGAGAATTACTCTATTTTAGTGGATATCTATGTTTGAAGCTCTTGATTAACTTTACTTTGGTACATAATTCATTTGTATGACACTTACATAATATAATGCATTCCTACTATATTGGATATTTAAGGGTATAATGGCGGTTAAGGATTCTAGCCATGCTTCTGATTCAATGGCAAATGGCAGACCTTTTTATTATACTAAAATGCATTTTAGATGTAAAGTATGCAAGTCACTCACTTTATCATGATCATTTAATGCAAACGTTATCTCTATATAATCCTTTTATGTGTTTCGTACAATGTGTAAGGGCTTGGACAAAGTACAACAAGAATATTATTTAATGGCGTGTACAGAAACCCGGCTTAAAAAACCTGGGCTTCATTAAACCCATCACAAGGCCTTTTAACCTTGATGGTGCGGTTGCTAATCATAAGTATATCGGCTCATATATGCATAATGTAAGTTTACGTAGGCATGATAAAATGGAGAGATTTATATATCTTGATAAAGGTGTTTAATAAAATTAAACATTATTATTAGTTTGAAGTTATTGTATAATCATATTTAATAAGCATAAATAAGCCGATATTTGTTATAGGATTAATTTCATATATCACCATACTTTTATAATACCCAAAGTGTAAGTATTGAATGCATAATGTAATGTTTTTAAAACATGTTTGGGTATATATGAAAATTTTAAATTTAAGAAAGGGAGATATATATTTATTTTTATTAAAAATAAAGGGTTTGCCCATTATTTTAAACTAGGCGAGTACCCGATTCTGGCAGCAGCGGTTCCTAGCGGCAAACAATTAACGATATGTGATATTGTGGTAAGTGTTTTGTATAACATTCAAAATAGAACGTGAAAAAATCAAAATGTAATTGCAAACGGTTGTAACATGCGATAATTCAACTATAACAAAAATTCTTAACATGTATCAAAAGATATATAAAGAAAACATTACATCAATAATGAAATACTAACTAACAATACACGCTAATCGTCACGTAAAACTTCTTGAAACACGACATTTGAGGTATAAATTCCTTCTTGACAGAACTAGTTGAATGGTTTAACCAATACTTTTGTTGTTCTACGAGATATCCAAATTGATTTGATCAACATGGTCAATATGCCAAATTGATTTGGTTTTCATAAAAAAACATTATTATATAATTGCAAACACCTAGTTGAATACAACTACATGATTAGTAGAGAAATATGGAGTTTTTTTTTTGTTATAAGAACTCGTATAAGATCCTTTTGAAAAACCAATTTGGCATATTGACCATGTTGATCAATAACTTATCAACATCTTATGATATTATCAACATCTTATACGTATATAATAATTCCGATGGCATTATTCAAACAAAAAAATAACGAAGGACAGAAAACATAATTTTGATTAGGTAAATGATGACATTCAATTTCGTTCGATTGATTCATTCGGCGTTTCGATTGTTAGTGTGTTATATAATGTTCGGTTTCATATTAGTTCAAATCAACACATACATAAGATATTAAAGACGATAGATTCTTAATGAAGTATTTTTTATTGGTTTCATATAAAGACAAAGGAATCAATTAAATATTATAAAGGATTACATATTATGCTGTTATTTATAGCTTCCTTTCCATATTAGTAGAGATTTCCTTATAATGTGTTGACCAAACTTTTTAGTTTTCACTATCTGTAGTTCGAATGCATTGTTTGGGTGTTGACCAAATTTTAAGTTTTCACTTTCAAGAATTGACCATTTTTCCATTATATTAGTAGAGATAGACGAGTACTCGTGCATAACAACGGAATTTTATAGCTTATCACATTTATAATTGTGGTATTTGGATTGAAATGCGAATCGAGATTGAGATCAAGAATCAGATGAATATGTAAAATACGAAGAAAAAAATGAATATAGATATGAATTTGGATGGTATTATTACACTATATAATCACTACTAATATAGTTCACACAATAATGACACAGCAATATTGGAGATGTGCACTCCTTAAATAACTGAAATGCCTCAGCACGTGCCTTTGTGCTTTATCACCACTTATGGAAACAATCTTCCAACCCCTGCAAACCAATAATGTATAGTAATTGGTATTAAGAACATAAATGTTTAGAATCATATATATTAGCAAGGAGTGGTTAAAGAGGCACCTTCGTTGCAGCATGTTCTCAACTCGAGATGCTTCCTTCTTGTATAAAACAAAGACCAGTCCTGTTCCTGAAAGATTCAATAACCCAAAAATTAGCAACTCGTAGAAAATAAAATATAAAAAGAAAATGATTGGCTTCAATACTTTTATGCTCACGAATTCATGTATCTAAATCCTATTAAGGTGATAATTGTTACCTTAGTAGGTCGCAACACAGCTAAGGGCCACGTTGCACTGAACACAATAACACGTAAAAAAGAAGTAATGACGCTATCAGAGATGATGGTCTTAACGTCGACTTAAGGTTACCAAAACATTCTTATGTATATTACTGGTATAAGATCCTAACAGGTCCTGTAAGATATTGGATTTCACATACACATCAAACCATAACACAAAGTAGGCGTACAAGAGGTTTTTAGAGAGAGAAAGTTAGAGGTTTGGGAACTTTAGTGAGAGAAAAAAAAATCTTATTATGAGCTCCAACTCTCTACCTTGGAAGGTAGAGAGTATTTATAGTCTTACAATAAAACGCCACACAACGGGCTGTGGATCAGGCATACAGTGGGTAAAGACCCGTCCGTCCTCCACGGTGTTACTTAACTAAATACTACTTAGCTTAAAAGAACTACGACTACGAGCTTTCTAACGATTACATATACTAGAGGTGACCGACTCTTTAATACCTGAAATTTCTAATTCCTAATAGGTCCAAATCTCAGCTGGTAAATTGATAAAAAGTAAAGTTCTACAATTTCATTAAGGGTTATGGTACACAAAAGTCACTAAAGTTTACAAAAAATTTGTCCTAAGTTACTATAGTTTCATTTTGGTCATCCAGGTTACCTATGTTATAGTGACCGGTTCTTTAGGTTACCACGTTTTTTACAACTCATTATAGCCGGTTACGATCCTACGTGGCATGCAATATTTTACAATTATAATAAAAAGGTGGGTTATTATAATAAAACTGGTCAATCCCCATTCCATATTTTAAAATCCCAATCCTTAACCCTAACACACATTCACACACAGTCACACATACTTTCAATCCCAATATCTTCATCATCTCGTTTGTTGCAATTAACTTCAATTTAGGGCTGTCATCTCCCTAACAAGGTAAATGTTACTCCATAATTATTCATTTGAACTGTTTGTTAACTCTGATTAAGGTTTAAAAATTTAGGGTTTCGTATAACAAATTATGGTTTTTTGAAATTAACAATTTTTAATGAAATGTTGTTGTTTTAGATGGCATGTTCCTCATCATCTTCAAGTTTCCTAATAAAATTTCATCGTGGAGGTGTTTTTGTAAGGGATCCTTTTTCTTATGACTATGAGATGTTGACTAACATTCCAAATGTTAATCTGCTTGAATTGGGGTTTGTTAGTTTTGTCAAACTGTTAGTAAGTGAATGCTCTAGTTACATCAAAAAGATTTTTTATCGTGTTCCTGGTTTAGACTTAGAGTTAGGTTTGAAGACCTTAAAAAATGATAGTGACTTAGCTCAATGTGTTTAATTAGGTGCACAACATGATAATGTCTTAGATATATATGTATCTCACTCTGTATTTGAGTTACATGATGCCACTTCCACTAGTCAACAACAAGTAGCAGATGTACATCAAAATAATGATAGTAACAGTGATTTAGAGGGTGATTATAATGCATTTGAGTATGATAGCTCTGATGAGAGTGACACTGCATCAGTGGATCATTTATCTGATGGCGAAGAGGAAGTTTATGATGCTAGGACTAACAAAGCAGACCCTGCACATAAAGCAAAAAGTAAAAAAATATTTGATGCTAACTTTCTGAGTAGGATATACAATGGGTTACCTAGGGATGCATATGCTGAGGAAGATGAGGTATCTGCTAGTGATAAGAGTCTAGAGGATAAGGATAATTAGGTGATCACTGGCCAGTGCATGATCCTACTATCAAATGGAAGTTAGTTAGACCTCATTTAGGTGAAAAGTATGAGTCACCAGATCAACTTAAAAGAGCATTGACTTACTATGCTTTAGCCAATGGTTATAAGTTATATTATCAAGTCAATAACCCTAGGAGACTTTTGGCTAAATGTTGTAGAGATGATAAGGATAAGAAGTGTCCATTCAGATTGTGGGCATCTTGGATGCAAAATGAGAAGACTTTTCAAATAAAGACATTGAATGATGAGCATGCATGTTCTAGGACTTATGAATATGGGACCTTAATCACAAATTGGATTGCTAGAAACTATGCAAAAAAGATAATGGTCAATCCTTGTATCAAAGTAAAGGACTTAATTAAAATGATTCTAAATAAATATAAATGCAAGGTCACTATCAGTCAAGCTAGAAGGGGAAAGATGAAAGCTTTAAACCAGTATGAGACTTGTTTAGAGGATCATTATGGAATGTTATGGTCATATGTTAGGGAGATATTAGATTCTAATCCAGGTTCTACTTGTTTGATGAGTGTTGATGCAATGCCTGATGGTAAGAACTACTTCAGTAGGTTTTATGTATGCTTTAAGGGGTTAAAGGAGGGTTGGTTGGAAGGATGTATGAGGGTCATAGGTATTGATGGCTGCTTTCTGAAAACTGTATGCAAAGGAGAACTGTTGTCAACAGTAGGAAGAGATGGGAATAATCAAATTTATCCAATTGCATGGGCTGTGGTTAGTGTTGAGAATAAGGATAATTGGACCTGGTTCATGCAATGTTTGTTGAATGACTTGGGAATATTAGCTGGTGAAGGATTAACTATCATTTCTGATCAACATAAGGTACATTTGTTGATGCACTATCATTTTACTATCATTTTGGTTCATGCACTATCATTTTACTATAGTAACTTTATTTGTAAATTTGTATGTTTTCAAGGGTATTGTTGAAGCTGCAAAAGAAGTTATGCCTTTGGCTGAGCATAGACAGTGTGCACGACACATCTATGCTAACTTCAGAAAGAAATACAATGGGGGTGCAATATAGGAATCTCTTTTGGAAAGCAGCAAAGGCAACATACCCCACAAAATTTGAGAAGATCATGAAAGAAATACAAAGCATCAACAAGGATGCCTACACACACTTGATGGACAGGCATCCTGAAAGTTGGAGTAGAGTTTTTTTCTGTACTGATAAGGATTGTGATGTTGTAGAGAATGGGATATCTGAATGTTTCAATGCACTTATAGTAGATTCAAGAAGGAAACCAATCATAAACATGCTTGAAGACATCATGGTTTTATGTATGGAAATATTGCAAAAGATGAGGGAGAAGCATGAAAAATGGTGTTAGGAATTAGAAATTCCAGGTATTAAAGAGTCGGTCACCTCAAGTATATGTAATCGTTAGCAAGCTCGTAGTCGTAGTTATTTTAAGCTAAGTAGTATTTAGTTTAGTAACACCGTGGAGGACGGACGGGTCTTTACCCACTGTATGCCTGATCCACAGCCCGTTGTGTGGCGTTTTATGTAAGACTATAAATACTCTCTACCTCCCAAGGTAGAGAGTTGGAGCTCATAATAAGATCTTTTCTTTCTCTCACTAAGTTCCCTAAACCTCTAACTTTCTCTCTCTAGAACTCACCTTTATACGCCCACTTTGTGTTATGGTTTGATGTGTATGTGAAATCCAATATCCTACATTTGGTATCAAGAGCCATGGTTAGATCATCTCTTACATATCTTTGGATTTCTAGTGGTTTTTAGGTGGTTTTTGAGTTTGAAAAAGTTTAGTGGTTTTTGCATCATTTGGGTGATTTCTAGTGTTAAAGTTTGAATTTTGATAGTACTTTTGTGTTTAGAATCATCACAAGTGTTTAGGTTTTGATTTTGAAGGCTTGAATCATCGTGGTTGGGTTGTTTTTGGATTGAAAAGTGGTGTTTTTGAGATTTTCTTGCTAGCGACTTGAGCCACGGATTGTTATTCTTGGTAGCGACTTGCTTTGTAAGTTGGTAGCGAGTTGCAGTTTAAGTGGTAGCGACTTGGTCCTAGCGACTTGTCTTTTGAGACAAGCCGACAAATAGTACAAGTTAGTGGATTCTCCACTACGGCTAGCGACTTAGTGAGGTTAGCGACTTGCTTCAGAAAGTGTTAGCAAGTTGCAGTGCAAATTGTTAGCGACTTAGTATTCTTAGCGACTTGGACCTTAGCGAGTTGTTGTTTAGCGACTTGACTGTGTAGCGACTTGGTGCTTAGCGATTTGGTGATTTAGCGAGTTGTTCTTTAGCGACTTGACTGTGTAGCGACTTGGTGCTTAGCGATTTGGTGATTTAGCGAGTTGCTACTTAGCGACTTGGTTCAAGGGTTATAGCGACTTGGTTGATTTTTACGAAGAAGAGGTTTGACCAAAGTTGACTTTTTACGTCAAAACTTCAAACGGCCATAACTTTTGATCCGTAACTCCGTTTTCAGCGAAATACCTGTCAAAACGACCGGAACAGCCTAGATATTGTGAGGTTTCACCACGATGTCGTGAAACGAATTTTTCGAGGCCCAAATCCTCTCCGAAAGGAAGTTATTGAGCTTTTAAGTTTTTAGACCTAAATTTTTCCATAAAATCGTGCAACATCCAACCCAAATCACAACCAAACAACATCTCTGATTATCCCACAAACAATCATAAGACCTAACACACAATTGTCTATGATTGTGTCGATCCATCAGTCATCTTACCACATTCCATTGGTCATTGCTTAACGGTTTGGTCTTGATTTTAGTAAAATCCCGCGAAAGATTCTATTTCTCGGTTTAAATCATAGACTTGTAAAATCTCGTGCATTCTACCACATCATGTCTTACTCTATTGACCCAGTGATTTCAGAAGTGCTTAAATTATATGATGCTGTGGACAATAATGTTAATGAATGCTACACTGAACGATTAAAGATGTTTGAATTAAACAATGAGGATGTGAGATCTTCATGTTCTGAGTACAATGAGAATGAATTGCACCTGCTACAGAATGCCATGCAAATGGAATGCAGCATTGAGCCCTATCATCTACTTCATCTGCACCTCATACAGCTGTTATCCATAGCTGGGGATTGAACATGTAGTGCTCTTTTCCGCCAGGACTTACCTACATTGACAAGAAGCTTGCTGTTGAACTTAGAGCATTTAAAGCTACAACTTACCAATGAAGAGGTTCAAAAGGATGGTTCCTGTGCATCTCTTCAAGTAATCTACAAACAATTTCAGCCATTCATCAGTGGGGAATATTCAGCAGATTACGATCAACACTTGACTGGAATTTCCTTCAAAAAACATACTGGAATGGAAATTCAGGAATTCATTGAGACATTTATCCAACTCATGGATAATGTGAAAAAGTACATTGAGGAAACTGCACAAAAGGATGAAAAAGTGAATGAGTGTCAGGTGCAGTTGAGAGATTGTTGTGATAAGTTGGGTAATGTATCTGTGGAAGAATCGGGTGTTGCTGAATGCAGAATGTTAGAGAAAACAAATAATGATGAGTCGGACAATGCTAAAATAGAATCTTCATCCTCATGTTCACAAGAGAGAGAGGTGCACCAGTCACAACCCGTGCAAGCTAATGCAAAGGAACGCTTCATGGAAGCTTCGGATGTACCCAAGATAGAGATGCACCGGCCACAACCTGTGCACGTTAATGCAGAGGAAAGTTGCATGGAAGTTTCTGCTGTACCTAGGTATGCATCTTCTACTCAAAATGATGATTATGAATTGCATGAGTACACTGCATTTTTGCCTGATGATTCCTTGACCACTGAACTCAATACCTATAAGGATCAAGTTGCCATATACGAACAGCGTGCTAAGTTTGAACTTACCACTCGTGAGCAGGAGATGGATATCCAAATGCGTACAATTATTAGAAAAAGTAATTTTAGAGAAGAAGTATTAAAACAAGAGTTAAACTCCTTACAAGAAAAGCTTTCCAAAACTGCTAAGCAAAAACACGAACTTCAAGAAAACGTTAAAATGCTTAAGCAAGAATTCAAGGCTAAGGAATCAAAACTTTTGAATGATTTTTCCAATCTAAAAACTTTGAAAAACAAGCTTGAAAATAAGTTGTACGTACAAGGGAATACCATTCAAACTGCTCACATGATCACTAAGCATCGTGTCTTAAGCGATAAGCATAGCACTCCCCTTGTTGAGGAACCAAATCCAGAGGTAATTAAAAAGGCTAGAAATGCTCATAAGGTGCTTTATGATGGTAATGAAATCCTTAAGCCTAGGCAGAAACCTAGTTGCGTTGAGTGCACTGAGGAAGATAAGAAATCTGATGAAGTCACTAGGGAGAAAATGAATAAGAAGTTAGAAGATCCTGAGTGTAAAAAGAATAACATAACGATCAAACCCCATAATTACACTAAAGAAAATTGGATCTCCTTGAACAAGTTTAAGCCTCAGACTCTATTAACCCCTGAACAAGTGTTCTGGAAAAAGGATATGGAAATGCAAAAAGCTGAAAATCTTGTTGAAAAGAATCCCCCATGTAGGAAACTGCCTAAAGCAACTGTGTATCCTCCTAATACACCAATGCACTTAGTTCCTAGATCTATTGCCACTAAAAGCAAGACCTTAATCAGTCAATATGTTATCTTTCAACTATTTGTTGATTTTGAGAAAACTTGTAAGAAAAGGATCACACCCACTGGTATAACTGAAGGGGAAAGGGGTTTTGAGCAAACTAAAGAATGCTATTTAACTGAGGTCATGCCTTTCTTTAAACAACTAAAAGATCAATTTGAGAGTCTTAAAAAGGGATGCATTCTGATATTAAAGAAATGGAAAAGGAATTTGATGCAATGATTGTTGAGGTTAGTGACTATGAGAGAGATTTAAAATATAAAGAGATTGAGAGGAAGAACTTGCATACACTGAATGAGAATCTGATTTCTGAATGTATTGCTCAAGATGTGTTTTTCACTGCTACAAATTGTTCCATTAATGCTTCTCAATTTCATGAATTATCTGTTGCTCTGAAAGTCTCCCATGATCGTGTCATTGAGCTTGAAACAACAAATTCAAAATTGCATGAGAAAATAGAACAGGATGATCATGATAACTTGGTCAAACATTATTCTAAATTAGAAGTTGAACATCTTGCTTTGCAATTAAAACATCAACATCTCAAAGAAAATGTTAAAACCTCAAATATCAAGACATCCTCTGATGCTCCTGAGTTTGATGCAGTTTTTGAAATTAGCAAACGTGATGAACAAATTCGAGCTCATTATAACACGATCAAAAAATTGAAAGCCCAAATTTCACAACTGAAAGGTGAAAAGAAGGATGTGACTAGTTCCCATATGCCTCCACCTTTAGATTCTCAGAATTTCCAACTTCAAAACATAATTGATAACTTGCAAAAGGAAAATGATTGTTTTAAAGTTGAAATTTCAAAGGTTAATGATCAAAACAAAGAGTTATGTGATTCATTTAAAGTTAATCATGATAAACAAATTGAAAAGATAACTTCTTTACTTAACGATATTGAGAATCTGAAGCATGAGGCGAAAGGAAAGTTGCCAATCCCCAATTGCAAGTACTCTGTTCCCAAGGTTTCTGCTTGTGATAAATATGCTATCGATATGTTATATATTCCCCTGCCCATTAGGAATAATGAACTTGCACATAAAGCATATCTCTCACACCTTAAGGACAGTTTGAAGGGTCTCCGTGAGATTGTTGAAGATGAAAGATTAGAAAAACCTTTTGATAGTACTATAGCCTATGCCTGCATGGATGCCAAACGATCTCAGGAACTCTTAGAGTATGTGATGAGTGTGTAAATACTCATCATTTTTGTACAAAATAAACTGCAAAATCATCTGAAAACACTCAGAAATGCTTCAAAATGATCAAAATATCACAAATCAGTGTTTTATGAGTTTTAAATACAAAAATATCAAAATCAGATGAAAAACGTATCAAATTTGCAAAATTGGCAGTTTTAGTCCCCCAAGTTTCAAAAGTTGTCAAAAACAGTCCCTGGTAAATCAAAATAAAGGAAGATGTCATTTAAGGTCCATGGGATTCAAAAGTTGTCAAAACAAACCTTTGAAATGTAAAATTGCAAAATTACAACTTTGGTCCCTCCAGTTTTAAAAATGTCAAAAATGGTCCTTGGAATTTTGAAAATGGCAAGTTTGGTCCTTATATTATTGAACTTTGTCACTTTTAGTCCTTTGAAGCAACTTTATGAAAATGTGGCAGTTTTGGTCCTCAAGTTTGGAGAATTACACAAAAAGTCCCTATGTATTAAACTAAGCCTTATATCATTTTGGACCTTGAACCTTGGACCCTATCATAATCCTTTGACCCTTGGACCACCTTGACCTTGAACCCCCCTTTGATATCTAATATCTGGTCAGTCAAATACATGGTCAAACAGACACCACTTGGCGCCCAAAGTCTCTCCCTCTCAACTGCTCCATGCCTGCTTTCCCTGAATTCACTCCTCCACCATCACATACTCACACCCTTGTTCCCCCACCTCAACACAAATACAAATACCATTAAATGCAACCTTCACCCTTTACTCTACCCCTCCAGCTGTTAAAAAGGAATTTGGCGCCAAAAATACAATCTATGGCCATGATTCATTCAAGTCATCCAAGGGTTATTATTATTGGTGGGAAATGCTAAAGTCAAGGAGGAGAAGCAGTTGGCATATAAAAAGGAGAAGAGAGAAGCAGTTTAGAGTAGTAGCTAGTTTTATTTTTATTTTTTTTAATGTCGTTTTTAATTAAATGTTTTTAGTTTTAGTTAAAATTTTATAATTTCAGTGTTTTTGTATCTCACTTAAGTTAAATATCCTTTGTAATGTGCTTTGGAGTTCTCAATCAAAGTTTTTAGATAAAATACATGTTTCATGTTACTGTTGCATATTTAAGTCTCAATTTTTTATGTTTAAGCTTCTAATTAGCTTCTTTGTAAGCTCAAACAAGTGTACTTAAGATTTCTATAGCTTTTGATGAGCTTTGGAATCGTTTTCAAGCAAGTTTATGAAAAAGTCAACAAAAGTCAACTGGTGATGATTCTTGGGTCAGAAATGGAAAATGGTGATGCTAAGGTTGCTTTGGGTTGTATTAGAGTAGGTTAGAGTAGTATTTGGGTCTGGTTTAGCCTGTGGCACCAACTGGATAGTGGTTAGTACTTTTCTCATTTCCAAATTTCAAGTCATAATGCAGTTTCTATTGGTGCTTGTATCTGTGGTCACAACTGATTTTCATGTGTTTACATAGCTGTAATTAGGATAGTTATACTTGGTTTGATCATTAATATCAAGTGGATTAGTGTTTTTATCAGTTTTACTTGCTAATCAATAGTTAAAAGGAGTGTTTGGTTTAAGCTCATTTGAGGTCAAAACCCATTTTTTACCCACTTTGACTCTCAAAGTCAAAGTGGTCTTAGGCCTAAGTAAGTTTTTAAAGTTGAGTTTAGCTTAGTTTACAATGTTTGCAAGTTTTGGTTAAAGAAAAAAGTCACAAATCCTTTCTGTCTTACTGTCTTAAACAGCAGCCACTGCTGCTGTTTGAACACCTTTTTCACGGCTTATTTTTGGTCCAAACCTTGTCCAAATCATTTTTCTTGCATCCCAACATACCCTTCTTTATGTATGCTTAGTTTATATGCTTTTAGGAACAGTGTAGCTTAGTTAAAATTGCTTTAAAATCTGTCAAAAGCCCATAACTGATTCTGTTTTGCAGCAGCCTGCAGTCCCATTTTCAGCTTATTTTTATGCTTTTTAGTGCTCCATTGTAGCTTATTTAGTGTACCTTAGTGCTTATTAGGTGACATAGATTAGGTGTACCAGTTTTTAGCTTATTTTATGCTTATTTAGTGCTTATATTGTCTTTTCATTTTGCTTGAAAATCTGTTTAAGGATGTTTGTTTGTGCTTGTGTCTCAACTGTTGTGGATAAGCAGTTCTAAACTGCTTATTCCCTAGTTTTGAACAAAAGTATTTTCACAAAAAGTGCTTTATTTGGTCTTATAACTAAGTTGCAAAAAGAAAATTTGAAAAAAAAAAATAGTTTGAAAAAAAGGTGCAGGGGTGGGATTCGACCCCCTGACCTCTTGCTCACGCTCCCAACACAACACACTCAAACCAACTGCCCTAGGGTCTTTGATCAGTCATAGCTTGCACTTTCTTTTATTTAAGTACACAAAACAGTCTTTAGCCTTAGTAGCTTATTTAGCTTATTATTAGCTTATTTCCAAAAGTAGTACCCAACTTTTTTATTTTTCTTAAAATCAGTTTTACTTAAAGTATTTTCTGAGAAAATTTCAGATTTTTCTAAAATCATTTAGTATTTTTTATAGTTAAATTAGATTAAAATAGTTTTTAAATCATAATAAATAATTTAAAAGTCGAAAAAATACCCGGCTTTTTCCTAAAATTTTCTTTTATCATATAGTATGTAATAAAATTAGTTTTACACTCGTAGGCCTTTTATTTCATAAAATTTACTTTTTATCTTGCGCTCCAGCGTCATTTTCGTAAATAACGCTCGTTTCCGTTTTTAATAACGTTTTTAGATAATTTAAGGGTACGTTTTAGTTAATATAGTTTATTTAAGTTATTTTATTTTATAAAACACAAAAACATCATTGTAAAAATAGTGATAGCGTTTATTTAATATTTTTTATCTTTTTAATTTTCTTAATTTGCATTTAAGTCGCTTTAATTTATAACCTTTTTCAGTAGTGTAATATTCAATCCTAATCCTTTCTGATCGCTATCATTAGTGATCATTCTATCGTCTGAATCCGTGTTTAACACACCATTGAGTCTCCGTGGGACTTAACGACCCGGGAATTTAATCTATTCTCCAGGACTTCATTGCATTTGTGTCTGAGCAGTTTTAAGTCTGTTTAGACTTGACTATTCAGCACCAATCAAATTTTGGCGCCGCTGCCGGGGAGGCTTTAGCGTGTGTTTAGCCTATTTCAGACCCATTCTTGTGCATATCCATCTTTTGTAAAAAGTGTTTTTTGTAAAGTTTTCAAAGATCAAAAAAGTTCATTAACACTTTTCCTGAAGTGTTTTCAACACCAAAAATATTTTCATTCTTTGTTTTTATAGCATGTTTTTCAAAAATCCAAAAATATCCATCTTTTATCCTCTAATCTGTTTAATTCTACATTTCTTTATCCTCAAACCTGTTTGATTCTCCATTCCTTATCCTCTTATCCGTTTAATTCTCTATGTCATGGTATTTGACATGTTCCTGGTGTGGAGGTCCATTTAACGGTGGAAATTGTCGGAAATGTACCAATGTGGGTTTCGGAGACAAGTTTGTCGGTAATCCCGATTCCATTTCAAACAATGAAACACCCGATTTTTCCTACCTACCTCCACAACCCCAATACGAATCCTACTCATGCGAGTTTTGTGGGAATGATTCTCATTACGGTTTTGATTGTCCACCACAGGTTCCGCTTGTCTATGAGCCGGAACCGTGTTACAATCAGAACTTTGGTGAAAGTTATTTTCCCAATTATCTCTGTTGTGAGAATTGTGGGGGTCCTCATGTGACTTTTGAATGTCAGCCGGCGAATCAAAATTTTCAAAATTCCAATTCTCCCGGTTTTGACAATTTCCAACCCCCACAGTATTCCATCAGTCATCAGACTTCCGAGCCTTCACATCATTTCGATGATTACGAGGAGTGTAGTCTTCCTCAAAGTTCTGAAGAAATACGCATTCTAAAGAAACTACAAATGAAAAGAATGGTGTGTAAGCTTCAGCAGATGAATATCAGAATCAGATATAATGACGATGATGATGAGGATAGTATTCAAATGAGGGAATACTATGATTGTGACGAGGAGAGTGTTACTCAATTGAACGATATCATTTCTCAACTCCCTCAGTCTATTGCTATCACACCTATCTTACCTATTATTGCTTCCAAAGACTCTCTCATAATGGGGGACGAGCCTCTTAGCACTATTCCAGAAATGGAATCGTCTAGTGTTGAGGACCTTATCCCGATCCCAAGTGAGTCTGAGGGAATTCTTGACAAAGAGTGTGATGTGTTTTCTCCTCTTACAAATGATCTTGTTGAGACTTTCTCAGATTTTGACAGTGATTATAGTGATGCCGATTCTTTGTATTCTAAAGACATAGAATTTATTGATGCATCACTTCCACTTTCCGAGATCATCAACTTAGAAGAGGATGTTGACCATGTTGTTTCCACAACAATTCATACGACTATCACTAATCCCTTATTCGAATTCGATTCTGAATTTACTCTAAATTCAGTTAATCCAATCTTTGATAGTGATGAGTCTGACACGGAGACTATAATGGACGAGGTGCATATTTATAGCCCACGAAGTACCGCACATGTCCCACCTCCGTATTCTCTTCATGAGGAGTTCGCCGGTGAACTCACTCATATCATATCTCCTCTGGAGTATGATTGTTTGGATGGCAAAGATCATGATCGGGGGGAGAGAATCTCAATTTGCATAGTTATGACAAATCTTCCCACCCTCCCAACCGAGATGCCTTCCAACCCAAAGAGCTCAACCAATAAAATCCAAATAAGTGCTATTGCACTTAATCCCGAGGAAGAAGATCTAGTCATGATTGTTATCATGATTTTCTTTCTTTTCTTCACCTACTCGGTGACTTCCTCTCTTCTTCACTCCTTCGGGAGTGAGGACACTATCTTTGACCCCGGCATTTTTATTTATCATTTGTGAGCCGGGTCTTTCTCTGTATATCTCGTCGGTGTGGAACTTTCGCGTACTTCAATGTTTATCCAAACATTTTGAATGAAAGTCCGATGGAGATTGTATCTTCCACTTGCTTCCCCATGAACCAATGAATTCGGGGTCGAGTCAAGCTAGCGACTCGGAAATCAAAAACAGTAGCCCTCACAATATGGGTTTTCACCCATATTTCTGACTTCTTACCCCTTTCTACCACTTAAGTGTGGGGGTGATGCCCCGCATGTTATATATATATATATATATATATATATATATATATATATATATATATATATCTCATCAAAAAAAAAAATATATATTTCTAAATAATGGCCGTAGTATTTCCCTTTTACGTTCTTTGTTTCGGCATAACCGCCGGTACTTTGAATATTGAGGGCAATATTCATTTCTAAGTGTGGGGGGGAATTCTCACGAATTTTATCATATAATTATACCAATTCCCCCGTTTTTGGCCAAATTTTTTTTTTGGAGTAAGTGTTTTACACTTACTCATTTGGTTATCAGTCCGCCTTGTCTGTAAGACTAAAGGATTGGCTAATCCAGGAGCAAACGGCTCTTGGTAAAGATTTCTCAAATCCGTTTATATGGCTTGCAATTTGCCCAAAATTGTATGGTATTCAGCTCACCATATCCTTAAAAGTGAAGAGTTGGCTAGCCCGCAAGATTATGGCTTGTGGTAAAGGCTGTGGAAAATCCATAATTGGTATTCAGCTCACCAAAGATAATTCTGATAATTTATCTAAGAGTTGGCTAGTCCAGAAGGGTACGGCTTCTGGTAAAGACAAAATCAAATCCGTTGAAAGCTGGTGGTTTGCTCAAAATCACATGGTTATCAGTGTACCATGGTTCTTACTTGAACTGAAACATTTGGCTACTCCAGAAGTAATGGCTTTTGGTAAAGAGTTTAAAATCCATTATGTTTTCTCAAATCATTGCTAGGGACTAGCAATATCTCAGTGTGGGGGATTGATGAGTGTGTAAATACTCATCATTTTTGTACAAAATAAACTGCAAAATCATCTGAAAACACTCAGAAATGCTTCAAAATGATCAAAATATCACAAATCAGTGTTTTATGAGTTTTAAATACAAAAATATCAAAATCAGATGAAAAACGTATCAAATTTGCAAAATTGGCAGTTTTAGTCCCCCAAGTTTCAAAAGTTGTCAAAAACAGTCCCTGGTAAATCAAAATAAAGGAAGATGTCATTTAAGGTCCATGGGATTCAAAAGTTGTCAAAACAAACCTTTGAAATGTAAAATTGCAAAATTACAACTTTGGTCCCTCCAGTTTTAAAAATGTCAAAAATGGTCCTTGGAATTTTGAAAATGGCAAGTTTGGTCCTTATATTATTGAACTTTGTCACTTTTAGTCCTTTGAAGCAACTTTATGAAAATGTGGCAGTTTTGGTCCTCAAGTTTGGAGAATTACACAAAAAGTCCCTATGTATTAAACTAAGCCTTATATCATTTTGGACCTTGAACCTTGGACCCTATCATAATCCTTTGACCCTTGGACCACCTTGACCTTGAACCCCCCTTTGATATCTAATATCTGGTCAGTCAAATACATGGTCAAACAGACACCACTTGGCGCCCAAAGTCTCTCCCTCTCAACTGCTCCATGCCTGCTTTCCCTGAATTCACTCCTCCACCATCACATACTCACACCCTTGTTCCCCCACCTCAACACAAATACAAATACCATTAAATGCAACCTTCACCCTTTACTCTACCCCTCCAGCTGTTAAAAAGGAATTTGGCGCCAAAAATACAATCTATGGCCATGATTCATTCAAGTCATCCAAGGGTTATTATTATTGGTGGGAAATGCTAAAGTCAAGGAGGAGAAGCAGTTGGCATATAAAAAGGAGAAGAGAGAAGCAGTTTAGAGTAGTAGCTAGTTTTATTTTTATTTTTTTTAATGTCGTTTTTAATTAAATGTTTTTAGTTTTAGTTAAAATTTTATAATTTCAGTGTTTTTGTATCTCACTTAAGTTAAATATCCTTTGTAATGTGCTTTGGAGTTCTCAATCAAAGTTTTTAGATAAAATACATGTTTCATGTTACTGTTGCATATTTAAGTCTCAATTTTTTATGTTTAAGCTTCTAATTAGCTTCTTTGTAAGCTCAAACAAGTGTACTTAAGATTTCTATAGCTTTTGATGAGCTTTGGAATCGTTTTCAAGCAAGTTTATGAAAAAGTCAACAAAAGTCAACTGGTGATGATTCTTGGGTCAGAAATGGAAAATGGTGATGCTAAGGTTGCTTTGGGTTGTATTAGAGTAGGTTAGAGTAGTATTTGGGTCTGGTTTAGCCTGTGGCACCAACTGGATAGTGGTTAGTACTTTTCTCATTTCCAAATTTCAAGTCATAATGCAGTTTCTATTGGTGCTTGTATCTGTGGTCACAACTGATTTTCATGTGTTTACATAGCTGTAATTAGGATAGTTATACTTGGTTTGATCATTAATATCAAGTGGATTAGTGTTTTTATCAGTTTTACTTGCTAATCAATAGTTAAAAGGAGTGTTTGGTTTAAGCTCATTTGAGGTCAAAACCCATTTTTTACCCACTTTGACTCTCAAAGTCAAAGTGGTCTTAGGCCTAAGTAAGTTTTTAAAGTTGAGTTTAGCTTAGTTTACAATGTTTGCAAGTTTTGGTTAAAGAAAAAAGTCACAAATCCTTTCTGTCTTACTGTCTTAAACAGCAGCCACTGCTGCTGTTTGAACACCTTTTTCACGGCTTATTTTTGGTCCAAACCTTGTCCAAATCATTTTTCTTGCATCCCAACATACCCTTCTTTATGTATGCTTAGTTTATATGCTTTTAGGAACAGTGTAGCTTAGTTAAAATTGCTTTAAAATCTGTCAAAAGCCCATAACTGATTCTGTTTTGCAGCAGCCTGCAGTCCCATTTTCAGCTTATTTTTATGCTTTTTAGTGCTCCATTGTAGCTTATTTAGTGTACCTTAGTGCTTATTAGGTGACATAGATTAGGTGTACCAGTTTTTAGCTTATTTTATGCTTATTTAGTGCTTATATTGTCTTTTCATTTTGCTTGAAAATCTGTTTAAGGATGTTTGTTTGTGCTTGTGTCTCAACTGTTGTGGATAAGCAGTTCTAAACTGCTTATTCCCTAGTTTTGAACAAAAGTATTTTCACAAAAAGTGCTTTATTTGGTCTTATAACTAAGTTGCAAAAAGAAAATTTGAAAAAAAAAATAGTTTGAAAAAAAGGTGCAGGGGTGGGATTCGACCCCCTGACCTCTTGCTCACGCTCCCAACACAACACACTCAAACCAACTGCCCTAGGGTCTTTGATCAGTCATAGCTTGCACTTTCTTTTATTTAAGTACACAAAACAGTCTTTAGCCTTAGTAGCTTATTTAGCTTATTATTAGCTTATTTCCAAAAGTAGTACCCAACTTTTTTATTTTTCTTAAAATCAGTTTTACTTAAAGTATTTTCTGAGAAAATTTCAGATTTTTCTAAAATCATTTAGTATTTTTTATAGTTAAATTAGATTAAAATAGTTTTTAAATCATAATAAATAATTTAAAAGTCGAAAAAATACCCGGCTTTTTCCTAAAATTTTCTTTTATCATATAGTATGTAATAAAATTAGTTTTACACTCGTAGGCCTTTTATTTCATAAAATTTACTTTTTATCTTGCGCTCCAGCGTCATTTTCGTAAATAACGCTCGTTTCCGTTTTTAATAACGTTTTTAGATAATTTAAGGGTACGTTTTAGTTAATATAGTTTATTTAAGTTATTTTATTTTATAAAACACAAAAACATCATTGTAAAAATAGTGATAGCGTTTATTTAATATTTTTTATCTTTTTAATTTTCTTAATTTGCATTTAAGTCGCTTTAATTTATAACCTTTTTCAGTAGTGTAATATTCAATCCTAATCCTTTCTGATCGCTATCATTAGTGATCATTCTATCGTCTGAATCCGTGTTTAACACACCATTGAGTCTCCGTGGGACTTAACGACCCGGGAATTTAATCTATTCTCCAGGACTTCATTGCATTTGTGTCTGAGCAGTTTTAAGTCTGTTTAGACTTGACTATTCAGCACCAATCAGTATGTAATTGTCACAAGTCCGAAATCTAGCAATAGGCGAGATAGAATAGTTGTGCCTTGTTCTATGCCTAAAGCCAAGCATGTGACCCTTGATATGCCTTGTTCCATGTCAAAATTCAAGCAAGCAACCTTTGATGTGCCTCCTAGAATTTCAGATCCCAGCACTTCTAGACCAGAAATGCAGAAAGCAGTGAAACCATGTAATGTTCCCATCGTTACTTCTACAGATGTTAAGATTGACACTAAAAGTGTTAATGATAAGGAAGTGAAAGAACACCATAGGGACAAGAAGTTTGATTTGAACAAAAAGAATCGTGTTAGTTCTAGTATTAGCTCTAAGCTTACTGAAATTAATTCGAGGCCTCATGCTGTCTGCAAAACATGTAAAAAATGTTTATTTTCTGGTAATCATGATAAATGTGATGTGTTATTTCTGAGGTCTAAGATTCATAACCCAGTTAAGAAAGTTTGGAGAGCAAAACAGATTAAGCAATCCTGGAAACCTACAGGGAATGTGTTTATAAATGTAGGATTTCAGTGGAAGCCCACATGTCGAATATTTATGAATGGCAAACCTTACCCCTCAGCTAGATCCACTATGCCTAGAATAGTGCCTGTTAAGGTTTGGAAGCCAACTGGTAGAATAATCCCATTAAGCACAAAATGTCATTTGACTAAGTCCGATGCTTCTACTAGTTCAGCTCCTAGGAATAATGCCATTGCATCTAGGGTTTCTGCTGATTCAAAGATTGTTTGTGCTAACCAAAAGGAACCCATCAGCACGTGGGGATCCAATGTTTCCAATTCTCTGTCTTCGTCTGTTGTCCAAAGCAGGTCGTACAAATCGTCCCTTGGTATTTGGATTCGGGCGGCTCTAAACATATGACTGGGCTCTTAACAATGACGTATGTTCAAATCAGTTCAGGCCTCGTACTTCATCATTATGGCGTCTGCAGATAACACTTCAGGCCCCGTTCCTCATAGAAAAGAAAAGTGTACGCTCTTCTGTGCGCTTTATCTTCAGCTAATGAGAAATTCTCTCATGAATGGCCATACTCATCTACATTCTTCATCAACAAGCTTCATGTTTTTCCACGCTCATTCAGTCATCAAGTGGATCTACGTTCATTGGTGTATACTCTTATTCACTTGTTAAATCGAAAATGGCAACTTCAGATGCAATTTTTGAGGGGGAGAAGAGTGAATATACTACATGATGATGGATGTTTGAATAATGGTTATACGACTTAATTTTTGATGATGATGAGTGTATATTCTTTTTGATGAAGAGTGAATATACTAAGGATAACTGGGATTCATTGTTTTGAATTTTGATGACTCTCCTCCAACGCCTAATGCTTCACTTACTAAGGATAAATGAGAATCAATGTTTGGGATTCATTGTTTTTCAAAGATATTTTTGATGAGTACTTTCAACCTCCGACGAATGTTAATCATCCAGCTTCTGAAGCTCATGCTCCGGTTTCTATTGACTCAACTGGTTCACCATCTAAGAAGTACTTCTTGGAATTCTCAAGAAACCTTGTCTCCAGTTATTTCACAAGGCGTTTATTATGACTATCATGATATTGTAAGTTGCACTATTGAATAATGATCCGCTCTTTGGTATTCCTGTGCCAAATCTTCACGGATTGTTGTTCATGGATAATGATCCGCTCTTTGGTATTCCTTTGCCAAATCTTTACGGATTATTGTTCCTCTCATTGTGCAAGCTATAAATCAACCACATGAACATTAAGGAAAATGACTACCTTATTCGCTCGAAGACATTTGTGGTGAATCTTCCAGATCAGTCTCTACATGTATACCTTTAGGAAGAATGCATTAATGTCGAGAAATCATTTGTTCCGGTTCATTCAGTGGATCGACGTACATCCGGTTGTACGTTTATTCACGTGTTGGGCATTTGACACAAGCTGATTACTTCGGAGTTAATCAAATATCACTTATTTGGGATTGAAGTTAAATTTCAAAGGCGTGTTCTTATTTGATAACTTGCTCGGGTCTAAGAATTTTAAGTTGAAGTCTTGGTTTATCTAGTTACCAGCTGTCGGGATGGATGGTTGAAGATCTGGTTAACTATCACTTTAAGGAGTTATGTAGTTTTACTCAGTGACACATGAATATGACGTTGTGGATAATCGCAAGAGGTGTTAAAGTCTCATACTTTGGTTGAGTATTGAGTACTTAGAGATTTGCTTGAAGCATAAATTCTCGACACTGTTCTTCCAACATTAGTGCAAGCTTAAGATGCAAATCCAGGGAATTCTTCTTCAGTTTCAAGTTTGGTATATCAGGTTTTCTTCATCAGTGGTCACTTCAAATTGTCTACATATGGGTTGATAAAGATAGTCAGAGAGAGTTTCTATCGCAGTGGTCCTATGGCTCCTGGACAATCCAGTTCAGGACCCGCTCTTCAAAACAGTCCCATTGGTTCATCCCTTGTACCAAATTCTTCTCCAGCAACTCCATATGTACCTCCATCTGAAGATGATTTAAAGAAATTGTTTGATCCTATGTTTGATGAACTCTATGAGCCAAGTGCTATTGAACTGTCAATTCCCACAATAGAGGCTGCTCATATCCCTGAGAATGAAGTCAATCCTACAGTCTTAATATCGTTGAGTCAAAAAGCGCCTGCTGCTGATCACTCAGTCTCATCAACAAATCATCAATCTTCGAATGTACATCATGGAACTGTTTCTGGCATCAATGATGAAGTTAATCCCTTTGCTACTCCTGAAGATGCTCCATTTGAAAACATATTTGCTCCTGAATCTTCATCAGAACCATCTTCTTCAGGAGACATCGACTCTGCTACTTCAGTCCCTCAACAACTACCACATGAACACCTCAAAAAATGGACTTACGATCATCTATTAGACAACATCATTGGAAATCCCTCTCGTCCAGTATCCACACGGAAATAACTTGCAACCGATGCCTTATGGTGCTTCTTCAACTCCGTACTCTCTAAGATCGAACCAAAAGATGTTAAAACCGCCATAAATGAAGATAGCTGGTTCAATGCCATGCAAGAAGAAATTCATGAGTTTGATCGACTTGATGTATGGGAGTTAGTAGCTCCAGATTGTGCTATGATTATTGCTCTAAAAATGGATCTTCAAAGTGAAACTTGATGAGCATGGTGATGTGTTGAAGAACAAAGCTCGATTAGTTGCTAAAGGATACCGTCAAGAGGAGGGTATTGACTTTGAAGAATCTTTTGCTCCTGTTGCTCGAATCGAGGCAATCAGAATCTTTTTGGCTAATGCTGCTAGTAAGAACATGGTAGTCTATCAGATGGATGTAAAGACGGCATTTCTGAACGGAGATCTTAAAGAAGTCGTCTACGTCAGCCAACCTGAAGGATTTGTGAATCAAGAGCATCCTACTCACGTTTATCGTTTGATGAAGGCTCTTTACGGTTTAAAGCAAGCTCCAAGGGCATGGTATGATACGCTATCAAAGTTTCTTCTATCTACCGGATTTAGCAATGGAGCAGTTGATCCAACATTGTTCACCAGGAAGTCAGGCAAACATTTAATTCATGTTCAAATTTATGTTGATGATATCATCTTTGCCACGACTGACCCCAATGATTGTGACCGTTTTTCAAATGAAATGGGTTCAAAATTTCAAATGTCAATGATGGGACAAATGTCATTTTTCTTGGGATTACAAATTTCACAAAGTCCTGGAGGCATCTTCATAAATCAATCTAAATATGCAAATGAGATTTTAAAGAAATTTGGATTTGATTCAAGTGACCCTGTTGACACTCCCATGATTGAACGAACTAAACTAGATGAGGACCACTCAGGGATCATGGTAGACCAAACGAAATATCGTAGTATGATTGGATCCTTGATGTACCTCACAGCTAGTAGACCATACATCTTGTTCGCTGTGTGCATGTGTGCTAGATATCAGGCTAAGCCTACTAAAAAGCACCTTGAAGCGGTTAAACGGGTCTTTCGGTATCTCTAAGGAACCATCAACATGAGACTTTGGTACCCGAAGGACACCGGTATGTCACTAACAGCCTATGCAGATGCTGATCATGCAGGGTGTCAAGATACTCGTCGAAGTACATCTGGAGGTGCTCAGTTTTTGGGTGATAAGCTTGTGAGCTGGTCTTCAAAGAAGCAAATGAGTACTTCTATTTCATCTACAGAGGCTGAATACATAGCCATGTCATCTTGTTGTGCTCAAATCCTACGGATGAGATCCCAATTATCTGACTATGGCTTTGAATTTAAGAAAATCCCTCTGTACTGTGATAATAAAAGTGCTATTGCTCTCTCATGCAACAACGTACAACACTCAAGAGCAAAGCACATCGACATTCGACATCATTTCATCAGGGAGCATGTTGAAAACGGTGTGTTGGAACTTTACTTTGTGAGGACTGAATACCAGTTAGCAGACATCTTCACCAAAGCTCTTCCTAGAGAACGTTTTGAGTTTATTCTTCCACGACTTGGCCTTAAAAGCCTTCAACCAGCAACACTCAAACGTCTTCAAGAGGAAGAAGAGGAGTAAAAGGTTTTCTTCATCTATCTCTTGTATATATCTATTCGAAAAACAAAATACAAAATTATAAAACCCTCAAAAATCAAATAGAAAAATATAAAACCTTCAAAATCCATAAAAATCTGAAAAATTCGAAAAATCTTCAAAAAAATATTGTCAATTTGTTATGTTTTTTCTCGGTTCGACAATATCTACGGTCTTTGTGCTGTCATTCAAAGAATGACACGGGACTTTAGATGTTGTTCGAATTCTTATAAATAATAATAAAAAATAAAAAATAAATAAAAAAAAAAATTATTTTTGGGAGAAAGAGAAATGATGGTTTATTGTCATTTCAGGCAGTAACCCGCTTTTCAAAGAAAGAACAGAGCCATGTTTTACCATGTTTTCAAATTCCATGCTCTGATTCTATAAACATTTATCTGCTGAAAACTAACTGCTTTGAAAAATAACTCGGTCTCTATTTTTGATAATCATCAGGACTTATTTGTCAAAATCTCTATCTCTCAATCAACAACCTATGTCATTGATTGAGGGGGATAATGATTTCAATTAAATTAAAAAAGTTATTTGACATTAAATTGTTTTCAAAAGATGTACATGCATGTTTTATCAATGGAGTTTTAAAGTCTAAAAATCCGATCCTTATCAGTTAAAACGCTTTCATAATCAAGTCACAATTCCCCTTAAAATCTTTCAAAATCAATTTAAATCAATAAGAGATCACAAATCTCAAATGATTTGATAATTGTGATCGGGGGAGAATGTGTGATTTAAATTGGATTTAAACTGATAATTCGGTAAATGGTTTTATAAGGGTGTACATGCTATCCTTCCCACATGTGACAAACGATTTCAAATTTTCCATGCACATGTTGAGGGGGAGCATCTATCTTAAACCTATGATTTGAAACGTGATCATTTATCTCAATGTGCAGGTTCCCTCTAGTATGTGCAAAACTCTTTTCAAACCTCGAGGCACATATTGAGGGGGAGCAAACTTATGGAAACCTCATCCTTCCCGGAAATGCTTTATCTACTTGATTTGATCAAGGAAGTGATGGTGATATCTTTTAGAAAATGGTAATCAAAGAAGTAATTTCTTCCTCTTGCCTCCGTGTGCAAAACGATTTCAAACAATTCATGCACATGTTGAGGGGGAGCACTTATTCTAAAAATATCAAAAACAATTCAGGTACAAAATGTTTTGATAATATATCACAAGTATCTGGATTGATTTCAAATGGTTTTCAATTGGTTCCAATGGCAGATGAACAATACCAAATAGACCGACCAACTTTACTTTATGTACGGTGATATAAGGATGATAAGGTTAGGTATGTGTTCCCATGATCCGCCAGAACCGGAGGGATCTACCCAGGGACTATCCACTAGTTAGTGTAGAGTTCTTAGGTATGATGATAAAAGGAGAAAAATGAGATATGAGAAGAGTGCGGACTGAGACTGAGCTAGTACTGAAATAAACCCAACAAGGTTCTAGCTATGAAGTCTCGGTAAGCACTGAAGGGGTTGAAGAATTAAAAAGAATTGAATGAGAAAAGGGTGAATACAAATAGCCCTCCATATATTCAACCTTAGGGCAGAAACCGGGTTTAATTCATATGCTACTGATGGTAACATCGGTATTGAAGACAAGACGTCATGGACCCAGTGACGCACTGCACTTCAACTTTCCAAACCACTCAAGTTCCTCTTAAAAGGACTTGTTTCATTCTCACGGGGAACCGACATTATCTATCGACTTTCTCTTAGAGATTGTTGATATTGAAGAAGGAGACCCTCTCCCTAGTCTCCGGCACAGGATCCAAATATGCACAAATTGAGTCTAGAGCCACGAGATCATCAATAAATCTCATTAGGACACTTTCAATGAAGACTCTCTGTTTCACACAATGTGGAAAGAGAGATTATATCTTGAGTCCTACGCATTATCCTTGTGGTATTGCCAGAACATCTGAGTGATGTGTTTACATATTCACAATGAAGATGGAAAGCCTTCTGGAGCCAACATCAAACAAGCTCCTGGTAGGTGGCATGTGAGATCTATTATATAGATCAACCATGTGACAACTGAACAGAAACAATGGGGCGATTCAATCTTTTGAATCAATCCTGGTTCAGGTTATGGATTGACGGATACCTGTGAAAAACTGGTCTTTGTGCTTAAAAACTCTTCTCTTTAGCAAATCGACCGTGTACGGATATTTCAAATCAAAAGGTGTTTTATGATGGATAATTGATGTTCACTAAAACCTTCGTTGTATTGCAAAAAAAATTTCTATTGAGCAATACACGATTGTTTTTCAAATCTCTTTTCATCAATCAGTGGACTTAAATTCGCTGGTTCACTCACTCCGTGTTGTCTTCTTTGAGACGTTCCGGTTTGAGAACAACTTGAGCAGCTGCGAAACCCTGTCAAGGAAATTCTTCGGAATTATACCTGATCACAGGCAGTACTTGTACTGATCAACGGGGAACCGTGGGCCGTGTACCTCAATTCAACTAAAGTGGTCAAAGACACTTTTGTACGCTTTATTGCTAACTGTTGTATGCAGGTACGCCCGACGTTTGCAGCTGATCAGAATGAAGCGGTCAATCCATAGCCGCATGCTCACACAATACATTCATCTCTCAAGAAATCATGATAAGTGCATCAATGACTCTGATATTTTCACTCCATGCTTCTGCTACGCTGCTGACAATATCATGAATCAACGAAAGCTTCCGCTACTCTGATGAGAAGATATCATGATCCAGAATGTGAGCATGTCGGTCCGAAAGTCACAACATCACATAATACCAACACCACAATGGATGTCTCAGAGATTTTTGTTAGCTGATGGTCTCAAAAGCTGGCTCAAAATTATTATCACGTGGATCAGTAAAAGACCTCCACTTGGATTAACCAAACATGCAATGAGAAGAATCAATGACTACGAGCTTCAGAGCTAAGTACTACATCAAGAATGCAAGAACAATTTTTTTGTAATATCTGTTTGTATTCTATGTAATTTTAGTACATGATTGAGGTGACCTCCCTTAGGAGGAGATTGTTAGGAATTAGAAATTCCAGGTATTGAAGAGTCGGTCACCTCAAGTATATGTAATCGTTAGAAAGCTCGTAGTCGTAGTTATTTTAAGCTAAGTAGTATTTAGTTTAGTAACACCGTGGAGGACGGACGGGTCTTTACCCACTGTATGCCTGATCCACAGCCCGTTGTGTGGCGTTTTATGTAAGACTATAAATACTCTCTACCTCCCAAGGTAGAGAGTTGGAGCTCATAATAAGATCTTTTCTTTCTCTCACTAAGTTCCCTAAACCTCTAACTTTCTCTCTCTAGAACTCACCTTTATACGCCCACTTTGTGTTATGGTTTGATGTGTATGTGAAATCCAATATCCTACAAATGGAATGATGATATATGTCCAAACATCATAAAAAAGCTTGAAGTGTTGAAGGATCTGCATAGGTAAATCCTTACTTATTATCATTATTTGTCTTTCTACTTATAATCATTATATGTCTTTCTACTTATAATCATTATTTGTCTTTAAATACTTGTAGATCTTGGAAAGTCATACCCAGTGGTGAGAGTAGATTTGAAGTTAGAAATGGTTATGAAGGGTTTAAGGTTGATGTAAGATTAAGGACTTGTAGTTGTAGGGGTTGGCAGTTATCTGGTATTCCTTGTGAACATGGTATATTTGCCCTCTACTTCTTACATTTAGAACCTGAACAGTATGTGTCAAGATGGTATAGGAAAGATGTGTTTGTGTCAGCCTATAACCATTACATTGTGGGGATGAATGGTATGGATCAATGGCCATCTACTGAATATCAAAAGCCATTGCCTCCTATTAAAAGAAGAATGCCTGGAAGACCACCACACAAGAGAAAAATAGATCCTATAGAAGATGATGGCAAAAATAGGACAAGGATAAGCAGGAAGGGACAACTCAACCACTGCAAACTTTGTAACCAAACTGGACACAATCAAAGTTCTTGTCCAACTAGGCCTGAAGGGTCTGCTAGAGGTGGGAAAGGGTCTGTGAGCTCTGGTAAAAGGTCTGCTAGAGGTGGTAAAGGGTCTGCTAGAGGTGGGAAAGGGTCTGCTAGAGGTGGGAAAGAGTCTGTGATTTCACAAGAGATTGTCACTGCTCCACAAATATCATCACCCCCTAATGAGACTTCACAAGACATTGACACTGCTCCACAAATGTCATCACCCCCTAATGTGACTTCACAAGAGATGGCTACACCAAGTGGTGGGATAGGGTCTGCTAGAGGTGGTAAAGTGTCTTCTAAAGGTGGTAAAGTGTGTGCTAGAGGTGGTAAAGGGTCTGCTAGAGGTGGTAAAGGGTCTGTGAGTTCAACACCATCAACACCACCTCCTGGTTTTGAGATGTCTGCACCAGAAATGTCACCACCAAGTGGTGATATGAGGATGAGAGGAGGTTGTGTAAGGATGAGAGGTGGTGGTGTAAGGATGAGAGGTGGCGGTGTCAGTCTTAGGGGAAAAGAAAAATCAAATGAACCATACTATGACAGTATAACCAGCCCTAGCAAACTTAGGACCATCAATGGCAAGGTTGTTAGAAGTAGAGGAAGAGGTGATGGATCAAGGTCAAGAATGTATCCTGGTGGAATTGTGCCCATAGGATTTGGTGTGTCTTGGGATCCAATTGATGAAGAGACTATGTTAGGAGTAAGTAAACTTCTCAATATGCATGGTCAATCAATATACTACTGTCACTTCAATCATTATACTAATGTCACTTTTGTTTGTTTGCAGGACAACATGGGTCTTCCTAAATATGCATGGCCAGTTGGAATTACACCAGAAGATTGCATTATCCATGCTTAGTCTCAGTCTGAGATTCCATTAACCCAGTCACAACCACTTCCCTCCCAAGAACCACCTGTGCATTCTTAAAAAGAACCAGAAGCAGCTGTGCAAGAACCCATGCATTCTGATGAAGAACCAGTTACACCACCACATGCTAGAAGATCATAAAGGATCAAGCAAATTATGTTCAACAAGCCACCAACACCTGGACCTGGATTGGATCCAGATGATGCTATTCATGTTGAATAGTTGTTAGGTTTGATTTATATTGGCATGCCAAATGTTAGGCACTTCTGTACATATGCCAATTAAGTAATGTGGTAAAACTTTGTTATGTAGGATGGTGCTTGGTAAGTAATGTAGTATGCTTGGTAAAACTGACTTAGGATGATGCTTGATTACTTGGTATAACTGACTAAGAATGGCTTGCCAAATGTTAGGCAATTTTGTACATCTGCCATCTTTCAGTTATTTTGTGTAATCCTGGATTCTGTATGACTGGTAAATGAATGGTATCCAGTTTATGTTATGTAATTTGATGTTGTTTTAGTTTCTATTACATATCATCAGTAGTTAGAAATGTAAACAAGAGTAAACCAACATTACATCAAATCTAAAATACAAGAGTGATTTAACCATAAAAACCAACATTTCATTACTTATATACAACAGACATTACACCATCATACTCATACCACAACTAACCAAAAGAACCATCACATACCAAAATAACCTCACAAACCAAAAGACCTTACACCATCATACCACATCTTACCAAACTACCATCACAAACCAAAAGAACCTTAAACCTAACATGCCATACTAGATTAACAAACCTAAAGAAAACTAATGACTAAAATGCTAACAATCAACACAATCAACACCCGATTGTAGAAGGTAGATCGAGACAGTTGATTGTTTGATACCAACGGTTTGGTAATGGGGGATCAACCATCCTTGTTTGATACCAACGGTTTGGTAATGGGGAATCAACCCATTTGAAAAAGTTACAATTTGTTGTTGGATCCAAAAAGTTGGGGCAACCAAGAAATCTTCTTGCGGGGTTATTCTGTGTCCATGATGTTCACAACCTTGCAACTTCACCACAGCCACAAAGCACATTCATTGTGGAAGAAAGGGTTTGTGAAACCCTAAGTTTGATTTGGGGGAAAACTTGTGTACCCTTAAATAAAATAACGGGTATATAAAAAAATTTGTAGGTAGTGGAAAACCAACGTGTACATGAGGTGGAAAGTTTGTCTGCTCATGTGGCATAGGTGACGGGCTGGTAACCGGTAACCACTCCACTCAATAACCTTAGCGTAGCACTTTTAAACGTATAGAGACCTAATTAACAAACCCGTTAACATGGGTAACCTGGATGACCAAAATGAAACTATAGTAACTTAGGACAAATTTTTTGTAAACTTTATTGACTTTTGTGTACCATAACCCTTTCATTAAAGTACTAATATCCATTTCATTATGAAATTGGACTAACTTGGACGCTTTACGCACTACTTCAATCTGTAACCCAAATAACAATCTTGTTTCATTTAGATCGGTTCTTCCCAATGGTGCAGCTTCAGGCAAGACCTCTGTAACAAATCATTAGCTTACAACAGTACCTTACATTAGATATATGTTCAAAATCATGATATAAAATCGAATATCCAATTCGACTAGTGGGGTGTTTGGCATTTAGTTTTGAGAGTGGTTAGCCGACTATTGCCTTTTTCATTCGTCGTTGATTATTATTGCCTTTTGGTTTCGTATAATGAGACCGATTCTAATTATTTATGGGTAAAAAAAATTGTGTCTAAATCATTTTTTGAGCAGGTGGCTAGTCAAAATAAATATTTGTTCACAGCTTGAGACAATGTAATCACATCCTAAAAACATCATAATCTTGTTGTTACTATTAGGTGATAGGTTAGTTGGTTCGCGGATGGTGATGGATTTGGTGTATGTTGTTGTTTGATTCTATTTGGTTGTGGCTGGTGTTGTTAAGGGCTGAGAGTTATGAAGATGGGCTAGGTAGAAGTTGTGGTTATAGTATTTTTTGTGATTTCATGGTCTGTATATCTGTTTTATGATATGTGTTTTAAATAGTTAGCATTTGATTAAAAAAAAGAAAAAAAAAACAATTGGTAGAGAACACGTTGGTTTATTTTGTGGTAAGGATACTTTAATTGGTTTATATAGAGTTACTAGAGTAGTTTGTACATTAGTCCAAAGTATAAGGACTAATACTGTAAATAGTTTGATATATAGTTAGATAGTTCTGTATATAATCTTTTCATCTTTCATTTTGTAATAACAACTTTCACTAATAACAAATCATTTTTCTCCCAAATTTACTTTCCGCTTAAACTTTGATATGGTATCAGAGCACCAGGCCGCTCGATCCTAACCGCTTTATAACCGTTTTCTGTTCTTGTCAATTTTCCCTAATTAAACCCTAATTGATCGATTTTTTTAAATTGATCAAATTGATTGTTCAATTTCATCAAGAAACTTGTTCTAATCAAGGTTTTATCAATGGCGAATGGAAATAATGGTTCTCGTGGTTCTGATGATCATAACGGCGTTAATGGTGGTAATAATAATCCATTTCCAGAAATGAATGCTAATGATCCGTTTTATTTGGCGAATTCTGATCATCCTGGAATGATGTTAACTACTACGCCCTTCAATGGAAGCAATTTTATGGGATGGAGTAGAACAATTAAGATGGCTTTAGGGGCAAAGTTGAAATTAGGGTTCATAGATGGATCCTTGCCCAAACCACCAGTGATTGATAATAATTGTCAAAGATGGATTAGATGTGACTATATGGTTACATGTTGGATATTGAATTCCATGATTGCTGAACTTTCTGATTCCTTTTTATATTCTCAATCTGCTAGTGATCTTTGGAAAGATCTTGAAGAAATTTATGGTCAAAGCAATGGTCCTTTGATTTACCAGGTTGAGAGGGAGTTAAGTAAGGTGATTCAAGGAAATTTCACTGTTGCTGCTTATTTTACCAAATTGAAGAAGTTTTGGGATGAATTGCAGTCTTTGAATGGTATTCCAGTTTGTTCTTGTGGTAAAATGAGGGAGTGTACTTGTGGTATTACTGAGAAATTCATTGAAATTGATAGTAGGTCCAAGTTGATGCAGTTCTTGATGAGGTTAAATGATGATTTTGAATCAGTTAGGAATCAGATTTTGTCAATGGATCCATTACCAAACATCAATAAGGCTTACTACATAGTACAACATGTGGAAAAACAGAAGCAAGTTACTCATTCTGTGGCTGATCCAACTGCTTTCTTTGCTAATACTGGTTCTAAGGGAAATCAAGGGCCAAGAAGGGATAGCATGGAAGTTAGAAATGATAAGAAGTATTGTACTCATTGTAAGCAAGATGGTCATTTTTTTGAACAATGTTTTGAGAGGTTGGGTTATCCTGATTGGTACAAGGGTAAAAAGAACAAGAAAAGAGGAAGAATGGTGGCACAAGTCAATCATGATTTTGAGTCTTATATGCAGCATGATACTCCATTTGATTTTGTTGGTGAGAATGATGTCAATGGGGGTAAAGGTGAATTGGATCAAAGGATGGTAGCTGCAGTTTGTCAGGAAATGATGAAAATGTTTAAGGGAAAAAGTGTTGATCAAAGCAACACTGCTAGTACTTCTAATGCACATGCAGGTACATATTTTTATGGTTGCAAACCCTGCTTGAAAGTGTCTTTTCATGTATCTTTAAATGCATTAACAATATACTTGAAAGTAGACATTAGAGTTGATTGGATTGTGGACACAGGGGCTTCTGATCATATGTCACCCCACTTGCATTTGTTTAAGTGTGTTAGAATACTTAAGTGCCCAATAAGGATTAAATTACCTGATGGAACTAGCAAACTGGTTACCAAAGTAGGCAACATTCAAATCAACACCACTTTGACTCTTTACAATGTGTTCTATGTGTCTGATTTCCAAGTAAACCTGTTATCAGTAGGAAAACTCCTTAAACCTCAGAGTCTCATTGCCATTTTCCTCCCAACTATGTTTTTCTTCTAGGACCCTTCAACTAAACAAGTGCTTGCTTCAGGAGAAGGGACACACAATCTCTACATCTGTAAACCTTCAACTTCTCAGACCACAAAGTCTATCTGTTTTCCTACTAATTCTGCTTTATCTTCATTTGTTAATAAAACTGCACTTCTTAGTGATGTAACAGTTGATTTGTTTCATTCTAGACTTGGTCACACCTCTGTATGAAAGATGCTTCATGTAAACAAATGTAAACATGAGAATCTTTATGAATTCAAATGTGATACATGTATGCTAGATAAGCAACATAGATTGCCTTTTCCAAAAAGTAATACAAGATCTTCAGTTCCTTTTGAACTCTTACATGTGGATTTATGGGGTCCCTACAAAGTTCCTGCATTGAATGGTGCACACTATTTTTTCACCATTGTTGATGATAACTCTAGATGCACCTGGACTTATTTAGTTCATACTAAAGATCAGGTGTTGTCTATTTTATTTGACTTCTTTGCTTACATTGGTAACCATTTTGATGCTAAGCCTAAATTTGTAAGATCAGACAATGGTACTGAGATTGTTAACAAGGAATGCTTGGCATTTTTAAGAAAGTGTGGTATAGTTCATCAAAGGTCCATGGTTTATACACCTCAACAAAATGCTGTGGTAGAAAGAAAGCATAGGCATTTGTTGGACACTGCTAGAGCCTTAAAGTTTCATGCAGCTTTGTCTGATAAGTTTTGTGGGGATTGTGTTTTAACTGCCACTTTTCTTATTAATAAAATGCCAATGGAGATCTTGGATTGGAAGACACCCTTTGAAATTTTACATGGTACTCCTCCTAGTTATGACAGTTTAAGAACTATAGGGTGCTTATGTTATGCTGCTGTTACCAAACCACATAAGGACAAATTTGCACCCAGAGGTATTAGATGTGTACTTATAGGGTATCCTCCAGGTCAAAAGGGCTATAAATTGTATAATCTTCACACAAAGGAAGTATTCTGTAGCAGGGATGTTATTTTTCATGAGACACTGTTTCCTTTTAAGAAAGAGGTTCAAGTTCCCAATTCTGCTGAAAAGCTTTGGCCTGATTCAAAGGTAATTGAAGAAGATGTGGTTTTGGATAGTTCTGTGGAACATAATGTGGGAAATTCTGAGGTAAATGTTGTTCCTATTCCTGGTTCTATTTCTGCTGACAACACTGAAGCATCAGCAATACCTCAAGCTGAGATACCTACTTCTGTTCCTAATCAATCTTCTGAATCATCAATTCCAACAAGGAGATCTGCCAGGTCTACTACTCAACCTGCATGGCTAAAAGATTTTGTTATTGGCAAACACAGAGCTTCCATGGCAACAACAGTTAAACACCCAATTTATCCTTTATTTAATGCTAAGGATATTGATGACTATCCAGAAGATTATGTAGCTTTTTTGGCACATGTCTTAGCCAGTCTGGAACCCACTCATTACTCACAAGAAGCTTCAGATCCAAAATGGGTAAATGCCATGGATAAAGAATTACATGCTTTAGATGTGAATGACACTTGGGACAAAATTTTTTACCAGAAGGGAAGAAAGCCATTTCTTCAAAATGGGTCTATAAGATCAAGTTTCTTCCTGATGGTACAGTTGATAAATACAAAGCAAGGTTGGTCATTAGAGGTTTTGATCAAAGGGAAGGACTTGATTATAAACACACCTTTTCACCAGTTGCAAAAGCAGCTACTATCAGAGTTCTTATTGCTATTGCCACTGCCAAGGGATGGCCTTTACATCAATTAGATGTGAACAATGCCTTTTTACATGGTTATGTGGAAGAAGACATTTACATGAAGCCACCTGAGGGGTATACCAAAGCTTTGCCTGGTCAAGTTTGCAAACTCAACAAGTCCCTTTATGGTCTCAAACAGGCTTCAAGACAATGGAACCAAGAGCTTTCAAGATTTCTTACTTCATTAGGGTATGTACAGTCAAAGCATGATTATTCTCTGTTTGTTAAAGCACAGGGAGAATCATACACAATGGCTTTGGTATATGTTGATGACATTCTACTCACTGGAAACTGTTCTCAAGAGATTACTAATACTAAATTGGCTTTGGATAAAAAATTCACAATCAAAGACTTAGGTTTGGCAAAATATTTCTTGGGAATTGAGATCTGTACAACAGATCATGGTACTCATTTGCATAAAAGAAAGTATGTTCTAGATCTTCTCAAGGATGATGGATTGACTGCTGCAAAACCTACCAGTTTTCCTCTCCCACAGAACTTAAAGTTATCATTGAACAAAGGAGCTCCTATTTCTGATCCAGAATCATACAGAAGGCTTGTTGGAAGACTGCTTTATCTATCCATGACAAGACCTGATATATCTTATGGAGTTCAACATTTGAGTCAATTTGTATCTTCACCTAAAGAACCACATATGCAAGCAGCTATGCATTTACTAAGATATCTCAAAGGAACAATCTCAAAGGGTCTTTTCTACCCAGTACAGTCTAATTTGAAAGTTGCAGGGTTTTCAGATGCTGATTGGGCTTCCTGTTTAATGACTAGAAAATCCTTAACAGGGTATTGCATCTTTCTTGGTCATTCTTTAATTTCTTGGAAAACAAAGAAACAAGCTATAGTTTCTAGGTCTTCTACTGAGGCAGAATACAGGAGTATGGCCACAACCACATGTGAACTTGTTTGGTTAACCTATTTGCTAAAGGATCTTCATATCCCAGTTCAGGTACCAATCACTTTGTTCTGTGACAACAAAGCAGCTCAGCAAATAACAGCTAATCCTTGTTATCATGAAAGAACCAAGCATCTTGACATTGATTGTCATTTTACTAGAGATAAGGTACAAGATGGCTTCTTACAGACTGCTTACATTCCTACTAATCTACAGCTAGCTGACATCATGACTAAAGCTCTGGGAGTTGCTCAACATACTTTTCTGTCTGACAAGTTGGGTCTTCAAGAAGTTCCAACTTGAGGGGAGGCTATAGAGTTACTAGAGTAGTTTGTACATTAGTCCAAAGTATAAGGACTAATACTGTAAATAGTTTGATATACAGTTAGATAGTTCTGTATATAATCTTTTCATCTTTCATTTTGTAATAACAACTTTCACTAATAACAAATCATTTTTCTCCCAAATTTACTTTCCGCTTAAACTTTGATACAAAATAAATAAATAAATAAAAATAAAAAATAAATAAAAAATAAATAAAAAATGGATACTTTGGGTCATCCCGTTAAAACAAAAATGGTTTCACCTTATCAGTTTGTGTCTTTTCGTTTCGAAGATCGGTCTCCACTTGCTGTGAGATGTCTTCATCAAATGAGTAGTTATTGCTTTAATGTTTTATTTTGTTTTCGCTCCAGTCCAAACTTTCACGATTTCGCCGCTTGGACTGCGGGAAAGTATTAGGTGATAGGTTAGTTGGCCTAAACCCGTCTTGTGAGTTGGGTCCATTAGGGTTTCTTATGTCTTGTAATCTATAAATATTGGTGAATAATAAAGTATTTCCGACGGGCCATTATGTAGTCGAACAGTTACATATTGGATAATCACTTTCAAACACAAATTCAAACATGCCCTTAAATTTCACGAAACTTACCATGGCAATCGGTGGATAGTTGATGTCTTTCTTTGTGTTTTTTTTTAATGAATCTTAAAGGTTGCATCATACAGATACGACATTGATATCGCGTTTATAAAAAAGAAACTTAAGCAAACCATGGTACAACATTTATTCAGAACATGTTTTGTAGGATGTAATAAGTATAAAGACCGTGTAAGTTAAAGATGTTCCAAAAAGATAAATTTATTTTGTATTGGTCAAGATTGAAAAGTTATAGATATGTAAAAGAACAATTTGCGTGTGTGCTTATGGACCAAGTAAATGTGAAGAAAAGAAGATTTTTTTTTTGAACAGTGGATTTTATTAAAACTAGCAAAAGCTAGCGAAAAGAACTACAAAGGGGGAATTACAATAGGATTACCAAGCCAATCTATCCATCTAAATCTACACTTAAGATTTCTAGATGAAATCCACACGAACGATTGATGAACAATAGAATCCTAAATGTTTTCTTTCTTCGGTTTGGTTGGAGAGAAGATCACACTTAAGTTTCAAATGCTTTGGTGTATTTGAAAAGAAGACTTACTCAGCACAACCATTTAGGGCCCATTTGGTTTGTAGATGGGTTTAAATTAGGATTAGGATTTGAGTTTAAATTTGATTTAGGAAAGAGAAAATATAATATAAAATAAATAAGTTATTAAAATAAAAATATATAATTAAAAATTAAAAATAATTACTAAAACAATAATAAAAAAGTAAATTAGTGGTTCATGTAATATAAGGGCCCACTTGAAAATACAAAACCAAGAAATTCGTGTAAACCCACTAGCATGTACTACTTTTTTAGATGACAAATTATTTGGCTTTGAGTCTAAACTGAATAGTACAAATATGCAACCAAACATTAAATTTTAACTTTAAGTCAAATCCAAAGAGCTTAACCCCTGGTACCAAACGGACCCTTGCTACACTAAAAAATATATCTTTCACTCATCGCAACTACTTACCTTTTCTACTATTTCGTCTATCTTGAAACTGCCGACACGACTATAGTTATTTTTAGCTTATAGGACCTAAATAAAAGTGAAACGACAATTTTGATCCTATTTATTAAATTGTCAACAAAACACCCGATTTTGACTTCAAAACAACAAACAAACAGCCCTTATTTTGATTAAAAAAAAAAAAAAAAAAAAAACATCTAAAAAATCCGTTTTACAACTATAAACAACAAATTTTTATAAAAAAATAGCAACAAAAATCCTATTCAAAACATAAAGTCTTAGTAACAATGCTATTAAAAAACATTGCAATCTTATATGTAAATACAAGTTTTATTGTCGAATTAGGGTGTATGGATGTGCTTTTCAAAGGTGATAAAACTATGAAATAATCACAAGATCCCATATCTGGCTAAGTTTTACAATTTTATCACCATCCATTGTTGACGTGTGGGGGGATTCCATCTTTTGCGATTTTGAGCTTTCCATCTTCAAATGTTCTGACTTGACTTGAAACCACCTAAACCAACAGCCAATACCACCAACCTGAAACCACCTTAACCATCTTAAAAGATGGCGCTAGTGATAAAATTATGGTGGTAGCAGTGTCATTGTTTAGATGAAGATTAAAGTTGTGTGTTTTTTAGGGGTTAGGGGGGAGGGAGTGGATATTTCTTACCCTAATACCCTAAGGGTGTCACGTCACCTCTATCTAATAAAAACTTTCCAACTCAAAACTACCCCAATACTACCCTAACATTACCCTAATAAGTGGGAGTGGTACCCTAGTACCCGAATTCATTTTTTTTTTTTAAATACATAAAATCACATACAATATTTATAATAAAAACATACCATTTAATTAAAAATAAAAAACATTACATAATACTTTTAAAAAAAAAAACATAACATAATACTTAAAAATAACTAGATTAAAATAAAAAAAGCCATTAATCATCGAGATGCGGCAAGTCTTCACGTGCTACGTGCTCCGTGAGATCATATCGAAGACGGTCATGGAGAAATTCGTCTAGTAACTCCGCTACCACACTGTCTTCGAACACTGGCTGGACCGGCGGATCCATTATATGAACCGGTGAGATTGCCCTCCCCTCGCGTTTTATAACCATATTATGCAAAATAACACACGCATGAACCTGATTGGCAATTTTCGCTTTGGTCATAGCTCTGAGTGGTCGTTCAAGAATTTTCCATTTTCCTTTGAGAGCACCAAAAGCTCTCTCGACATCCTTTCTCGCTCCCTCTTGTAACTTCGTAAATCTCTTTTCCTTTGGGTCGCTTGGATACGGGTATGCTTTAACAAGTGTGGACCACTTAGGATAGATTCCATCTGCCAAATAGTAGCCGCGTTTGTAAAAGCGTCCATTCACGTGGAATGAACTATTCATCGCCGTTCCATTTCGAGCTGTAAGATACAAGTCAGACTGATTCAATACGTTGATATCGTTGTTTGACCCCGGTGGACCAAAAAAAGCATGCCAAATCCACATATCTTGTGACGCCGTGACTTCAAGCATAATAGTGGGAACACCATAGTCACCTCTCGTATATTGCCCTCTCAAATGTCTAGGACAATTTTTCCATCTGACGTGTGTACAGTCAAGGCTACCAAGCATCCCAGGGAGGTGATGCTTCTCTTCATGGGCCTGGAAAATGCGAGCAAGGTCGTGTGCTGTCGGCCTACGTAGGTACTCCCGACCGTACAACTCAATGATGGCCTTACAAAAATTATCAAGACTTTCACGTCCCGTTCTTTGAGACATGCATAAATATTCGTCATACTCATCGGGCGGATTGCCGGTTGCGAGTTGCCTAACAGCCGATGTGATTTTTTGTTTCGCCGTGAAACTTTTTTGAAATCGCGCATCGTAGCCTTCTTGAAAATATGGGTATCTCGCTTCAATGTCACCCACTATTTGTAAAAACAGGCTTTTCTCCATTCGATTTTTTTTTAAAGTACTCGTCGTTGTACTTTGGTGTTTCAACGAACCAATCATTCTCTAAAGTTTCAAGACCTATATCCCGATGACGATTTACGCTAGTTCGGCTAGAGCTTGCCGTGTCTTCATAATACTGAGCCGCTAGTTGAAGCATATTTTGCAACGAGCTACCCGTGGATATCTCGTCAGACGAAGAAGGAACAACGTAATAGGAAAAATCGGTAGACATTTTTTTTGGAGAGATTATTTAGTGTGTGTTTTTTTTTGATATGTTAAAAGGTAATTATGTTTTTTGAAATGTAAAAGGGTTTTAAATAGGAAGAACAATTTTTTTATTTTTTTACTTTACTCGGCTACTAGCCGTTGAACCAACCAAACGCTCCCCAACGTCAATATTTTCCAACGGTCTTCTTTGGCTTCGGAGCTCGCAAATCCAACCCGAGACACGAACCCGAGCTGGGCGGAACGGTGTAGCCGCTCGGGTTCAGCTACCCGCCCCCCACCCGACTTCGACTCCATGTACCCTTAGAGAGAGAACTAAGGTGTGTTATATGCGTGGTTTATTACTTACCATTTTAGTTTGAACACAAGTCGACTTCTTACAATTATAGTTACAAATCGTGTGTTTAATGCTTTCCAAAATTCCTTAAATAGTACAGTAAAGTTTCAACATTTCACTTTTGAAACATTTTTCAACATTTCACTTTTATTAACTTTCTCATTTTTACTTTATTATACTAGACGAGAATCCGTGCATAGCAACGAGATTTTATAGCGACATATCGTTTAGTGATAAAAAAAAGTTTATGGGTTATAAACAAAAAATAATATAAGTTTGAAAATTTGGGGATTAAACATAATATTTTGAAACCCGATTCGACCCGGGTGGTTCAACCAGTTGAATCGTTCTGGTCAAAAAATGGGTCGATTTAAACCGGGTCAACCCGATGAGTTGGGTCGAAACCGAGTCAACCCGTCGGGCTTGAGGGGTCCCGGGTCAACCCGGTTTTTTATGTGTATTAATAGTTTCCTTTTAAAATATATTTTTTCAACATTTTCTTTTTTAGTTTCAACTTTTCACTTTCTGATTTTTCCTTTATATACAGTATAGCAGGTACCCGCACGTTGCGGCGGCGGGTACCCTGTGACGATTAACCGGAGAAATAGATCTCGATAAGGCCTGATTCACCAGTTTGTATCGGTTTCAACGGGTCCTCTATGATTCGTTTTTGGATGACTTTTATTGGTTAGCCAAACCGGTGGCGACAACGGTTCTCGGTTGAACCAGTTGGTCTGGTCTGATTTTCAAAACTATATGTACCATCAATTTGTTAGCTTGTATGAAGCTTTGTGTGTTTTATTAATGTGTATAATAACATGTATTTTTTATTTTAGGGTGTTTTTAAAATAACATTAATTAGTGTATTTTATTATTTTATATTTTGGATTATGTTCTAGCTTGTTTAAATTGTACATTGTGAAAATTTTATTATACTTTTAGTAAGGAGTGTTTTAATTGGTTGTATTTAATTTGGTAGATATGCTTTTAATTGGTTGTACAATGTGAATATATCATTGTATTTTTAATTAATGAGGTGTTTTAATAAGAGTATTAATTACACTATACATTTCTCTCAACTTTGATATTTTTAATTTTCAGCTTTCAGCTTTTAATATTTGACCATTTTCATTTTATATGTAGTATAGAATTTAGATAGTTGGATGTAGCTTCATTTATATTCATTGTTTCATCTATTCCTAAAATTAAACTTACACTTAACAAAGCTTAAACGTACGAGTTGAAGTCCGTATCATTTGTGGGTGAAGTTTTGGATAAAGATATGGGTGTGGCAGGTTAGTTATTTTATAATGCTTTGATTTGTAATTCCGTAGAAATCTTAAAAGTTAGTGGCATGAATTAGTGTTGTGCAATGCTCTAGGTAGCTAATGATATTTATCTTGACGTTTACTTATGACAGTACTTGGAATAACTTATTTAAATAGACAAAATTTAATTAAAACCAAGTTAAATCTATTAACATAACCCACAAACACCTTTGAGGATATCATCTTCGGGTATTGAATCATTATGAAGCATACAAATAAAGCGACGACCGTGAAATGAAGCGAGCCATGGAGTGATGGGAACAAGTAAGCGAAGTATAAGTGAAACGATGTGAGCCAAAAATTCGACCGAATATAAATATTGTTTTTTTTCGTAGTTTTACTAAACATACTCCTAAATACTATATTTAAGTAATCAAAATATGCAAAATTAGTGATTGGTGGAAATTATGAACGGGTATCCATACTTGTAAGTCTATTTAAAAATTGATTGGTTAATATAAATGAAAGAAAATGAGTGTAATAACGATGTTCAAATTATGAACGGGTTATCCATACTTGTAAGTCTATTTACTAGGTTTATTTAGAGAACTGGATACCCTCGTGTCATTAGCAAAAAGTGTTGTCACATCAACAAAACACTCTATGGCACCAGAAATCCTTTGACACTACATTTTGTGCCTTTCCTTTGACATCAGAAAATGTGGTGCCAAAAGACATTTTTTTTACATAAAATAAAATAAAACCCAGACAATATTAACTAAAATAAACTTCATTAAATTCAAATTCAAAGTGACAGTTCAAATTCAAAAATTTTAAAGTACAAATTCGAATTCAAATTCAAATTCAAAATTAAAAAACCCTATCTTTTTTCCCTATACAAAAAAAAAAAAACATCTCACACACAAAACTTCTTATCAAACTCTCTCAAGAATATCTCAAGAAAACAATCCCGGAAACAATTTCCCGGTTGAGGAACCGATTAATACTCCACCACCAGGCTTCATTCCGCTATTTTCGAAGGAAGAGGAACTGGTTGAGGAACTAGAACATAATCCGTTTCTGCTTACTGAGGAAGAGGAACAACCTACTTCTTCAGGATGAAGAAGCATTGAAAGCTTTTGAAGAAGAAGCAGCAAGAGAAGAAGCAAATCGTAAGGAGCAGGAAGCAAGGGAAGAAGAAGAATGTAAGGAAAGCTGGTTTGACAAAGCGTACCAAGAGTGGGAAGAGGATTCTGGGGAGTACTCTGCTTACGATGATGGTTATTACACAGATTAATCTATGGCTGAAGAATTTATGTGTTTTATTTTATGTATCACAGTTTTATTTTCATTTCAACGCAGTACTCTGCTTTGCTTCCGTAATGAATAAAAGTTCTTCTTCTACATAAAATAAAATAAAACCCACACAATATTAACTAAAATTCATTAAATTAAAATAAAACACATTACATAGAAATAATAATAAAAAAAAACACGAAAAAAACATTGGAAAAAAGACTGTGGAAAACTAGAAGGGGGGTTGAATAGTTTACCGCTGAAAAACTTTGTTTTGAAACTTATTGAAAGATCAATTGATATCGATCTTAGATATGTTAGTGAATGATAATCAATATGCAAATAATATATAAAGAGTAGATAAGGAAAGAAACAATCAAACCACGACAAGTTGTTTATAGTGGTTCGGTCTACAAGGACTCTTTTTCCTTGCCCTACTCCACTCCTCGAGTCTCACACTCGAGAGTTTAACTTCACTAGTCAACAAGCTCCTTTCACCGGCGGAGAAACCTTTACACTTCGCTTGCACACTATTTCCGACACTAAGCTAGATGTCGAGTTCTTTTCAAGGGTACAACCACTCCCACACACAATGTATTTTAAGGACTAAAATACTAACCACTCACAATCACAAGATTATGATAGTTTGTTACAACAATGATGTATGAATCAACACAAGATCATACAACAACAAACAAACAAGACTTCCAACAACTTGTTGAAGCTTGAATATGCCTTGATCTTCTTTGCTACAAAAGAGATCACTAATATGATATGAAATTGAGTTAGAAATGTTAGAGAGAAGGAATGTATGAGAATATGATAGAAAGGGATGAAAAACAACTTGGTTTGGCTTTGCTATTTATAGCCAAAATGCTCAGCAAGCACCACGGACCACGGACCCCTCAAAAGGGTTCCGTCCGTGTTAATATTTGGTGCCGCCGGGGTCTGACAGCAAGATCATCAAAATCTTACCAAAGTCAACCATATCTATCAAAGATTGTGTAAGATATGTAGAGTCTAAATCTACACAAAGTATCTAGTGAAATCTTCTAAGGATTTCAATGATGCACTACATAATGTCATGTGTTTGTTTTTCTATTTTTAGAAATATGTTAAAATACATATGTAATGTTTTGTTTTAAGAAACCAAACATTCTTGAACTAAAAATACTAACATACATTATGGTTTAGAGTCATATCAAAATATGATTAATCAAAATGTAAATGCTTGAGTGATAAAGATATTATTTGAAAAACTTGTTTTAATATCTATTAAACTTGACAAGCTTTAAGCTTTATAAAAATTAAATTTACTTTTGTCGTTAAAAAAACTTAGGTAAAGATCATAAAATATAAATAACGTTTAATGACGATATTTGTATTAACAATCTCCCCCTTTTAGTTGAGGACAAAACATAAATTTTATTTTTATGAAAGATGTAAAGATTGTACAAGAGTAATAAAAATATTAGTTTTAGAACTTGAAAGATAACGATGATAATTCAAGTATGTCCAATTTGGACATGATGTTGACTTTTCAGAAAGTCAAAGTATGCAGTTGACTTTTTATTAGAAAGTCAAAGTCTTCATTAGTTGAAGTATGATGTTGACTTTTCAGAAAGTCAAAGTATGCAGTTGACTTTTTATAAAAGTCAAATATAACCAAGCTCTATATATTTCTCCCCCTTTTTGTCTCAACCAAAAGAAAATGCGAGGCGGAATATGTAATGAGCCCGAGCCATTATCTCCCCCTTGACCAATGCTCCCCCTAAATTGGGTGCCAAGAGAAAGATACATGGATTGTGAAAAAGCTACAAAAAAATTGTTAGTAATAAGCATCATCACAAGCACTTCCAAACACCATGTAACAATTAACAACAATATAAAAAACACCATTCATTTGTTATTATTTTTCATGATTTAAAATCATGAAAAGAGAACACAATGAAGTGTTTGATGACGTATAGTCCGCATTCGGGTCACGAACCCGACCAATAAACCGCTACTAGCAAGCCCGATACGACTGGGCTGACTCGGTCATGGTTTGGGCTCATGAAGGCCCAACCCAAAGTTATTTATGGCTTAAGATATCAGATATCTCTTATTTTTAGAGATAGGTATCTAATGACCGACTTAGGCAGGATATGCCGAAGGTTGGGGAACACGAAACCAATAAGGATTTCGTGTGTATATAAAGGGCATCCTAGCCCTCATTAAAGGTACGATCTCAAACCCTAACTCTCCACTAAACTCTAAAACCGATTACTTACTCTCACGCCGGAGGATAATCGTGGGAGACAATCCCACGATAAGCCTACCGGTGTTTTCTGTTTACTTAGTGCGCAGTTCTCAAGCATCAAGATCTAATTGATACGAGAACCGGAGTCCAAACTAGGAACGCCCAACTTTTGTATCAACAAGTGGCGCCATCCGTGGGACCCATCACTAAGATCTACGAACTAGAATGACTAAGCAAGGAAACCTAAACCAGCGATCGCTTAGCGACCTACAAGGGAAGAAGCAGCAAAGCGGATCAGCCTCCAAGCAGGTCGCTGGGACAACCAGTGCGACCAAAAATCAAGGGTCAGATCTGGTCTTCCCGATAGTAGAACCACGCACGGGGACAACCCATGCCACTACGGCAACCACCAGCACTCTTCTTACCACTCCCCTCCAAACGGTGCCAAAAACGGACCTCACAAAAACGCCAAGCGCGCCTCTCCGAAACAGAGGTCCAGAGGTGGAAACAGACACTCTCGCGCTAGAAGGAGTTGCGCCTGAACTAGCACCAAGTGACTTCGTATCTCAAAACTACGAAACCTTGGCTGCCCTCATGCAAGAGGAGGAAAAAAATAGGTCGAGCCAGAGCCTGAAAGCCCGACTCAACTTTGACGCAGAGTATGAGACTTCCCCATCGCGTCATCTGAGGGATAGGCGCGGGAAGGATAGCCACCGGCCCCCAGTGTTTACCAGGATTGGGAGAAGAGTGGAGAACGATGAGGCAACAAAACTGCAGCATCTGGAAGAGCACGAAGAAGATGGACGGCGTACCAATGTCCACGCTAGGCTTGGTAGCCGCAAGGTCCATGACAGACTAGGACGACGACACTCCCCAAGTGGAAGCTCTTCAAACTCAGATTCTGAGGACAGTCGGCGCAAGCGCCGAAAGAGGGGAAACTCATCCTCTGGTGACTCCTCGGACGGTCGGCGCAAGCGCCGACAAAGGGGAAGCTCGTTCTCTGGTGATTCCTTGGACAACGAGGACAGCGAAACTGGACACTGGAAGTCCAGAAGAAGATATCGCGACCAGGAGGAGGAAGATATGTCTCTTCCCTGGCGCCGCCAAAAGGTGGATGCGTTCACTCGGCGCATCAGCGATTTCTCAGAGACTAAGAGAAGGCGCATGCCCGCTAATGTGAAAACCTACGATGGAACAGGTGATCCGGACGATCACCTAAAAATTTTCGAATCAGCTGCCACCATTGAAAATTGGCCACAACCTGTGTGGTGCCACATGTTCAATTCCACATTAGTGGGAAATGCGTGAAACTGGTTCAGTAAGCTTCCACGCAGAAGCATTGATGGCTTTGAAGAGTTGCGGAAGGCGTTTCGCCTTAACTTCACTCAAAGGAAAAAGTGTGCCAAAAACCCTGTCGAACTCGCTAGGGTAAAACAGCGACAAGGGGAATCTACAAGCGCTTATGTGGAGCGCTACAAAGATGAGTGCATACATGTCAAGGCATGCCCCGAAATACTAAAGATCTCAGGGTTCATGAACGGGATCAATAACCCAGAACTCATCAAAAGGCTGAACGACAGAGTCCCCCAAACCTTTGATGAACTTATGAAGCACACAAGGTCCTTTATCTAAGGAGAAGCTGCCGCGGATGACAGCAAGAAAGGCTACTCAAACTATAGATCACAAGAACAACCTCGGAGACAATCCATTGACCAGAGTAGCAACCGCAACAAGAACTATCGCGGCCAGGGGAGCGGACGAGATAATGACAGATATACCCCGCTAACCAAGACCCCAAAAGAGATATTCGCGACGGAAGGAGCGAACTTCCCAAGGCCCCCACCAATGCGCACCCCAGAAGACCGACGCGTGGGGAGCGGATACTGCGACTATCATGGACAGAAGAGCCACACCACCAATGAATGTGTCCAATTGCGCCAACTAATTGATAAACTAGTAAAAGAAGGCAGATTGGACCATTTGGTTAACAACATTAAGGAAGGGAAAGATAAGCAAAAGAACGGGAACAAGAAGGAAGCACCCAAAGATAAGGCTGACACCATCTACATGATACAATCATGGCAACGAATGACTAGGCAGAAGATCAGCCAAAAGTTTTCCCGCGGAAGCGAAATTTCCTTCCCCAACTTAGCACTGGACAACGTAGTGGTAGAACCGCTCACCATTGAGATTAATGCAGGGGGTCACGATATCCACCGCATGTATGTCGATGGAGGGGCATCTGCAGATATAATGTACGAACATTGTTTCAAGCGACTGCGACCGGAGATACGGAGTCAGTTAAGCCCGGTCATGAATGGGTTGACTGGTTTTATAGGAGAAAAGATATGGCCCATGGGGCAAATACGTCTACTAGTCAATGTTGGTAACCAGGAACACTCGACGACAGCCTGGATGAATTTCATGGTGATCAAATCCCCTTCGCCATACAATGGCATTATTGGAAGACCAGGGATATCAGCCATACGCGCGGTGCCGTCTACAGCACATGGGATTTTCAAGTTCCCAGTGGAGGGAGGCATTGTTACTCTCTACAATACCACCGTACCATCTAGAGAATGTAACACGGTTACATGTGAGACGACACACATTCCAGAACAGCGCGCACCTAAGGTATCAAACCTTAAGGTTGCAATTCATCCTGAGTACCCAGAACAAGAAGTATCGATCGGAGGATCGCTGTCTGATAACGGCAGGGCAGCCGTGTGCGCACTCTTGCAAAAGAATCTGGACATCTTTGCATGGGAACCAAAACACATGACCGATGTACCACGCTCGATTACAGAACACAAGTTGAGAATCCGACAAGGATACTCCACAGTACGACAGAAGAAGCGCGGCCAGGCTCCAGAGCGCGCACAAGCAATTTTGGAAGAAGTCCACAAACTTGTGGACGCAAGTATCATGCGAGAAATTTATTACCATGACTGGCTCTCCAACCCAGTGATGGTCAAAAAGAGTGATGGCAGTTGGCGGATGTGTGTGGATTTCACGGATCTCAACAAAGCATATCCACAAGACTGCTACCCACTACCAGAGATAGATTGGAAGGTAGAATCTTTGTGCGGATACCCACTTAAATGTTTCTTAGACACATACAAAGGGTACCACCAAATCCAAATGGCTGAAGAAGATGAGGAAAAAACGGCCTTCCATACAAGTCAAGGCGTCTACTGTTATACAAAGATGCCCTTTGGCTTGAAGAATGCAGGCGCCACCTACCAGCGACTGGTAGATAATGCGTTTGAAAAGTAGGTGGGCCGCAACCTAGAGGTTTACGTTGACGACCTTGCCATAAAAAGCCATACGGAAGACGAGTTGGTACGTGACATTGAGGAAACATTTAAGACACTACGAGAGATCAACATGAAGTTAAATCCTAAGAAGTGCACCTTTGGCGCTACAGAAGGCATGTTCCTTGGTTACTTGATAGAGCCCGATGGCATTAAACCGTGTCCAGAAAAAATGAAGGCTGTCATTCAACTTCCTTCTCCGCGCACGTTGAAGGAAGTCCAGTCTTTGAATGGAAAGCTAGCCGGTTTAAACAGATTCTTGTCCAAATCAGCAGATAAGTCACTACCTCTCTTCAAAACGCTCAAGAAGTGCACAAAAAAGGGAGACTTTTGCTGGACTACAGAAGCAGAAGAAGCTTTCATACAGCTTAAACAACACTTAGCAGCGCTCCCCAAGCTAGTCGAGCCCCGCCCAGGGGAAGAACTAATTATGTACTTATCTGCGACTAATGGAGCAGTCAGCGCGGTGCTATTGACATACAGGGATTCAATGCAGACACCAGTATACTTTGTAGGCAAAGCACTCAAGAAAACGAAGATTAACTATAGTGCAATGGAGAAGTTGGTCTTAGCATTGGTATTCGCCGCCAAACGGTTGCGCATGTACTTCCAGGCGCACCCAATAGCGGTGATTACATACCAACCTATCAAGCAAATCATCTCTAAACCTGACGCATCAGGACGACTACAGAAGTGGAGCGTGCTGCTAGGTGAGCATAATATCTCCTACAGACCACGTACTGCGGTTAAGGGGCAGATATTAGCAGACTTCATCATAGAAAAACCGGACACTAACGATGCACCTCCACAAAGCAAGGTGGAACTGCAAGAACCATGGATCCTATTTACGGATGGATCTTGATGCGTGGACGGGTCAGGCGCAGGCCTTATCCTTACAAGTCCAGAAGGAATGGAATTCACTTATGCACTGTGTTTTGAATTCACAGCCACGAACAACGAGGTAGAATATGAAGCCCTGATTGCTGGGTTACGCATTGCATCTCGAATGGGCATACGCAACCTGGAAGCAAATGTGGATTCCCGTTTAGTAGCCAACCATGTGTTGGGCGAGTATGTGGCTAAAGAGGAAAACATGATTCAATACCTCGACAAGACCAATTCCCTAATCCAAGGCTTTGACAGGTTTACCATCAAACAAGTTCCTAGAGGAGAAAACAGAAAGGCGGACGCAATGAGCAAGATTGCATCCACAAGCTTTGTGCACCTGTCAAAACAAGTATTGGTGGAAACTCTGAAGAGCAAGTCGATCTCGGAGATGGAGATATCCACGGTGATAGAGGAACAAGATCCTACATGGATGACCCCAATTGTCGAGTTTATAATCAAGGGCGTATTGCCCCAAGAGCAGAAGGACGCCCGACGAGTACGGCGCACATCACAGAGGTTCAAACTTCGGGACGGTATACTATATCGGCGTTCATTTCTACAACCATGGCTTCGATGTGTCGGACCCCTTCAAGCAGATTACGTACTCCGAGAGATCCACGCTGGTTCATGTAGTATGCACTTAGGACCACGGTCCGTTGTGGCACGCGCTTTACGGTCAGGATACTATTGGCCTACAATGCACCGTGACGCGCGGGACTTAATAAGAAAGTGTGGCGACTGCCAAGTTCACAGACTTATTCCACGCCAACCACAACAGGAGCTAACACCTATTACGTCGCCGTGGCCATTCTATAAATGGGGTATCGACATTGCAGGCCCCTTCCCTGTTGCAGCAGGGGGATTGAAATTCCTTATAGTGGCCATAGACTATTTCACTAAATGGATTGAAGCAAAGGCGGTCGCGACAATCACAAGTAACCAGGTAAAACGATTTGTTTGGGAAAATATCGTATGCCGCTTCAGATTACCTGGGGAAATCATCTCGGACAATGGAAAGCAATTCAGTGACAACCCTTTCAAGGAATGGTGTGAGAAACTGAATATTGCACAATACTTCGCGTCAGTTAAACACCCACAAACCAATGGTTTGGTCGAGCGTGTAAATCGTAGTCTAGGTGAAGGAATTAAGGCACACTTAGACAAACACAAAGGAAGGTGGGTAGAGGAATTATCGCATGTTTTGTGGGCGCACCGCACTTCAATCAAAATCAGCACATGAGACACTCCCTTTTCTCTTGTCTATGGGACAGAAGCCGTCATACCAGCCAAAATTGGGATGCCAACAATTCGCACTGCCGAAATTAATGTTACAACCAATGACGATGAACGACGTATTGACTTGGACCTGTTGGAAGAAAGGCGCGAACGCGCAGCCATATGTGAGGCAAGAGCAAAGTCAAAAATGAAGGGATACTACGATGCCAAAGTTCGAAGCGTCTCATTCAGAGCAGGCGACTTTATATATCGCGCTAATGATGCGAGCCACGCAGAAGATACAGGAAAACTTGGACCGAATTGGGAAGGACCTTATGAGGTCATCGAAGCATTAGGAAAAGGCGCGTACAAGCTGCGTGATATAGAGGGTCGAGAGCTACCACGCACATGGAACATCTGCAATCTGAAACGGTGTTATCTCTAGGAACAACTATGGCCCAGCGCACGGATACTCCCGCACTTTAGTATAGTTCTCAATAAATATACGTGTATTTACATTCTGTTTTACTTAGGCAAATGTCTTTTTTCTCTTTACAAAAACTTGCAAGTATTAATAAAACGTCGCGGTGTCTAGCTAACTCCGCGACACATTTCAATTTATTATTTACATAATATTTATGTTTCAACATTGTTGTTATATTGTGCCTACATGGCGTGCATGCACTTACTAAACCCACGATGGTGCACAGGATGAGTAAACCTACTAAATAACTCGTTGAGTAAGAGGGTTGCAAACCCATCAACATCGGATCAGGCATCCTTGTTAAACACCTTATTTTCAAGACGTTGGAATAAGTTCAATGCGCATTCCACGACGGATGCGCAACCATGCATACTGTGCGCGTTTAACAAACCAGGAATCATGACTCTTGACTCCTTAACATGATATTTACAGTACGCTGCATATCACACCATACACGATTATGATACAAGTACTTAGAAATTATGTTTCAAGTATGTTAAAATATGACTTTCATACATGATTATGGACTTCATTTATTATTTGCGCTTGTACAACTGTTTGATTCTTAGACAACGAGAACGTTTTTCATGCAAAAACAGATAACTAAGGATAAACATTACAAATCGCAACAACATTCACATCAACACACATTTAACAAAGGAAAATTTTATTAAGGACCACGAGTTCTTACAAAAAAGATATTTACAAAGACGCTACAACCTATATTCTCTTGCTACGCCTAAGATACGAGCTCTCCATATGGCTTGTAGTGTCCCCAGCCTCCTTCAACTTCTTCAACAAAACAAAGTCCTGGCGCGATACCGTGGCCACACTCACAGGTACCCCGTCGGATCTCGGAAGGTGCGCTGCGCCAACACCACAAAGAATTGCCTTTCCCTTCATGCCCTTCTTCTTTTCAAGCCTCGTAGCATGAGCTTCTAAGGATTCCTTCATAGGAATCTCCTTCTCAAGTGCGAAAGGGTTCAAGATGTCGCCGGGGCGAGCAAAAATAGGTACCTGCAGCTGTGACTCATCAGGCCTCAAAAAATAATCCAGCTGTGCCTCTGCATCATCACCACGGTGGCGAGCCAAAGTCAAACCCTCCATAATCAAGCCTATGGGATAGTATTGGTCACGCTCTAGTTGAGCAATATGAGGCAGCTCTAATATCTTCATCTTTTCCATTGCTGCAACGAGCTCCTCATAGGCATGATCATTATAACCAGGCACTTGCGCGACATGCACTTTCAACAAGCCATCCCCATGCAGTTCTTCTATGGCCTCCGCCTTGCCACGCGCCAACGCACACTGCACAACTGCCCCAAATTTGTCTACTACCTCCCGGGACTCAAAAGTGGTAAGCGCAGCAAGGCGTAAACCGTGGCTAATGAGCCACCGGCGCTCAAAAATGGATGAAACAAGCTGGGGATACAGCTCCTCGTCATACTCTATACTGAGCTTGCGCAACTTCATCTCCTGCTCTTCCAACGAGCTTCCCACAGTTGCACCAAACTTCCCTAACTGAGAGAACAACTCTTCCTTTCCCTTTTCCAAATACTTCAGGGCCCAGAGGCACGAAGCCTTGTAATCCGCTGACGCAATACGCTCCTGATTTATTTGGCTCAGCAGTGACATTTTTTCTACAGCAAGCTTTTGGGAATGAGAACTCGCTGCCTCTACCTCAGCCCGGGCACTTGCCAAACGTGCCTCCAGCAATGCAATCTGTTTTTCCTTCTGCGCGCTCTGGCTACTTTCTCCAGAATACCTTGCCTTTAGCTGCGCAACCAAGGTAGCTTGGTGCGCAGCAGCCAATACCAGCTCCTCAACAAGCTGACCCATTGGCGCGTCCCCAGATGCCAATGGCTCAGCGCTTTGGCTCTTTGGTTCAGAAGATTCAGTGCGAACGGGACTAGCCTGGGGGCGACTCCCCAGAGTGATCACTACTGCACGCAGAAAAGAGAATTCGCGATTGTATCATAACATAAACAGGGAATGAGATAAGGGCTTTGAAAATAATACTTACTTGGGAGAAGCAGTATCAGGTGAAGGTGGGGGGGGGGGGGGGCGATGCATCATCTGAGGACGACTCCACATCAAGAATGACAGGTCATTTTTTCCTGGATGAGCTTGCGCCATCACCACTAAGCGCCCTCTTGCGCTTTAGCCCATGGCTCGCCTCCTCTGTCTCTACATCGACGTCTTCAATGCTCTCCGCCACATCTGTGTATGCCGGATCCACCAACGGGGAAGGTACCCTAGGGCTGGGTATGCTTTGTAGAGGGGTCGCCTCCAGCAAAGCAGGGGAGCCGCTCCCCGAGTCCGCCAGAACCATCTCCATGGTGCGCCCCACAATAGCCTCCAGAATAGGGACTTCTCCTTCTCTTAACGGGCGCACCCCTACATTAACCTGTCGTGGCTTCGCCAAATTCACAACGCCAAATAGATCCATCTCTGCGCAGCACGAAACAAACAAAAAACAGGTTATATAAAGTACAAAGGTGAAAAAAAAGGCTCACATCAATAAAGTAAAGTAGTACGAAGGACGAGCTCCCACCCTGACCATCTGCGTCTAAAAATGTTGGCACCTCATCAGGCCTATCGAAATAGTTACGACTGATGCTCATGTGCACCAAAACTTCCTCGGGATAGGAACTGATGGGAATACGATTGGCGTTTATCGTTTCCGCATCATCTGCGCTGTATGTTCCAGGGAGGGGGCGCTCATCCTTCGGTAGTGAACCCTGGGTATAGAAGCAGAAGTCCCAGGGGAATAACGCCTTATCAACCCAGAAAAAATTCTCTCCAGTTCCTAAGCGCGTCTAGTTTTTCGGTATAACATTGCAGCCGCCCTGCGCGCTTAGCGAATGAAACCTATCCATTTGACCACGTCGTGTGGTAAAACGCGCGGAAGAGGTATATAGTGGGGTTAATTGCCAGTAAACGGCAATTAACCTCGAAGTTTGTTATTTTTGCTGCACCTATACAGTGCAGCTGGGATATGTGCAGGCGATAGTAATTTAATACGTCGCACAAGAATAAGGATATGGGCACACTTTGATTCGCAAATTCGAAGAAACGTGTGTATACCCCTACTTTCCCTTCGGGGAACTCCGCTATTGACGCTTGCGCAGCCGGAACCACAGGATGCAGCGCCATCGGGATATAATAATCCGAGGTGAACTCACGAAGTTCATCCTCGGTCATGTCGGAGGTAAAGTCAGTTAAACCACGGACCATGATATAGTTTTTAAATGCGCACGCGCTGTTACCTTTGAAATAATAAGGGTTTTTTGGTAGATATTCGAGCTTTCAACAATGGCGGAAATGTTTTTTTTACTGTGATAAACACAGTAAATGGGAGGCGACAGTTTATATAGGGTTTTACACCCACGCGATGACCGACACGTGGACCCCACTATTTTTGAATGTGTGGATAGGATATACTGATGTGACACATTTTCAGTTACTTTCCCACATTTTACGAGGCATATATTTGATTTCACTAGAAGCAGAATTTTGGAATCACTTGATGGTTGGAGTAGAGATCGACAAGTACACGATCCGTTTCCACGAGTTAACTAGGATGGTTCCTCACATGGTTTCCACTGTGGAGAAGTTGATTGACCGATATATATGGGGATTCATACCGGAAATTAGGAGGGATGTCACCTCGTCGAACCCAACCACTCTGCAAGCCGCTGTGAGTATGGCGTATCGCTTGACAAATGATGTGATCAGGTCTGGAGAACTAACAAAAGCAAACGACAATGGACGAAAGCGACAGGAGGATCACCAGGGAAACCGAGACCAGAATCAACAAAACAAGAGGCAGAGAATAACCCAGAACTATGGGGCGATCACCCAGGAGCGCAAAGGATATACAGGTCCACATCCTTTGTGTACTCGATGTAATTATCATCACCCAGGAGACTGCCGAAGGTGCGACAAATGTGGACAGACGGGCCACTTCGCGCGAAATTGCTCAAACAGAACTGGAAATCAAGGACAGAGAAAAGCATGTTACGAGTGTGGAAGTCTAGATCACCTTCGCAATACCTGTCCAAAGATGAAAAGAACTCCCAATCAAGGAGGTAATCGTCCAAACGTGGCGTTGGCAATAGAAGGCCCACAAGATCAGAACATTGAAATTCCTCCCGCACGTGGTCGAGCATTCTATCTGGGTACCGAGGAAGCCCGCAACGCGTAACGGGTACATTCTTTTGAGCAACCACTTTATTTCTGTACAACATGATTTTGAGTGCATAACTTCCTTCCGATTCATATCACGTTCACGACATTGATTAATTTGAGACCTATTGATATCAACCTTAGTTGTTATATATTTTGTTGATTTGATTTTATTTGTGTAAGCAAATCGAATATCGAGCGAACCTTTCAAAAGACTACATTCAAAAGACTTGTTTCCTAGCTTGATCTAGTGACAGTTCTTGTTTGATGAGTTGCGAAAGTCGAGCTAAGAAACAAGTTTACTCAAGTCACTACCTAAAGGACTTTTGAGGGCCACGTTCGATATTGGGTAAGTTTACCCAATCAAATCTAATCACGGGTATGTAATTAGTTGGATGAGGAACCCTTATGCATGAGCATTGACATGATCACTTAGACTATTCGTACGAGCATGAACTTTTAGAACTCTTGTCGAGGTTCGGACCATAGTATCGTTAATCGAATCACGAGGACGTGATTCCGCTGACATGGGAAGAATGTCACAATTCTCAAATTCCGGTCATTTCTTAAACTCAATATTCATCATATTAGTTCATGCATGAATTTTCATTTCACGTTAAACGCATAATTTCATATTAAATAAACGCTATCGCGTAATTAATTATTTTGAACATTTGATCCGATACTTCCAAAGATTATTCCGATATATTTTTATACTCATATTAGGATGATAAAAATAATATTTTAAGTTTACCTAGTGTTTTAAATTTATTTTGTATATAAATCGTTAAATTTATATTATTACGACGCTTTTCTTAAAAACTACACGATAATTATTATATCACTCAAATTTTACAAGAATTATATTTTTACAACTTATATGACCTCAATACATTTTACTTGGATCCATTAAAATTTATTTTGAGCTAAAACTACCTTAGATGCTCAAATGTATATACAACTTTACAAGTTATTATTACCTATACCTTTTACTTACACTTTTATATACAATTACTTACATTATAAAAAAAAAATAAAAAAAAAAATAGATAATTTGGAAAAACATCCCCCCTTGGCCGACCAAGGGGGATGAGACATTAATTGGTTGGTAGCAATTTTCTTACATATTGCAATCTATACTCAACATTTCATTTACACTCCATTCACAATCAATTATTCATAGCTAGTAAAGTTTTCTCTCTTCTTCCTTTTCTCTCAAAACCGGCCAAGCATAGGGGATAGGAGATCTTCTTCAAAAATCTTCAAGTAAAGTTTTAAACAATCTAGTATACACTCTTAATCAAGGTTTTGAAATAAAAACCTAGGGTGTTTAGGTTTAATCCTTTGTTCTAGTCACCTCATCAAGTAACTAGTAAGCATATCATTTTCATTTTACATCTTTCATTATCATTTCATATCTATTTCATCATTTTTTTTTGAGCAAGCATGCAAAACTTATGGATATTTATACCATTTTTACATTGTTTTTAGAGTTTTACATATATAAGTCATCCTATAATTTATCCCTTGTTATATATTAGTCTTGATGATGTTTAGGAACCCATGACACCCTAAGAAGGTGTATGGTAGGATTAGAATAGCTTTGGAGTTGTTTCGAAGGGATTGAAATAGGTTTAGTACGAGAAAAACTCTTTTCGACAAGTCTAAAAAGTGGTCTGATCTTATTTTGAATTTCTGGAAAATCCGACAGTAGACATGAATTTTTGGCCTAGATAATTAGAAAACATACTTTAAAACGAATCCGTGGCCGCTTGAACGGATTAAAACGGAGTTATAACGAAGAAGTTATGAATTTTTCAAGTTTGACGACGAAATATATATTTTCTGAAAATTTCAGCAAACTGTTTTTGTATTGTACGAGTCAAAAACGAGTCTTAAGCTTTATAAATTATTTCGACTTATCAAAAATATATTAGTATACTTTAATACGAAGCTAAGGACGTATAATACGTAGAAAACGGATTTGTAACGACTAAACTATACACGTTTTCACAAAATTGCCGTAACTTTATTATTTAAGAAAAACTATATTATTTCTATTATACAAGTGTTACGGTAAACAAGTGACCATATTGAAGGCTATTTTTAACATTGACGTAGAACTTTTTGTAAAGCGATGTCTTCTAGTAAAAGTAAGATTACCAAGCATATTTTCCAAAATGACCAACCGTTTGTATAGCGGGGTTGTAATGAATTAACTACGGTTGCTTAAACTTTGCCGAAATTCACTTTTAAACTATATTTTGGACAAAACTACCCTACTTAACCTATATTTTTCTCTATGAACGGGACCCCTAGGATAAAAACTTAAATGCCAAAACTTTGAGATTATGATACGAGCTTTCCAAAACCGTTGAGTTCGTTTCCTAACGCTCGACGTGCACCATTTTACGACTAGCTTTTAGAGGCCGTTTTTGTTACTTTCATGGAAATTTCAACGACATTATTTTACGACGAAAAGTTATATTCTCTTAATAAATAACTAAAAGTCTATCGTAGGATATCGATTCAATGAAAATACATGTGAAGTAATTTAAAAATGGTCAAGACGTTAAAAGATTATATTTTCGACGAGAAGTATTGTTTTCAAAAATACATAAGTGGTATAAATATCATCCGAATTGCGTGCATAACATTACATCATGACTTATTGCATATCATATCATTCATAATAGGTCAGTTTCGAGATTCACGCTACATTTCGGTGTAACCACTTTTGTCATCGCATCTATTCATCAAGTGAGTAATCACACCCCCTTTTTACCGTTTTACTATATTTTGGGGCGAAATGCATGAACCGTTCTTGAGCTAAATTGTTTACTACTTTTATTAACTAGTTTGACTAGAACTTGTGAACTTGAAACAAATCCTTGAACTTAATTATGAAATAAGGCCTTACTTGAATTTATTGAACCGTACATGTTATGACCTTGACCTAAAGTCTCCTATGTTCGGAGCATCACTATAAAGTCTCCTATGTTCGGAGCATCACTATAAAGTCTCCTATGTTCGGAGTATATCTTTGGGAAGAGGCACCCATTATATCTTTGGGAAGAGGCACCCAGTATATCTTTGGGAAGAGGCACCCATTATATCTTTGGGAAGAGGCACCCAACATAACTTTGGGTAGTGGCACCCAGCTTAATTTGGTTTCATCAGTAGCATCCCTGAATTATTATATTCGCTGTTCTATATTGTGAACTATTATGACCGCTTATACTTGACTACTTCATACGCTATATTTTGTGCAATGGGTTGTGAACACACAAGTTGCAAGTTTTGTATGGGCGGAACTTGGAACTGAGTGGATTTACAATGCCTTTGCTTTGTGGACTATTTTCGTTGACCGAAAGCTTTGAATATATCTTACGAGTTTTCTTATTTTGCTAAACATGTTTACTCACCAACTATTTTCATAGTTGACCCGTTTTTCTCTCATGCATTTCAGGTGATCGTTAGTAAGCTTTTTCTACCAGGTCTTGCATAATGAAGTTTTCACTTGTCAATACAAATCGTTATGTAATAGAACGCAATGTTTTGGGAACTAAACTTTGTAATATATTTGCCGATGTCGGCTAAACTGGTGTTGTAATGGTGTACTCTTTCTTTTAAATCTTAACGTTGGTATGTTCTATTACCTTGTGCTTATGTTCCCTTCCGTTACACCTCGTGTTTCCGCCTCCGGCGAGGGTGTGACACATACGCAGGTTTTCCCTGCTCATACTAGACTGGGGGGACATGATGACGTATAGTCCGCATTCGGGTCACGAACCCGACCAATAAACCGCTACTAGCAAGCCCGATACGACTGGGCTGACTCGGTCATGGTTTAGGCTCATGAAGGCCCAACCCAAAGTTATTTATGGCTTAAGATATCGGATATCTCTTATTTTTAGAGATAGGTATCTAATGACCGACTTAGGTGGGATACGCCAAAGGTTGGGGAACACGAAACCAATAAGGATTTCGTGTGTATATAAAGGGCATCCTAGCCCTCATTAAAGGTAAGATTTCAAACCCTAACTCTCCACTAAACTCTAAAACCGATTACTTACTCTCACGCCAGAGGATAATCGTGGGAGACAATCCCACGATAAGCCTAACTGTGTTTTCTGTTTACTTAGTGTGCAGGTCTCAAGCATCAAGATCTAATTGATACGAGAACCGGAGTCCAAACTAGGAACGCCCAACGTTTGTATCAATAGTGTTAGTATAAGGATAAAGTCCTAAAAAAGATTATCCTAGAAAATTAAAAATACAAGGAAAAGCCTAGAAAAAAATAAAAATGCTTAAAAAGAATAAACTAGGACCCTCCTATTGAGGTGGTGGATGAGAAAGAGCATTGATGCGCTCTAGGATGTGATTGAGGATGAACCTCAATTCGTCTTGAAGCTCATGGACCATCACCCGGGTCCTTTTGGTTATTTAGGCGGTCCGCTCACAATTGGAGCAACCATGTCTATGAGGGTAGTATGGTTTATGGTGTTGTGGTGGTGGAATGGTGGAGGTGGAGGTGTTGGTGTTGGTGTTTGGAGTGGTGATTATGGAGGCTAGCAAAGCACTTTGCAATTGCATAACATCACTAAGATGGGAATCCACGACATTGGAAAATTGGTGGAGGTGATTGAGCTCGGCTTCAATCTCTTCTTTGGTGGGGTGATCCTTCCACATGAATTCCTCAATGTCCTCTATAGGAGAGGGCATTGATGTTGTAGGTAGTGGTTGATCCCCATACAAAGGACCATGGATTTCCTTGTGGATGGGATGGAAAAGAAGTGGTCTTGGCCCTAACGGGGCGTTTGGGTCAAAAGATGGACGTGGAGACTCATGAGATATTCGCTCAATAGTACCGAAAGATGGTAGTGGTGGTGGATGATTGGGCCTAGGAGGCAAGTTCTCCAAGTCTTCCAAAAATGGATTTGGAGATGTAGGTGGTGTAGAGAATAACTCTAATGGGACGAGTGTTGGAGATTTTGGAGGTGATGGTGATTTTGATGTTTGGATAGGATCCGGTGGTGGTGAGCTAGGAGTCTTTGTTGGTGGTGGAGTAGTGATGATGATAGGTGATTGTGGAGGTGGTGTAGGAGTAGCCAAAGTGAGAGTTGTTTCATCTCTTATGGGAGATGAGATGGTTAATGGAGATGACTCGGAAGAGGAGCTTATGTTGACGAAACAACAAGGTCTTACGCTCATTCTAGCGGTTCTTTTGCAAGGCTTGGTTGATGGTGAAGACTTAGTCATTTTGGCTTAAGTTTTTGCTAGTAGATGATAAGAGTTGAGAAGGTGTGAAGATGATCATGGTAAAAGCTCTTAATTTAAAGGATTTGAAAATTATGGAGAAATGTGTTTGATTTAATGTTAAACCATAGAAGAGATGAGGTTCCTAATGATTTTGAAGTGGGTTTAATGCTAGTCATATCACCCAAGTCAATCCATACAATAAGGATGGAGTGAAGAGACAAAGATTTGCAATAAATGTGTTCTAATGATGATGGGATCTTTAGAATCTGATCACCCACAGATTGCAAGGAACCAAATTTTTGGTTCCTTCCTTTATGAAAAAGGGCTCCTTGGGTGGATTTTTGAAATTTTTGAATTTTGGTGGGAAATGGATATCCTATATGCCTAAGTGTGTTACACTAGTTCTAATATAGGTAAGAACTAGTTAAGATTAACCTAGAAGCAATGTATGGTAATTTGGAATGTTGAAATAAGCGAAATTTAGAAAATTACCTGTAGGATCCACGGCACCAAAATTTTACACAGGCGGAACCAAAAAAGTGGTGCCGCCTGGTCCGCATGTACAGGTACGGCGGTACCAAAATGCATAACAGACGGTACCAAAATTTTGGTGCCGTCTGATCCGTGAACACCATAAATCAACACATACCATATTTTTAGGTGTCGGGGACTTTTCCGAAACCTGAAATTTTGCTTAAAACATGTGACATTAATAATTTCTAGTTAGGAAAAGTCAATAACACATATACAAACATAGTGGAGCATAGACTTTGACCAAGGGCTAATGATTTTCACATATAAGTGAAAATAGGTAAAATTTGATAACACACTTTTGCTATCCCCCTGCATGAACTGGTTAGCATACAACATTGTTTTAAGTTATATTATCATCCTACAAATTAAAAACAACCAAATTGTATCGTACATCATAGTTATTGTCTTGTTCCAAACACTCCTTCAAATGAACCTCACTTATCCAACTTCTTGTAGATCTTAGTCATCATCCTACCAAGGCACTTGAACATCCCCTTGATTTCCGCCGATTCATTCTCAATCTCGGGGAGAGATGCATAGTACTCTTGAGGTGGAAGGCGAGAATTTGGGAGACCATCCTCGGAGCTATTTGATGATGATGATGATGGAGTTGGAGGTTTTTCCCTTTTGCCTTTAGTCTTAGCCACTCGCTCGTCACTCAAGGGCACAGAAATGTGAGGGATGAGAGCATAGTCAAGCTTCAACCCTTTTGGGCTTGGTGGAATGGGTGCAAAAGCTCTATAGAGACGGGTGAGGAGCATCCCGTAAGGAAGAGCGACCGATCCTTGAGTTGGAATGTCAATCATTCTCCTAGCAATGTAGTAGGCTAAATTGAATGGTTGACGGGTGGACAAGTTGTAGAGAATGTGACAAAGGCAAGCATTGATATGGTCCCTATTTCCTATAGTGCTAATGACATTGGCTCTAAGTAGTTCCTCCCCTTCTTAAATTCGGGCTTAAGCTCATTGAGATCCATACCATATGGATCTCGGTTTACTTCCTTTCCCTTTCGGGTGACACGGGTTGGAGCGGCCCTTTCGTTAAAAAGGCGCTCACGGATGACATCCTTATCCGCTAAAGGAGTTTGGTAGGGAAGAGAGCGGTCATTCATTGCATCAAGGATAGTGAGTGACTACTTATCCGAATAGACACATGTACCTTGGTTGGGAATTCCTAGCACTTGAGCAAATTGGCTTAAGGAGATGGAGTAGTCGTTTTGATTGATCCTAAACCTAAGACCAAATTCATCATCCTCATCAATGAAGGCCGTAACACTAGCATAGAATTCTAAAACAAACCTAGGGCAAATGGGTTCATCGATGTTAAGGAGACAATCGAAGTGAATGGTGGCAAGTTCTTGACGGAGATTGGTTCCGTCGACAAAGGAGGAGTGAATGGTTCTACCCTCATGGAAGTATCTTTGCTCAAGACTCTTAAAGATTTCGACTTGTTCTTTGGAGAGGCCCTTGGTTTTGTGATGTTTGGGAATGTAGTTAAGAGTATCCTTGTGATCATAGAATCTTGCGGCTACCATGGTTATTCCTATGAGCAAGAATTTACATGTTAAAAATTAGAATAAACTTAGCGTTTTGGTTCTAGTGTGTGCCTATATGAAAACGATTTGGAGTTGCGGTTATCTCGACTCATTTTATGCACAAAATGGTTTTTAGTGGGGGTGTTTGGCAAACGGCATGAGATAACCCAAACGCTCCTAATTCAATGTGGCTTCATTTGAATATACCCGGGAATGCATATTAGTTATGCATTACCTTTAGTATTCAAGAGCATTATGCAAGTGATGAAAATTTACGTTTCTATTTGTATTAACAATGAAAAATTGTTTTCCTACAAGTGAGAAGCTTTTCAAATTTTTTGACATGGGGTGTTTGGTTATTTAGAATTAGGCGTTATAGTCATTATCTTTTGATTAGTGGGAAACATGATTTGTTTATGCAATGTGACAATGTAGTACCTAATTTCAATAACTAGTTATGCAATTTGCCAATTGAATCCATGTTTTGTACAAGAATATACATAATCCCCATGTAATGATTTTGTGCACAAATTGGAATCCTAGACTCAGAATTAAGAGATGAAATGTAGTTAGGATACTTACAATGATGTTATCTTCAGTGATTAGTGGGTGAGAAAGTGTCAACAATGAGTTAGGTATGATGTTGAAACGTTTTGGTAAAGTGGTTTGTGAGGAAGAAGATGTTTTGTAGGTAGTATTTTTGCTACTGTTGTCACCATGGACCAGACGACACCAAATAATTGGTTCCGTCTTTGTTGTCGTTTGGTGCCGTGGAAACAGTAGTAGGTTTAAACTAATTTGTTTTGTTTTGTTTGTTTTAAGGTTTAGACTATGTTTTAACTACATGTTTGGTTCCATTAGCCCTAAACCAAGTCTAAGAAGATTAAATGGTTCTCGTTTGAGAGGCTTGGTTAGAATGTCAGCAATGTTGTCTTTGGAGGATACTTTCTCAATTGAAATATTTCCTTTTTGAACATTGTCACGTAGAAAGTGATGACGGATTTCAATATGCTTCGTACGAGCATGTTGAAAGGGATTTTTGCTGAGATCAATAGCTCATTTGTTGTCGCAAAATATAACGATATCGTTGAGATGAATTCCATAATCCACGAGAGCTTGCTTCATCCAAAGAGCTTGTTGACATGCTTTTCCGGCTGAGACGTATTCGGCTTGAGTAGTTGAGATAACTAGAGCCATTTGTTTCTTAGCAAACCATGAGGTGAGACAATGTCTGACAAAAGTGCAAATACCACTTGTACTTTTTCTATCGACATAGTCACCGGCATGGTCCGAGTCGGCATACACTATAGTTTCTACACCCGTTCCTTTGGGATACCATAATCCTAAACATGTCGTCCCTTTAATGTATCTAAAAATCCTTTTCAAGGCTTCTAAGTGTGATACCTTAGGATTTTCTTGAAAGCGAGCGCATAGACAAACACTAAACATAATGTCGGGTCTACTAGCCGTGAGATAGAGTAGGCTACCAATCATTCCTCTATATTTAGTGTTATCTACCGATTCACCTTCCTCATCCTTGGTAAGTTTAGTATCCGAAGACATGGGTGTCTTGGTTGGTTTTGAGTCTTCAAGACCAAATTTCTTCACCATATCTTTTATGTATTTAGATTGGTTAAAGAATATGCCATCTTCTAGTTGTTTAATTTGAATTCCTAGAAAGAAGTTTAACTCACCCATCATACTCATCTCAAACTCATCGTGCATGATTTTAGAAAAATCATCACATAGCTCTTGACAAGTTGATCCGAATATGATGTCATCAACGTATATTTGAACAATGATAATGTGTGATTCCTTTTTCTTGGTAAAAAGACTATTATCTACTAATCCCATGGTGTATTTGTTTTCAACAAGAAAAGTCTTAAGTCTGTCGTACCAAGCTTTTGGTGCTTGCTTAAGACCGTATAATGCCTTCTTGAGTTTGAAGACATGATGTGGTTTCTCAAAGTCGGTAAAACCGGGAGGTTGAGCAACATATACTTCTTCGTTAATAAACCCATTAAAAATGCACTCTTAACATCCATTTAAAATAATTTAAAGTCATAAGAACATACATATGCAAGTAAGATTCTAATAGACTCGAGCCTAGCTACCGATGCATAAGTTTCATCATAATCAATCCCTTCTTGCTGATTATAACCTTGTGTGACAAGCCTAGCTTTATTTCTAGACACTACACCATTTTCATCCATTTTATTTCGAAAAACCCATTTCGTTCCAATTATAGTTTGATCTTTAGGTTTTGGAACTAACTTCCAAACATCATTTCTAACAAATTGGTTTAATTCTTCTTGCATAGCAATTACCCAAGATTCATCTTTTATTGCTTCATTTATGTTTTTTGGCTCAATGGTAGATACAAAACAAAAATGATTACTTTGATTTTGGGCTTGTGATCTTAAGGTTCTTTGATTTAGTTGTCCTATGACCTTTTCTAAAGGATGACTCTTGGATTCTTTGATGTTTATAATTTCATTATTTAATGGTTCATCTTCCTTGTCATTTTCAATTATTTCTTGACTTTCTACAAGTTGACTTTCAACTAAGTCATCATCTACCAAAGGTGATGTCTTAGAGGGAGGTGGACTTTCGTCGAATGTTATGTTCAACGATTCCTCGACTCTCATTGTTTTCTTGTTTAAGACAATGTAAGCATTACTAGTTTGTGAGTAACCAAGAAATACACCTTCATAAGACTTTGGGTCAAACTTGGTGAGATAATCTTTAGTATTGAGAATGAAACATTTACATCCAAACACTCTAAAATATCCTAAAGTTGGCTTTTTTTACCTTTATATAGTTCATATGGTGTTTTGTTTAAGAAAGGACATATTAGGACTCTATTTAAAATATATGTAGAAGTGTCACCGGCGTTACACCAAAACTTTTGAGGAACGTTTTGTTCATTAAGCATTGTTCTACTCATTTCTTGAATGGTTCTATTTTTACGTTCTACAACTCCATTTGATTGAGGTGTTCGAGGAGCCGAGAAGTTGTGTGTTATACCATTTGTATCACAAAAGTTTCCAAATTGTGTTTCATTGTCAAATTCATGACCATGATCCGTTCGGATCGACACAATGTTAAAACCTAGTTGATTTTGAATTTTCTTGCTAAGAATCTCAAATTTATCAAAAGATTCATTTTTAGTTTTCAAAAATAATGTCCAAGTAAACCTTTAGTAATCATCTACAATGACCAAAGTGTATAAGTTGCCTCCATAGCTTCTTATAGCGGATGGACCAAACAAGTCCATATGCAAAAGTTCTAGACACTTAGATGTGGACACCATGTTTTTAGCCTTATGACTACTATGAGTTTGTTTACCAATTTTGCAAGCGTCGCAAAAATGTTGGTCATATTTAAGCTTTGGCAAATTCCTAACTAGCTCTTTTGAAGATAGGTTTTGGATAAGTCTCATGTTAGCGTGACCTAAGCATCTAGCTATCATCTAATGTTGTTAAACAAAGTTTGTCATTAGATGTTTTATCTATTTTCATGACGTATATGTTGTTTTACCTAACTCCTTTAGCTATGGTGATACCATCTTTTAGTATTTTACTACCATTTCTTCAAATAGTACTTTATACTTTTTATCACATAATTGACTAATACTAAGTAGATTAAATCCTAACATATCGACATGAGCAACATTTTCAATAGTTAGGGAGTTATGAGAAATCGTACCTTTGCCAATGATTTTGCTTTTGAGATTGCTACCAAAAGTAACATTACCTCCGTCATACTCTTGGTATGTTGAGAAGAGGGTTTTGTTGCCCGTCGTGTGTCGTGAGCATCTACTATCTTTTATCCACTCATCAGGTTCTAATCCAACTTTCAAGCATACCTAAGACACAAATAACTCAAGCGTTTGGTCCACAATATCTCAAGGGTCCGTTTGAGTTAAACATACCATTTACTTGGTTCATATATGGAAATAATGGGTAAGGGTTCCATGGCATGTAATATGGAGTTTGATATGGTCTAGGGAAGTTTTGATTCCAACCGTTATGTTGATAGTTGGGTTGTACGTTGTGGTTGCTTTTAGGAAAGGGGCGTTTGGCAAAAGGTGTTCTATGTCGTTGTTGAGTGGTTTTAGATCTAAATTCATTTCTAGCAAGTCCTACTCCTGATGTAACAGCAGGTTTTAGTTTAACATTATCCTTGGTTTTCTTTGTTACTTTGACAAATTCACTACGGTCCGTATTACAAACATTCTGTCCTGCTGCAGTCCCCACGGCACCAATTTTTACAAAGGATAGAACCCTATTTTTGGGTACGTCTGGTCCGTGCTGTACTGCAACAGTTTTGACAGTTTGTTTGTCTTTTTCGGCCATTTTGGTTTGACTCTTTGGAATTAACACTTCATTAAATCCTAGTCCATTCATGTTTCCTGGTGTTTTTTGAATTCTAACTATTTCATCGGCACAAGCAATGTTTTTGTTAAACCTTTTAAATTTAGAATTATGTTCAATTAGAACATCTTGTGTGAGCTTTAGTTTTTCTATTTCAAGATTAAGCTCTTGACATGATTTGCAACCGTCGTCATTTGCTTTTCCCTTTTCTAACCGTTTTGCCTTTTCTTTTAACTCATAGACTTCATTTTCAAAAATTTCCTTTTTAGTCTTTAAAAACTTATTTTTAGTTATGATTTTTAGACTAAGCTCACACAATTGATTATATTGTTTTTGCAAAGTGTCATCATCAATAGAGTAATAAGATGAGTCGGAATGTACCTCGTTTGATTCATGTGCCATTAGGGCGATCTCATCCTTGCTTGATTCTTCATCTTCCTCACTATCACTCCAAGCACCACTTACAAAAGCTCGTTGAGTTTTGCTTTTAGGTGGCTTGGGACAATCTTCTATTAGATGACTTGCATCACCGCATCTAAAACACTTTCTTTCACCTTTACCCTTTTTGTCATCCCGATCTTTTCGGAATGGCTTCTTTTCTTCTCGAGGTTGTCTTACAAACTTTCCTCTTCTTCTAAAGAACTTTTTGAAATCTCTAACGGCCATGGCATACTCCTCATCTTCACTACCGGAGCAAGATTTGTCATCATCACTTGATTCCGTTCTTGCTTTTAGAGCAACGGGTTTGATTTTCTCTCTTTTTCCTTTGATGATTTCTGAATCTTTCTCCATCACCATTTCATGTACTTTGAGGTTTCCGATTAGCTCGTCTAGTGTCACTTTTGAGAGATCTTTTGATTCCTCAATAACCGTCACTTTAGCTCTCCACTTTGGATGGAGTGCTCTAAGAAATTTCCTGACAAAGTTCTTACTATGAAAAGATTCATCAAGTGCTTTAAGAGATGTAATAATAGTAATAAAGCGAGCAAAGCCACAATCAATGGTTTCATCTTCAGGGATAACAAATTGTTCATATTGTTGAACAAGAAGATCAATTTTGTTATCCTTGACTTGTGAATTTCCTTGATGTGTAATAATCAAAGATTCCCAAATGTCTTTAGCGGTTTCACACATAAAAATTCTTTCATATTCTTTTCTAGGCAAAGCATTATAAAGCATCATTTTAGATTCATTATTTTTAACTATTAATTTCTTTTGATCATCAACAGAAATATCATTTGTTGTAGAACTAAAATCTCCTTTAACTATCAAACCAAATATCTATATCTTTTGATTTTACATATGTTTCAAAACGGTTTTTCCAATAGATAAATCCATTGGTTTCAAAGAGTGGTGGTCTTTGCATAGATTGCCCTTTTTTAAAGTTTTCGAAATCAATGGATCATTTCAAGTTTATAAAATACAATATATTTTAGAAATTCTTGAGCAACGAGGCTCTAGTACCAATTGTGGAAAACTAGAAGGGGGTTGAATAGTTTACCGCTTAAAAACTTTGTTTTGAAACTTATTGAAAGATCAATTGATATTGATCTTAGATATGTTAGTGAATGATAATCAATATGCAAACAATATATAAAGAGTAGATAAGGAAAGAAACAATCAAACCACGACAAGTTGTTTATAGTGGTTCGGTCTACAAGGACTCTTTTTCCTTGCCCTACTCCACTCCTCGAGTCTCACACTCGAGAGTTTAACTTCACTAGTCAACAAGCTCCTTTCACCGGCGGAGAAACCTTTACACTTCTCTTACACACTATTTTCGACACTAAGCTAAATGTCGAGTTCTTTTCAAGGGTACAACCACTCCCACACACAATGTATTTTAAGGACTAAAATACTAACCACTCACACTCACAAGATTATGATGGTTTGTTACAACAATGATGTATGAATCAACACAAGATCATACAACAACAAACAAACAAGACTTCCAAGAACTTATTGAAGCTTGAATATGCCTTGATCTTCTTTGCTACAAAAGAGATCACTAATATGATATGAAACTGAGTTAGAAATGTTAGAGAGAAGGAATGTATGAGAATATGATAGAAAGTGATGAAAAACAACTTGGTTTGGCTTTTCTGTTTATAGCCAAAATGCTCAGCAGGCACCACGGACCACGGACCCCTCAAAAGGGTTCCGTCCGTGTTAATATTTGGTGCCGCCGGGGTCTGACAGCAAGATCATCAAAATCTTACCAAAGTCAACCATATCTATCAAAGATTGTGTAAGATATGTAGAGTCTAAATCTACACAAAGTATCTAGTGAATCTTCTAAGGATTTCAATGATGCAATACATGATGTCATGTGTTTTTTTTTCTATTTTTAGAAATATGTTAAAATACATATGTAATATTTTGTTTTAAGAAACCAAACATTCTTGAGCTAAAAATACTAACATACATTATGGTTTAGAGTCATATCAAAATATGATTAATCAAAATGTAAATGCTTGAGTGATGAAGATATTATTTGAAAAGCTTGTTTTAATATCTACTAAACTTGACAAGCTTTAAGCCTTATAAAAATTAAATTTACTTTTGTCGTTAATAAAACTTAGGTAAATGTTAATACAAATAAACCGTAAAAACGTTTATTAATATTTTGCGATCTCTTTGTGTTTTGTTGATAACAAATGTAATGTTATCTTAAGTATAATTATAAAGGATACATGTTAGTTTTGTAAAGCATTTACATATAGCCATTTAAATACAAAAATGTAGTAATTAAGCATTTGTTGTAATAGTTTATTAGGATGGGTAAATATCATAACCCATGGACCATAACCCATGGATCTTAACCCATACCCAAAGAGACTTGATACAATGTATACTTAGATACATTGAATCTAGATATAACCCATGGACCAACCCATAACCCATGACCCATAACCAAAAAACCCATGGGCATAGAGGAGCGTTCCACGGATCCCTAGGATTACACTAGACGTATCCCTTGTGGAAGGGATCCGTGGGAACAGTGAAAGAATTTGCCTATAAATAGAGAGCCATTTCTTCATTCTAATTTACCCCTCTTCTTACTAAATCTCTCATACACTCTCATTCTCTTCTAACATATAGATCACTTGATCTAGAGAGTTGTTCTTCTTTCTTTCTATTTGTGATCCTCATATAGGTCCTTCTCTAAGGCGAGATCACGAGCATTCTACAAGTCATCCAAGCAAGGGGTCCTTGATAGATTTGTCACTCCGCAATATTTCTATAGCGAAGATCTTGTATTTGATATTTCACATATTTGTTGTGTAATAGTTGTGTTGGTTTGGTCCACCGTGCTACGGACTCGGTATCTAGCTTTGTACCGGAAAAAGTGTAAGCAACGTTGTGAAGGCTTCTCCGCCAAGTGAAGGAGTTTATTGACATAGTGCTTGAACTCTCGAGTAGGTGACTCGGGGAGTGGAGTAGGGCAAGGAAGGTGACCTTGTAGCCGAACCACTATAAATCGGTTGTGTCATTTTTATCCCTTAACTTTATTTATTTGCTTGCATTATCATTAGATCTACACGTTCTCAACATCTATACGATTTCACATAATATCGAATCTAAAGTTTTTGAAATCAACTTTAAATCGGCAAAACTATTCAACCCCCCCTTCCAGTTTTCCACAATTGGCATCAAGAGCTAAGTTTATAAAAGTTTTAAAATAAAATTGTATTTTAAAAACTTTTCGATCACTATGGGTTCTGAAAATTATAAGGAAGGGCAATATATGCAACGACCACCACTACTTGAAACTAATGGTTTTATATATTGGAAAAATAGATTCGAAACATATGTGAAGTCTAAAGATATTGATCTTTGGTACATTATTGTTGAAGGTGATTTTCAGGCTACCTCAAATGATGATAAAGGAAATTTAGTTCACATACCTCATGATAAACTAAATGATGAAATGAAGAAAAAGCTTTCTAAAAATAGTGAAGCAAAAATGGTTTTATATAATGCTTTACCGAAAAAGGAATTCGAAAGAATTTCTATGCTTAAAACCTCTAAAGAAATTTGGAATTCTTTAGTTGTAACTCATCAAGGCAACCAACAAGTTAAAAATAATAAAATTGATATATTTGTTCAACAATATGAACAATTTTCAATATCGGATGAGGAAACTATAGATCATTCATTTGCTAACTTTAATACTATTATTACATCTTTACAAGCACTTGATGAATCCTTTTCTAGCCGTAACCATGTTAGGAGATATCTAAGGGCACTTCCATCGAAGTGGAGATCCAAGGTGACGGCAATCGAAGAGTCAAAAGATTTGACAATCCTCACCCTCGATGAACTCATAGGCAACCTAAAAGTCTACGAGCTTGTCCTTGCTAAAGATTCTGAAGCCTCAAAGGTGAAAGAGAAACACAAATCTCTTGCCCTTAAAGCCAAAAAGGCTTCGAGCGATGAGGAGAACTCATCTTCGAGTAGTGACGACGAAGAGTACGCTATGGCGGTAAGGGACTTTAAAAAGTTCTTTAGAAGAAAGGGTAGATACGTCAAACAACCGTATGACGATAAGAAAGGCTTTCGGAAAAGCAAAGAGGACGAGAAGCCAAAGGATGATCGTACTTGCTTTAAGTGTGGGGACCCAAACCACTTTATTAGTAAGTGTCCCAAACGGGATGATCAAAAGGCGTTCGTAAGCGGCACGTGGGGAATGAGCGACGAGGAGGATGAAGAAATTTGTCTTATGGCAAATGACGAGGTATGTCTTGAATACCATAGTAGCTCATCACTTGATGACGACTCATTGCATAATGAATATGATAAACTATGCAATATTAGCTTAAAACTAGTTAACAAAAACAAGCTTTTAAAGAGTCAAAATAAACGTTTAGATAAATAAATCATAGAATTAAAAGAAAAACTAAAACGCTTAGAGAAAGGTAAAATAGCAAGTGGTGAATGTGAACTTTGCGTTCAACTTCAAACACTAGTGGATCACTTAGATTCTAAAATTGCTAGAATGAGCACGAACACTTTAGATACAATACTCGATAGCGTTAAAACTGGTAACAATCAAAAGGGTCTAGGTAGTCAACAACTTGATCCATCAACTAGTGAAAGTAAAGAAACAAAATTTATTAAAGAACTAGAAAAACCAGCCACTGTTGTGGCGGATCCCACGGATCCTCTAAAAAGGGAACCGGCCAGTGTAGAAAAAGGGATCCGTGGATCTGCTGTAGCAAACATTAGCAATAATGTAGCTTCTTCATCTAGAACTGAGTTTGTCATAGTTAATAGGAAGAAACCAAATCATGTCACCACTAGACAACCGCCTCCAAAATATAATCCTACTTTTGCAAGAAACAAAGCTCCATCCTTTTCTAAACCTAACTCATTTAGGAGACCTAATAACGTTTACCCGAAAAGTAACCATCAAATGGGATGGAATCAAAACATGCAAAACGGTTTTCCTTTTCAAAACTTTGCTCCATGGAATGCATACTCATCTTATCCATACATGTCTAACATGAATGGAATGTTTAACACTAATGGACCCATGAACAAATGGGGACCAAACTTTTGAGTTTATTATTGTTTTAGGTGTGCTTAAAGGTCGACCTAGACCCCGATGAATGGGTCAAGGATAGCGGGTGCACAAGGCACATGACCGGCAATAGGAATCTATTCTCCACATATGAATCCATTAATGGAGGTAATGTGGTGTTTGGAAATAGCAAAAGTAGAATCATCGGTAAAGGTACGATTTCTAACAAATCTCTAACCATTAACGATGTGTGTCACGTAGAAACCTAAACTTTAATCTTTTAAGTATAGGACAAATATGTGATAAAAAGTGCAATGTACTTTTTACCGAAACCGGTAGTAAGATACTTAAAAATGGCATAACCATAGGAAGAGGAATTAGGAAACATGGAGTCTATGTCATTAAAATCGGTAATGAACCTAAAGACAAACTATGTCTTACCTCTATGGATGATACTTCGACCTTATGGCATCGAAGATTGGGTCATACCAACATGCGACTTCTTCAATCGCTACCATCCAAAGATCTAGTAAGAGATCTACCTAAGTTAAAATATGAACATCATTTTTGTGATGCTTGTAATATAGGAAAACAAGCTCATTCGAGTCATAAAGCTAAAAACATGGTGTCCACAACTAGGTGTCTAGAATTACTACATATGGATTTATTTGGTCCATCCGCTATCCAAAGTTATGGAGGCAACTACTATGCTTTGGTAATAGTGGATGACTACTCTAGGTATACTTGGACAAAATTTTTAAAGAACAAAACGGAAACCTTTAACTATTTTGAAATATTAAGCAAAAAAATCCAAAGACAACTAGGAAGACCCATAGTGTCTATTAGGACGGATCATGGTAGGGAATTCGACAATGAAGTGCAATTCGGAGCTTTTTGTGACGCTAATGGTATTACTCACAACTTCTCGGCTCCACGCACTCCACAATCGAATGGGGTAGTAGAAAGAAAGAATAGAACTCTACAAGAAATGAGTCGAACCATGCTTAATGAACAATCCATACCTCAAAAGTTTTGGTGTAATGTCGTTGATACTTCAACATAAATACTCAATCGAGTCTTGATTAGACCAATCTTAGGAAAAACTCCATATGAGTTACTTCGAGGCAAAAAGCCTACGTTAAATCACCTTAGAGTCTTTGGTAGTAAATGTTTTATTCTTAACACTAAAGATTACCTTACAAAATTTGATCCTAAATCAACCGAAGGTATCTTTTTAGGTTATTCGCCAAATAGCAAAGCTTACGTCATATTAAACAAAGAAACAATGAAGGTAGAAGAGTCATTAAATATAAAATTTGATGAAAGTCCACCCAAACCCTCTCCACCTCTTGTCGATGACGAGATTATAGAAAGTGAAGCCATAGTAATAAAGAAAAAGATAAGTGAAGAAGAAGAACCTCTAAGTGATGTAATAGTAAACATTAAAGAGTCCAAAGATCACTGATGAGTGTCTAAATACTCATCATTTTTGTACCAATTAAACTGCAAAAACATCTGAAAACACTCAGAAATGCATCAAAATGATAAAAATATCACAAATAAGTGTTTTATGTGTTTTAAATGCAAAAATATCAAAATCTGGTGAAAAAAGTATCAAGTTTGCATAATTGACAGTTTTAGTCCCCCAAGTTTCAAAAGTTGTCAAAAACAGTCCCTGGTAAATCAAAATAAAGAAAAATATCATTTCAAGTCCCTAGGGATTCTTGAGTTGTCAAAATTGGTCCTTGAGATTTAAAATTGCAAAATTACAACTTTAGTCCCTCAAGTTTTGAAAATGTCAAAAATAGTCCTTGGATATATTTAAAAATAGAAAATAATCATCTATGGTCCTTGTACTATTCACATTTGGCAGTTTTGGTCCTTGTGATAACTTTGGAGAAATTATAGGTTTGGTCCCTCAAGTTTGGCAGAATTACAAGAATGGTCCTTATAATAATAACAAGCCAAACTGACCCCCTTTTGCACTTGACCCCCTGCCATTTAGCCTTGACCCCCCTTTTTGGACCCCTGGTCAAACCCGGTCAAATATACCTTTCCCTCCCACCTTATCCCTTCCTTCTCCACTTGCCTGCAACATATTCCCATCACCTGCAACACCTTATCCCCTTCAACCCTCACACTATAATCATCATACCTACCCTCCACCACCCCCAGTTGCAAGTTCTCAGTCCACACAGGTCAATATATCCTTTTCCCGCCAAATTTGATCAAACGGCCAATATGACCTCTACTCATCCAATGGCCCCAAAGAGTGGTGGGATGTGCTCAGAAACAAGTTGCAAGACCTTTTGCATATAAAAAGAAGAAAGAGGAGAAGAGCAGAGAGTAGTACTTAGTTTTTAATTTCCTTGTATGTCGTTTTTTACTAAATTATCTCAATTAGTGTTTTAAAATGTAATCTTAAGCTTTATTGTATTAAACCTAAGCCATTTAGTCATTGTAACTCATTTCAAGTATTAATTCAAGGTTTCATTTAAGTTTGATGTTTTTATATCCACTGTTAATAAATTCAGTTTCAAGCTTTTGTACTCATGCTCCAAGTAGCTTATTCTTAACTTAAAAAAGCTTATTTAAGCTTCATATAGCTTTTAGTAAGCTTATAAAATAGATTCAAGCAATTTTCATGTTTGGTCAACAAAAGTCAACTGCTGAAACTGATTTGGATTTGGTCATGATATTTGATGATGCAGAGTTAGAAATGGGTTTAGTTAGTCAAAATGGGTTGGAAAGTGGGTATTGTACTATTCCATTGATTTCAGTAGCTTGTTACTTTGGCAGAATCATGTAAGTTCTTGAGTCCATTTCTGTTTCAATTTTAATTCATGACTGCTTCAATGCTTGTGGTCATATGTTACTTCGTAGGATTAGATGATTTATTTAGTAGTTATAGTCATATTAAGCTTTTAGAATAGGTTAAGGTTGAGGATAGCAGTCATTGGCATAGCTCTCAGTTCATATAAGAGTGTTTGGATCAGTGAGTGTAATCAAGTTTAAGCTTTGGTTTGTGCTTCAAATCTGTCTATTCAGTCTTAATATAGGTAACTTGAGTCATTTTGGTCATCACATTTCTTCTATACTAGCTTTAAGTCAAAATCACCATGAAACTGTCTTAATTTCATGTCTGTTAGAATATTTGAAAATCAAAAGCTTGTTTTGTGCTTAGAATTCAGTGGAGTAGCCTTATGTAACTTTGCTTTACCTTAAAACATCATAATCAGCTCATGGTTTAAGCTCAAATCTCAAATAAGTCAAGTTTTCAATTCTGTCCAAAAGTCAAAATTTCATAAAAACCCGTTTTTGAATAAACTTTGTAATTTCATTGTGATCTTACCATTAGGATTTAGGATATAAGCTTTTGGGATATTAAAGTTTAGCTGCTCATCTTAATTAGAAAAATATTAGTTTATCTCTACTTAGCTTATTAACTGCTTATTCATTAGCTTCTTTTAAGCCCTTTTTCACAAAACTCCCGTTTTGCTTATTCCTTATTTTTGCTTATTTAGTGTGTTTTTCTTGTTGTTGTTGCTTATTCTAAGTTCCCATAACTTGTTTATAGCTTATTCAACCTTTGGTTCAGTAGTGGTAGCTTTTTATTAGCTTATGCAAGCTTAATAGCTCATTTTGACCCGTTTCCATAGCTTCCACTTTTGCATTTTTAGTTTCCTCAATTTTAGTCCTTATTAGCTGAAACTCTGTATTTAGACACTTTGGTTGGTAGTGGTTTTCATGGTGATTTTAGTTTATTTTTGTGATTTTTATAAGCTGGCTTAACAAGGGCTTAAAGTTAGTACATAAGGGCTGTTTGGCACTAGTGCTTAAATAGACCCATATCATTGTAGATTGTTGTTAAGAGGTTTAGGATAGTTGGAATATGTTGGTTTTAAGTAATTTTAGCATACTCTAGCTTCTGTGATAATTTGGTGCTCATTTGGTACTTATAGCTTATTTTTAGTGCTTATTTATAAGCACTTTTCACTACATAACCTAACTATTGAACACCTGCACCACTTTTATTATTTTTCCTATATTTAGAATAATATTTTATAATATTCTGGAAGTTTTCATATTTTTCACTGTTCATTTGCTATTTTTCTGCATTTAATTTCAGTTTTTAGCATTTTTAATTAGCTTTTTATTCAAATAAATCAGAAAAAGCTCAAAAAAAATACAATTTCAATTTTCTTAGTTTTATAATATTCAAAAAGTCATAAAAAATATTTTTCCATAATTTTCTTAGTTTAAATAGTAATTTTTAGCAATTTAATTAGTTTTAAATAGTTTTTAATTCATAGAAAATAGAAAAATAATCAGAAAAATACAAAATTAGTTTTGAAAATTCTCTTTAGTTATTTTAGATTTTTCTAAGTCATAATTTCATTTTTTTTAGCTTTATTTCATATTTTCTTGTATTTTAGGGTATTATTAAATAAGTAAAAATTGTTTTTAATTAATAATAATTAGATAGATAGTTGTAAAAATAATTTTCTTTTTCTAAAAATTTTCTCTTATTATTAGGTTTGTAAAAATGTCATTTTTATATTTTTAGGATTAATATTGTTTCATTTTCACATTTTCTTTTGTACGTCACGTAGTTTTTAAGTTAAATTTGTAAAAGAAAAATCAAAAACATCAGTTTAAAAATAGTGATAGCGTTTATTTAATATAATTTATCTTTTTAATTTTCTTTAATTTGCATTTAAGCCCCTGCAATTTATAAACTTTTTCTTTAGGTTTAATCAATCATATCTCTTTTTCCGTTCAAATCCTCTCGATCACTATTCGTTTGATTATTCTCGCACAGCTCGTTGGGACATAACGACCTGGGGAAACACTATACTCCCCTGGACTTCATTGCATTGGTGTCTGAACTGTTTTAAGTTTCTTACGGTTAGCCATTCACAAGTGGCTAGCTTGTGTGAGATAACTTGACGGTTTGGCACCAATCAAATTTTGGCGCCGCTGCCGGGGAGCTGTGCTAATTATCTTACGTTTAGCAGATTAGTGATTTAAATATTCACTCCTTGTTCATACCATCTATATATGTTTATATTTTCTTATAAAAATCCAAAAATCCAAAAATATCTTAAAAATCAAAAACCCAAAAAGATTTTCTTTCTTATTTTTACAAAATGTTTATCCAAAAATCCAAAAATATCCATCTTTACCCTCTCACATCTTTGATTCTTCATCCCTACCCCTCTGAAAACATTTGATTCTTTCTATGTCTTATCCTCACCCTCTTGGTTGTCAATGGTGTGGTGGTCCTTATAATGGTGGCAATTGCCCCAGTTGTAGCATGGTGGAGTCAGGAAACGGGTCTGTCTATAACCAAGATCCCTATTCCTACCATAACACAACTGATTTATTCCATCAGCTACCACACTGTGAGACTCAGCAGTTTTACTGTTGTGAGTACTATGGTGGTTCACACTCCAGTTCTGATTGTCAATCGGGAAACACGCTTGTCTATGAGCAGGTTCCTGATAACAATTATGACTACCACACATATAACTCACAGCCACATCAGTTTTACTGTTGTGAGTATTGTGGAGGTCCACACTGTAGCTCTGATTGTCAAACAAGGAATCCATTTCCTTGTAACAATTACGACTCTTCATATCATAACCAACCTCTACAGTACCAAATGAATCAGGCACCACCTCAGCCTGATCCACTTCCTCAAAATCTTCTCCTTGATCTTTTGGATTTAGTGAAAGATTTGAAGGAATGTAAACATTCCCAAGATAATCCAAATAAAAAATCCATGGAAGAATTGTTAGCTGAAGAGCAGGCTGCTAAAATAAATTCCCAAACTGCGTTTGAAAAATCTATTAGGGAATCAATTGCAAAAGAAAAAGCAGCCAGATCTTGCTCTCAATTTCGTTTTATTCCTGATGACAGTGATGATGAGGATACACTTGATATCCTTCAATTCTATAAAGATTCATCAAGTTCATCAGATGATATCCCAGCAGTTGAGATTCATTCTCAAACAACTGCTATCACACCCGAGATTCACACTCGCTCTCTTATTATGGGGGACGAGCATCTTGACACTGTTCTTGAAAAGGAATCGGACGAATTCATAAAGTCTAGTGTTGAGAACCTTGTCCCAATCCCAAGAGAGTCACAGGGAATTCTCGAGCATTTGTGTGATATCCCTACCCCTCTTGTCTTCCCAAAAGATCATGTTGAGATGTTCTCCGATTCTGATGATGATGATTCGTTGTCTTGTGGAGACATCATTTATGTGGAAGATTTACCTTCTGAGCTTGTTAGCTTAGAAGAAGAGAATGATGAAGTTACTGACACTGAAATCAAAGATGAAGCACTTCGTGCAACATTACTGAATGTCAGTCTTCTCATTTCTAAAATCGAGGCTTTCAAAGAGAAACCTATTTCATCTCCTATCCCCATTAAGGGTAGTGACATTCTTTCCGATGATTCTATTCCGGAAATGAAAGCCTTCTGTTTTAATAATATGGGAGAGAAGATTAGTGGCAGTACCACTTTTCATTCTCATAATTCTCTCCCCGATTATGAATCATTTACATTGGAGGAGTTCACCAGTGAACCCACTCATATCAATTCTGAATATGATTCATTCACCTTCAAGGAGTTCTCAGATGAACTTATTCATATCATATCTCCGCCGGAGTATGATAATTTCTACTTTGATCTAGACACACCCATAATATGTCTTGATCAAGCGAGCTTAACTGATGAGATTCATGAAACCATGAATTCTCCTATTGAGGATGAAGAGTTAGTCATGATTTTTATCATGATTTTCTTTCTTTTCTTCATATATTCTGTCACTTCTCCTGTTCTTCACTCCTTCGGGAATGAAGACATTATCTTTGATCCCGGCATTTCCATGTACCATTATCTTGAACCGGGAATATATCTCATCGGTGTGGAACTTTCACGTGCTTCAAATGTTTATACAAACATCTTGAATGAAAGTCCGATGGAGATTGTCTCTTCCACTTACTTCCCCATGAACAAATTAATTCGGGGTCGAGTCAAGCTAGCGACTCGGTAATCAAAAACAGTAGTTAAACATGGGTTTTCACCCGTGTGTACCACCCTAGTGTGGGGGAGTTGCCCCCCGCTGTTGTATATAAAGTTTGAAAAAAAAAAAAAAAAAAAAAAAAAAAAAAAAATCTTGCTAAATAATGGCCGTAGTATTTCCCTTTTACGTTCTATGTTTCGGCATAACCGCCGATACTTTGAATATTGAGGGCAATATTCATTTCTAGTGTGGGGGGGAATTCTCACGAATTTTATCATGTAATTATACCGCTCAATTCCCCCATTTTTGGCCAAAATTTTTTTTGGAGTAAGTGTTTTTCACTTACTCAGCTTATGGTTATCAGTCCGCCATGTCTAATAAACAAAAGGATTGGCTAATCCAGGAGCAAACGGCTCTTGGTAAAGATATATCAAATCCGTTGACGGCTTGCAATTTGCCCAAAATTGTATGGTGTTCAGCTCACCATATCTTTAATTAGTGAAGAGTTGGCTAGCCCGCAAGTTTATGGCTTGTGGTAAAGGCAGTTGGAAAACCATAATTGGTAATCGACTCACCAAAGATAGTATATGTTATCTAAGAGTTGGCTAGTCCAGAAGCAAACGGCTTCTGGTAAAGACAAATCAAATCCGTTGAAAGCTGGTGGTTTGCTCAAAATCATTTGGTTATCGGTGTACCAAGGTTCTTACTTGAACTGAAACATTTGGCTACTCCAGAAGTAATGGCTTTTGGTAAAGAGATGAAATCCATTAATTTTTCTCAAAACATTGCTAGGGACTAGCAATATCTTAGTGTGGGGGATTGATGAGTGTCTAAATACTCATCATTTTTGTACCAATTAAACTGCAAAAACATCTGAAAACACTCAGAAATGCATCAAAATGATAAAAATATCACAAATAAGTGTTTTATGTGTTTTAAATGCAAAAATATCAAAATCTGGTGAAAAAATATCAAGTTTGCATAATTGGCAGTTTTAGTCCCCCAAGTTTCAAAAGTTGTCAAAAACAGTCCCTGGTAAATCAAAATAAAGAAAAATATCATTTCAAGTCCCTAGGGATTCTTGAGTTGTCAAAATTGGTCCTTGAGATTTAAAATTGCAAAATTACAACTTTAGTCCCTCAAGTTTTGAAAATGTCAAAAATAGTCCTTGGATATATTTAAAAATAGAAAATAATCATCTATGGTCCTTGTACTATTCACATTTGGCAGTTTTGGTCCTTGTGATAACTTTGGAGAAATTACAGGTTTGGTCCCTCAAGTTTGGCAGAATTACAAGAATGGTCCTTATAATAATAACAAGCCAAACTGACCCCCTTTTGCACTTGACCCCCTGCCATTTAGCCTTGACCCCCCTTTTTGGACCCCTGGTCAAACCCGGTCAAATATACCTTTCCCTCCCACCTTATCCCTTCCTTCTCCACTTGCCTGTAACATATTCCCATCACCTGCAACACCTTATCCCCTTCAACCCTCACACTATAATCATCATACCTACCCTCCACCACCCCCAGTTGCAAGTTCTCAGTCCACACAGGTCAATATATCCTTTTCCCGCCAAATTTGATCAAACGGCCAATATGACCTCTACTCATCCAATGGCCCCAAAGAGTGGTGGGATGTGCTCAGAAACAAGTTGCAAGACCTTTTGCATATAAAAAGAAGAAAGAGGAGAAGAGCAGAGAGTAGTACTTAGTTTTTAATTTCCTTGTATGTCGTTTTTTACTAAATTATCTCAATTAGTGTTTTAAAATGTAATCTTAAGCTTTATTGTATTAAACCTAAGCCATTTAGTCATTGTAACTCATTTCAAGTATTAATTCAAGGTTTCATTTAAGTTTGATGTTTTTATATCCACTGTTAATAAATTCAGTTTCAAGCTTTTGTACTCATGCTCCAAGTAGCTTATTCTTAACTTAAAAAAGCTTATTTAAGCTTCATATAGCTTTTAGTAAGCTTATAAAATAGATTCAAGCAATTTTTATGTTTGGTCAACAAAAGTCAACTGCTGAAGCTGATTTGGATTTGGTCATGATATTTGATGATGCAGAGTTAGAAATGGGTTTAGTTAGTCAAAATGGGTTGGAAAGTGGGTATTGTACTATTCCATTGATTTCAGTAGCTTGTTACTTTGGCAGAATCATGTAAGTTCTTGAGTCCATTTCTGTTTCAATTTTAATTCATGACTGCTTCAATGCTTGTGGTCATATGTTAATTCGTAGGATTAGATGATTTATTTAGTAGTTATAGTCATATTAAGCTTTTAGAATAGGTTAAGGTTGAGGATAGCAGTCATTGGCATAGCTCTCAGTTCATATAAGAGTGTTTGGATCAGTGAGTGTAATCAAGTTTAAGCTTTGGTTTGTGCTTCAAATCTGTCTATTCAGTCTTAATATAGGTAACTTGAGTCATTTTGGTCATCACATTGCTTCTATACTAGCTTTAAGTCAAAATCACCATGAAACTGTCTTAATTTCATGTCTGTTAGAATATTTGAAAATCAAAAGCTTGTTTTGTGCTTAGAATTCAGTGGAGTAGCCTTATGTAACTTTGCTTTACCTTAAAACATCATAATCAGCTCATGGTTTAAGCTCAAATCTCAAATAAGTCAAGTTTTCAATTCTGTCAAAAAGTCAAAATTTCATAAAAACCCGTTTTTGAATAAACTTTGTAATTTCATTGTGATCTTACCATTAGGATTTAGGATATAAGCTTTTGGGATATTAAATTTTAGCTGCTCATCTTAATTAGAAAAATATTAGTTTATCTCTACTTAGCTTATTAACTGCTTATTCATTAGCTTCTTTTAAGCCCTTTTTCACAAAACTCCCGTTTTGCTTATTCCTTATTTTTGCTTATTTAGTGTGTTTTTCTTGTTGTTGTTGCTTATTCTAAGTTCCCATAACTTTTTTATAGCTTATTCAACCTTTGGTTCAGTAGTGGTAGCTTTTTATTAGCTTATGCAAGCTTAATAGCTCATTTTGACCCGTTTCCATAGCTTCCACTTTTGCATTTTTAGTTTCCTCAATTTTAGTCCTTATTAGCTGAAACTCTGTATTTAGACACTTTGGTTGGTAGTGGTTTTCATGGTGATTTTAGTTTATTTTTGTGATTTTTATAAGCTGGCTTAACAAGGGCTTAAAGTTAGTACATAAGGGCTGTTTGGCACTAGTGCTTAAATAGACCCATATCATTGTAGATTGTTGTTAAGAGGTTTAGGATAGTTGGAATATGTTGGTTTTAAGTAATTTTAGCATACTCTAGCTTCTGTGATAATTTGGTGCTCATTTGGTACTTATAGCTTATTTTTAGTGCTTATTTATAAGCACTTTTCACTACATAACCTAATTATTGAACACCTGCACTACTTTTATTATTTTTCCTATATTTAGAATAATATTTTATAATATTCTGGAAGTTTTCATATTTTTCACTGTTCATTTGCTATTTTTCTACATTTAATTTCAGTTTTTAGCATTTTTAATTAGCTTTTTATTCAAATAAATCAGAAAAAGCTCAAAAAAATACAATTTCAATTTTCTTAGTTTTATAATATTCAAAAAGTCATAAAAAATATTTTTCCATAATTTTCTTAGTTTAAATAGTAATTTTTAGCAATTTAATTAGTTTTAAATAGTTTTTAATTCATAGAAAATAGAAAAATAATCAGAAAAATACAAAATTAGTTTTGAAAATTCTCTTTAGTTATTTTAGATTTTTCTAATTCATAATTTCATTTTTTAGTTTTATTTCATATTTTCTTGTATTTTAGGGTATTATTAAATAAGTAAAAATAGTTTTTAATTAATAATAATTAGATAGATAGTTGTAAAAATAATTTTCTTTTTCTAAAAATTTTCTCTTATTATTAGGTTTGTAAAAATGTCATTTTTATATTTTTAGGATTAATATTGTTTCATTTTCACATTTTCTTTTGTACGTCACGTAGTTTTTAAGTTAAATTTGTGAAAGAAAAATCAAAAACATCAGTTTAAAAATAGTGATAGCGTTTATTTAATATAATTTATCTTTTTAATTTTCTTTAATTTGCATTTAAGCCCCTGCAATTTATAAACTTTTTCTTTAGGTTTAATCAATCATATCTCTTTTTCCGTTCAAATCCTCTCGATCACTATTCGTTTGATTATTCTCGCACAGCTCGTTGGGACATAACGACCTGGGGAAACACTATACTCTCCTGGACTTCATTGCATTTTGTGTCTGAACTGTTTTAAGTTTCTTACGGTTAGCCATTCACAAGTGGCTAGCTTGTGTGAGATAACTTGACGGTTTAGCACGAATCAATCACCCCGTAGATAAAGTCATAGGAAAACTAAACGAACGAACATTAAGGTCTCAAGTTCAAAACCAAAGTAGCTTGTTTTGTTTCGTTTCAACCTTAGAACCTAAGAATATACAAGAAGCCATAAAAGATGAAAGTTGGGTAATGGCTATGCAAGAAGAACTAAATCAATTTGTTTCTAATGATGTTTGGACACTTGTCCCTCCACCTAGTAATCAAACTATAATAGGAACCAAATGGGTTTATAAAAACAAATTAGATGCAAACGGAGTAGTGTCTAGGAACAAGGCTAGACTCGTTGCTCAAGGGTATAACCAACAAGAGGGAATAGACTTTGATGAGACCTATGCCCCCGTGGCTAGATTAGAGTCTATAAGAATACTTCTTGCGTATGCTTGTGCTAATGATCTAAAGCTTTATCAAATGGATGTCAAAAGCGCTTTTCTAAATGGTGTCATAAATGAAGAAGTATATGTAGCTCAACCTCCGGGCTTCATTGATTTTGAAAAACCCAAACATGTGTATAAATTAAAGAAAGCCCTGTACGGTCTTAAACAAGCTCCAAAAGCTTGGTATGATAGACTCAAGTCATTTCTAGTTAAACACAACTACACCATGGGGTTAGTTGACAACACACTTTTTACTAAGAAAAGAGAGTCACATATAATCATAGTACAAATATATGTAGATGATATTATATTCGGATCCACTTGTCAAGACATGTGTGATGATTTCTCTAAAATCATGCATGACGAGTTCGAGATGAGTATGATGGGAGAACTTAGTTTCTTTCTTGGTCTACAAATAAAACAAGTAGAAGATGGTATCTTCTTTAATCAATCTAAATACATCAAGGAGATGTTAAAGAAATTCGCTCTAGAAGAGTCAAAACCAATTAGGACTCCAATGTCATCCGACACCAAACTCACAAAAGACGAGGACGGAGAATCCGTTGATAATACTAAAAATCGTGGCATGATAGGTAGCCTTCTCTACCTCACGGCAAGTAGGCCGGATATCATGTTTAGTGTTTGCTTATGTGCTAGGTTTCAAGAAGACCCTAAAATATCACACCTAGAAGCCGTAAAAAGAATATTTAGATATATTAAGGGTACAACACAATTAGGATTATGGTATCCTAAGGGCATGGGAGTAGAAACAATTGTATATGCATATTCTGACCATGCAGGTGATTACGTTGATAGAAAAAGTACAAGTGGGGTATGTACTTTTATGGGATGTTGTTTAACATCATGGTTTTCTAAGAAACAAACGGCACTTGCAATATCAACAACCGAAGCCGAGTACGTCTCCGCCGGCAAAGCATGCCAACAAGCACTATGGATGAAACAAGTGTTAGTAGACTACGACATCCATCTAAGCGACATAGCCATCCTATGTGACAACAAAGGTGCAATCGACTTAAGCAAGAATCCGGTATTACATTCTCGCATAAAGCATATAGAGATTCGTCATCACTTCCTAAGAGACAATGTTCAAAAGGGGAACATATCTATTGAGAAGGTTGCATCCGAAGACAACATAGCCGATGTCCTCACCAAACCGTTGAAGCGGGAACAATTCAACCTACTTCGTCTTGGTCTTGGTCTAATGGAACAAACGTCATAACTTAATTGACTCTACAAGGTATGTAAACACTAGCCTTCTTCTTTCTGAGTCTAGGATTTCTATTTCACGCACAACTCACAAACAATACGGGAATTTTCAAAACCCAAGATGAGTTTTTACACTTATAGTTTTCTCATTTTTTAAAGAAAGCCTACTTTCAAAATGTTTTCTAAAAAGATGATACCTTCCCGTATCAATTTCACAAAAGCAATTTCTCACGTCTAGGACAAATCGCTTTTTCATTATTAATACAAAGTAAAAACCCGTTTTCATTGCATCTCATGTCTTTTGAATGCTAAAGGGGACACATAACTAATATGTGTTTTCGGGTACATTCATTTAAGCAACAATGAATTAGGAGCATTGATAACACAAAATTATGTACTCATGTACTAAATATGTGTTTTCGGGTTATCTCAATAGGACGGTTTTATACTTCTAGTTTATTTTTTTACTTTTCAGGAGTCGAGATAACCGAAACTCCAAATAGTTTGCATATAGGCACACACTAGGCAAAAATGTTTCCAAAAAGGAAAATTTTGTGCTGCCTGAAACACCAGACCCACGGATCCCAGCCTTTATGCTGGACGGATCCCTCAAGGGAAGGATCCGTAGGATCCGTGTAACAGAAGGTGTTTTCAACTTCTATTTTTTTCACTTTGGATGAAAAATCCACATTTGCTTCATTTTTGGGAGTATGCTCTTTAATGCTTGTGTTCTCATGATCACATGCCTTGAATTCATATCTAATCATTAGATTTTAATCCACATTTTGGGTCAAGCATTCATTACAATATTTTGTTTTTCTATATATATAACTCACAAAATGCTTGCATACTCCATCTCCTTCTCACAAACACACTTCATCATGTCATCCAAAAACCCTTTAGGAGAATCATCTAGTACAAACAATCATGATATCCAAACCTTTGTACTTCCACCATCCAAAATACCACAATCAAATGCTAGGATATCCGCACGGATTAGTATCCGATCTTGTTGTTTAGCAAAACCAACCTCAAATGATTCATCCTCAACAAATAACTCACCACAAGATGCTTCCATTATAGCACCACCCTCATCACCAACAAGTACACCAACTTCATCACCACCTAAAATAACTCTTTTGGAACTCCTTAAGACTCCAACAAGATCTAACCAACCTAAAGAAAAAGAATTAGTCTTTTCAACACCCCCACATCTCCAAATACTATATTTCAAGATCTTGAAACATCACCACCATTAGCTCCCATCACATCACAAGAACATCTAGGCTCTTTTCCACCACCATTTACTAACATTCCGGATATTGATCCATATTTTTCCACCACAACTTCCGCATAACTCAAATCAAAACAACCCGGAAAACTTCCGCACTCAATACCCACATCATTTACATTGCGAACATTGCCAATCCATTAGGGAAATTGCAATTGAAGTTAGGGAAGAAATGCGTTTCATACTCAACCTCATCCTTGATCGCATCAATACCATTACTCATCAAAACCTCCATCCATAACCTTATGCAAGCATGGAAGGAATCACTACTACTACTTTCTACTTTTAAGTATTATTTTTTTTTTTTCATTTTCAAGAACAAGTCTTGTTCTTATTTTTACATGCTTGTAAGTGGCATACATACCACTACAATTTGTTGTTTTCATACAAGGCCTTGTTTACATACCTTGGCTCCCAATCTTGATTCTCGGCAACCACAAGATTATATAAGCATGTTACTAACCTTTCTTTTTGTAGGATTTTTATTTTTCTTCACTTGACGCCCCAAACAAGGGGGAGCTACCGTCAAGGGGGAGTTAGAAGTTTGTTTATTTCTTCCAAGGGTTAACTTTTTGTTTCGACAAAAAGGGGGAGAAGAAGTAAAACTTAGGGCTTTCAAAACTTACATCTATTCTTAAGTTTTACTCATCATAACATTATGTTTTGTCATCAACAAAAAGGGGGAGATTGTTAATACAAATAAACCGTAAAAACGTTTATTAATATTTTGCGATCTTTTTGTGTTTTGTTGATAACAAATGTAATGTTATCTTAAGTATAATTATAAAGGATACATGTTAGTTTTGTAAAGCATTTACATATAGCCATTTAAATACAAAAATGTAGTAATTAAGCATTTGTTGTAATAGTTGATTAGGATGGGCAAATATCATAACCCATGGACCATAACCCATGGATCTTAACCCATACCCAAAGAGACTTGATACAATGTATACTTAGATACATTGAATCTAGATATAACCCATGGACCAACCTATAACCCATGACCCATAACCAAAAAACCCATGGGCAAAGAGGAGCGTTCTACGGATCCCTAGGATTACACTAGACGGATCCCTTGTGGAAGAGATCCGTGGGATCCGTGGGAACAGTGAAGGAATTTGCCTATAAATAGAGAGCCATTTCTTCATTCTAACTTATCCCTCTTCTTACTAAATCTCTCATACACTCTCATTCTCTTCTAACATATAGATCACTTGATCTAGAGAGTTGTTCTTCTTTCTTTCTATTTGTGATCCTCATATAGGTCCTTCTCTAAGGCGAGATCACGAGCATTCTACAAGTCATCCAAGCAAGGGTTCCTTGATTGATTTGTCACTCCGCAAGATTTCTGTAACGAAGATCTTGTATTTGATATTTCACATATTTGTTGTGTAATAGTTGTGTTGGTTTGGTCCACCGTGCTACGGACTCGGTATCTAGCTTTGTACCGGAAAAAGTGTAAGCAACGTTGTGAAGGCTTCTCCGCCAAGTGAAGGAGTTTGTTGACATAGTGCTTGAACTCTCGAGTAGGTGACTCGCGGAGTGGAGTAGGGCAAGGAAGGTGACCTTGTAGCCGAACCACTATAAATCGGTTGTGTCATTTCTATCCCTTAACTTTATTTATTTGCTTGCATTATCATTAGATCTACACGTTCTCAACATCCATACGATTTCACATAATATCGAATCTAAAGTTTTTGAAATCAACTTTAAATCGGCAAAACTATTCAACCCCCCATTCTAGTTTTCCACAGTAAATATCATAAAATATAAATAACGTTTAATGACGATATTTGTATTAATAAAGACATTAAAATTAAAAATACATAAAGTTAACTAGTTTGGTATTGAATTATTTGCCTTGATTCGTGATTTTCGGGCATTCATTGAAGTCCACTTTCCCGTCAACATGTTCTTGGTACTAATACGGTAGTTGAGCTTTTTGGCTTTATTGGCAACACTATTTAGTGCATCGGGATTTTATCCTAAATTCAGACCATGAAGAACTTAAGTACATTAATAACCAGCAAAAGTTGAGCCCGAGACATGCAAAATGGGTAAGTTTCTTACAAAACTTTACATTTTTATTAAAATATAAGGCTAGAATTCAGAATAAGGTCGCCGATGCCTTGAGTCGACGAGCTTCTTTCCTATCAGTAGTAAGGGCAGAGGTCCAAGGTTTTGATACCTTGAAGGAAATGTATATGGATGATAGTTATTTTGGACCTGTTATGCAAGACGTTCTGAGTGGGCAACGTTACGAATATCAGCTTTAAGATGGCTTTTTGTATAAGGGAAAGCAATTGTGCATTCCAGAGTGCTCTTTGCGAGAAAAGGTTGTTGCTGAACAACACGCTTTGGGACACTTTGGCCGTGACAAAAGCATTGGCGGAGAGCAAGTACTTTTGGCCTAAACTTAAACGGGATGTTACTAGATTTGTAGAGAGGTGTGAAGTATGTCAACACCCCACTGCCCGTTCCACCTTCTCATTGGATTGATGTAAGCATGGAATTTGTCCTAGGACTCCCGTGTACTCAGAGGCGAAAGGATTCCATCATGGTGGTAGTGGATAGATTTTCCAAAATGGCCCACTTTATATCTTGTTGCAAGACAATGGATGCCTCAAACGTGGCAGATTTGTACTTTAAGGAAGTTTTTCATTTGCATGGGCTCCCTTGAATAATTACTTCAGATCGTGATCCCAAGTTTATGGGGCATTTCTGGAGGACCTTGTGGAAAAAGATGGGTACCCAACTGTGTTTAAGCACATCCTACAATCCACAGACAGATGGCCAAACGGAAGTGGTAAACATAAGCTTGGGAAATCTGCTCCGATGTCTTGTTGGAGACAAACAAAAGCAGTGGGATTTGGTGCTTCCGTTTGCTGAGTTTGAATTCAACAACTCGAAGAACCAGACAACTCAGCGAAGTCCTTTTGAGATTGTTAATGGACTCAGTCCATACAGTGTTACTGACATGACCCCAATCCCTAATTTAAAGAAAGGTAATGTGAAAGCTGATGAATTTGCAGAGCATATCAAGAATATTCATGAGGAGGTCAAATTACAGGTTGAAGCCTACAACGCCAAGTATAAAAATGCTGCTGACCGACACCGTAGAAAAGTTGTCTTTGAGGAAGGAGACCATGTATGGGCTGTTTTGACTAAAGATCGGCTGCCAGCAGGAGTATATGTTAAATTGCATGATCGAAAGATCGGTCCTTGTCAGATTCAAAAGAAGATAAATGATAATGCCTACCAGTTGCAGCTACCAAGCCATCTAAATACCTCCGACGTATTTAATGTTAAGCATCTAGTTCCATTTAAGGGAGATCTTACAAACAGCTATAACTCGAGGGCGAGTTCTTCTTCAATTGGGGCCGACTGATGCAGCAAGAGTAAAGAAAGTTCTGGAAACTTTAAAAGTATCATTTAGTTCTAGAAGTCGAGTGGTTTGTGTCTTTAAAGTTAGTAGTCTAAAAGTCATTTAGAATAAAGTGGTTCTGTCAGTTTTTGGGTCTATTGGTCTATATATTGTCCTGCTATTGTCATCTAAGGGCAGACAATCAGTTTTCTTTCTGGTAATAAGCTTTAAGCTTAATCATCTATATAATAAGAATCATCTTACTACCCCTGTCATTATTTCTTCTCTAGTTGCATGGTATTGCACCAGCATCCCTTTGTTGATCCGCACCCGTATTTGGATTCTCGGATATTTCAATGAAACACTCCTTCAAAAGAGACTCCTCTTCTTGGCTCCAAAAGATAGTCATTTTGTTTGGAAAAAATTGAGAGAAGTACAGAATAGTATGTTATAAAATATATTGGAAGTGTGTGTGAAGTATGGAATAATAAAGAGGCATTTATATGATTTTTAAGGGGTAAAATTTAAATTTTTTGGGGTATTAAATGGAAAAAAACGGCTTAAAAACGTTGCCCTACGTTAACTTTTTTTTCCCAACGTTCAAATTAAAAAAAAAAAAAAAAAACTTTGGCGCTGGCTGTTAGCTACAACGCGAGGTAGAATAGCGCGAGACTTGGTACGCTGCGCCGTTGAAGAATTTGGGCTGCTAAAATGGCGCGAGCCATCCAGCCAAACGTACCCTGTCCTCTTATTATAACTCTAAGACCAAACATGTGTTATACTAAGAACCACTAATCAACGGACCTCTGGTCTAGCGGTATAGAGGTTTTACCCTCCTAGGAAAGGTCTCAAGTTCGAGTCTTGTCTAGGGCGATAGGGCTTTCCTCCCGCATGCGTAAAGAGAAGGGTGCCATTTCCTTCTGGACTGGACCCAACCTGATTGTGTGGGCTCGCTACGCCTTCTGGGCTAGAGGCCATGTAGCCAGAGGCGGAGGTAGGGAGGGGTCCCAAGGGTCTGATGACCCTCCAAAAAATATTTTATGTGCTAAATTTTTTGATTTTAAGGATAATTTGGTAATTTGCCCCCCCCCCCACCCCCCAAAAAAAATAATATCAGCCAATAAAGTTTGAAAGTCAAACTTCCAACCATACATATTATTACCAGTACAATCTTATCGTTTCATATACATACTAACAGTACACTCTGTACACAAGTACATTAACTTAAAAAAGAAAAATGGCTTCATTATTTACTCTTCAACCCATTCGAATAAATGTGTAAAAGTTGTGGGAAATCTTCTACTTGTAAGTATTTATATTGATTTATGTCCCTTTTGTTGTCTTCTGCTCATCAATCAATTTATAGAGATGGAATTAATCAATTTTAGTGTGACTAAATTAGATTTGTAAATTGCTTGTTAGTTGTTTCAATAAAAATGCTTATTAGTTAATAGTTATCCAAACTAAGGTATGTTAGTTGTTGCATAGGTAATTCTTTTTATTTTGCATTGCTGTGAAATTTTTTATGGTTTCATTTTTGCCCCCTTGAAAATTATTTTCTAGCTCTGCCTCTGCATGTAGCCATTACCGTTAAAAAAAACACTAAGAACCACTAGTGATGTAGCACCTGCATTTCGGTGCACTCTTTTTTCTTTTTTGGAAATATTAAATCAAGAGTAAATTACACCGTTCGTCCTTGTGGTTTGCGTTGACCGCAGGAGTTCGTCCTTTGACCAAAAAAGTTGCACCGTCCATCCTTAAGTGGCAAACGTTATGCATCGTTCGTCCCTTGACCAAACGAAGTTAAGTTTGACTGTTAAACTCCCCTCATGTGACGTGCACATGAGGGTAAAAATGTCATTTTAGTCACTCTCTTTCTCCTTATCTCTTTCTTCTTTATGTGACCCACCATTACTTTTTTTTCATCTCCTCACCCATAACACCCAAGTCACACCACCATTATTTCCGTCCATCAAGTGAGCAACCCGAAATAATACTCAACTCAAACAAGCTGCTGCTAACCCAAGAACCAGACTCGAGCAAGAAGAAAACACACGACCCATACGGGTCTGACCCAACCTTTACCACAATGAGACCCGTGACAAAACTAACAATCCAAACACCATGAACAGGATTTTCACCACATGAAAATAGATCCAAAAACGTTTTTAAAATCCTTATTTCAATCACGATTTAACCAAAATTAATATCCACGAAAACCTTAACGATTTATTTATAATCAGATTTTTTTGAAAGAAAGACAAGATGAGTTTTTACTATTGTCATACCAAGAAGACAAACGGGAGAACGAGGGGTACGAGGTGTAGGTGGTGTGGCTGTGGTGGTTCCCGATCTAAAACAGATCCAAACGAAACCCTACCTTGCGACCTTCGCTCTAAACCATATAAACGAACCCTTGGGCTCTTCTTAGCATTATGATGAGGATGTTGATGGAGGCGGCGGAGGTGTACTATAGCGGTGACGGCTGTGATGGCGTGAAAGTGGTGATGGTGGTGAGATGGCGGTTAATAGTAGTCAGGAGGTTATGGTGATTGTCATGGTGTGATGGGAGTAGTAGTGGTGTTATGATGGCGGCCAGTGGTGAGGGTGGGTGAGGCGTCGGTGCCGGAAAATAAGGAGGAGGGAAGAGAGGCAAAGGTGTGATTAGGGTTTGTGTATAAAAACAAAATGAAACAAATGGGAAATGACAGAAATACCCTTTTAAAAACCTTAGTTAACTGATGTTAGTGGGAACTGGTGGGGCCAGTTGGATGGAGGGACGAACGATGCATAACGTTTGCCACTTAAGGATGGACGGTGCAACTTTTTTGGTCAAAGGACGAACTCCTGCGATCAACGCAAACCACAAAGACGAACGGTGTAATTTACTCTTAAATCAATTATTAACTTTTATTACATATGAATTCAATCGAAACATCACGTAATTAGTTTATGACTCATCTTCCCTAGAATGGTTTTGAAACTTTAAGAAACAAGAACCACAACAAAATAACTAATTAATACCTATTTGGTTAAACTGTGCACCGGTATTACTTGCATCATTTTGTATTAAATTTACTATCAGGGTATCCGTGCGATGCGGCGGCGGGTACCCTGAAATAAAAAAATTCAATGAACCATGCTTTATAATCTGAAACGTTTTATGTGACGATAAATTTGCGGATGCCAAAAGTTTCATGTCGCATATTTCAACTCTTTAGAATACTATAGTAGGGTATCCGCGCGTTGCGACGGCGTTTATCAAGTAATAAAATTTTCGGCAAAAAATGTTTTCAATATTATGTTTTCTCTTACAATAATTTTACCAATAGCGAAAACACAATGAGTTTGAGTAACTTTAAAAAAAGTGATGGATAATATCAAACTAATTCATATAACAACAATTGAAAGTGGCGTGATTTTGCGTTGCGGTAGTCAATAATGTTATGCGGTTATGGTCAAATTAGTTGATAGTGGTCTGTAGTCACAAGTAAGTAGAAACATTTTTTTATGAAATATATATGTAATAATCAATACCTCGTAATAAGTAAATAAAATATATTTTTGAACATGTTTGTATCATTAATATTGTTTATTACACTTGTCCCATATAGATAAAAGATATAAATAAAAGAATGCTTATAATGTATACATCTTGTAAAGTATATATTTATGAAAATGTTTGAATCATTAATATTGTTTATAACACTTGTCCCACAGAAGATATAAATAAAAGAATGTTTATAATGTAAAGAAAACTTACATGTCTAAACAATCATTTAGAGTTATCCAAGAAAAATATAATAATTAGTATACTAATATATTAATCATTGAATTAGCACTTAGCACTTTGCATCATTTGTCTTAAAAAATTTGTCCCAACTTTTACAAAAAACCGTTTTTCACTTTTGTGGTTAATTTTATTTAAAATATTCAAAGTTTATTTAGATCGGTTCTCGAAACACTCTTACGATATAATAATAGTTTTGGAACTTTGTAGTTTTGCATGCATTTTAAAATGATATTCATTTATATGTGCATTTTGCATTAAAACTAAACTAATTCAAAAAAAATAATAAATGAAGCATTAAAAATGTTGTGAACGATAAATTAGTAAAAAGTATGTATTCTGTACATTATGCATTAAAAATTGTAATGTTTAAAAAACACATTAATGACATTTTAAAAAAAATTAGGAGAGAGAGTGTAAAATAATTTATAAGTAGTATAGATAATCAAACTAAACGATATAAGCAATTCATTTGCACTAAATATGATGGAAAACAAATTTAGCTAAAAATGTGGAATTTTCTTAACGTGTGTCGTGTGATTTATGTAAATTAATCTTAGTGTGCATTACGTTATAATTAGTGTATATTGAATCTTAAACACAGTTTTACGATTTTAATTTGTTATTAAGAAAATCGTCAATCAGAACGGTAGAGACCTAGTTTGCCTTTAAAAAAGGTTACAAGGACATGAAACCTTTTCTATATATTCCATGTCTTGTGTACATCACACAAATATAAGGCAAAATGCGATTCTGATATCATTTGGAGAAGTCAAATTTGAACCCACGAAAAGAACATGAATAAAGAAAAGAACAGTATTCTTTACTTTGGCATCCCTAATACTCATTATCTACTCCATCATTTGCCTTGTTATATCTTCCATTATCATTCTTCATGCATATATAGTACATCGTCTGCGCGTAGTTTGTTCATATCAATTCTTAGGTTTTCCTTCCCATGGCCCACTCATCTATTAATAAACGCTTGGTTCGTTCGTTGATCATGTCTTACCAACTTGTTAGCGATTTTGTACGATGTCTATTACAGGTAACATTTTACTATATGCATATGATCACATTCGTCTGCTTGTGGGTGTCTATGTGTTAAAAGGAACATGAGCGACTCCTTTAACCTGATATTTTTTGTTTAACTCCCCAATAAAGTCATAGCTTTATTTGATTCTATGTTTCTAAATACTCATCTCATTTTTTTGTGAGCGATAATTCGATCTTTCATAAAACTAGTATAATAAAACTGATCATCATAAGTAACTTTATGTAATGACATTGTTTGGGATAATAAGGTGCAACAACAATTGGTTGCTATTAATTAAGCACTTAAGTTACTTAACTTCTTTTTGGCCCATGCCGACACTTGAATTCTATTAACTAGTGAAGAAAATAGCTAGGCATGGTTAGCGTTTTATCTGTATTAAACGCTACGAGACTATATATACATTCCTTAATGTATGGAAAAAAAAACCCATGTGTTTATATGTTTACTAGGGAATAGTAAGGATCAAACGAGAAATAAAATTAAAATGAGAAGGGTGAGAAGAAACCACAACCGCACATTTTAGATGCACCTACATTCAAATAATAAATCTACTAGGGAAACTATAAGTTGCGCATAATGCACAAGCCACACAAGCTTACACAAATAATAAATCAATGCCAATATGAATCTCTTCGAGCTAGTTCAAATATATAGTCACGCAAAATTGATCAAAGAGTTAAAAATGGTTCGCCGAGATTAAGCTCTTTCAAGCATTCAAGTTGCTTCATCAAATAACAATGTATTTTTTTTTTTCCCATTTTTAAATTTTTTTTAGAACGCTTAGAGAGTAGTTAGTGATTCGAGTCGTGTAGTGACATCCAAGCGGGCAATATGCCTTTCTCGAACCTTCGCCGTAGGGGAATACACCCCCACTCCATATTTCCGCTTCCCCTAGGAGGAAAACCCCATTGACAAGCTTCGAACCCGAGACCTCTAAGGAAACCCCCCCCCTCTCCTCAAAAGGGTTACCCCAGTGGCCACTTGATCTAGACAAAGTGGTTAAATGACAATGTAATTTGGTTGCTTATGGAGATTCGGGTTGTCGATGTCAAGGGTTTTTATAGGTGTTCTTTGGTTTTTTCTAGTTCATTTTTAGGCTTAGTATGCGTCTATGTGATTAAGTATTCTTTCTGTAGGTCAAACAATATGAAGATCCTACCATGATCTAGAAGTCTTGGTGAAGCAAAGTAGGCGAGATACATGCATGATAATTTCTAGAGAGAAACTCGAGAGGGGGTGAAGAGAAAATGTATTTATTGCAAAGGTAAAATGGTTACACAGTCTAGCCCACCCCTCAAGTGGAGTCTTGAGGGGCTTATATGGGCGTATACAAGTATAAGATACATATTATTATAATACTAGTCCCTATACTACAAATCCCGATATTTATCGTCACTTAGAAAGCTAACAATCTCCTCCCAAGGGATGACAAATGAGATTTGCTAACATTTATGTCAACAAGTACAAATAATAAAGTCCTCTAAAGCACGTCAAACTCTAAGGATGTCTTCGTAGGTTTTTTCGTCTTGTGTACCCCATCTTTGTTCTTTTCTATTTGAAAACAAACAATGTAGGGATATCTAATTGGGTTTACTCCTCCCACCACCTCAATTAGTACGCCGTAAAAGAAAATAGAAAATCTTTTTGGTTTTTCGGTTTACTTGAAAGTTGCAAAATAGAATAGATTTTTTTATAGTGAATCTGCTCCCCCCACCCTTCTTGTAGATTCGAAACTTGATGTTGTAGAAGTATCTTCTGTATTTGTCTTCTGATGTGCAATGGAAAATGTAGAAGATACAATAAACCACACTATGCAAGCTTCTCTGTCTGTTATCTTGACAATGATGATTGTTCATTTGGGGGACATAATATCAACCGTTTCTTCTCACTTTGTTAAATAGATCACTATCACCAAACATACAGATTGAAATGATAATACAAAGGTTTAATCCACCCACCTAGATGGTATATATGCCTCTAGCCCTTTTTCATTGACCTGATGAACCCGAACAGAAGCCACAAATCTGGTAACCATGGTTATATGCCTATAGCCCTTTTTCATGACTTATGACATTTCTATCTTCCTTTATGTACACCATTTCTCCCCCATGATGATTATGATCTATCGGAAGCATTATAAATTTGTGTACACCAAAAACTAGATCTATTGAAAGCATTATAAATTCATGAATGCTCAAAAACTATCTCGTGATAATATGTTGATAAACTAATACTCTCTTTAAGTTTCCACTCTAACCTATCTCTTTACAAACCCCCCTTAACAATTCAACACCTAACTATAGTGACCACCTTTGGAGAAAACCTTGTATGACGAACTTGAGAATGAAGTAGATTATCCAAACTTGTTACTTAAACTCATACTGTTCTCGTGACTAAGAACGGTGTGGTGACTTCGCGCATATGTTTCACGAGTCACTAAATACCCTATACTTAACCAATCAAAAAAGTATATGTAGTAGACAACCTCTTGATCTATCCTCAACTATGTGAGACACTGAATACTACAATGTAATTCCGTAAAGTGATAGCTACCCTGCGAGTCATTAAGAACCAACTTATGCGTTTATAGATCTCACACAAATAACTAGATAGCCAAGTCTTAATCACGTTCAATAAAAGCCTAAAAAAGCATCTTAAGACAACCAACCAACCAACTTGACTCCAAGATTGATAAGTACACGCACTCGCGAAATGCAACTTCAATCCCAAAATAAGTAATAAATAATAAGCTATTAGCCACTTTGTCGTTTGAATATTTAATCTAGCCTTGTCATGTGAAATGAATCTTGATAATGGATTGATCATATGAAAAATTTTAAAGTGTTTGTTTGTGATGTAACTCAGTTTAAGTTTTGTAGGTTTTCTTGGTTAGGCTCATGGAGATATTTCGGTTGTAGCCAAGATGTTATCTCGGCTGTCTTTGATTGATATATCTATGGATATAGGATGATATCTCGGTAGTAGTCTAAGTACATATCTCGGTAGTTATTAGTTTGAGTTAACTTGGTTGTCTTAAAATCTCAATTATCTCAGTAGTTATTGTTTTGAGTTAAACGCTAATATCTTGGTAGTTCATGTGTCAAAGTATCTCAGTGGTTTATGGTGGAAGTATCTCGGTAGTTCATAGTGAGGAGTATCTCGGTGGTGAATGATATGAGTTATTTCGATGGTGAATGATGTAGGATAACTCGGTGGTACCAAGATACATATGAGTACCTAATTAAGCCATGTACCGTAGTAACAAGGAGTACCAAGAATCTTATCTCGGTGGGGACCATATGTGAAGGTGGTGGTTTTCTAAAATGGAGGGGGTGTACCGAACTAGCCATTGGAGTAACAAAATAATGAAACTAAGTACCAAACTAGTGAGATGGTACCGAAATAATGCAAGATTTCATCCAAAATTCGAACCTAAAACTTATATGATGCAAGATTTTATCCATGAAACATTCAAACCTTTTGTCATTGAAGTTCTTAAACACGTTTTAACCAAGAAAACAATTACATGAACGGATCAAAAACCCTAAAAATGTTGAAGAACAAGATACTTGCGTTTTCTTCAAGAACAAGATAAATCTTCAAATTTAGACCAAAATCTTTGAATATAATCCATAAAAATCATAACATAAACCTTAAGAAATAGTTAAAAACAAAGATGAGATTTTTATCCCTGAAATAACAAAGTTTTTAAGAAAAACTTATTCTGGTAGTTTATGAACTCTCGAAAATGATTTTTAAAAATAATTTTGATCTTGTTTTTAAAAAACAAACACTCCAAAAATCATATGTTAGCTCTGATACCAATTGTAGGTCAACCAATATCAAAATCCTAGCATGATTGGGAAGTCTTGGTGAAGCAAAGTAGGCGAAATACATGATGATTTCTAAGGAGAGGGTGAAGAGAAAATGTGTTTACTGCAAATGTAAAAATGGTTACAAACTCTAGCACACCCCTCAAGTGAAGTCTTGAGGGGCTTATATAGGCGTATACAAGTATAAGATACCTAATATTACAATAATAGTCCCCATACTACAAATCATGATATATGTCGTCACTTAGAAAGCTAACACATTCGTTGGTTGTAATTGTATTTAGGTGTCGTTTTAATTAGGTTGTTTCTTAGGAGTGGTTTGTGTTATTTGATGCTTGTAATCTTCTAGATTTTTTGTGTTAGCTTTTGATATTAAAAAAGTTGTCTAAAAAGAAAAAAGACTAAGCTCGTTAAAAATTAGGAAACTAAATATCAATAACCAAAATAGCATATCTAGAGCAAAACAAATAATTAGTAAATGGAAAATAAATCAATTCAAAGGCCTTCCAAAGAAAATCACCAAATGAGAATAAAAATTATGGCATAAAAAAGGGAATAATAAAAGACAAACTATATAAGATAGTGTTGATGCATGCTCAATTCAAAGTATTGTGAATACGAGATGCAATTAGAACAAGTAGATACTGAATATATTGAACAAACACTTGATGTATCCATTTTTTTTTGACATGCATGTGTGTACGGGGCAAGTGTTTCTTCTTCATAATGTGGCAAGTTATTTTGTGTCAAATTAGCAATAAAAAGTTAGGATGTTTTAGAAGAAGTTATCTTGTTATTTGAACCAAACATGTGTTTTAAAATTTAATGGTTGTTTCTATATTTTTTCAAATTAATGTTAACCACCAAATTAATTATTGACATCACATATGTCAACTAATGAATGCTAAGAATAAATCAATTCAAAGCCCCTCCCGAGAAAATCATAAAACGAGAATCAAATTTATGGAAAAAAGAAAAAAGACAAACTATATAAAATAGTGTTGCTGCAAGCTCAATTCAAAGTATTTTGAAGACGAGGTGCACTTGGAACAAGTTGATACTGAATACACTAAACAAACACTTGATGTGTCCATTCTTTTGACATGTATGTGTGTGAGGGGCAAGTCTTTCTTCTGCATAGTGTGGCAAGTTACCTTGTGACAAATTAGTATTAAAAAGTTAAGATGTTTTAGAAGAAGTTATTTTCAGATTTGTTAAAGAACCAAACATGTGTTTTCTAAAGTTTAATGGGTTACTTTTATATTTTGTCAAATTAATGTTAACCACCAAATTAATTATTGTATGTCAACTAATGGAATGTTAAAGTGTCACAATTTTAAGCTATAAGATGATCTTATATATCTAGAGATAGATGTTACATGGTTTAATTTACTTATGTTTATTTGTTTAAGTTAATACGAGCATTTAGACGTTCAAGTTTTTATATTCATGCCCCTTTATTTTTTTATATAATAAAAGAATTACATTATTTTGGAGCAATTTTGTCAAAACAATCTTATTGAAAAAAAATTGTACTAATCAAGTTACTCTATTTTGACATGTGGTATAATCGAGCAATGTGATTGGTCAATAAAAGTAAAAAATAAAGCTCAATTTGGTCAAACTATCAAATTTTCGTCTAACTTATAAAATGTGCTAAAAAACATATGTGTGAATTTTGTAAAAGAAAACTTAAAAAAAAAAACTAATAAACTTTAGTTGTTAAATTTTAAATAAAGTATACTTATCAGGTTACATATTTTTTTTTAAATAACTTTATAAATTTATTAATTCCTCTTATACTTTATATTTTATAAATACTTTATATTTTATAAAAAATCCAACAATATGTTGTGTTATGTACTAATGTATTTGTACACAATTATAAATAAAAAGACTAGCACGAGTTACTGTGATATGTAAATGAATATATGCGATTATACATATACGAACAACTCATGTTATTCCTCTTTATGAGATTAAGTAAAATTATACGGATACAATATTCTTTTTTAACTATCGGCATTCAATAACAACTCATGTTATTCTTTTATAAGTTTAACCTCACACAGGTTTAAAAATCGGCTTAGATTATTATTAACAGGAATATAAAGATCAAAATTAAGACATGACATCAAACGTTACTGTGAGATGAAAATACATAGATGAGATTCTGCATATAACAATGACACATATTTTTACAAGGTTATTATGTGCTACTAAACACATATAATTAACTTAAATACCATACCAGTTAAACAATGTCAAATATTTCGTGCAACAAAAATCTATACAAAAAATTAATTAGTATTAACACATAAAGAAAAATTATGTAAAAACTCATGTATACACGGATATTATAACTATATAAGTATTAAAAATTTAATATAAATTTATAGAAAAATCTTAAACATTACAAAATATGAATTTAATAATTGTCATAATATTTAACTTCAAAACTAAGTTATTGAAATATTATATATTATTTAACCAAACTCCGTGCATGCACGCAGGGCGGAGGGAAGTGTTGGGTAAGGGGAGTGCCCTCAACAATTGGCCCATTGACTTTATTATGTAGCGTAAAATTTTGTGTATGTTGGACTTTTATCCAACTTGCCCTTAGCCAAACTTTTAAATTGCCTTCCATAAAAAATTGCCCAACATGTAAACCTTTGATTTTTGTTAAAAATGTCTCATGTTACGAACTAAAAAAAAACATAGACGAAAGATTAAAGAATCGACACTGATCAAAAGAGGAGGGAAACCACACAGGAATATTAATCGACTCATAATTTCACAATTAGATTTAGGGAAACCACTGTTTGGCTACTGTTGCTGCATAGTTGTTGTAGGTTGTTGTTTGGCTGCTATGTAACTGTTTAAGATGTGTATTCTTGTTGTTTTAGCAAAATAAATATGTTTCTTTTTATGTAATATTAAATCGGTTAAGTTTTTAGTTGTTTTCTTGTTTTTTTTTGTTAAGGTAAATTTTTTTTGCCTCTTATATTCTAAATTTTTAGCTCTGCCACCGCAATACTGCATGCATGACTTCTAAAACTGGTTATAAAATAAACTTAAGTATTACTTATTAAAAGTAATCTAAACATTCATAAAGTATTACCTTATAGTAATATCTATCAAATGTTTTATATTGTTCCCAATAACGTAAATAACCGCACATCAGCACATGACTTGTGTTAGTGTTAGACTTAATATCACAAAATTGACATAACTTATTGTGAGATTCTTATGAGATGCCTTGCTTATAAGCAAGTCACGTTATTTTCTGAAAATAAGCATTCAAGGATCTCTTAAATTTCTATTAGCTCGTCAACATTAAAAGGATGTTTGGCTAGGCTTATGAATTGGGCTTATGTTTATGTTATGTAAGCGGCTTATTGTTTACACATCATGAGCTCATAAGCCTTTGCTAAGCGTTTGACATAACTTATCATAATTGATAATGTTAAATGACAAAAAAGTACACGAACACTAAAAAGGTATAATTAATAAATGAGGGTATAAAAGTCTTTTATATACTAATATTTTTATATAAGCCCGACCTTTTTCAAATAAGGCACAAAGTTTGGGTTTATTAAAACTCTCTCATATAAGCTAATAAGCCCAAACATATAAGCTTAGACAAACACTTAATTAGGCTTAAGCTTATAAGCCATCTAAATAAGCTTAATCAAACACCCCCTAACACGAATATAAATAAGCTAAAACCATACAAATATTTATCCATGTCACTGGGTTTCTAATACATTCGAGGCTTTTAAAAACCAGAATAAAAGAAAGAGAAAGCAACCTGTGTCATCTTTAGGTCCCGTAAACAGTACAGAAAATGCAAACTCTACGGGACCGTCACCAAGTTCAGCACCTTCAACGCCGTCAACTCATACACCTGGGGATGTGATCTCAATGCCTGCTTTGCCGCATAATGGCAATTCTTTAAACCCTTTAATGATGTCCGGTGCTGATGGATCTCTTGATGATAACGTCGAATCTGCTTTATCTCATGATGATACAGATCCGAGGGATGCGATTGGTCGTGCTACGGATGTAAGCAAAGGAGAATCTCATGGTATAATTTTTCTACATGTACAAATCTACTTAACTATTTGGTCTGCTGCCTTTTCGGTTAAAATTATGGGATGTGAATTATATACTATTTATTTTGATTTGCACACTCATTTGTACAAGCAAATAAAGCAGACTGTAGACAGTGTACAACTATGTAATGCGAAAAGTTGGTGTACCAATAAAAAACATGAATGTGCAAATCAATTCCTTAAAGTTATATACTACCTCCGTTCCTAAATAAATGTCCAATATTGACTTTTAAAGTCTTTTTTCTTCAACTTTAACTTTAAATTATTTCATTTGTGTTATGTAATACTTAATAAAAATTATACCAATAAAAATACATTTAAAACCTAATATATTCATATATTTTGTATCAAATATTATATAACACAAATAAAATAATTTACGGTCAAAGTTAAAAAAAAAAAAAAAAAAAACTTTAAAAGTCAATAGTGGGATACTTATTTAAGGACGGATGGAGTATTATTTACCCGACAAGTTAACAATGAAAAATAACATAGCTGCTCATTTTAAGTGTACAAAAATCGATAGAAATTGCATGCCCTATGACTAGCTCTATTTTGCTTCACTGATTAGTAAATGAGTCTTTTCCTTGGTAAATGAATTAAAACTGAACGCTCTACCGCATTCTGTTTTTTTAGTTCTCCATCCCCTTTAGCCTTTGGTGTCGTAGATCTTTTCATTCTTAAATGTGAATACAAACAATTATAGATGCCAATTGCCCATTTACTTATGGATGTACGTGATTTCGGTATGTTTTATCTTCTAATTCCGATATGTTTTATTTTCTATAAGTCACACAGGAAAAATAAAAAAGATTACTTAAAATTTGGAATGGTCTAAATAGGTAAAAACGGGTTGAAAGTCACATAACATGTTAATGCTTGAACCTCCTAAATCGTTTTATAAAAAAAGGTTACTGAAATAATATACTTCCTTAATCCTATTTTACTCACCAATTGACTGTATCTAGGATTTCTTTTTGCCCTTGCTGACGACGGGTAAGCACATTGGCATTAAAAAATTGCTATAAAAGATGTTAGCATTGCATTTTTTTTTCTTACAAAAATATGTTAGTTAGATTTTTATTACAGTTACGTCCGATTTATTATAGTTATTGATTTTTGTCCAGCTATATATTTCATTTTTTTTGTATGGTAATACAAATTAGTTAGTTTATTAGTTACTTTATGGGAGGTGATTTGCACACTTTTTAAATTGATTGACACACTCTAATTTAGAGTGTGTTGACATTTATACCTTCACATCACTTGTACACATTTTCATCCTGTGAGGGTATAAGTGTCAACATAATTTAAATTAGAGTGTGCCAATCAATTAGGAGAGTATGTAATCACTTACTTTATTGATATAAAAAAAAAATTACTTAAAAAAAGACTAAAATACAAAACCTACTAAGGTAAATGTTTTAGAGAAGATATAAATAAAAAAAAGTAAGTGAAATTGTAAAAAGACATTGATACCCTCAAAGTTAGTCACACAATTCACTAGAAAGGCCACAAATTGTGATCCAGTTTGCGCGTTTTCAAATTGAGTACGATTTAACCGGGATCAGAAAAATCAACGATTTGAATCAGGACCTTTCCAATCGTGATCTGATTTTTTTAACGTTAATATATGACTTAAAAACCATAGAATTAAACTTTAATAATGTAATTGACAACTGGTTATGACTTACGAATATTTTATTAGTATTAAACTTTTTTCATATTAAAGGTGTTAGGTTTTCTAATAACCCTTAACAATATATTAATTATGGGAGATGATTTGCACATACTCAAAAATGATTGGGATATACACATTTTAGTGTATACCCTCTTTTTAGTTATGTTTATGTATAAATTCCAAATACTCAAAATTTGAGTGTCTCAATCATTTTTGAGAGTGTGCAAATCATCTCCCATTAATTATTGGTTACATCGTACCGAAGCGAACCCAAAAACTACTCCCATCAAACCAAATTCTTTAGTATTACTTTGATCGAGTTCTCACCCCTTGTTTTGTTTATTGATAGGGTTCACATTTTCGGAGGTCAATTCAGTTCGTGCAAGTGCAAGCAAAGTAGTTTGTTGCCATTTATCATCTGATGGAAAACTTCTCGCTAGTGGTGGTCATGATAAGAAGGTAAAAGTTTTGGTGTTCTCGAGCTTTTTCATGCGAGAAAATAGATGCAAAGTGGTGGCTAAAGTTCCATCCAAAGCTTTTCTCCCAAATGCTGGACGATTTGTAGAAAAAGAAATGAGACGCTTTCTAAGCATTTCAATTAAAAACCCACTCCTTCTCTTCTCTCGTAACATTTTAAATGACAAAAAACGACCCCTTATCTTCTCTTTTTAAATTCACATGCATAATAAAGTGTACACCTTTATTTCATTTCTCTACTCTCTCCTTGATTGCTTTTTCCTTTTCTCCAAACTCTAAAATAAGATTTTAATGGGTGATTTTGTTGTGCAGGCTGTATTGTGGTACACAGATTCTCTAAAGCCAAAGACCACTCTCGAGGAACATTCATCATTGATCACGGACGTGCGCTTCAGTCCAAGCATGCCACGCCTTGCAACTTCATCTTTTGATAAAACAGTTCGTGTTTGGGATGCTGATAATGTTAGTTGTCTTTCTTTTACTGATTCAAAACCGAATATATATTTCTGAGAATTCAAATTTCTAATTTTGAGGATCTGCGCATTATAACTCAAAATCGCAGCCTGGATTTTCACTACGTACATTTATCGGGCATTCTGCATCCGTGATGTCATTAGACTTCCACCCAAATAAAGATGATCTCATCTGCTCATGTGATGGGGATGGGGAGATAAGATACTGGAGCATAAATTACGGTAGCTGTTTACGTGTGTTCAAGGTATATAACTTTTCAACCATCATATAATTCTTTATGTTTTCCTGTTTTCTTGTACTGTTATGTATGGGCATTTGCTAGCAACGGGTGTGTATTTGGTTTCATATTTTGTTCAATGGATCATCAGGGCGGGACGGCTCAAGTAAGATTCCAGCCACGCCATGGAAGATATCTAGCGGCAGCTGCAGAAAACATTGTATCGATCTTGGATGTGGAGACACAAGCTTGTAGACATTCATTACAGGTCTTTTTTACTCTTTATATTATCTGTTGTGTATATATATATATTCTTATTATAACATTGCTAATAAATTTTCAATAATAGGGACATACAAAACCAATTCATTCCGTTTGCTGGGACCCGGACGGCGAGTATTTGGCATCTGTTAGTGAGGACTCGGTCAAAGTGTGGTCCCTTATGTCTGGAAATGAAGGGGAGTGTATCCATGAACTTACCTGCTATGGAAACAAGTTTCATTCTTGCGTTTTTCATCCTACTTACGCAAGCTTATTGGTCATTGGCTGTTACCAGGTTAGCTTTCGTTATTGTCAACTAGCCAAATATTGGTAGTTTGTAAGTAGAGGCGCCAAAAGGGTAACGTGTCAAAATCAGTGATTTGCGGTACGAGTTGGGATGACTCGAGCTAACTTATGTGCCAAAGATGCTACATAATTTTCATATTTTATTTACTGAGCTAGATTTTTTGGATAAAATGATTTGGAATTTTTTGTGACGGCCAACTTTGTCCTGTTTAACCAGTTTCCCATTTTGCTAAGTTTATTTATTTTACCCTTTAAAACCGTTGTACAAAATTTAGTCTGGAAGCTCCTTTTATGAGCTCGAGCTCGAGCTCGATATACTCGACAAAAGCTCGAGTTGGTTGCACCACAAGTGTGACCAAAGTTTTCTTTACACGTTTTCATAAAAGCATATATAAAGTAATTATATGTTTTGGCAATGCAGTCTCTTGAGCTATGGAACATGACGGAGAATAAGACGATGACACTGTCGGCTCACGAAGGACTAATTGCTAGTTTGGCAATGTCGACTGTCACAGGTTTGGTAGCTTCAGCAAGTCATGATAAGATGATTAAACTCTGGAAGTGAAAACAAATGATTAAACTCTTGTCGAGTCTTGGTAGACATGGTAGTAGTTTTATGCTGTTCCATGTATTGTTGGTCTTGTAGCAATGTCGACACGTTAGTATAACTATTGTAGCTGACGTTAATCTAATTTGTATAACTGTTTGAGGGTAGTCTCTCTTGAGATTTAATGACCATATAACCATTATACATACGAGTACGTAGCGGAATAACGTCCTAAAGAGATCCGTATGACGTACATGGATTAACACATAAACACGTATGTTTACTAACCTCTTGATTTGAAAGGGATGATCGGCGAATCCAATTGTGGATCTTGATCTTCTTTTTGAGACTACAGGAAACAATTTAAATCACCAAGGTAGGTGACCTCTATGATCTCGCACACTATGACGTACATGGATTAACACACAATTAAACACGTATGTTTATTAGCCTCTTGATTTGAAAGGGAGGATCAACGAACCGAACTGTGGATCTTGATCTTCTTCTTGAGACTACAGGAAACACTTCAAATCACCAAGGTAGGTGATCTCTATGATCTCGCACACTACACGTCACAGTAGAATACTAGAATGCTAGTTCTTGCAATTCCTGAACGAAGCAACGAAGCACAATACTTTTGCTTGATGGAAATCGGTCAAAACCCTTTGGGTTTATTCTTGGCTACGGAGAGAGTTTTGTTTTGTGTTTAAGTTTTCAAAAGGATGCAAATAATGAATAATATGATTCGTTATATAGGCATTACTTAGCTTAGAGTCCAAACCAAACACAAACATCCTCCCCCTACACCATTCGGCCGACTTTTTCACCCCCCTCCCCCCCAACCACCACAAATAAAAGTCAATTAGTTAATTAAATCGTCTAACGGTTTAGTTAACGTCGTAAGTCATTTCATGAATTATTAACTAATATAATTAATATGCTCACTATAAATATATTAATTACATTACAAAAGTATTCCCTCGATGTATACATGTATGACCTCATAGACTCACGTATTTTTAGCCGTATATTATTCAATATGACATGAGCATATACCAATAGCTTCCACTTGTGAATGTCATAATATAAATAATTATACTAGCAAAGGTTAGTGTCTAGCAACACGACAATACTCCCAGATACTTGTTAAACTATGGATATGGATCAAAGTCATTTCATAATGTTTAACTATTCTGTTTCTCGTTATGGATATTAATCAAGTTACCAAACGTAAACAAGATTCATCTTGACTTACTTTGGGCACGGCTATGAAAACATCTGATCAATTCAATGAGGGGCCCAGTAGTATCTAACTCCCGAAAACACGTGGATGAACAAATCCTATTTTGACTGCACGTGTCATTCATGTGCTTCATATCTCTTTTGAAAATGGCGTTTATAACTACCTTATTCAAGACATCGTTTAACTATATCAAGAAAATGATATCCACTTACGCAAGACCTACTTGTATCTCAAGTCTAAGGATGAGTAATATAACCACTTGCGAGAATCACAAGATGACGATGATCCATAATGTGAATTCTCGTGGGTTGGGGCAGTCCAATATTCATAGCACGTGAATAACATATAAATAAGTAAAGCAAAGATAAAGAGTAAGAAGCACAAAACCACAACGCGAGTATTTATAGTGGTTCGGCTACAAGGACACCTTCCTTGCCCTACTCCACTCCCCGAGTCACCAACTCGAGAGTTCGTAATCACTACACAACACAAGCTCCTTGTGGCAGAGAAGCCTTCACAACATCGCCTACTTTTTATCCGGTACAAGGCTAGACACCGGGTTCTTCCACAAGGTAGAACCAAACCTATCTCAATGTCGCCTACACTTTATCCGGTACAAGGCTAGATACCGAGTTTCATTACAAAGGAGGAACTACTACCCACCACAACACACCTATCTCAAAGAAGATCCACTCCTTATTACAACATCAACAAGAATATCAATATCCTTTGACCCAAACTAATCTATCTTGTACATCGGTGCACCATATCGAATATACACCCTAGGAACATTTCACTAATGATTTTGACACGACCTTAGGCACCCTTCACTAATGCCTTATACACGAACCTTTGGCACCTTTCACTAATGCCTTCAACACGGATCTTGTTAGGATTTAGAAAATTCGGTAGTTAAAGAGTCGGTCACCTCAAGTATATGTAATCGTTAGAAACCTCGTAGTCGTAGTCATTTAGTGTTAGTAAGTATTTTGTTAAGTAACACCGTGAAGGACAGACGGATATTTACCCACTGTATGCCTGATCCACAGCCCGAAGGAGGGCGTCTAAGCTTGTAACTATAAATACCCTTTGCCTAGCAAGGCAAAGGGTTGGAGCTTTTCAATATCATTTTTCTTTGTCTCACTAAAGTTCCCAACACTCTTTACTTTCTCTCTCTAGAACTCATATTATACGCCTACTTTGTGTGTTTGATTATGTGTTTATGAAAACCAATATGTAACAAATGGTATCAAGAGCCATGGTTTGATCACTCATCTTTCATGTTCTTGGATTTCTAGTGGTTTTCATAAGGTTTTTGGGTTTGAATGAGTTTAGAGTAGTTAGCATCATTTGGATCATTTCTTGTGTTAAAGTTTGGATTTTGATAGTACTTTTGTGTTTAGAATCATTATAAGTGTTTAGGTTTTGGTTTGGAAGGCTTGAATCATCGTGGTTGGGTTGTTTTTGGATTGAAAAGTGAAGTTTTTGAACATTTCATGTATGCGATTTGTCTCTCTGTTAATACAAATAAGCCGTAAAAACGATTATTTATATTTTACGATCTTCTAATGTTTTGTCGATAACAAACGTAAAATCATATTAACGAAACAAATAAAATACGTAAATGGTTTGAACTAATAGTTTCTAACATATTCACATTTTCACATAAAACACTAAAACAAGTATAAGTGATTTTATGATTTAAGTAATACATATGTACAACAACTAGTGTTTACATATTTGGATAAAATATACACATAACTAGTATGTAGTATATTGGGTAATATAAATGGGTAGAAACTTAAGTATCACAACCCATTGGGCAAATACATTGAATGTAGTTGGGTACAACCCAAAGCTCATAACCCATGGATCTTGACCCATAACCCATTGCATGACATCATGCTTATATCATACATGGATAATATCCATAACCCATGGATCAACCCATACCCAAGTGACTAAGTGCATTGCACTCAAAGATACATTGTATCTAGCCAAAGATCCATGGTTCAACCCATGACCCATGACCCATAACCAAAATACCCATGGGAAAAGAGGAGCGTTCCACGGATCCCTAGCTTTGTGCTAGCCGAATCCCTTGTGGTAGGGATCCGTGGGATCCGGGGAACAGTAGGATTTTTCCTCTATAAATAGTGAGCCATTTCTTCATTATTTCTCACCCCTTTCTAACACACTTTCTCCCCTGAGTTAAATCTCACTAACCTTAGATCCAAGATATCTATGTTTGTAGTTTTGTTTTTGTGTGATCTTTTAGGTTCCTCTTAAAGGCAAGATCACTACCTTTGAAGTCGAGCGAGCTCAAGTCCATGAGTTACTATGCTTCCTCATCATCAAGGCTACTGAAGTCTTCTTGTTGATGATTTCTTTATTTCTTCAAAGAAGTGTAGTGTTGAAGACATTAGTGAAAGATGTCTCAAGTGTCAAGACGAAGATATTAGTGAAGGGTATCTAACGTCTATAGGATAAGCACTTGTGGTAGGTGCTTAGAAGTCAAGACAAAGAAGCATTAGTGAAAGGTGCTTAGAAGTGAAGACACAAGACATTAGTGAAAGGTGTCTTGTAGATCTAGTCAAAGGCATTAGTGAAAGGTGCCTTAGATGTACATTCGATATGGTGTGTTTCGATGTACAAGATAGACTAGTATTAGATCCAAGGATATTGATATCCTTGATGATGTTGTAAAGGAGTAGATCTCCTTTGGGATTAGTCGTTGGTGTAGTGTGGTAGTAGTTCCTTCATTGCAATGGAACTAGGTGCTTAGCCTAGTACCTAATAAAGGGTAGGCGACGTTGTGAAGGTGTAGTTCACCTTGGAGTGAAAGAACTAGGTGCTTAGCCTAGTACCTTATAAAGGGTAGGCGACGTTGTGTAGGTGTGGTTCACCTTGGAGTGAAAGAACCCGGTGGTTAGCCTAGCACCGGAAAAAGGGTAGGCGACGTTGTGAAGGCTTCTCCGCCATAAGGAGATTGGTGTAGTGATTATGAACTCTCGAGTAGGTGACTCGGGGAGTGGAGTAGGGCAAGGAAGGTGTCCTTGTAGCCGAACCACTATAAATACTCGTGTTGTGGTTTTGTGCTTCTTACTCTTATCTTTTCATTACTTACCTTTATATGCTTGTTTATCAACATCCAACACACACATCCAAATAGATTCACATAAGTCGATCTAAATAGTTTAAACGAAAGTTTTAATTGGCAAAACTATTCAACCCCCCTTCTAGTTTTCCACAATTGGTATCAGAGCTTCGTTACCAAGTTTCTTGAAGTATATATTACTTTAAAAACTTGATACGATCCATGGTTAATTGAAAACTACAAAGAAGGTTTTTCATAAAAACAAACACCATGTCTTTTAAAACTATATGTTTGGATGTTGATTTGATAACAACATTTTTTACTTATTTTTTCATTTAATTGCACTAATCTTCTTTGTCATGTTGATTAGTCAAAGCTCATACCCACCATGCTTTAGGAGTCGCTTGGTAACAAGAATACATTCCTTAAGAAGGTATCTTAAACGCAAAGGAGCGGGAATCGTCTAAGTGACATTTGCTGTGTCATTTGTAAAGACATTCCTAAGTGCGCTAGAGGTATGATTCTCTTTTTACTTTGCTTGATAATTAAGTATACCTACTTAGGTATTTATATGATTATCTTTTGTGCAATTACATGTTTTACATGAAGCTTCATTAGGAAGGCTTTTTCTCACATACGTGTTATATTTCTCATCTATAGTCGTGGTATATAAAACTTATGTTTTATTTCCTTTAATCCTATAATAAAACAAAACACGAATTTCAAAAATTCCTCCTTCCCTATAAATAACCCCAACGTCGACCACTCTACCAAACCCTCACTTTTTCAAATCTTCCAATTTCAAAAATTTCCTCTCATTCAAAAATTTCATCTTCCTCCTCATTCCATCTCAACCGAAACCAAGAAGATCCGTTATCAACATGGTTTACATCGCACTCGTGCTCATCACCTTAACACTCATTGCACTTGTGTTCCCTATGATGAAGTTCACATATGGAGACATTTACTTTGTGTTGTTAATCTACATTGGGATCATATACCCAATCCTTTGTGTCATCCTTAGTATTGAAATGCAATATTATTAATAATCTAGCTTATCTAGGTTATTTTTATGTGTTTGTCACTTATTTTGATTTATATGTTTTATATTCTTTCGTGATACATTAGAAGTCATGTATGCATGCTAAAAGAAAATGTAGGATAAAACATATTTCGTGGTATAAAACTGTAAAACCTATGTTTTTATCAAATCTGTTTCTGTTACTACAGATCCACGGATCCCGGAAGATATACTAGCCGGATCCCTTTTATAAAAGAACCGTGGGATCCGTCCTACTGGAAAACAGTCTTCATGCAAGATTAAAAACCAATATCTTTCTAAATGTAATAATCCACTAGAAAGTCAAAACCTTGAGTAAGTTAAAGTGTTAAATACCATTGTTAATAAAATCTAGTAAAAACATTAGATTATCATAGGTTGACCACAAACATCTCCTTTTATTAACTTATCATTTCTATAGGTTCAACTATGACGCATGAATATGAGTTTGATTTTTCACTCACTAGCGTCTACACTCTGAACATCTCTATCGAACCCAACACACCTGGCAATCATGTCCGTGGGTTCAATAATCTCGAAAACCGTCACTTCCACGAAGGACATATTGTAGACACCTCTCTACAATTCGAAGAAGGTATCAATACCTCCTTCCGAGCCATAGGACTAGAATGTCTTCTTGAAATCAACGAGAAGATATGTCTAAGGTTCATAATGGAATTCTTCCGTCAAGTCGAACTCGTTCGTAACGAGGATCGCTCTCTATCTCTTTGGTTTTATATCAAAAACCAAAAGTTCACTCTAACCCTTGGGCATTTTGCTCACATCCTCCGGATTCCAAATCATGGACAATGTGCCTTCACCGAAGATTGGTCTCTTGATTCTCTCTTCAACTTTCGTGAAGAAAATAGTCCATATTGTTCACACATACCCTCTCCGGAAGATTTAAATCGCATAATATGCAAACCTCGATCATATTACTCCGATCCAAACATTATCTTTACAAGGGATATTCGAGAAGAGTACAAGCCTCTTGCACTCATCCTACGTGAAAAAGTTTGGAGTCTTAGGGGAAATCGAGAAATTCTTCCCGCTTGTTGTGCTCACATGTTGTACTGTTTGCTAACACAACAACCATACAATCTCGCCTACTTCTTCGCAAGGCGAATTACAAATCTTCAAGGCTCCAAGAATAAACTCATCCCTTATGGAATGTTCTTGACACGCCTCTATCATAATGTTATGCACTTCCATCCTCAATTTCAAAGTCCGTTGTACGTACTTGTGAACAAGATGATGGAACCGCTAAACATATCTCTCATGAAGACTTTCTTCATTCTTGATTCCACCAACACTCATCAATCACATAATGATCCTCCTAGCGAAAACACTCAAGAAACCTAGTAGTATTCCAAAATAGGATCAATTCTCTTGTATTCGTGCTTTATCAATGTAATCCAATTTCTTTCATGAAATAAAACATCTTACATTTGATATCTTAGTATTAGAACTCCTTTTAGACTATCCTTGAGATATAATGCATTGTCAAGATCATTGCATACCTTTAATAAAGGTCCTGCTGAGCAGATAGGCGGATCCCAAAGATTGTGCTAGACGGATCCCTACACTTAGGGAACCGTGGGATCCGGCAAACAGAAAATGCAATTACAAGCATTATATTTCAACCATATCCTTAGAATACCTCACACTAAGCTAAACATAGTGTCTTAAGGTAAATTAAGTCCTTATCAAGATAGGTTGATCTTTCCTATTCATACATAACTCACCTAGATCACACTCTAAGAAGCTTGTAGATCTACCATTTCGTTTTTAATCCATTACTCTTCCGCTCTTAAACTCACACTTCATTTTCTACTTGATCCCTCACATCTAGTCTTAGAAGTCTTTCGATTATGACAAAATTGATCATAAATCATCCTCACCTCAAAATTGATCAAAGTTGATCAAAATCTAGTTTTCCCATCTCAAAGCTTCTAGGATATTTTCCAAAACACTATCCTAAGACACAACCTGATCTCTAGGATCATTTAGCTTCAATTGACACTCTAAATCTTTAGTGTCATCCTTGCTCAACCATTGGTACTCTTGAAAGTTCCAAATCCTTCCATAAATAACAATCATTAGCTACATCATTCATTACCTTCAAGTACTCAAACACCCCTTCATTTAAAACACTTAGGAGGACTGAAATACTCAAAATGATATAGGTCTTAGATCTTAGAAATATCATTTCCACTCTTTCATAACTGCTGAAAGCCGGATCCCTAGGATTAGCCTAGACGGATCCCTCTGAGGAAGGAACCGTGGGATCCGGATGACAGTTTATGTCAAATCTTGCTAAAACAATCATTTCAACTCATCTTCCTAACTCAAACACTCCATCTCATCTTAAATGAATTCCTAGATCAGTACAACCTCTGAAGTTGATTCTTGTGCATGTTAATCATCACATTCCAATGAATCCTAGTGGCTTAAGGCTTAAATGCACTTGCCAAATCTCTTGGTTTATAAACCACTTTGTTAGGACCTCCATAGTCATCACTATCATCCTAACTTTCAGCTCTTGCAACCTCTTGAAATCATCTCATCATGAGGAAAACCCCAAGTAGTAACTTATCCACCAAAGAACCACCCATGAAAAAGGCTCGTGTTATACACGAAATCTCTTCAACCGAATCATCTCCGGTCAAGCCAACAAATGATAGGATCCTTCCTCATCCAATCAAACCAATTCCTAAAAGGATAGTACCCACAAAACTACCAATGACAAACACCACCATACCTCCTAGGCCAAAAAATATTATCTCCACTAAACCATCACCATTGGTTCCTAGAGCTATTTCATTTACATCCCCACTATCATCACAACATCTCTACAATTTAGAGGACTTGCCTCCTAGGCCGTCTCATCCGCTTCCGCCGACAACATTCTCCTCATTAGGAGGAATAATGGTTCAAAATCAAGATGTTGAGTCAACACTTGCTCCGGCTTCCTTTTCGCCGTTTCCATCATATAATCCCATTTGGATTATGAGAAATCATCAAAGTCAACCACCCGATCATATGGAAGTTGACACTTCTCTACCACCACCATCATTCTTGGTTAAGTCATTCTCAAATGTACCTCCACCAATCCCTCCATCGTTTGAAGCTCCACAAGCCGCTTCACTTGATCCTTCGCATCAAGCCATTTCATTTCTTCCACCACCACTACCTAGCCATGACAAAGATTGCTATCATTGTCAACATGTTGAAAGTTTGATACATGAAGTACGAGAAGACCAACGTTTCATGTTCTATCATCTCCTCGAACGTTTCGACGAGATTAAACCTAAACAAAACTTGAGCTAGAAGATTTTAGTGGTGTCCTAGCATCAAGCGTTAGTTTGTCTAGAAATTCCGAGTCATGTATTGTCTATTTTCTTATTTTTAGAGTCATGTATATAATAACTCTTGTTTTATTAAATGATATTACATGCTACTTGCTATATTTCTGAGTATATGAGTATATTATATAATCCATATCTCACTTTGGTATTAACATTTCTTGTTATACCACCATTTGCTGATTTTATTCATCAGCCAGACGGATCCCGTCAGTTCGCCTAGACGGATCCCTACTAGGTGGGAACCGTGAGACAGGAAACTATTTTTCTACTAACTTGGACCACATTTTGCAGGAAATTGTGAATTATACTTGTTTTTCTAACTCTTGTTTTGCAGTTATTCAATTAACACATGAAGAATTTGACACCCTAAAGCTAGGGGGAGCTTGGTGTCAAAACAATACATTGCAAAATTACTTGCAATCTTAGATTTATATTTCATGACTTCCCGTTGCATAATTGCAATCATCTAGGGGGAGCACACCCGTCACATAGACGTAATCTTTTGCAAAAGTTAGTTGCAAATGAACTAGATTAGAATTAGTTTCTTGACGACCTTACTTAGGGATGGACTCGTCAAGGGGGAGTAACGACGAGATCCTTTCCCGTTACTTGCTCTCTATTTCTTTTTACTTTTACTTCTTTCGCATGTTTTTCTTAAAAACAATGTATTGCTATCCTTCAAACACTTTTTGTTTCGACAAAAAGGGGGAGAAGAAAGTAAAAACTACAAATTCAAACTTTTACGAATTTTAGCTTTTCCTCAAAATAATTTTATGTTTTGTCATCAACAAAAAGGGGGAGATTGTTAATACAAATAAGCCGTAAAAACGATTATTTATATTTTACGATCTTCTAATGTTTTGTCGATAACAAACGTAAAATCATAATAATGAAACAAATAAAATACGTAAATGGTTTGAACTAATAGTTTCTAACATATTCACATTTTCACATAAAACACTAAAACAAGTATAAGTGATTTTATGATTTAAGTAATACATATGTACAACAACTAGTGTTTACATATTTGGATAAAATATACACATAACTAGTATGTAGTATATTAGGTAATATAAATGGGTAGAAACTTAAGTATCACAACCCATTAGGCAAATACATTGAATGTAGTTGGGTACAACCCAAAGCCCATAACCCATGGATCTTGACCCATAACCCATTGCATGACATCATGCTTATATCATACATGGATAATATCCATAACCCATGGATCAACCCATACCCAAGTGACTAAGTGCATTGCACTCAAAGATACATTGTATCTAGCCAAAGATCCATGGTTCAACCCATAACCCATGACCCATAACCAAAATACCCATGGGCAAAGAGGAGCGTTCCACGGATCCCTAGCTTTGTGCTAGCCGGATCCCTTGTGGTAGGGATCCGTGGGATCCGGGGAACAGTAGGATTTTTCCTCTATAAATAGTGAGCCATTTCTTCATTATTTCTCACCCCTTTCTAACACACTTTCTCCCCTGAGTTAAATCTCACTAACCTTAGATCCAAGAGATCTATGTTTGTAGTTTTATTTTTGTGTGATCTTTTATGTTCCTCTTAAAGGCAAGATCACCACCTTTGAAGTCGAGCAAGCTCAAGTCTATGAGTTGCCATGCTTCCTCATCATCAAGGCTACTGAAGTCTTCTTGTTGATGATTCCTTTATTTCTTCAAAGAAGTGTAGTGTTGAAGACATTAGTGAAAGATGTCTCAAGTGTCAAGACGAAGATATTAGTGAAGGGTATCTAACGTCTATAGGATAAGCACTTGTGGTAGGTGCTTAGAACTCAAGACAAAGAAGCATTAGTGAAAGGTGCTTAGAAGTGAAGACACAAGACATTAGTGAAAGGTGTCTTGTAGATCTAGTTAAAGGCATTAGTGAAAGGTGCCTTAGATGTACATTCGATATGGCGTGTTTCGATGTACAAGATAGACTAGTATTAGATCCAAGGATATTGATATCCTTGATGATGTTGTAAAGGAGTAGATCTCCTTTGGGATTAGTCGTTGGTGTAGTGTGGTAGTAGTTTCTCCATTGCAATGGAACTAGGTGCTTAGCCTAGTACCTAATAAAGGGTAGGCGACGTTGTGAAGGTGTAGTTCACCTTGGAGTGAAAGAACTAGGTACTTAGCCTAGTACCTTATAAAGGGTAGGCGACGTTGTGTAGGTGTGGTTCACCTTGGAGTGAAAGAACCCGGTGGTTAGCCTAGCACCAGAAAAAGGGTAGGCGACGTTGTGAAGGCTTCTCCGCCATAAGGAGATTGGTGTAGTGATTATGAACTCTCGAGTAGGTGACTCGGGGAGTGGAGTAGGGCAAGGAAGGTGTCCTTGTATTCGAACCACTATAAATACTCGTGTTGTGGTTTTGTGCTTCTTACTCTTATCTTTTCATTACTTACCTTTATATGCTTGTTTATCAACATCCAACACACATCCAAATAGATTCACATAAGTCGATCTAAATAGTTTAAACGGAAGTTTTAATTGGCAAAACTATTCAACCCCCTTCTAGTTTTCCACACTCTCGTTAAGTATTTCTTCTATGCGATTTGTCTCAAAATCTATGCGATTTGTCTCTATTGTGAACGCTTATTGAAATGATTTGTCACATATTGTATGCGATTTTTCACTTTCTGTGAAGCGACTTGTCTATTATGCGATTTGTCTATTAAGACAAAACGACAAGAAAGGACAAAGTAGTGGAAGTAGTGGGTGTACTTGTGTACTATGCGATTTGTCAGTTTATGCGATTTGTGTGATTATGCGATTTGTCTGCTAAGCGTATTGACACTTATGCGATCTGTCTAGGGTGCGATTTGTCTAGGGTGCGATTTGTCTGAAGTACGATTTGTCTGGGGTGCGATTTGTCTAGGGTGCGATTTGTCTAGGGTGCGATTTGTCAAGTGTGCGATTTGTCTATTGAGACTTGTCATTTCTTCGTGTTACGTTTTACGGTTTTCTCTTGATTCAGTAAAATCCCGTGAAAGAATCTATTTCCCGGTTTAATCATAGAGTAGTAAAATCCCGTGGAATCTGTAATCATGTCTACAATCACCTCTTCCGTTGCTGATGACGTTCAAGCTGCATGATCCGATACTCGTCCTCCCATGCTGGATAGAACCGATTATGACTCTTGGGCTCAAGGAATCAGACTATATTGCTTAGGAAAGGAAAATGGGGTTAACATACATAAGTCAATTGATGAAGGACCATATCAAATTGAGACTACTAGGGATATCCTCGAAACTGCTGCTGATGGTTCAGTTGTGTTGGGATTAGATAGACCAAAGATGTATGATGAGCTTGATGATAAGGAGAAGAAGAGATACGATACAGACATCAGGGCTTCTAACATTATACTTCAGGGTTTACCTAAGGACATTTACAAGTTGATCAATCACAACACTGAAGCTAAAGCTGTATGGGACAATAGATGCTTCTCTCTGGTTTAGAATTGACTAAAGAAGACAGGGAATCTCAGCTGTATGATGACTTTGAGAGTTTTAAGATGAATCCAGGGGAAAGTGTTACTGAATATCATGTTAGATTCCACAAACTGGTGAATGATATGAGGAATATCAAAATGACAATGCCAAATATTCAGCTCAATTCAAAGTTTATGAATAACATGAATCCCGAATGGCACAAATTTGTCACTGCAGTCAAGCTAAACAAAGGTTTGAGAAACACCAATTATGAGCAATTGTATGCTTATCTGCTCCAAAATGAGAAGTATGCTGCATTTGAACGAATGATACTGGAAAAGTTTGACAACAATGCTGGAAATGCAAGCTCTTCGAATGATTCAACCGCATTCTACACAAATGTGGGAATAACTACCAAAGCATCTCAAGTCATACCTACTGGAAATGGTAATCACAAACTCATTCCGTATCCAGGGTATAAGCCTCCAGATTCAGACACATTCATGGAACAGCTTGTCAATCAACTGGCTTTAATGGTCAAGCAGAACTTGAACTTCACCCCACACACAAACAATCACCTCAGAACTGCATCCAATCTTCACAATCATTCTACGGTTAAAGACGGAAAGGTAGTGGTGCAAAATGTGCAAGGAAGACAGAATGCATACCTTCCACATAATGAGCAAGGGAATGTTGGTGCTGGATATGGGAATGTAGGTGCTGGATATGGGAATGCTGGTGTTGGTGGAGGATATGTTAGGATTTAGTAAATCCAGTTATTAAAGAGTCGGTCACCTCAAGTATATGTAATCGTTAGAAAGCTCGTAGTCGTAGATTAGTTAATGTTAAGTAGTATTTAGTTAAGTAGCACCGTGGAGGACGGACGGATCTTTAACCACTGTATGCCTGATCCACAGCCCGTAGGTGGCGATTTATGTAAAGACTATAAATACTCTCTACCTCCCAAGGTAGAGAGTTGGAGCTCATAAAAATACTTTCATTTTCTCTCACTAAAGTTCCCAACCTCTAACTTTCTCTCTCTAAAACCTCTTGTATACGCCTCTTTGATCATTGGTTTAGTGTGTTTGTGAAATCCAATATGCTACAGGATATGTGGGAAATCAGAATCGTGGAAGGAACATGGCTCAGGGTCAAGGAAAGCCAATCAAGTGCTACAACTGTGGTGGACAAGGACACATCGCAAGGAACTGCACTCTTCCAAAACGTCCAAAAAATGCAGAGTACTTCAAGGACAAAATGCTACTAGTGCAGGCACAAGACAGTGGAGCTGTGTTGAATGAGGAAGAATTGCTATTCCTTGCCGAGGGAAATGCCAAAACTTATGATGCTGATAAGGATGAACAACCAGTGCACGGTATGGGTCAGAACAATCCCAATGCATTTCAAGTTGCAGACTGCGATGCATTCGACTCAGATGTTGATGATGAACCAATTGCCCAGACCATCTTCATGGCTAGTATCTTACCAATGGTCTCTCCAAAGACTCCTTCATGACAACAAGCGAGTCCTTCCAAGGAATCAATCATATCAGAGGTATTAAAACTATACGATGAGGTTGATGTGCAAAAGATACATGACAAAGTACAATCAACTGAAATTATTGAATCAGATATTGAAAATATGGGTAATAGCAATGTTGTCCCATGTGAACAATATGAAGCAAGATGAAAGTGAAATTGTACCAAGTGATGCATCTTCTGCAGTCAATGATGAATATGTTTTTGATGAATACACTGCATGTGCACCTAATGATTCCATTACCTCTGAACTAAATGCCTATAAGGAACAAGTTGCTATATATGAACAGCGTGCTAAGTTTGAATTGACCACCCGTAAGCAGGAGATGGATAACCAAATACGTACAGTTATTAGAAAAAGTAATTTTAAGGAAGAAATGTTAAAACAAGAGTTAAACTCCTTACAAGAAAAGTTTAATAAAACTGTTAAGCAAAAGCAAGAACTTCAAGAAAATGTAAAAGTGCTTAAACAGGAATTTAATGCTAAGGAATCAAAACTTTTGAACAATTTTTCCAACCTAAAAACGTTGAAAAACAAACTTGAAAACAAACTATACGTACAAGGGAACACCATTCAGACTGCTCACATGATCACTAAACATAGAGTTTTAAGTGATAAGTATAGTATTCCTCTTATAGAGGAACCCAATCCTGAGGTTAGTAAGAAAGAAAAAGCAGCTCAAAAGGTAATCTACGATGGCAATAAGATTCTTAAGCCTAGACAAAAGCCTACATGTGTTGAGTGCACTGAGGAGGATAGAGAATTAGAAGATGTCCCTAGAGAGAAAATGGATAATAAACTTAAAGATCCTTGGTGCACAAAGCATAACATCACATTTAAAACACCTAATTACTCTAAGGAAAACTCGATTGCCTTTAATAAGTTTAGACCTCAGACCCAGCTTACCCCTGAGCAAGTTTTCTGGAAGAAAGATATGGATAAGCAAAAAGCAGATGATCTTGTTGAAAAGAATCCACCTTGTAGGAAATTGCCTCCAGCCACTGTGTATCCCCCAAATACACCTATGCATTTAGTGCCTAGAACTCTTCCCACACAGAGCAAAACCTTAGCAAGCTTATATGTTGTTTACCAACTATTTGTTGACTTTGAGAAAACATGTAAGAAGAGAATCACTCCAACAGGGATTACAGAAGGGGAAAGGGGTTTTGAGCAAACTAAAGAATGTTATTTAACTGAAGTCATGCCTTTCTTTAAACAACTAAAAGAACAATTTGAATCTCTTCAAAAGACCATAGATACCGAGGTTAAAGACATGAAAATAATGTTCAATGAAATGGAAATTGAGGTAAATGATTATGAACGTGAGCTTAAAAGTAATGAGATTGAGAGGAAGAATCTACATATCTTAAATGATAACTTGATTTCTAGATGCGTTGCTCAGGATGTATTCTATACTATTACAAATTATTCTATTACTGATTCTCAATTTCATGAATTATCTGTTGCCCTGAAAGTTTCCCATGATCGTGTCATTGAGCTTGAAACCACAAATTCAAAATTGCATGATAAAATTGAACAGGATGATCATGATAACTTGGTCAAACATTTTTCTAAATTGGAAGTTGAACATCTTGCTTTGCAATTAAAATATCAACATCTCAAAGAAAATGTTAAAACCTCAAATGACAAGACATCCTCGGATGCTCCTGAGTTTGATGCAGTTTTTGAAATTAGCAAACGTGATGAACAGATTCGAGCTCATTGTAACACGATCAAAAGATTGAAAACCCAAATTTCAAAACTAAAGTGTGAAAAGAATGATGTGACTGGCTCCCAAGTGCCTCCTCCTTTAGATTCTCAGAATTCTCAAAACTTTCATCTTCAAAACATCATTAATGCACTACAACAAGAAAATGAGGCTTTTCAAGCAGAGAATGAAAAAGTTAAACATCATTTCAAAGAGTTATATGAATTAATTAAGGTCACTCGTGACAAAAACAACGAAAAGATAACTTCTTTGCAAAATGAGATTAAGAATCTGAAGAGTTAGGTAAAAGGGAAAATTCCAATCACCAGTGGTGAGAATGTTACACCAAAGGTACCTGCTTGTACTAAATATGCTTTGTCTATAAAGTATGTTCCCTCTCATCTTAGGAACAATGATCTTGCAATTCAAACGTATTTCTCATACCTTAAGGATAGTCTAGAATGTCTCCGTGAGATTGTAGAAGAGGATAAGATAGAGAAACCACTTGATAATGCGATTGGACATGCATGCTTATATGCCAAACGATCTCAGGAACTTTTAGAATGCTTGATTACAATATGTCCTAAATCTGGTACTAGGAAAGATAGTGTCGTTATGCCTTGTTCTATGCCTAAAGTCAAGCATGTGACCCTTGATATGCCTTGTTCCATGTCGAAATTCAAGCAAGTGACCTTTGATGTGCCTCGTAGAACTTTAGATCCCAACACTTCTAGACCAAGAATGCAGAAAGTAGCAAAACCAACTAATGCTCCCATCATTCCCTCTACAGGAGTAATCAGTGACACTAAGGCAAGCGGGTCAAAGCCTCCAGGCAATACAAAGCAAGATAGGACCTCGCAAGCTAAAAGTGTTCAATGGAAGAAAGTAGAAGATCACCCTAGGTACAATAAGTTTATGTTAAATAAGACGAATCGTGTTGATTCTAGTATTAGCTATAAGCGTACTGTAATTAATTTGAATTCTGCTACTATTTGCAAAACATGTAATGAATGCTTGGTTTCTGGTATGAATCATGAATGTGTTGTGAATGATTTGAGAAATGATGTTAAATCTCTGGTCCAAAATGTTAACATTAGAAAACAGGTTAAGGATGTCAGAAAACCAAGGTGGAAGAAGGTTAGAAAACATTGGAAACCAACAGGAAGAAAATTTAGTAATGTAGGTTATCAATGGATACCTACTGGCCGTAAATTCAATCTAAATGAGTTGTGCACTAAATTATCCTGATCAATGCCCATTAGGAAATGGATGCCCACTGGTAGAGTCATACCTTTAAGAAGTGAACACACTTTGAATAGATCTACTGTCACTACTAGTCATGCATCTACCTCTAATGATATCATTGATTCTGCTTTTGATGTGGGTGTTCCAATCACTTTTACTAACCAAGTGGAACCCATTCTCGCATGAGGATCCAAATTATCCAGTCATCCATACTTGTCTGTGTTCAACTGCAGGTCGTACAAATCGTTCTGTGGTATTTGGACTCAGGCTGTTCCAAGCATATGACTGGAGATCGCTCGCGGCTCATGAACTTCGTGAGTAAATTCATCGGGACTGTTAGATTCAGGAACGACCACTTTGGAGCAATTATGGGTTACGGAGATTATGTAGTTGGTGACAGTGTAATCTCACGGGTATATTATGTTGAAGTTCTTGGTCATAATCTATTTTTTTGTTGGTCAATTCTGTGATTCTGATCTAGAAGTGGCCTTTAGAAAACATACTTGCTTCGTTAGAGAACTAGATGGTGTTGAACTTCTAAAGGGAACTCGTGGAACTAATCTGTACACCATGTTGGAATCACTCCTAAACTATATTTCAAGTGTTAGTAATTAATATGTAATAGTTAGCTTAATATGGCTTTTATGTTAGTAATCATGCCAAAGCTTATGTAGAAATCCCATGAGCCTTGGCCCAAGCCCATAAAGGAAAGGAAGGGAACTTGCATGTTGCCCTAGTTCCTTCTTATAAATAATGCTTGTAAACCCTCACTTGAGGGTTGGTTGTTCAATTCACTCATTCACTTTAGACATAACCTTTCTAAGTATCATATGTGTGTGTGTTTGTTATTGTTCATCCGATCACTTCTCTTCTATTTCTTATATTGATGCTTGTGTTATAAATATAGGAACCTAACAGTGGTATCAATCGCCAAATAGTTGGGTGAAAAGCTTTTGTTTTTGAAGTTATTTGGTTTTACTCGTAACACGGGTTACAAACTTTTCACGCTTAAAAATTCAATTTTTTACATTTTTCAATCCAAGATTCTTGTACTTTCAAAGCTTTTAGGTGTTAAAATTTCAGTTCTAAGCAAAAAGTTTCAAACTTTACGTGTAATTCTTCGTTTTTAAGCTTGGTTTCATACGTGGGTTTATTTCTACGCATAAGGTGTTTAGAAGTTTTGGATCATCAAGTTTCACACTTTTGTGTTATATTGGTGATATTGAAGTTGTTTCATCACAGAAATCTGGTTTAGAATCACTTTTGGCTAAGAATCCGTTTTGGTTACATTTTACGCGTAACGCATAAGATTTCCTTGGTTTGATCTTCAGTTTTCGTGGTTTACTCAGTGTTTTCTTGCTTGGATAAGCCTGAAAACACTTCGACTTTGGATATCGTTTACACTGTGATAGTGTAAAGGACTTTTTTGGGCAAAACCCTAACTTTACGCATAAGCTTAAACTTACGCGTAGAACAACTTATGCGTAGAACTCTTTACGCCTAAGATTTTTCTTACGCCTAAGCCTTGTCTTACGCATAATTTTTCTACGCCTAACTTTCAGGTTACGCATAATCTTAGTGTTTCTCAATTCTTATGCGTAAGCTAATCCTACGCGTAAATATCACTTTTACGCATAAGTTTGGTGTTTTTATGCATAAGCATTACTTTGCCTTAACGTGTTTTTTACGCCTAAGGATACTTCATCAATAACGTTTCATTCGACTACAAAGATCCATTTAACAACACAAGTTTTCAACATGTCTCAACCACCATACTCTAACTACTTTCCTTACACGTATAATCAACAACAACAACAACAACAACAACTAAGTTCACAACATCAACAATTCAATCAACAACAACAAATTTATCAAAAACAATTCAACCAACAACATTATCCACAACAAGGAGCAATTCCACCTCAAATGGTTCAACCACCACCTAGTCTTCAAGTACAACCTTACACAAACGTTTAAAATCAACATCCATCCAGGAATACTATGAAGGAACCGACTTGGTTTGCAAAGATGTGTGAAGCGTTAAGTAGCCAACAATCCATTCATGAGGCAGGATCACTTGATAGACCTCCAATGCTCACTCCCGGAAACTATGATCAATGGGTGATTAGGTTCTTTAGGTTTTGTGATCTAAAGAAGCCACATGGAAAGTTCTTAAAGAAGGTCATCTTGGAAGGTCCATTTCAGATGCCTATTCTCGTTACACCCGGAGATCCAAATGCTATTCCACCAAGAGATGATCTCACAAACATTGCAACTGTCGCTGACCTTTCTGGTGATGAACTTCTAGACTACGAAGCTGATGAGCTAGCAATGCAATATATCCTTTTAGGATTACCCAATCCAATCCTTCGAAGTATTGATGCTTAAAAGACTACAAAAAAGATGTGGGAACATATTTATATTCTTATGGAAGGCACTGAACTCAATCAAGAGGATATAGAATCCAAAATTTACTTGGCTTATGAACACTTCATGATTGAACCAGGAGAGACATTAGAGTCTTATCATCATTGATTCTCAGACATCATCAATGACTTAAATAAACACAACATCATCATGCCAAGAGTTGCAGTCAATACTAAGTTCCTAAGTAGTCTTGGTCCTGAGTGGGAAAAATATGTGATTTTCATCCGTCAAGCGAAAAATCTTCATCATGCTACTTACGGATTGTTGTACGACTATTTGAAGCCCCACCAAAAAGAAGTTGACAAAGAAAGGACTATCCGTGGAATCTCGGCCCCACCGTCACTTCCGGACAATCAACAACTTGCTTTGTGGGCTCAAACTAGTTATCCTTCTCAACCTGCTCCTCAACCCGCTCCTCAACCAAGTGCAATAATTACACTATATGATCCTTCACAGCAACAATCTCAACAAACTCAATTGGTTCCATACAACAACAACAATGATCAAGCACTTTACAGTGAAGCTAATGAGGACTCTGAAGCTTTCGATGCATTGCAACAAGGATTTGTTATGATTGCCAAAGCCTTCGGCCGGTACACAAACAAATCCAACAATCGCATTCGCTCCTCATCAAACACAAGGAATCAGGCTGTTGTGAACAATGGACGTGTTGAAGTTCAGAATCGTGGTTATGGTCTTCAGATGGGAGGAGGTCAAGGGTTTAATTCTATGGGAAGGAATAACATGGGTGCTCCACAACAGAGAGCTCAAGTGTTTGAACAGGGGAATGCTCAGAATGGGATGAATTGTCTTCGCTGCTACAACTTTAATGAGAAGGGTCACCTGGCTTATGCATGCCCAAAGCTGAGGACTAGAGGCAGTGCTTATCACAAGGAGGCTTTACTTTTGGATCTTAAGGATGAAGCTGGTGGAACTCTCACAAACAAAGAACAGAGCTTTATGGCAGATGCAGACTCAGATGATGATATGGAAGACTTGCAGGCTAATGCAGCAGTAATGTTGATGGCACAAATGCAAGCTCTCCACATGAGTGACACAGGCCCAGTGTATGACACTGATGGCTTGTCTCAGGTACCCGAACAAACCATATTCATCACTGATCTAATATCTCAGCCAACATCTGAATCCGACGAGACTCAGAATGTTCAACATGAGCCGTCTACATCTCATTCTGACCATTCTCAACTAGACCCCATAGTTACATTTGACGATCAAGATGACCTTATGGTTACCTTTGATACTCAAATTGACTCCGTGGTTATACTTGAAGATCTGAATAATGATTATGTTGTGACTCACGTTGAACACGCTAAACCTTTGCCTAATCCAGATATTGACCTCTTACTTAAAGATTATCAATCCCAAATGGATGAATGTCGTTCATTAAATCAGCAATTACACAGTAAAAATGCACTGTTAACCAGGGATATTGAATGCTTAAAACGGCAACTCAATTTTTTCAAAACTCAAGAAAAACGTGAAAAAGGTTTTGAAGTCGCTTTTGCTAAATCACACCAAAACGAAAAATCTTTAGAATGACAGATTCGTGATCTAGCCACATCGAAGAATGCTTTGTTGTCTCAAATAGAACAACTGAAACATGAACATACAAAACAACTTAACGCTCTTACTTTGGAAAATCAAAAAGCCAAAGCTGAGTTGTTAAATTGTCAAAAACAGTTCTCTGCATACAAAAAGCATTCAACGAAACGAATAGATGACCATCTTGAAGAAATTATCAGCTTACAAAACAAACTCAAAGAGTTTTGAAATGTTGTTTACAAACATGGTGAGTCAATCACAACTATTCAAAAGTTTACTTTAAAACCCAATCCACATGGATATGGACCGAATCTTGCTGATTACAAACTAAAGCTTTCAACCAAAGCATACAAATAAAATCCTGAAGTTTCCAGTGCAGAATACAAAATTGATGACTCTGTTATGATTGTTGTTGAATATCATCGTCAAGAGGAATTAGATGCAGGAGATGAGAGTCGATCAAAATTAGAAAATGTTGTTTATAACAAACCATTTAACTATTCAAAAGCCGTCACTTTCGTCACACAAAAGGATTCTTCTAACACACCTAGGATTATCACAAATACGTCTGAGTCTTCTAATGTTGCTCCCCAACCAAATTATGCACAAATTTATGGTCCTTTACCTTCAATTAGTGAAGTAAATTCAAAACCCGAAAATCGTCAAATTCTTAGATATTTTGACATTTTTACTTCTGACCTCAAACTTTTAGAACGTGAGATTGAATTTCATTCTGAAATAAAAGTTGAACATTTTCAATCGCCTCAGGCGCGAGAACAAAGAGATATTTTTCAGAAAAGAATTTTACCACATGTTAAAAATTTGAAAAATTATGCATTGTATTGGGAAAGGGAATTTCATAAGGAACTTGGATTGATGAAAATCGTTTTCGAGAAAATAGAAACATCTATTTCTAATACAAAATGTAAAAAGAAAATGTTACGAAAAGATGTTGATCGACTCTTGGAAGATGTTATCTGTGCTGATATCCATAATGTTGTGTTGTTGCATTCTTTGTCATATGCATTTGATTATATCTCTGCTGATACTGTTGATTCTGTTGAAATTGTTGAGAATACTGATACTGGGTCACAAATCAAGTTTTTAAACGATGAAAATGAACGTTTATTAAACGAACTTTCAAACGCAAAACGTCGTCTTCAATGGTGTCAAAAAGATTGTCATAATCGTGAACTCGCTTTGCAAAACAAGATCAACCAGTTGCATACCCAAACATTTTTTTCCTAAACTTGAGCAACTGGATGAACAAAATGTGTCTTTGAAGTGTCAAATCTCAAAATATGAACAAGAAATTTCAAAAGTGAAAAAGGAATATAGCGTCATATTTGATTTACTCAAAAAGACTCGCGCTAAAGCGTCACAAGATGTTAATAATCATCTGGCAAATACCAAAGATGTTTTACGACGAGAAGGACTCACTCGTTCTGAAAATCTAGATTTGTTACACAAAATCCATGATCTTAAGGCAGAGTTGGTGCTATTTAAGCAAGATAAGAATAGTAACACAACTGTAAATGCACCAAAACCGATTCAACATGACTCTAGAACATCTAATGACAAAACACAAGAAACTAACGTGCTTCCCTCTACTGAAACAGGAATAGTTGCCTCTTTTCCCAACGTCCGTACTTCAGAGCCTAGGAGCAATACAAGGAAGAATATGAAGTTGCAACCTAAGAAAAGATCAATAAAGAATGCTGAAGTAGAAGAACACCCTAGGACTTTGAATAAGACCCATGTTGCACCCACTTTAGATATTGCGTCTGAAAAATGTAATGGAAAAAGTGTTGTAACGAATGCTGAACCTTTAAGTACTTTTGATATTCAGTCTGAAGCTTCTTGTGTTATTTGTCGTAAAAGTATGTTTTCTGATTGTCATGATAAATGTGTTGCTAAAGTTATCTTGTCTCGTTTAAGGAATCCTATGAAACGGAATACCTCTAGGCCCACTAATGCTTCTAAGTCTGTGCTTGGTAAACCGCCCTCTTTAGATTCTAAGAAACGCATTGATGTTCTCGTAGTTCCAGTATCACCTCCAAGGAATGTAGTACCACCTAGTGCATTCACTAAGATTAAAGCAAAGACTAGTTGGAGATGGCAGAAATGGATACATAATACACTAGGATTTAAATGGATGCCTAAAATCATTGATGTGTGTATTTCTACTATAACTGCTTCGGAACCCTCTAACACTTCGGGGTCCACATCTATTTCTATTCCATCTGTGTCGTCTGTATGTGGAATGCAGGTGATACAGATCATCCTTTGGATTGTTGATAGCGGATGTTCCCGACACATGACATGCAATCTCAAACTGTTATAAAACTTTATTGCAAAGTTCATTGGCACTGTCCGATTCGAGAATGATCACTTCGCAGCTATCATGGGCTACGGAGATTACATCAATGGAAACATCAAAATTAGCAGGGTTTATTATGTGGAAGGTCTCGGTCACAATCTGTTTTCTGTTGGTCAATTCTGTGATGGAGATTTGGAAGTTGCTTTTCGGGAGAAAACTTGTTTCATTCGTGATTTACAAGGAAACGATCTTATGTGTGGCTCTCTCAATTCTAGTCTGTACACAATCTCAATGCAAGACATGGTTGCTTCATCTCCCTTTTGTCTACTTTCAAAGGCAACATCAACAAAATCTTGGCTATGGCACCATCGTCTCTCACATTTAAACTTTCAAACCATAACCAACCTTGCTCGATACAAACTTGTTGAAGGTCTCCCGAGATTCTGATATTCTAAAGATCACCTTTGCTCAGCTTGTGAACAAGGGAAAAGCACTCGTGCTCATTTTCCTTCAAAGGTGGAACACAGCTCTCAGCATGTGCTTCATCTTCTTCACATGGATTTGTGTGGCCCGATGCGTGTGTAAATGATTAATGGCAAACACTACATTTTGGTAATTGTCGATGACTACTCAAGATGGACTTGGGTCTACTTTCTTCGAAGTAAAGATCAAGCTCCACAGATGATCATCACGTTTCTCACAAAAATTCAAGTTCAGCTCCGGAACACAGTTAGAAAAATCTGAACAGACAAAGGAACTGAATTTGTGAATCAAACTCTTCGTGCATTTTATGAGAAAGTGGGAATTGAGCATCAAACATCTATTGCACGTACACCAGAACAAAACGGAGTTGTTGAAAGACTAAACTGCACGTTAGTGGAAGCTGCAAGAATGATGTTAATTAATGCTAAACTTCCAGATTACTTATGGGATGAAGCCGTGTCAACTGCATGCTACACTCAGAATCGCTCAATGATTACCAAGCGCCACAACAAAACACCTTATGAGCTTATCCACAACCATAAACCAAACCTCAAACACTTTCATGTATTTGGATCCCTTTGTTATCCGAATAATGATCATGATGACTTTGGTAAGCTCAAAGCCAAAGCTGACATTGGAGTCTTTATAGGATATTGTGAAAATTATAAGGGTTTCCGGATCTAGAATCGTCGTACAAAGCAAGTTATGGAAACGATTCATGCAAATTTCGATGAGCTTACTGCAATGGCTTCTGAGCATAACAGCTTGGAACCCGGTCACAACCGTTTAAACTTTCCCCAAACCCCATCTTCAGCTGAATCAAGCCCCCAGCTTACTCGTCAACAAATGGAAAAGCTATTTGCTCCTCTGTTTAGTGATGATATTGAGGAACGTGCTCCAGGTGTACCCAATGTTTCCGCTGCTCAACCTGATCATGTTCCAATACCTGATACACCTGCTACAACAACTACTGTTGAAGAAGCACCACCAGTTGACTCTACAACAACAGTTGAACAAACTGCTTCCAACGACGCTGAACTAGCTGATGATGTTCTAAACAATGAAGTACCCCCACCTGCAGATTTTGATCCAAATGCGTTCTTTAATCCGTTTGCTAATGAAACTGCTGCACCTGATGTTGCGGAATCATCTACAAGCCATTTGAATCCTCCAAATCTGCACAATGTATACCAACTTCAACCCTCTACACATCGTTGGACAAAAGACCATCCTCTTGAGAATATTATTGGTAACCCGAATCAACCAGTAGTAACTAGACAACGTCTTTACACAGATGGTGAACATTGCATTTATGCACTCACTGTCTGCCAATCTGAACCTAAAAACATTAAAGACGCAATGACCAAAGACAACTGGATTGAATCCATGCAGGAAGAAATCAACCAGTTTAAACGTCTTGAAGTATGGGAACTGGTTGAAAGACCAACAGGGGTCTACGTCATTGGTCTCAAATGGATTTGGAAAAACAAATTGGATGCTGAAGGGAACGTAATCAGAAATAAGTCACGTCTGGTGGCTAAGGGTTATAGACAGGAAGAGGGTATTGACTTTGAAGAATCATTCGCTCCGGTTGCTCGTCTTGAGGCTGTTCGGATATTTCTGGCGTTCTCGGCTCATATGAATATAACGGTCTTTCAGATGGACGTCAAAACTGCTTTTCTGAATGGTCAACTGAAAGAAACAGTCTATGTCAGCCAGCCAGAAGGATTCGTTGATCCAGAGTTCCCGAACCACGTTTACAAACTGAACAAAGCTCTGTACGGACTCAAACAATCTCCAAGGGCGTGGTACGATAAGTTATCATCCTTCCTTATTGCCAATAAATTCACCAAAGGTTCGGTCGATCCTACACTTTTCATATAATATCACGGGGCTCACATCTTAATCGTTCAAATCTATGTGGATGACATCATTTTTGGGTCAACACATTTAAAATACTCAAATGCTTTTGCAAAACTAATGACAAAACATTTTGAAATGTCAATGATGGGTGAACTCACATTCTTTCTCAGAATGCAAGTTCATCAATCACCCCGTGGTATTTTCTTGAGTCAGTCCAAATATGCCCTTGAACTTCTTAACAAATTTGGAATGCAAAACTGTGACACCTATGCCACACCAATGGCTCATACCAAGAAGCTAGATGCTGATTTACATGGGAAATTGGTGGACCCTACCAAATACCGTAGTATCATTGGGTCTCTCATGTATCTAACAGCTAGCAGGCCTGATATTGTGTTTGCCGTATATCTTTGCTCCCGTTATCAGTCGAGACCAACTGAAACTCACCTCTCAGAGGCTAAAAGAATCCTCCGATACATCAAGGGAACCATTAACTTAGGGATCTGGTATCCGAAGGATTCTGGTTTTGAACTAATAGCTTTTTCAGACGCTGATCACGCATGATGCTTAGACTCACGGAAAAGTACTTCAGGAGCATTACAATTTCTTGGTGATAAAATGGTTTCATGGCAATCGAAGAAGCAGGATTGTACGTCGCTGTCCTCAACAAAAGCAGAATATGTAGCCATGTCGGCGTGTTGTGCTCAAGTCATTTGGATGCGAACACAACTCAAAGACTATGGTTACGTATTTGACAAAATCCCGATGTACTGCGACAATCGAAGTGCTATTGCAATCTCCTGCAACTCTGTTCAACATTCTAAATCAAAGCACATCGATCTTCGATATCATTTCATCAAGGAGCACATGGAAAAGGGTACTGTTGAATTATACTTTGTGGGTACTGAATACCAATTGGCAGATCTCCTCACCAAAGCCTTGGCTCCTGCTAGGTTTAATGAGTTGGTCCACCGGATTGGTATGCGGTGTTTGACTCCAGAGGAACTGGATGAACTTTTAAAACATTCTTAAAACCAGTCAAACACCAACACCTCTTTTGTAAATATTTTTCAAAAACAAAATACAAAAATATAAAATCTGATGAAACAACAAAAATATTCTTCTATCTATATTTCTTTTAACATGGCAAGTACAAATCTTCCGTCAACACTCTAATCTTTCAAAATTCAGTATTTTTTCGATCAAGTGTTGAGGGGGAGAAAGCAAATATTTTTCGGTTTCATAAAACCTTGTACTTGCATGTTACCTCATCCCGGTTGTTTCTTTATTAATGGTGGTCACATTTCTGGTTTACTGACACTCCTCGAAATAAATTTATAAAATTTCATTATTTCTTAAGTCGAGGAGGAGTGTCGTCAAGTTTCTTTCCATAAAAATCTTTTGTTTGGTAACCAAAAGGGAAGTTATGGGCATCGGTTGTAAATGGTTAAGGTAGAGGGACTAAAACTGTCAAAAGCTCATATTCCTTTTAAACAAAACACCTCAACGAACATTAACTCTTCTCATTTATTACTCAACCACCCAATCTTACGCCTAAAAATCCATCTACAAATCCGTGTACTTGATCTTCATTTTGTAAGTGTTTCTGTGTTTTTAACAAGATTTTAAACAAAGGTTTTGAGTCGTTTTAAAAACTAACGGTTAAATCTTAACCTAGGAATATTTTGTGTTCTACGCATAAGCGTATGAACACCTAATCAAGTGTGAGTGTTTGTGGTTGAAATGGTAGTGTCAAAAAGTTTGTATAATCTCTATGATACCATTTTTATCATCAAAACTCACACAGATACACGAATTGAATGAGAATGATATTTAGGGTTTATGCGTAAGTTTGGGGATTTTCAAATGTGAATGTTTCTGGTTAAAAAGATAGTTAAGTGATGTTGTTTACATGATGAATTAACCAAATCTAGGGCTAGAACTTACCCAGAAACACTAACTGCGTTCATATTGAAAGGTAGGGTTTATGTTCTTAGCATTTGGGTACTTTTGATCCACTTAGTTTTTGATGTTAAAACCTGCATAAATCAACTCACTAGCCTTCTTAGACATACCAGAAAAAGTTTGGTACATTCCTATGGCTAGAACTCTTACACGTAGAAATTGAGCTTTAGGGTTTAAAACCTACGCGTAAATCTGTTTCTACGCATAACTGTTTGATTGAGTATTCGTGCTTAAAACTGATAAGGATTGAATGTAGGTGTTAATATTGGTGTTATGATGAATTTATTTCAGGTTTCTACGCGTGAATAATTCAGAATCAAGGTTACTTGAACATCTACGCATAAGGATCACCTTACGCGTAGAATGTTATGCGTAAGAGAAATCTTACGCGTAACCTTTACGCGTAAGGTTCTACAATGGGGACTACGCATATCCTGTGAAGGATATGCGTAAACAGTAACCTCTACGCATAAGGTTCACTCTTACGAGTAAGCCTTACGCGTAAGGTTCCTTATACGCTTATGCGTAAGCTTTACGCCTAAGGCCCTCTTTTCCTACGCGTAATATTTCTTACGCGTAAGTCAAGAACCTACGCATAAGCTTACGTTTACGCGTATAATCACTCCTGTTTACGCATAAGCTTGCAAAATCTACGCCTAAGCCTAGTTTTAACCAAAATTATGAATTGTTACGCGTGCAAACTTGTAAAAAATAAATCATAACGCCACGAAACCAAAATGTCACTAATAAGCTTAAATGTTTAATAAGTTGTTAAAAATAAGTGAAAACTTGGACTTTAAAACTCAAAGTTAACCAACTCACGAAACTTATCACGACGTCTTTGGACTATTGGACTAACAAGTGACATTGGACTCGTAACAATCATCGACATATCACATTCAAATAATTAGACAATAAAATCAACTATAGACTAACGTAATATCTTTCGATATGTTGGTTCTTTTGGCTAAATATCTTTCAGATCACGACATGGAAGCTCAAATGCATAATGTGGAAGCACCAAACGTTCTCACTATTGAAGATATCTTCCCTCATGGCTATCCAATGAATATCGGAAAGAATAACCTCAAAGTTGATTTTGGTAGCTTCTATTGTTCTGAATCTTCGTGTCAAATAGCGGTGGATATTCTGAAGACTCACCCCTATCAGAACATGCTCACCAACTCTGCTACAGTGCCGGAGATCTACATTCACCAATTCTGGCATACAATACGAAAGATCAAAGGTCAAAATGTTGTAACGGTGACGCTCAACCACAAACAAGTCACCATCACACCAGCAGATTTGAGGGCTATTCTTCTTGTTCCCGTCATCGAACCTACTGAATACAATGCCACTCCAACTGAAGATGTAGTTCTCAAGTTCATGGTTGACATCGGCTATGATGAAGCTACCGGGGTTATCACAAAGCACTCATATGTTGATCTAAAGAACATACCCCAGCCATGGAGAACCCTCTGCATCATGATTGCAAAATCCGTTTCTGGACGTGATAGTGGTCATGAGCATCCCAAGCTCATGGAACTACAGATATTTTGGGCATTGGTCAACATGAAACACATTGAAGTCGAAGCTCTGATATGGGACGACATGATGACTTACCTTAAAAAGCTTGGCACCAAAATCCTGTATATCAAATACACCAAACTGTTGATCCAGAGAGCTCTAGGGTATAATCCTGATATTCCCTTGAGACTCGATGACCCCAAACAACACTCCGCGTTGTATGAGCCCACACTCACTGTCAGATTTAAGGACTCGACAACAAAGAAACAAGGTGCAATGTTGCCAGATCATCTTCTTTCTGATGACATCAAACAATTGTATTCGTACAAAAGATATCTGGTAGCAGTTGATGAAGGCAAAGTAGGTTTCCTTGATGAAAAATCTTCCGGTACACCGACTAGGAAAACTAGGAGAGGCAGTGCAGGAAGTGTTACAAGCACTGAGAGTCAGAGGAAGTTTCCTAAGAGGTCACATACTCTCAAAAGGAAAATTCCATCTAAAGAGGACATCCCAATTCCCAAGCCTGAACTGCAACAAAAGCTAGTGGATGAAAGCTCTGAGGAAACTGAATCAGACGAAGAGGTCATCTACTCTGAAACTCCAACCGATGACACTCAAACAGTAGCAAAACCTCTCAGTCCAAAAGCTGATAAAGGAAAAGGGAAAACTCCAGTGCTTGAGCATGAAAAGGAAAGCTCGGAAGAAGAACCACTTGATGAAGACAAAGAGTATAGGAAACAATTGAAGAACCTCAGACTCAAACATCTTGCCAAAGAGTTCGAACTGCAACAAAATCGTGGCCCCGGAGGGTCAAGTGGTGGTGCACAATCTACACCAGTTTCTGATGCGGTTAATCAACCCGATAAGGGAACTGGTACCACTATCCACGAACAACAACAAAGGCAGATTGAGGATTCTATCAATTATGACTTTGAGGATCCAGAAAGAGAGAAGTCCGAGAAGATTTCTGATGAAGATGCTGCTACTAATGAAGCTCAAGCTAAAGAAGATGAAGAAGCCAGGATCAAGGCTGAAGAATTGGCTAAGTCTGGACAAGATGACGAAGTTGATTATGATGATTTTCTCCTTGATAGCCCAGCACGCTCCAAGGAAGAAACATCTGAGCCACCAAAAGACCCTGAGTCTCCTCATGTCTCATCATCATCAGACTCGTCTTCTCACTCTTCACTTCCACCATCCAAAGGCACAACCAGATCCACATCCAAGTCAGTGAAGAAACCAACAGACTCTTGGATATCCCGAGCTAAGACAAAAATTGTCAAAGCTATCTAGCAAGTCAAGAAGAAAGACGTGATCAACAAAAAGCTGAATCAACTGGCTGACAGAATCAACTATCTTCAAGACGGGACAAACGAGATGTTGAAAGAAAGGGAGCAAATCCAGGAGCTTCTCAAAGGATATTTCCAAAGGGAAATGGAGAAGACGGCTAGAGAATTTACTCACAAATTTTTTCTCGACACTGTTCCTAGAGTTACAAGGGAGATGTTCACCAGACAACTCTATCCAAATCTCATGAAATTGGTCAAGCAAACAATGCAATCCACCCCGGTAACAATGACGATCAATCCAATTGAGCCTGCAGTTCTCTCTGATGCAGAGTTGATTTCCAAGCTGGTACTACAATTGTCTCAGCGATCTGCAACTTTCACCTCTGATGAAAGTAAACTATTTGAGGCATTACTGGAATATCAACTCAAGACTTCATGCAAGGAGCAAGCTGAAAGGCCTAAGCGTCCAAGAGACGATGATGATAAGGATAAGGACAAAGATACAGAGCCTAAATGTCCGAAGAAAACTGGTGAATCATCCTCCATGCCACCACCACCCCAAAGGACTCCAACTGACATACGATACCCTCCACATTCTTCTGCTAATAAACCTTAGGACTCTGAATTACCACCCTCCACAGAGAAAACCGGTGATCATTTTGAATACACTGGTGGTGACGATGAGGAAGTCCATGAGCCCCAACAACAACCCACCTCTCCCGACACAACAAAGAAACCAGCATCCTCATCTAGGCCCAAGAAGAAGAAGAAGACAGCTAAGGCTGATGTCGTCTCATGGCTAGACGAAGATGACACCGAATATGATTGGTTTTCTACACTTGTTGATGCTACTCCCTCCCCACCTGAAGGTCATGATATGGTAGAAGGTCGAACATTGGAGCATGCTAAGTTACTTCAAGAAAAGTTTCGGGTGAAAAAGATGACCAAGTCAGAGTTAAAACGCATCAAGAATGAAGCTTTTCAATTGCTCAAAGACAACTCGGAAAGTGCTATCGAAGTTGAATACCATCTTGAAAAAATAGCACGAACCATGTCTAACAACATTGATTGGCTCAACCCTAAAGCAAACATTGATTTCACCAGAAAAGACAAGGCTCCATATTACACCGACTGGACCAGACCTCTCCCTACGATTGGCCAACCAGATCAACCAAAGATTCCATTTCGCTACTTCTTCAACAAAGACATGGAATTTCTTCTACATGGTAGCGATCTGTCAAAGAAATACGCTACATCACTGACACTTCCGTTCCCGGCAGCCATATATTTCAACTGCATAGCCATCGAAGAAAAAGCTTCTCTCATGTTTGCTAACAGCGTGGAGAAGTATGACATTGATGCGATGTATGGGATTCACCCTTGGCCTAAACGCCGAAGAATCTTCTACAAAAGCTGCCAGGTTCAAAAGTCTACACATGAAGTGTTTAGTGATAAAGGGATCGTTGCTGTTAAGCATGTAACTCTCGCGTCTAAATGGGACTACACATTTCTCAAGACAATCGTGGTCAAGAGACAAGACGAAGAGGACTATGTTTTCTGTGAAGCGGACTTTCAGAATTTGTCTCTCAACGACATTGAAGATTTGTATCTTGCCAAGGTACAGGGAAGAATGAGACAATTCTAGGCTGAAATCCAACGTGAATACATCAAGTTCGTGCTTATCTTCATCAGAAGTATAGTGATCCAGGAACGTGTAGAAGACTTGCAACTTGCCGTGGAATCGTATCAGACACGTGTCAACCTCACCAGACCTCAGCTAGACATTCCTGACATCAACCACCTTCCTCAATACACTCTCATCAGCAAACCTTTTGGCGTAGTCTACCGCAGTGAACTACACCGCAACTGCTTGATGGCGTGTAATGAGCTTCATAAGTTTGGGGATCATACACTGAAGAAAGTCAGGGATGGGTTAGCTTATCGGTTAAAGGAGATACATGAAGGCATTGGGTTGAAGAAGAGATGGAATTCGAAGGAGAAAAGGGATGTTAAGAGGATCATCACTCGCATCGATGAAAGGTTGTACAGAAGGGACCAGTTCAGAACTTTGGAGAGCTTCATAGGTGGTCATCCCAAGATTTCTCTCACAGGCTATCAACCCCCAGTTCGCATTCCTGGAGTTATTGCTGGAGTACCTGAATCCCTTGGTACCCCTTAAGTTGTTTCATTTTCTATATTGATGTGTGATTTTTTAATGACAATGGCTTGTGCACACATAACAGTGTACAACCCATTCTTGTAATGAAAGGACCCTGTGGTACGCTTCAGTGCCACAATCCTTATAAAAGGAGAGAAAGCTTCTTACTTTTGAGTAAAACTTATCAAAACTTTCACTTTTCAAAGTTTTGCTCAAAAGGACAAGTACTTCCCCTTATGATTTTCAAAACCTCCAAAAGTTTATATCACTTGTTGAGGGGGAGTATTTGATTAAAAACTTTGTTCACGAATTGTTCTTCGTGATAATCTTCCCACAAAACTCGAAATGGTCATACTCGATATCAAAATTTCGTCAAAAATAACATTTATATGCCATTTTTGAGGGGGAGAAAAATTATGTGATAAGAAATATGTTGTGAATTGCTATTTGAATCCTCGTGTGAAAAGACTTCAACCCATGAATTGACGGGATCTGAACAGTCATACATTAAAAAGATTTGTTTTCCAAGACTTATCCAAGTAAATTGTACCTATTCGAGAAGCTCTTGATAGACATGAACTTTGACGGGTTTGACAACCTTTCGAGGTTTGTCCACACCTTCAAGGTAGTTATTAGAGCTAGTTGTCACCTAAAAGCTGACAATGTAACTCTTTAACTATGAAACGTAACCGTGTCTCGCGAGGGATTGTCTATCTTGAGTCGATCAATTCAAAAAGTGCGCGCTCTTCTCTCACCATGCAAATTTCTGTCAAAACACTTAAGCATGTGTGGAGGGGGAGTATTTCTGCAAAATAAAACTCTCGAAGTGTTTCAAATTGTTTCTTATTCATAAACACTTTGAGAAATTTTCAAGAAATCGGTTTTATGGCAATGGAGTTATAAGGTGACTAAGGTTAGTAATAACCGTCCTATGATCTGCCAGAGCCGGAGGGATCTACCCAAGGACACTACTAATAGTTAGAATTAGAAGTCCTTAGGTATGATTATAAAAAGGAGAAAATGAGAATCGGAGAAAGAAGGAGTTGAAGAATTAAAAAGAAAAGCAAAGAAAAGGGTGAAAAGAAATAGCCCTCCAGATTATTCAACTTAGGGCAGACACCAGGTTCAATTCATATGCTACTGGTTGTCACTTGATGATGCCGGTATTGAAGATTAAAGTCGTCATGGACCCAGTGACGCATGCACTAAACCTTCTTAGCGACTCAAGTTTCTCTCAACAGAAGCTTGTTTCATTCTCACAGGGAACCCTACGTAAACTATCAGCTTTTTCTTAGAGATTGCTGGTATTAAAGAAGGAGACCCTCTCCCTAGTTTCTGCTCAGGAAAACCAAACTGCACTATTGAGTCTAGAGCCACGAGATTCATCAAAAGATCTCTTAGGTACACTTGACAATTCATCGCTTGTCGTTCAACAATAAGAACGCAAGTGATATATTATCGTGTCCTTCACAGATCTTAGCAATCTGTCGAGAACATTTATGAGAGGATCACATATGTGATCCTCAGTGATTGAATGGAAACTCCTGCCAGGGTCAACATCAAACAGCCCTGACAGCAGGTCACTTCGGTAACTCCCTGTGGATTACGCTTAGTGTGTCTCAAACGGTCTACAGTCGTGAGGTGATGCTTTGGTGTACCTCAGCGACTCATCTGAACTGTAGGTGTACTTCGGTACATCGCGTTATCTGACTTGTGGGACTCCAGTTCAGGAACAACCTTTGTGAGAATTAGAGTTGTGTTTTCACACTATCCTGTTAACACGCTCGAAGTTCAAACTTGTAAGTGCTGGAATCCGCTTATCACTAACCATTCTTATGTTTTTTTCTTATGGAAGCTCTGGAGCGGACTGATCGTGCAGATTCTTCACATGCTCATACCAACAACATCACTAATTGAAGTTCTCTCAAAAGGAAACACAAAGTCAGAATGATTCTTCCTCAAAGTCAAAGATTCTACAAAGTTTAAAGACTAAGAGAACTACATCAGTACTGAAATCCAACGTTAAAGAGCATGTGAGCATGTTGAAGAAAGACATGGAGACACTGGAGCAACGGAGCAGACTTGATGCAGACAATCACAACATACTATCACTACCATCACAAAGAACAAAGATCACAGAACAAAGAATATGATGACGTTATAGCAGAACTTTTCAAAGGAAACAATTTCTCTACACTGGGGAGATTGTTCGAATAGAGGCACTTCTTCTCACAAGAAAGAAGAATGTCAGAAGACGTCAAAGCTACTATTACATCAGCACTTACAACGTTTATATCATCAATCACTAACACTTAGGGGGAGATTGTTGGAATCACTCCTAAACTATATTTCAAGTGTTAGTAATTAATATGTAATAGTTAGCTTAATATGGCTTTTATGTTAGTAATCATGTCAAGGATTATGTAGAAAGCCCATGAGCCTTGGCCCAAGCCCATAAAGGAAAGGAAGGGAAATTGCATGTTGCCCTAGTTCCTTCCTATAAATAATGCTTGTAAACCCTCACTTGAGGGTTGGTTGTTCAATTCACTCATTCACTTTACGCATAACCTTTCTAAGTATCATACGTGTGTGTGTTTGTTATTGTTCATCCGATCACTTCTCTTATATTTCTTATATTGATGCTTGTGTTATAAATGTAGGAACCTAACACACCATCTCTATCGAAGACATGATGAAGTCTTCTCCAATTTGTTTGCTGTCAAAGGCTTCTAAAACAAAGTCATGGTTATGGCATCGTCGTCTCAATCACTTGAACTTCGGCACCATAAATGATCTTTCTAGAAAGGACCTTGTTAGAGGCTTACCCAGATTAAAGTATGAAAATGATCATCTTTGTTCAGCATGCCAATTGGGAAAAAGCAAGAAATACGCCCATAAACCCAAACCTGCTAACTCAGTTATGGAAGTTCTTCATACTCTTCATATGGACTTGTGCGGAGCCATGAGAGTGCAAAATATAAACGGGAAGAAATATGTGCTATTCGTGGTTGATGACTACTCTCGGTTTACTTGGGTTAAGTTTTTGAGGTCAAAGGATGAAACTACAGATGTCATCATCAAACTTATTAAACATCTGCAGGTTCGTCTTAATAAAACAGTCAGAATTATCAGGACAGACAATGGAACTGAGTTTGTTAACAAATAACTAAGTCAGTTTTATGAATGCATTAGAATCAGCCATCAAAGAAGTGTTCCACGTACTCCTCAACAAAATGGTGTAGTTGAAAGACGAAATCGGACTCTTGTCGAAGCTGCAAGGACTATGCTGATCTACTCAAAGGTTCCAATGTTTCTCTAGGCTGAAGCCATTGCCACTGCTTGCTACACCTTTCATGGAAAAACTCCTTACGAACTTGTCCACAACCAGAAACCAAATCTCTCCTTCCTTCGTGTATTTGGTGCATTATGTTATCCAATGAATGATGGTTAATATTTAGGAAAGCTGAGAGCTAAGGCAGACATAGGAGTTTTTGTTGGTTATGCACCAAACCGGAAGGGTTACCGAATCTACAATAAAAGAACCTGAGATATCATGGAAATAATTCACGTCTCGTTCGATGAGCTGTCTGAGCAAATGGCTCCTAGACAATCTAGTTCTGGACCCGCATCTCAACATTCATTAAGTAATCCCATTAGTTCTTCTCTTGTACAGAATCCCTCACCTGTAGTTCCATATGTACCTCCTTCTGAAGAAGATTTGAAGAAATTGTTTGATCCGATGTTTGATGAATACTATGAACCTCTTGTCAATGATCAATCTACACCATCAACAGTGGCGGCTCCTAATCCAGTCAACACAGATAATCCATCAGTTTTTGTGTCACTAAGTCAAGAAGCGCCTGCTGCAGATCACTCATCATCATCCTCAAATCCTCAATCCTCGAGTGTACATCATGGAAATGTTTCTGCCAACTATGATGGAGATAACCCCTTTGCCACTCCAGAAGATGCACCGTTTGAAAATATATTTGCCCCTGAACCAACACCTGAACCATCTTCATCAGGGGATCCAAACTCTGCTACATCAGTTCCTCATCACCAACCACATGAACATCTTAGAAAATGGACACATGACCATCCATTGGACAACATCATTGGGAACCCTTCTCGTCCAGTATCCACTCGTAAACAACTTGCAACTGATACCTTGTGGTACTTCTTTAACTTAGTACTATCTAAAGTCGAACCAAAAGATGTTAAAACAACAATGAATGAGGACAACTGGTTCAATGCAATGCAAGAGGAAATTCATGAGTTCGATCGACTAGATTTATGGGAATTAGTACCTTCTCCTGACTGTGCTATGATCATTGCTCTCAAATGGATCTTCAAAGTAAAACATGATGAGCATGGTGATGTGCTAAAGAACAAGGCTCAACTAGTTGCAAAAGGATACCGTCAAGAGGAGGGTATTGACTTTGAAGAATCATTTGCTCCAGTTGCACGTATCGAGGCAATCAGAATCTTCTTGGCTAATGCTGCTAGTAAGAACATGGTGGTTTATCAGATGGATGTGAAGATTGCATTTCTTAATGGAGATCTGTAGGAGGTTGTATACGTCTGTCAGCCCGAAGGTTTTGTGAATCCAGAGCATCCTACTCATGTTTATCGCTTGAAGAAGGCCCTTTATGGTTTGAAGCAAGCTCCTAGGGCATGGTACGATACGTTGTCTAAGTTTCTTCTATCAAATGGATTCAGCAAAGGAGCAGTTGATCCGACATTGTTCACCAGAAAGTCAGGCAAACACTTAATTCATGTTCAAATCTATGTTGATGATATTATTTTTGCCTCGACCGACCCTAATGAATGTGACCGTTTTTCAAAGGAGATGGGCTCCAAATTTCAAATGTTAATGATGGGACAAATGTCATTTTTCTTTGGATTACAAATTTCACAAAGTCCTGGAGGCATTTTTATTATTCAATCTAAATATGCAAATGAAATTTTAAAGAAATTTGGATTTGATTCTTGTGACCCTGTTGACACTCCCACGGTGGAGCGTATAAAACTGGATGAGGACCACTCAGGGATCATAGTTGATCAAACAAAATATCAAAGTATGATTGGATCCTTGATGTACCTCACAGCCAGTAGACCAGACATTCTGTTCGCTGTATGCATGTGTGCTAGATACCAAGCTAAGCCTACGAAAAAGCACCTTGAAGCGGTTAAACGGGTCTTTCGGTATCTCCAAGGAACCATTAACATGGGACTTTGGTACCCGAAGGACACCGCTATGTCACTAACGGCATATGCAGATGCCGACCATGTAGGGTGTCAAGATACACGTCAAAGCACGTCAGGAGGTGCTCAATTTTTGGGTGATAAGCTTGTGAGCTGGTCTTCGAAGAAACAAATGAGTACTTCATATCCTCTACAGAGGCAGAATACATAGCCATGTCATCTTGTTGTGCTCAAATCTTATGGATGAGATCTCAATTATCTGACTATGGCTTTGAATTCAACAAAATCCCTCTGTATTGTGATAACAAAAGTGCCATTTCTCTCTGCTGCAACAATGTTCAACATTCAAGAGCAAAGCATATCGACATTCGACATCATTTCATCAGGGAACAAGTAGAGAAAGGTGTGGTGGAACTATATTTTGTGAGAACTAAGTATCAGCTGGCAGACATCTTCACTAAAGCTCTTCCTAGAGAATGTTTTGAGTTTATTCTTCCACGACTTGGACTAAAGAGTTTACAACCGGAAACACTCAAACGTCTTCAAGAAAGACGAGGAGTAAAGGTTTTTCTTCATCTATCTCTTGTACATATCTTATCAAAAAGCAAAATACAAAATTATAAAACCCACAAAAAGAAAACAGAAAAATATAAAATTTCAAAATCCATAAAAATTAGAAAATCTTTGAAAAAGCCCAAAAATATTATTTTTCACATCTAATTTATGTTCTTCGATAACATCTATGGACTTTGATTTCTCACTCAAAGAATGGCACGGGTCTTTAGATGAAGTTCGAATGTACATAAACTTTTTGTTAAAAAATGATGGTTTATTGTCATTTCAGGCAGTAACCCGTATTTCAAAAGAAAGAACAAAGCCATGCTTTTTCTGATTTTAAAACCTCATGCTCTAATTCTAAAAATAATGTTTATACGGAACACTTGTCGCTAATAAGACAAATGTCTCCCTCCAAATATTTTTCCTTCTAAATATTCTTTTGAAAAATATTTGTCATCTAATGAAAACAAAATTGCTTTGAAAATAACTCGAACCCTATTTTTAAAAATCATCTGGACTTATAATTTGTCAAAATCTCTATATCTCAATCAAAAACTTATGTCATTGAATGAGGGGGAGAATGATTTCAATCAAAAAGAACAATGTTTAACGAGCAAGGTCTACTTTTGGATAATCAAAAAGAACAATGTTTTACAATGTTTTTATACAATTGGTTCAAGACCTTTGCTAATGTTATGTTTTCAAAAGATATTTATGCATGTTTGAACAATGGAGTTTAAAGTCTCAAAATCTGATCCTTATTAGTTAAATTGTTTTTTCAAAAGCAAGTCACAATTCTCCTCAAAGTTTTCAAAATTAATTTAAATCATTAGAGATCACAAATCTCAAAGGATTTGAAAATTGTGATCGGGGGAGAATTTGTGATTTAAATTGGATATATACTGATAATTCGATAAGTGGTTTAGAAATATAATAACAAGCTCTCCTCCCTACATGTGCCAAATGATTTCAAGTTTTCCACGCACATGTTAAGGGGGAGCATTTATCTTAAACCATAAGGATTGAAACGTGATTGATTTATATCAAAAGTGCAGGTTCCCTCTAATATGTGTATAACTCTTTCAAATCTCGATGCACATATTGAGGGGGAGCAATCATAAGAAAACCTCATCCTTCCCAAAATCGTTTTATCCAAAGTATTTTAAATACTAGATTGATCGGGAAGTGATGATGATCATTTTAGAAAAAGTAACTCAAATATTAGATCTTTCATTCTCAATCTAAGATTTCAAAAGTCCTCTTGCCTCCATGTGCTAAAATAAATTCTAATACTTGAAGCACATGTTGAGGAGGAGCATTTCTGAAATATCAGAAACAATTAAGGTACAAAATACTTTGATTTTATATCACAAGTACATTGATTGATTTTTAAATGGTTTTCAATTGGTGTTGGAATCACTCCTAAACCTTAAATCAAGTGTTAGTTACTCATATGTAATAGGTAGTTCATTATGGCCTTTATGTTTGTTTAAGGTCAAACTTATGTAGAAGGCCCATAAGCTTAGGCCCATGTCCAATAAGGAAAAGGGAAGGAGTGGGAGTGTTGCCCTAGCTCCTTGCCTATAAATACTCTTGTAAACCTTCATTTGAAGGTTGGTTGTTCAAGTTTTCTCTTTCACTTCATACTCTACGCATAACTGTCTTAGTATTACGTGTGTGTGTGTTTGGTTTACTTGTTCAATCGCCTTAATCTCCTTCTAGTAAGCTTGTGTTGTAAATCTAGTGACCTAACAGTGGTATCAATCGCCAAATAGTTGGGTGCACACTTTTGTTTTTGAAGTTTTTTGGTTTTGGTCTTACGCGTAAAGATAACGTGTTCTTTGGTTCGGTTAAAAACTTGTTTTTTACACTTTTTAATCCAAGATTCTTGTACTTTCAACGTTTTAAGGTGTTAAAATACTTGTTTTTGGCAAAAAGTTTCAAACTTTACGCGTGGATCTAAGTTTTTGAGCTTGTTTTTGTTCGTGGGTGAAGTTCTACGCGTAACCCGTTTAGCCGTTTTGGTTCATCAAGGTTCACACTTTTGTGGTATTTTGGTACTATTAACGCTATTCCATAACAAAAATCTGGTTTAGAAACAAATTTAGGCATTATCATTTTTACGAGTAATCCTACGCGTAGCAAAACCCTAAAACTACGCGTAAGGTTATCCTTGGTTTGATTTTCGTTTTCGTGGTTTACTCCGTGTTTTCTTGCTTGGATAAGCCTGAAAATACGTCGACTTTGGATATCTTTTGCACTGTGAAGTGTAAAAGATCACTTGGGATAAAACCCTAATCTTACGCATAAGCATAAAGCTTACGCGTAGAAATCCTACGCATAAGATTCATCTTACGCCTAAGCCAAGTATTACGCATAAGATAATCCTACGCCTAACTTTCTACGCATAACTTTGTGTCTACGCATAACTTTAGCGTCTTTTCCCTACTTACGCGTAAGCTAAATCTACGCGTAACTCTTTCTTGTTACGCGTAACTTTGGTGTTTTTACGCATAAGTGCTACTTGGATTATTGTGATTTCTACGCCTAAGGACACTTCATCAATAAAGGTTCATTCGACTACAAAGATCCATTTTTACCAACACAAGTTTTCAACATGTCTCAACCACCTTACTCTAACTATTTCCCTTACACTTATTCTCAACGGCAACAACAACTAAGTCCACAACATCAACAATGGAATCAACAACAAGCAATTTATCAACAACAATTTAATCAACAACATACTCCACAACTTGGAGCAATTCCTCCACCACAAATGGTTCAAACACCGCCAAGTATTCAAGTTCAACCCTACACAAATGACTTCAATCAACATCCATCAAGGAACACTATGAAGGAACCAACTTGGTTTGCAAAGATGTGTGAAGCTTTAAGCAGCCAACAATCAATTCATGAAGCTGGATCACTTGATAGACCTCCAATGCTCACTCCAGGAAACTACGATCAATGGGTGATAAGGTTCTTTAGGTTCTGTGATCTGAAGAAGCCACATGGAAAGTTCTTAAAGAAGGTTATCTTGGAAGGTCCATTTGAGATGCCTACTGTCATTGTACCCAGAGATCCTAATACTAATCCACCAAGAGATGAACAAACGAACATTGCTACTGTTGCAGAATTGAATCCTCAAGAACTTCTACACTATGAAGTTGATGAACTTGCAATGCAATATATCTTTTTAGGATTACCTAACCCAATTCTTCGAAGTGTTGATGCTCAAAAGACTGCAAAGGAAATGTGGGACCATATTCATCTTCTTATGGAAGGATCTGTACTCAATCAGGAGGATTTGGAATCCAAAATTTACTTGGCTTATGAACACTTCATGATTGAACCTGGAGAGACACTAGAGTCTTATCATCATAGATTTTCAGACATCATCAATGATTTGGATAAACACAACATCATCATGCCAAGAATTGCAGTGAATACTAAGTTCCTGAGTAGTCTTGGTCCTGAATGGGAGAAGTATGTCATTTTTCTCCGTCAAGCGAAGAATATGCATCATTCTACATATGGATTATTGTACGATTACTTGAAGCCTCATGAAAAGGAAGTTGATCGGGAAAGGATTCTCCGTGCTCAAATTGCTCCACCTACACATCCAGAAAATCAACAACTTGCCTTATATGCTCAACAAAGTTATCCTCCTCCACAAGCAACTCAACCAACTGCCTCTGTCACACAAAACAATCATTCCCAGCAACAATCTCAACAAAATCAACTGGTTCCATACAACAACAACAATGCTCAACCAATTGTCAGTGAAGCTAATGAGGACATCGATCCGTTCGATGCATTGCAACAAGGATTTGTTATGATTGCTAATGCTTTTGGCCGTTATACCAACAAATCCAACAATCGTATTCGTTCCTCATCTAACACACGCAATCAGGCTATTGTCAACAATGGACGAGTTGAAGTTCAGAATCGTGGTTATGGTCGTCAGATGGGCGGTGGTCAAGGGTTTAATGCTGTGGGTCGGAATAACAACAGAGCTCCAGTGGTGGAACAGGGAAATGCTCAGAATGGGTTGAATGGTCTTCGATGCTACAACTGCAATGAGAAGGGACACCTGGCTAATGCATGCCCAAAGCCGAGGACTAGGGGCAGTGCTTATTTCAAAGAGGCTCTTCTTTTGGCTCTTAAGGATGAAGCTGGTGGATCTCTCACAAACAAAGAACAGAGCTTTATGGCAGATGCTGACTCAGATGATGATATGGAGGACTTGAAGGCCAATGCAGCTGTTATGTTTATGGCTAATATGCATGAGTTACACATGAGTGAAACAGGCCCAGTGTATGACACTGATAGCTTGTCTCAGGTACCCGAACAAACCATCATCATATCTGAACTAATATCTCCGCCAATATCTGAATCCGGCACGGCTCAGACTGTTCAAAATGAGTCATCTACATCTCATTCTGACGATTTTCAAATAAACCCTGTAGTTACATTTGACGATCAAGATGACCTTATGGTTTCCTTTGATAATCAAATTGACTCCGTGGTTGTACTTGAGGATCTAAATAATGATCATATTGTGACTCACGTTGAACAAGCCGAACTGTTGCCTCATCCAGATTTTGCTCGTTTAATTCAAGACCATCAAATCAAAATAGAGGAATGTTATGCATTAAATAAGGACTTAAAAAGCAAAAATGCACTGTTAACCAAGGATTTTGAATGCTTACAAATGCAACTCAACTTTTTCAAAACTCAAGAAAACCGTGAAAAAGGTTTTGAAGCCGCTTTTGCTAAATCTCATCAAAACGAAAAATATTTAGAGAGACAGATGCGTGATCTAGCCGCTTCGAAGAATGCTTTGTTGTCTGAGATACAACAACTGAAACATGAACATAAAAAGCAAATTAACGCTCTCACCTTGGAAAATCAAAAAGCTAAGGCTGAGTTGTTAACTTGTCAAAAACAGTTCTCCGCATACAAAAAGCATTCAACGAATCGGGTAGATGACCTTCTTGACAAAATTATCGTCTTGCAAAACAAAATTAAAGAGTTTAAAACTGTTGTTTACAAACATGGTGAATCAGTAACAGCTATTGAAAAGTTTACTTTAAAACCCAATCCAAAAGGATATGGACCAAATCTAGCTGATTACAAACCAAAGCTTTCACTAAAAACATTCAATCCAAATCCTGAAGTTTCCAGTGCAGAATATAAAATTGATAATTCTGTTATGAGTGTTGTTGAATATCATCGTCAAGAGGAATTAGATGCAGAAGACGAGAGTCGATCAAAATTAAAAACTGTTGTTTACAACAAACCTTTTAATTATTCAAAACCGGTCACTTTTGTCACACCAACGGATTCTTCTAACACACCAAGGGTTATCATCAAAACACTTGAGTCTTCTAATGTTAATCCCCAACCAGATTATGCACAAATTTATGGTCATTTACCTTCCATCAGTGAAGTAAACTCAAAACCTGAAAATCGCAAAATTCTTAGATATTTTGATATTTTCATGGCTGACCTCAAAAATTTAGAACATGAGATAGAATATCATTCTGAAATCAAAGTTCAACACTTTCAATCGCCTCTGGCGCGAGAACAAAGAAACATTTTTCAGAAAAATCTTTTACCAAATGTTAAAAATTTGAAAAGTTGTGCATTGTCTTGGGAGCGGGACTTTCATAAGGAACTTGGAGTCATGAAGGTCGTTTTTGAGAAAACTGAAACATCTATTTCTAATACTAAACGTAAAAAGAAAATGTTGAGAAAAGATGTTGATCGACTCTTGAAAGATGTTATCTGTGCTGATATCCATAATGTTGTGTTATTTCATTCTTTGCCACATGCATCTGATTATATCTCTGCTGATAATGTTGACTCTGTGGTAACTGTTGAGAATACTGATAATGTGCTTCAGATCGAGTCTTTAAAAGCTGAAAATGAACGATTACTTAACGAACTTTACAATGCAAAACGTCGTCTTAATTGGTGTGAAAAAGATATTCACAATCAACAACTTGGTTTTCAAAAGAAAATCGCTCAGTTGCATACAAAATCTTTTGATCCTAAACTTGAGCAACTGGATGATCAAAACGTGTCTTTGAAAAGTCAAATCTCAAAATATGAACAAGAACTTGTAACAGTTAAACAGGAATATGGTGTCATATTTGATTTACTCAATAAGACTCGTCATGAAGCATCAAATGAACTTGATCATTATCTTGCTCACACTAGAGAAGTTATGAATTTTGCTGGTAATATTCGTTCTGAAAATCAAGATTTGATTCACACTATCTCTTAGTTAAGAGAAATGTTAGGAAAGTATGAACAACTTCCGCCAACCATCATTAAGAGATTAGCACCAGTAACATTTAGTAATCGTGCACCTAGAATCCCTACTGCCAAATCACAAGTTGCTAACGTTCTTCCTTCTACTGAAACAGGAATAGTTGCGTCTTTTCCAAACGTCCGCACTTCACAGCCTGGGAGCACTCAATCGAAGAATAGGAAGTTGCGACCTAAGAAAAGATCAATAAGGAATGCTAAAGTAGAAGAACACCCTAGGACTATGAATAAGACTCACGTTGCTTCCACTATAGATATTGCGTCTGGCAAATGTAATAGAAATAGTGATGTAACGAATGCTAAACCTTTAAGTACTTTTGATATTCAGTCTAATGCACCTTGTGTTATTTGTCGTAAAAGTATGAATTTTGATTGTCATGACAAATGTGTTGCTAAAGCTATAATCTCTCGTTTACAGAATCCTAAGAATCGGCATACCTTTAGGCCCACTAATCATTCTAAGTCTGTGCTTGGTAGACCGCCTTCTTTAGATTCTAAGGCAAGCATTGCAGTCCCTGTAGCTCCAGTTTCACCTCCTAAGAATGTAGTACCACCTAGTGCATTCACAAAGACTAAAGCAAACAGTAGTTATAGATGGAAGAAATGGATATATAACACATTAGGCTTTAAATGGATGCCTAAAGTTATTAATGTGTGTATGTCTACTATCACTGCTCCGGAACCCTCTAACATTTCGGGTTCCACATCTACTTCTATTCCATCTGTGTCGTCTGTGTGTAATGCAGGTGATACAGATCATTCTCTGGATTGTTGATAGCGGATGTTCCCGACACATGACAGGCAACCTTAAACTGTTATCAAACTTTATTGCAAAGTTCATTGGCACTGTCAGATTCGGGAATGATCACTTCGCAGCTATCATGGGCTACGGAGACTATATCAATGGGAACATCGAAATTAGCAGGGTTTACTATGTGGAAGGCCTCGGTCACTGTAGGATCGAATATATTTATTGTGTTGATGATTCGGGTGGTCTTGGATGATTAAAATACATGTTTACCATTTTAAAGAGAGAAAGTAGAGAGAGAGAGGGTGTTCTTGCTAGAGGTTTACACAAAGGAAAGGTTAGATTGAATGAGAAGCACCACCCCTTCCATGGATGGAAGGGGTATTTATACTTACAAATAATACGTCCTCCTATCGGACTGTGGATCAGGCATACAGTGGGTAAAGACCTGTCCTTCCTCCACGGTGTTGCTCTAAACTAAACTATGCTACAAACTGACTAATTAACTACTACATAACGTAAATAACGACACGTCTACGAGCTAACTTATGCTAGATAATATTTGGGGTGACCGACACTTCACTATGGAATTTTCTAATTCCTAACAATCTCCCCCTAAGGGAGGTCACCCCATGTTTTACATTTCGAATCCTAGCATTCTATCTTTGTCTTTAGTCTTGAGCTCGTAGACTTGAATTCTTCAACTTCTGCATCTTAGTGCTTTAGCAGTGACTCTTCATAGTCCGCATTGATTTGTACTTTTAGTAGAGGCCTTTAACTGATCCACATCTTTGATGATCTTCGAGCTTTCATTGAGATCATCAGCCACAGTAAATCTCTGGATCACCCTTTATTGTGTTGCCATCATGTGAAGTTGTGACTTTCGGACCGACATGCTCACACTTTTAAATCATGACATCTTTCCATCAGAGTAGCGGAAGCCTTACTGGTTCATGATATTTGCAGCAGCGTAGCAGAAGCTTAGTATAAAAATATTAGAACCAGGTTATGTAGATATGCACCAGTCATGATTTTTTCAATTAAGTGTGGATGCTGTGAGCATGCGGCTTTGGATTGACTCCTCAATTCTGATCAGCTGCAACCGTCCAAATGTACCTGCAAACAACAGTTAGCAATAAAGCGCACAAAAGTGTCTTTGATCACTTTCGTTGAATTGAGGTACACGGCCCACAGTTCCCCGTTGATCAGTACAAGTACTGCCTGTGATCGGGTAGAGTTCCGAAGAACCTCCTTGACAGGGTTTCGCAGCTGTTCTAGCTGTTCTCAAACCGGAACGTCTCAAAGAAGACAACACGGAGTGAGTGAACCAGCGAATTGAGATTCACTGATTGATGAAACATTGATTTGAAAAACAATCGTGTATTGCTTGAAGAAAGAGTTTTGCAATACGACGAAGGTTTTATGAGAAAGATCAATTTTCAATCATAAATACTTTTTATATTTGAAAAGAGTACACATTCGACGTGCTAGCGAAAAGAAGAGATTCGCACATCGAACGGTTTTTCTAAAATTATTTTTCAATCAGAGATACTTTTTGAATTTGAAAATGAATACACATTCGACGTGCTAGAGAAAAGAAGATTTTGCACATCGAATGGTTTTTCCAAAAGTATTCGTCAATTCCAATCCTGGACCAAGGTTGATTCACGAGTGAATCTCCCCATTGTTTCTATCCAGTTGTCACAAGCTTGATCTTTTGCAAGATTTCACATGTCACCCACCAAGAGCTTGTATGATGTTGGCTCTAGAAGGATTTCCATCTTCATTGTGAATATTTTCATATCACTCGGATGTTCTGGCAATACCACAAGGATAATGCGTAGGACTCTTAATATATTCTTCCTTTCCACATTGTGTGAAACAGCAAGTCTTCATTAACTTTGAGTCCTAACGAGATATTGTGGATGATCTCTTGGCTCTAGACTCAATAGTGCATATTTGGTTCCTGTGCCGAAGACTAGGGAGAGGGTCTCCTTCTTTAATATCAACAATCTCTAAGAGAAAGTCGATAGATTATGTCGGTTCCCTGTGAGAATGAAACAAGCCCTTTTAAGAGGAACTTGAGTGGCTTAGGAAGTTGTAGTGCAGTGCGTCACTGGGTCCATGACGTCTTTTCTTCAATACCAGTGTTACCTTAGTAACCACTTAGTAGCATATGTATTAAACCCGGTTACTGCCCTAAGGTTGAATTATTGGAGGGCTATTTCTTTTCACCCTTTTTCATATTCATTTCTTTTTCATTCTTCAACCCCTTCAGTGCTTACCGAGACTTCATTACTAGAACCTTGTTGGGTTTATTCCAGTACTAGCTCTGTCTCAGTCCGCACTCTTCCCATATTCTCATTTTCTCCTTTTTCAATATACCTAAGGACTCTACACTATCTAGTGGATTGTCCCTGGTAGATCCCTCCGGTTCTGGTGGATCGTGGGAACGAATACCTAACCTAACCATCCTTATAACACCATCCATAAAGTAAATTGGTCGGTCTTTTGGTATTTTTCTTTCCTTCATGAAACCAATCGAAAAATCATTTGGAAAAACAATCAAGGTACTTGTGATACGAGATCAAAGCATTTTGTACCTTAATAGTTTTGATCATTTAGAAAACCTCCCCCTCAAAATGTGCGTGTGATTTATAAATTGTTTGGCGCATGGAGGCAAGAGGACTTTGAAATATTTTCTTTGATCACAATTTTCATACGAAAAAGCCATTTGATTTTCTTGGTAAAATTCTCCCCCTCAATATGTGCATAGGATATTTTAAAACATTTTATCACATAGAGGCAAGAGTTCTTTTGAAGCACATTTACGATCACACAAGCCATTAAGAAACCATTTAAAACTCAATCAAGGTACTTTATGTTAAAACATAAAAGCATTTGCACCTTGATAGTTTCTTTTCTTTAAAAATGCTCCCCCTCAATATATGCTTCGAGATTCGAAAACGTTTAGCACATATGAGAGAGCAGCGTGCACAATTAAATCAAAACGATCACCTTTTATCAAATTTCATTATTAAATTACAAATTCTCCCCCGATCAAAAATATCAAACCCTTTGAGATTTTGGATCCCAAGTGATTTAATTAGGTTTAGAAAACATAGGAGAAAATGTGGCCAGGTTTAAATACTCATCTTGTTTTTGGATAAATGCTCCTCCTCAACATGTGCATTGTATATTTGAAATCATTTGGCACATGGAGGCAGGAGTGCCTATAAAGGACTAAAACCAATTCCATTAAAACAGATATGAGATTTAAATCACGATCTCTCACCCGATCAAAAATTTCAAACCTTTTGAGATTTGTGATCCCAATTGATTTAAATCATTTAAAAGAGTTTGGGGAAAGACGCGACAAGATTTAATTTTTGAAAAATGACAGATAAGGACCAATTTAAGACATTAAAGATTGTTAGTGTCAGGTATGATAGTTTTTAAGAGATCTTTTAGTAAAATAAAACAATTTCACAATCAAACAAGAACAGAAAAAATTTCATTTTGAAAGACCTTGCTTCTAAAGAAGAAATCATACCATGACATAACATTAAATCTTTAGATCACCACTTATATTGTATAAAGCGGAACTTTTGTGAAGAAATATCGTTTGAAAATATTTTATTTTAAATCACTCTCCCCCTCAATCCGTGACCGTAGTCGATAATTGAGTGACTCAAGTTTTGATAAAATGAAGTCCGGTGATTTTCAAAATTAAGTCCAATTAATTTTCAAAACAATATTTTCCATTTTCAAAACAATTTAATCAAATTATTCAAAATTGTTTAAAAATGGTATCCTGCACAAAGATACGTTAGGTGGTTGAGAAGCTTCCGTTGTTGCTGTAGGGCTTGGAAGAAAAACCGTCTGCAGATGCAGTGAGACTTCTTCTTACGTTGCATTTTGAATGCCAACTGAGGTCAAATTAAGCTCCGTTTCTTCAATCACTTAGAAGAAAACCATCTGCTGATGCAGTGAGACCTCTTACGTTGCATTTATGCCAACTCTCCATTGAAGTCCAATTAAGCTCCGTTTCTTCATTTGTCAACCCAAGATATCGTTACCCTTTCCTTGCGGCATCCAATCATGTTCATTTGTGGGATCTGGATCGGGAACATTCTTATATACCAATATACCTGCATATGTTAGTGAACACACATACAAATATATGGTGGTCGACATCACCTAAACAGCAATCGACTAATAAAAGTCAATCCAACATATCAATCATATCATAAAAGGTATGGGAATAATGTGTTTATCAAACTCTAATCATCTAATCCTAACAATCTTATCCTAGGAACCTAGTCCTTCAACGTAGGTTAACATCATTTTTCAGTTTAAGCATTTAGGATAATTAAGAAAGCCCGTTAGATGATATAGATTTGAAAACATTCTCCCCTCAATCAATGACTCATTTTTCTGAAAAGTTTTAAAAGCGCAGAAGTCATTGATTGAGTTTGCAAATTAATACGAAAACTCTGATACTGATTGATTTAATAGCAACTCATTTACCACCATTAAGTTAAAACAAATATTTTTCTGAAGAATTTTAGACGGAAAAATATTTGAGTAGGAACAGCAGTCCTTCGACATACTTTCCTCATTTTGTTTTTAGGATAAGTGCACGAATTTTGTGAAAATCGTTTAAGCGTAGCACTTTCCTTTCTTGAAAAACGGGTTGCTATCAGAAATAATAGCAAGCAAGAGTTTAAGCACGGGTCACAGTCAGAAGTAACTGCAAGCCATATTTTGAGACATGTTTAGAAAAGAATATTTACACCTCCTGCTCAAACTTCATCTATGGTCCCGTGCCATTATTGAATTACATTTCTAAGACCGTAGATGTTATCGATACCAGAAGACATGTCTTAGAAAAACAATATTTTTGGTCTTTTTCAAATTTTCTGATTTTTATGGCTTTTTGAAAATTTTATATTTTTCTATTTTGTTTTGTTGGTTTTATATTTTTGTATTTGGTTTTTTAATAAATATATAAAAAGATAGTTAAGATGATATAGTTAAAGAAGATGATAATATGAGTACCGAGATAAGGATATCGAGCAGCCCCGTTGTTGAAGAAGAAATCGTCATCTCTTAAACATTCACCACCATAGCTTCCACGGCTCCAGAATAGAAGATAGAACTTGAGCCTTCGAGAAAAAGAGACTTTGGCAGCTTCCCCCCAAACCGAAGATCCATTAGATGAGCAGATTCGAAGCTCTATTTCAAGCTTTCCTTAGCCAGGTGCACAAAGGAGCACACCATTATCATAAATCCAGCTGCTCCATTTAAGAACGACAATCAAGGTTCTCCGTTCGGGGTTATATCATCAACAAGAATAGCAACGTATCATCCCACTCATAAATAATCTTCTCAAATTTCATAACCACTGAAGTCTGACGCAATCCATTCCAAAAGGTGTCAAGAGAACAATTCCCCCAAGTAGTTGAATTGATGTAGTCAGTCTCTTTGTATAATGCTCAAGAACTCTCCCAAATACACATCATGAGGGGAATGAAAACACCTTCCCATGTTCACATTTTTCTTCCCGGACGATCGTGTATGAATCTCAAGAATCCGAAGTACATCAATACCCAAGAGCTCTCCCGAATACACATCATGAGGGGAATGAAAACACCTCCCCATGTTCACATTTTTCTTCCCTGATGATCGTGTATGAAGCTCAAGTATCCGAAGTATACCACTACACAAGGAAGGAATGACTGATAACATTGAAGAAGCAGGCCAAGTCACTGATTATCTCTGCGGATGACAATCTCTGCGGATGTCAACTCCGGAATAAGTGATTATATCTCTGAATCACTGATTAAGCCCTCAAGTGAAAACAGCTGAGCATCCCCAATGTACAAAATCTCTCTCCCCAATGAATCACACACTTGTGTACCTCGTTTATCTTCAGAAACTTTCACTAACATCTCTTCCCCCACATAGTTGGAATAAACACTAAACGCCATGAGTCAAACCTTGAGTTTCTCTGCGGTAATGACATTTGTCTTCCCGGGATATCTTCAATCACTTAGAAGTATTAAGTTCATCAAGTTTACTCGCGTTTAGATGCGTGTCTCCTTCCTCTTTTCTGGTTTAGACACTTCAGAATCAGCAACATTGTATAAGCCCAAATACTTGAAATCTTTATGAGAAGAACACTTGAACTCTTGTGAGAATCAACTTGCTGAAGACTCACTCTGACAATTTTTATCAACCCTTATGTAGACAATTTGAAGTGACCACTGATGAAGAAAACCCGATATACCATACTTGAAACTGAAGTCAACTTCCCCACATTTGTATCTTAAGCTTGCACCTAATGATGGAAGAACGATGTCGAGAATTTATGCTTCAAGCAAATCTCTAAGTACTCACAACCCAAACAAAGTATGAGACAATAACACCTCTTGCGATTATCCACGCCGTCATATGCGTGTGACACTGAGTAAAACAAAGTAACTCCTAATAGTGATAGTTAACCAGGTCTTCAACCATCCACCTCGACTGCTGGTAACTAGATAAACCAAGTCTTCAACTCAAATTCTTAAGCCCGAGCAAGTTATCAAATAAGAACACGCCTTTGTGAAAGTCAACTTCAATCTCAAATAAATGATAAATGATTAACTCCGAAGTAATCAAATTGTGTCAAATGTCCAACAATAGTCAATATCAACGTCTCGAGGAGTCACTGCGAAAGAATATGAGCAAGTCTAATTGGGAATTGAATCTGACTTATAACTTTCTCCCAATTAGTGCTCCCCCCTAAACCGACAATCTGTTTGATAAATGCCCAGATAAAGAAGAAGTCTTTAGATTGTTAAATGCAACTCGTCTTCTAGTCTTCTAACATGTGGCAGAAAATGTAGAACAGACTGTAGACTCGACCTTCTTCAAAATTGTCCAGTTGGGGAATAGATAGTTAACATCTTCATTTCACCAAAAAAAACACAAGAACATCACCAAAAAGCATCCCAATTAACTTACATCTTGCAAATCCCCTTAATTAAGATCCCTCCCAATCAAACAAGAACATAAAGATGTTCATCAAGGAAATCAGCAATCAGCCCGCAGCGAACACACAAAATGGTAACACCAAGCAAACAATCACATCAAACAAGAACAGAAGGTTGTTCGGAATCATCATGTTGATGTGCACGTGAAGCATTAACCGGAAGCACTTTGTCAATAAACTCATATCAGCTTGTGAAGATGTCAACCAACGGCTCTTAGAAGAGAACAATTCCATGTGAAGATGACCCGATAAGAAGAAGCTCGGTTCTTACATGAGTTTAGAGCCGTATGACCATTTATATTCTCAAATATCAATCAACAATGCAAAAAAAAAATTCACACTTCTTCTCCCCCTCAAGAATTGCATACGGAGATGCCATTCTTGACTAAATAAGTGAAATCATCCAAATGTAGTCTATTCACACTTCTCCCCCGCAAAATTAGCACAGGATGTCGCCATCGTCATTATAGTTGAGAAAGTGGAATCAGAAAACAATCAACAGTAGCCCGGTTCACTTGATGACTGAAGCGCACGGAAAAAGTATGAAGCATGTTGATGAGAATGGTCATAATAGAGAATATTTCTCTTCTTCAGAAGATAATGTGCACTGAAACGTACACATTTCTTTTCTTTGGAGTACGAGGCTTGAACTGTTGTGTTCAAACGTCATTAGAAGATTTCTCTTCTTTTAAAGATAAAGCGCACTGAAACGTACACTTTTATTTTCTTTAGAGAATGAGGCATGAACTGATGTGTTCATACGTCATTAGAAGATTTCTCTTCTTTTAAAGATAAAGCACACTGAAACGTACACTTTTCTTTTCTTTAAAGAACGAGGCATGAACTGATGTGTTCATACGTCATAATCTCTCTCTTTTCATCTCTCTTAGCAAAACATGTAATCAACCCCATTATCATTCTGTAGGCTCTTTGTCGTGACAACTTGATGAAAAAAACCCAATATGACGAATTTGACCCTGAAGTAAACTAACCCGAACTCGTGACTTATACTTGCACATATGTAACAAAGAGCGGTGCCGAGACTTCATGCCCATTTGAATCTCTAAGTACTCTATACTCCTCAACCAACCAACCATCAAGTAATAGACGTACATTACCTCTTGAAAATCCACAATTGAATGTGACACTGAGCACTACAACGTAACTCCTTAAAGTGATAGTTATTTTGTAGTGGTAAGAGCCCAATTCCCCCAAGTGGTAAAAGAAAAGGTAAAAGACACCCAGCAATAACTAGATTTCCAAGTCTTTGTTTTTGATAATAAGCTCGAACAAGGATCATGAAGAATCTTCATCCAACCATCCCTGATACCTTCAGATACTAAGTACACTCGCCCGTGATATTTTACTTCAACCTCAAATAGATAATACTGAATTAACCTCGTTGTCACTTCTTCTGGTTAACTGCTCAAATCTAGCCTTCTTTGACATTTAAACGAACTTTGATAATGGTTTCATCCCGACCATGGTTTAATGAGCATAACCCCGTAAAACTTTGAATTAACCAAACCGCCATGACGAATATTCAAACACACATCCAATTCATGAAGTACACCCTTTTATCCCTTCTTCGAAGCAGAAACCGTAGCACCAGCATCAGAGAAGATCCCGAAATACACTTTCCTTTCTCCAGGATGGTTCCATAATTACGGGATTTTACAATTCTATGGTTTAAACCGAAAAATAGTATCTTTCGCGGGATTTTACAAAACCAAGAATAAACCGTAAGATAGATCCGGAAATGCACTTTACAATTACCAGGATGTTTCCATTGTCACGGGATTTTACAAGTCTATGATTTAAACCGAGAAATAGATTCTTTCGCGGGATTTTACAAAATCAAGACAAAACCGTAGACAATGTCAGCTTAAATGTGTTATGACACCTTTGGTTTCGATGAATATCTGTTTTAGGGGAACATGCAGTGGTTCATCAACGGTCCATTATCCAACATTATCAACATCATCAACAATCCAATAAATACTTTGATAAACACATCATCCACATATTCTGACGGCTGTTGTTGTGACCACTTGGTGAAGTAAACCCGATATACCAAACTTGATCATGAAGTAGAATTCCCCAGATTTGTTACTTAACCTTGTACTAATCCTCGTGAAAAAGAAACGGTGTACCCAATGTACAAAACCTCTTGACATATTCTCAACTGCGTGAGACACCGAAGTGATAGTTACGTTGTGAGTTAAACGAGAAAGAATCACAACCGTAATTAAATAGCCAAGTCTTTGTCACAACCAATAAATGCCCAAACAAGTCATCTTCGCGAAAGGGTAGAAAGAAAGAAGACGAAATAAGTAAACGCCCTCGGAAAACCTCACTTCATATCCAAATACGAAATACCGAACAAACAACCCCATAGTCAACCTTGTTCAAATATCAATTCACGCCGTGACATAACTTCCATTGTGAGAATGTATAAACCAAAGTACCAATCCACATAACTCAACAACTTTTAACATCAAATGTCATAACTCAAATTACAACTCACACATCTCAAATCTCATCATCGACAAATATCCATTTACGTGATCCAATTTTGAGAAGTCCATTATGTCCATTATCCAAATTCTTGATATTACATATCCAACTCAAGCTTGGTCCAATGACTTTTATCAATATGCATCACGTGATTAAAATGAAAGTCCCACTTGGTTCAACATATACAACACATCGCTTAGATCACGGAATCACATGGCCCATTTGAAAATCCAACCATGGTAAATATTTGTAATATTACAGCTCAAGATTCGACCAAACGCATACACTAAATCATAGTTTCATTAACAAAGTTATCTTGTTCACAGCCCAAAGCCCACGATTATAGCCCAAGTTCAAGGATGATTGTATCCTTGGTCACAACTAATTCACTCTCGTGGCCCAGTCCAATGTAATTCGGTCCAACAATAATTTGACATATCCGATCCAAAATGCTAACACAATAAAGCAACCGGTTATAAAAGTGAGAGATACCCTAAATATTAGGTTATTACTTTAACCTTAATCACACTAAACTTGTGAGGTCCGCCTCTTTCTCTCCTCAACACAGAAAATCAAAAAAAAGACTTTAATCCCATATCAAGATCAGTCCGCCACATCATATAACAAATCAGATTATAAACCCTAATCGTCCTCTTAACCAGCCACCATCTCACACATATATCATCAAACAAAAAAAACCTCTTCACACACAACCTAATATCACTTAAAGAAAAACGCCTCTATTCCTGCTCAGCGCATGAACACCGTACCCCATCATTTGTATACCATTCAATATTGAACATAACTATCCTGGAAAAGGATAGCCTCGCCACAGGGATGGCTCGAGGGTGTTTTGAGACAGCCACGGATTCAAAGGTAGGTACTTTTAATCTTTGTTGTGATTAGATTGAACGAACATTTGGCATGGAGATGACTTTATTGTTATATTCCTTGTCACATGATGTTCGGATAGTTAATTAGAAGCTTAGACTTCATAAAACAATGGATCCGTGATGATTTCTGTTTTCGTGTTTGAATGACCTCTCAAAGGTCTGATAAGCTTTTGGTAACACACGAAAAAATCTGAGATTTATTTGAATATGTTTTTCAATTTGTTTGAGTCTGAGTAGTGGATAGATGTTGGATGTTGGATGATGTTAAAGATGGGATTTTGATTATGTGGGTAAATGGAACTGTTTTCGGATCTGGTTAATCATTGTTTGTCTCGAATTAGTTTTCATGGTTTACAAAGTATGTTGGTTCAAAACTGAGGTCAAGATGTTTTAATGGAACTTGGTATTTGTGGTAAGCAAGTCGCTACATTTGATAATTTCATCACAAGTCGCCACAAGGTAACTCGCTACCAACAAATGAATAACAAGTCGCTAGCAATTTTTTGCAGTCAAGTCGCTAGTTCTTCTTTTAAGTCGCTAACCTTAAAACATAAGTCGCTAACTTGTTAAAAAACAAGTTGCTAGCCCAACTCGCTACCTCAAGTCGCTACCCCATTTTATTCAAGTCGCTAGCTGTAAATACAACTCGCTAGCATGATATGTGACATTTTCCGATGAGTTTCCGACCATTATTCCGTCCATATTCATATATAAACCCAGAAAACTTGTTTTGACCCAGTTTTGACTGAAAAAAAACTGACTAGATGACTAGTTTCAAACCCAGAAAACACATAACACTGCATCAGTTTGACCCTTTTGACCACAGATATAATAAACCATTTAAGACCATATGTTACAACAGTTGGTACCAAAAGTCACAAAACCAAATTAAAAATCTGACATGGACAAGAAAAATGACACACGACAGATGTTGTACATATTCCACATGACTATTTGGACCAAACTGGATACAGAACATTGTTTAAAAACTGTTAAAGACATAATTTTACAACCAAAAAGTGATAAAACAACAGTTTTTAAAAAAAGTTTCGAACCAACATTCATCAATAAAACACAATAATCATGGTACGAAACCACCCAAATCAAAGAAAACACAATAACCTTGGCTCTTGATACCAATTGTAGGATCGAATATATTTATTGTGTTGATGATTCGGGTGGTCTTGGATGATCAAAATACATGTTTACCATTTTAGAGAGAGAAAGTAGAGAGAGAGGGTGTTCTTGCTAGAGGTTTACACAAAGGAAATGTTAGATTGAATGATAAGCACCACCCCTTCCATGGATGGAAGGGGTATTTATACTTACAAATAATACGTCCTCCTATCGGACTGTGGATCAGGCATACAGTGGGTAAAGACCCGTCCTTCCTCCACGGTGTTGCTCTAAACTAAACTACGCTACAAACTGACTAATTAACTACTACATAACGTAAATAACGACACGTCTACGAGATAACTTATGCTAGATAATATTTGGGGTGACCGACACTTCACTATGGAATTTTCTAATTCCTAACAGTCACAATTTGTTTTCAGTAGGTCAGTTTTGTGATGGAGATTTGGAGGTTGCTTTCAGGGAGAAAACTTGTTTCATTCGTGATCTACAAGGAAATGACCTTATGTCTGGCTCGCGTAATTCTGGTCTCTACACTATCTCTATGCAAGACATGGTTGCTTCATCTCCCATCTGCTTACTTTCAAAGGCAACATCAACAAAATCCTGGCTATGGCACCGTCGTCTTTCACATCTAAACTTTCAAACCATCACCAACCTTCCTCGACACAAACTAGTTGAAGGTCTCCCACGATTCCGGTATTCAAAAGATCACCTTTGCTCAGCTTGTGAACAAGGAAAAAGCACTCGTGCTCATTTTCCTTCAAAGGTGGAACACAGCTCTCAGCATGTGCTTCATCTTCTTCACATGGATTTGTGTGGCCCAATGCGCGTGCAAAAGATCAATGGCAAACGCTACATCTTAGTAATTGTTGATGACTACTCACGATGGACTTAGGTCTACTTTCTTCGAAGCAAAGACCAAGCTCCACAAATGATCATCACCTTTCTCACAAAAATTCAAGTTCAGCTCCGGAACACCGTCCGCCAAATAAGAACAGACAAACGAACTGAATTTGTTAACCAAACCCTTCGTGAATTTTATGAGAAAGTGGGAATTCAGCATCAAACATCTATTGCACGTACACCAGAACAAAACGGAGTTGTTGAAAGACGAAACCGAACGTTAGTGGAAGCTGCAAGAACAATGTTAATCAATGCTAAACTTCCAGATTACTTGTGGGCAGAAGCTGTATCTACTGCATGCTATACTCAAAACTGTTCTATGATCACAAAACGCCACAACAAAACACCTTTCGAGCTTGTCCACAACCACAAACCGAATCTCAAACACTTTCATGTATTTGGATCCCTTTGCTATCCGAATAATGATCGTGATGATTTTGGAAAGCTCAAAGCCAAAGCCGACATTGGAGTATTTATTGGATACTGTGAGAATTCTAAAGGTTACCGAATCTGGAATCGTCGTACAAAACAGGTGATGGAAACGATTCATGCTCATTTTGATGAACTTACGGAAATGGCTTCTGAGTATAACAGCTTAGAACCCGGACACAACCGTTTAAACTTCCCTCAACCCCCATCATCAGCTGAACAAAGCCCCCAGCTCACTCGTCAACAAATGGAAAGGTTATTTGCTCCGCTGTTCAGTGACGATATTGATGAACGTGCTCCCGGTGTATCTGCTATTTCCGCTGCACAACCTGATAATATTCCTATACCTGATACACCTGCTACAACAACTACTGTTGAAGAAGCACCACCAGTTGACTCCACCACAACAGTTGAACAAACTGCTTCCAACAATGATGAACCGGCTGATGATATTCTGAATGAAGTACCCCCACCTGCATATTTTGATCCAAATGCATTCTTTAACCCGTTTGCTAATGACACTGCTACACCTGATGTCGCGGAATCATCAACAAACCATTTGAATCCTCAGAATCTGCACAATGTATACCAACATCAACCCTCTACACATCGATGGACAAAATACCATCCTCTGGCTAATATTATTGGCAACCCGAATCAACCAGTCGTTACGAGACCACGTCTTCACACAGATGGTGAACATTGCATTTATGCACTCACTGTCTGCCAATCTGAGCCTAAAAACATTAAAGATGCAATGACAAAAGACAACTGGATTGAATCCATGCAAGAAGAACTCAACCAATTCAAACGTCTTGAAATATGGGAACTGGTTGAAAGACCAACAGGGGTCTACGTCATTGGTCTCAAATGGATTTGGAAAAACAAATTGGATGCTGAAGGGAACGTCATCCGAAACAAGTCACGTCTAGTTGCTAAGGGTTATCGTCAGGAAGAGGGAATAGACTTTGAAGAATCTTTTGCTCCGGTCACTCGTCTTGAGGCTGTTCGGATATTTCTCGCGTTCGCGGCTCATATGAATATGACGGTCTTTAAGATGGATGTCAAAACTGCGTTTCTGAACGGACAACTGAAAGAAACATTTTATGTCAGCCAACCAGAAGGATTCGTTGATCCTGAGTTCCCGAACCATGTCTACAAACTGAACAAAGCTCTGTATGGTCTCAAACAAGCTCCTCGGGCATGGTACGATAAGCTATCATCTTTCCTCATTGCTAATAATTTCACCAAAGGTTCGGTTGACCCTACTCTTTTTATACAATATCACGGGGCACATATCTTAATTGTTCAAATTTACGTGGATGACATCATTTTTGGGTCTACACATAAAAAGTTTTCAATCGCTTTTGCAAAACTAATGAAGAAAAATTTTGAAATGTCCATGATGGGTGAACTTACGTTCTTTCTAGGATTACAAGTTCATCAATCACCCCGTGGTATTTTCTTGAGTCAGTCCAAATATGCCCTTGAATTGTTAAACAAATTTGGAATGAAAACCTGTGACACTTATGCTACACCAATGACTCATACCAAGAAGCTAGACGCTGATTTACATGGGAAATTAGTGGACCCTACCAAATACCGAAGTATTATTGGGTCTCTCATGTATCTAACAGCTAGCAGACCTGATATTGTATTTGCCGTTTATCTATGCTCCCGTTATCAGTCGCGACCAACAGAAACCCACCTCTCTGAGGCTAAAAGAATCCTACGATACATCAAGGGAACCATTAACTTGGGGATCTGGTATCCGAAGGATTCTGGTTTTGAACTAATCGCTTTTTCAGACGCTGACCACGCAGGATGCTTAGACTCAAGGAAAAGTACTTCAGGAGCTCTACAATTTCTTGGTGATAAACTGGTGTCTTGGCAATCGAAGAAGCAGGATTGTACATCGCTGTCATCAACCGAAGCAGAATATGTAGCCATGTCCGCGTGTTGTGCTCAAGTCATATGGATGAGAACACAACTCAAAGACTATGGTTACGTATTTGACAGAATCCCGATGTACTGCGACAATCGGAGTGCCATTGCGATCTCGTGCAACTCAGTTCAGCACTCGAAATCAAAGCACATCGATCTACGCTATCATTTCATCAAGGACCACGTGGAACAGGGTACAGTTGAATTATACTTCGTGGGTACAGAATACCAATTGGCAGATCTTCTCACCAAAGTCTTGCCTCCCGCTAGGTTTAATGAGTTGGTCCACCAGATTGGTATGAGGTGTTTGACTCAAGAGGAATTGGATGACCTCCTAAAACAGTCTTAAAAAACCTGTCAAACACCAAAATCTCTTTTGTAAATAAATTTTCAAAAACAAAATACAAAAATATAAAACCTGATAAAACAACAAAAATATTCTTCTAATCTAATTTTCTTCCAACATGGCAAGTACCTTTCTTCCATCAACACTTTAATCTTTCAAAATTCAGTATTTTTCTGATCAAGTGTTGAGGGGGAGAAAATTATCACTTAACTGTTTCAAAACATCTGTGTACTGGCATGTTATTATATCCCGGTTGTTTCTTTTATCAATGGCGGTAAATTTTTCTGGTTAAATGACACTCCTCGGACTAAAATTTATAACCTTTCATTATTTACCCAAGTCGAGGGGGAGTGTCGTCAAGTTTCTTTCTTAACAATTTTTGTTTGGTAACCAAAATGGAAGTTAAATGGCTTTGTATTAAAAAGGAAAAGGTGGAGGGACCAAAACTGTCAAAATGTTAAAGTCATTTTAATAAAAACACTCTCCACCTAACATTTCACTTCACATTTATTACTCCTAACCAACTAATCCTACGCATAGAATTCATTCAAGAAATCCGAAGTTTTGATCATAAATCTGTAAGTGTTTTTGCGTTTATAACACGTTTCTAAACATTGGTTTTGATTTTCAAACGAATCCAACGGTTAAAATTACGTGTATGGTTGATTTTGTGTTATACGCATACGCGTAAGGACACATGATCATACTTATGTGTTTGAGGTTAAGATAAATGGGTCAAAAAGGTTCTTTAACATCAAGGATACTATTGTTACCCTCTGAATCCACCCAGAAACACAAAATGATGGTTTTTCAAAATTAGGGTTCTTGAGTCGAATTGGGCGTTTTCAAATGTGAAGGGTTTTGGTCAAAAAGATTGTTGTGTGATGTTTATATTATGTTAAATTGATGATATCCAAGCCCTATAACAACCCAGCAACACTAATTAAGTCAGAATTAGAAATTAGGGTTTAATGTTCTTGAGTTTGGATATTTTTGATTCACTGAGAATTGGGTGTTAAAACTTGGTTTATAGACTCTCACAACACCTAAGACCTACCAGAAAAAGTTTGGTGCAAATTCCATGGTTAGAATTTTTATGCGTAATTCTTGAACTATTAGGGTTTTTGACTTATGCGTATGTGTTTCTACGCGTAAACTGTGTAATATGTTTCATGCCATAATCTGTTTTAATATGACTATACATGTTAAGATTGATGATATGATGATTTTATTTCAGGCTTGCTACTCGTAAAATTCAGAATCAAGGTCGATTGTTACTCTACGCATAAGGATCACCTTACGCGTAGACAGTTATGCGTAATAGAAATCCTACGCGTAACTACTACGCATAAGGTTCTACAATGGGACTACGCGTATCCTGTGAAGGATATGCGTAAACAGTGACCTCTACGCATAAGGTCTACTCTTACGAGTAAGCCTTACGCGTAAGGTCCTTATACGCCTACGCGTAAGCTCTACGCATAAGGTGCCCTTTTCCTACGCGTAACATTTCTTACGCGTAAGTTAGGATCCTACGCATAAGCTTTCGTCTACGCGTATATCACTTCTGTTTACGCGTAACTTTACCAAATCTACGCCTATGCCTTGATAGACCTTCATTATGAATTGTTACGTGTACAAACTTGTTAATGAACAAATCATATCGTCACGAAACCAATAATGTCACTAATAAACTTAATCGTTTAATATGTTGTGTTAAATATGTGATAACATAAACTTTAAAACTTAAAGTTAACTAACTCACGAAACTTATCACAACGACATTGGACTATTGAACAAACAAGTGACTTTGGACTCGTAACAATCTTTAACACTGTACATTCAATAATTAGACAATAAAACCTTCTGTTGACTAACATTATGTCTTTCGATATGTTGGTTCTTTTGGCTAATGTTATTTCAGATCACGACATGGCTGCTCAAATGAATGTGGATGCACCAGAAGTTCTCACAATTGCTGACATCTTCCGTAATGGCTATCCTAGAAAGATTGGAAAGAACAACCTTAGGGTTGACTTTGAAACCCTCACATGCTCAGAATCTTCTTGTCTCATTGCTGTGGATATTCTAAAGAATCATCCCTACCAGAACATGCTCTCATACTCTGCTACAGTACCGGAAATCTACATTCAGCAATTCTGGAATTCAATGCAGAGGATCACAGGTCAAAGTGCAGTGACAGTGACGCTCAATCACAAACAAGCCACCATCACTCATGCAGACTTACAGGCTGTTCTTCTCATTCCTGAAATCGAGGCAACCGACTTCTTTGCCACACCTACTGAGGAGACAGTTCTTCAATTCCTGATTGATATTGGCTATGATGAAGCTTCAGGAACTATTTCTAAGCATTATCATGTGGAGCTTAAGAACATTCCTCAACCGTGGAGAACCCTCTACATCATCATCACCAAATCAGTCTCTGGTCGTGATAGTGGCTATGAGCATCCCAAGCTCATGGAACTACAAATCTTCTGGTCATTAATCAACAAAAAGGACATCGAAATTGAAGCACTGTTATGGGAAGACATGATGTCATTTCACAAGAAACTTGGCTCAAAGATTCCCTATGTCAGATACACAAAATTGTTGATCCAGAGAGCACTTGGACTCAATCCCGATATTCCACAGAGGCTCAATGACCTAGACAATCACGATATGTTGACTGAGCCTACCCTATCAGTCAGAATCAAGGAATCGTCTACAAAGAAACAGGGTGCTGTATTACCTGATCACCTTCTGTCTAAAGAAATCAAAAAGCTCGAGACATACAAAAGGTATCTAGTTGCAGTAAAAGAAGGCAAAGTTGGTCATCTCGATGACAAGTCTTCTGGAACACCTATAAGGAGAACCAGAAAAGGCAGTGCAGGAAGTGCTGCAAGTACTGAAAGTCATAGGAAGTTTCCTAAGAGGAATCCTCCTCGTAAAAGGACTGTTCCTTCTAAGGAAGCTGTTCCCATTCCCTTACCTAAACCTGAACCGCAGAGAAAGCTAATTGACGAGGACTCAGAAGGTACTGAATCAGAAGAAGAGATTACATACTCTGAAACTGCTAAAGATGAAACCACAACGGTATCTAAACCTCCCAGTCCTCCAGCTAACATAGGAAAAGGAAAGACTCCTGTACTTGTGCCATATGAAGAAAGCTCAGAAAGTGATGAAGAGCAACTAGATAAATCCTACATGAAGAAGTTTAAATTAGTTAGACACCTTCAAAAGGCTAAAGAATTTGAACAAGAACAAATGGGTGGCCCCGGAGGGTCGAGTGGTGGTGTCCACTCTTCACCAGGTCCTGATGCGGTTAATCAACCCGATAAGGGAGCTGGTGCCACCACTCTTGTGCAACAACAAACGCTTGTGGAGGAGTCTACTGATTATAACATTGAGGAACCAGAAAAGGATAAGACTGAGAAAGAGAAAACTGATGAAGAAGCTAAGGCTCAGACGGAAGAAAAGGCTAAATTTGGACAAGATGACGAAGAGAATTATGATGATTATCTTCTCAACAGTCCAACTCGTTCCAAGGAGGATACTTCTGCACCTCCTAAGGACCCCGAGCCTCCTCATGTCTCCTCCTCATCAGATTCATCATCTCACTCCTCACCACCACCATCTAAAAGATCAACCAAATCAACATCCAAATCAGTGAAGAAGCCAACTCGATCTTGGATATCTCATGCTCATAAAAGAATTGGGAATGCTGTCAAACAAGTCAGAAAGAAAGACATCCTCCAAAGGAAGATGAAATTCTATGCTGATCAGATACAGTATATTCATGATGATCTCGACAAGATGCAAGAGGAAAGGGAGTATGTCCAGAAGCTCATGAAAGATGATCTTTAAGGAAAAATGGATGAAATGATCAAAGGATACACTCACCAGTTCCTTATGGAGGTCGTTCCGAATCTGACAAAGCAGATGTATACCAGACAACTGTATCCAAATCTCTTACATCTAGCCAAACAAGCCATGAAATCAACTCCGATGAATTTAAGCATCAATCCAGTTGAATCTACAATCTTCTCAGATGATGAATTGGTGAACCGGCTAGTAGCACAAATGTCGAAACGCTCTGCAACGTTTGCCTCACACGAAGCTAAACTGTTTGAAGCTTTATTGGAATACCAACTCAGGTCCTCATTCCAAGAAGAAGCTGTTAGGCCCAAACGTTCAAGAGATGATGAAGACAAAGATCAGGATAAGGATAAAGAGCCTAAACGCTCAAAGAAGTCTGATGTATCATCCTCTATTCAGTACTCGATGCAACCTCCACCACAACGGACTCCTGCACAACAAAGATCACCTCCTCATTCTTCTACTGATAAACCTCAGGATTCTGAGTTACCGCCCGAGACTCAGAAAACCGGTTATCACTTTGAGTATACGGGTGGTGACGATGAGGAAGTCCGTGAGCCCCTACAACAACCCACCTCTCCCAAACAAGCTAAGAAACCAGAATCCTCATCTAGGCCAAAACAAAAGAAGAAGAAGGCGCCCATGGCTGACGTCGTATCATGGCTAGATGAAGATACAACACAGGAATTTGAATGGTTTTCTACACTTGTCAATTCCACTCCCTACCCTGAAGAAGGTCAAGATCTGGTAGACGGTAATACTTTGGAGCATGCTAAGATTCTGCAAGAAATGTTCCAGGTGAAGAAGATGACGAAATCCGAGTTGAGGCGAATCAAGAATGAAGCTTTTCAACTGTGGAAAGATAGCTCAGAAAGTGCCATCGAGGTCGAATATCACCTTGAAAACATTGCTCGAGCTATGTCTAACAACATGGATTGGCTCAACCCAGAAGCAAACATCGACTTCACCAAACGGGACAACCCTCCATACTACACCGACTGGTCAAAACCTCTACCAACAATTGGCCAACCAGATGAACCTAGGATTCCATTCAAATATTTCTTCAACAAAGACTTGGATTTTCTTCTACACGGTGGCGATGGATCAAGGAAATACGCTACATCTTTGACACTTCCATTCCCAGCAGCCATATACTCAAACTGCATAGCTATCGAGGAAAGAGCTAATCACTTGTTCTCCAACAAAGTGGAAGCATACGACCGAGATGCAATGTACGAGATTCATCATTGGCCGGAACGCCGAAGAATCTACTACAGAAGCTGCCAGGTTCAGAAGTCTCAACGTGCAGTGTTCAGTACTAAGGATATCGTTGCCATCAAACACGTTGATCTTTCGACCAAATGGGACTACACTTTTCTCAAGAAGATTGTGGTCAAAAGGCAAGATGAACGGGATTATGCATTCTCTAAAGCTGACTTTGAGAATTTGTCTATCAACGACATCGAAGACATGTACCTTGCCAAAGTACAGGGTCGTATGAGACAATTCTCCACTGAAGTACAACGTGAATTCATCAAGTCAGTGCTCATATTCATCAGACGCATAGTCATCAATGAACGTGTAGAAGATCTCCAGCTGGCTGTTGAATCTTATCAGACCCGTGTCAACTTCAATCCACCACAGCTTGATCTTCCCGACATCAACCAGCTCTCACAATATACACTCATCAGCAAACCATTCGGAGTCGTTTACCGCAGTAAACTTCAACGAAATTGCTTAATGACGTGTAGTGATCTTCACAAGTTTGGGGATCACACTTTGAAGATGGTTAGGGATGGATTGGCTTATAGGTTGAAGGATATACGTCAAAAGATTGGGTCTCCTAAGCGATGGAACTCTCAGGATCGAAGGGATGTGAGGAGGATTGATTCGCGCAAAACCGTCAAGTTTTTCTCACTCAAGCCGGCCACTTGTGAATGGCCGACCGTAAGAAACTTAAAACGGTTAAGACACAAACTCAATGAAGATCTGGAGAGAATAGTGTTTCCCCGGGTCGTTATGTCCCAGCGAGCTGTGCGAAGAATCACCAAACGTATAGTGATCGAGAGATTTGAACGGAAAAAGGGATTTGGAATGATATTATAACTACAGGAAAAGCCAACAAATTACAACGGCTTAAATGCAAACTAAAGGAAATTAAAAAGATAAAAAATATTAAATAAACGCTATCACTATTTTTAAAATGATTTTTCTATGATTTTATAAAACAAAATATCTTAAATAAACTATTTTAACTAAAACGTAAACTTAAAATATCTAAAAACGTGGCCTAAAATGAAAACGTACGTTATGTACGAAAATTACGCTGGAGCGCAAGATAAAACGTAAAATTTGTGAAATAAAAGTCCTACGAATGTAAAAACAATTTTCTCACGTACTACATGACAAAAGAAAATTTTAGGAAAAAGCCGGGTATTTTTTCGACTCTTAAATTATTTATTACGAATTAAGAACTAATTTAATCTAATTTAATTATAAAAAATACTAAACTATTTTTGAAAAATCTGAAAATTTCACAGAAAATACTTTTAACCTAACTGATTCTAAGAAAATTATAAAAAGGTGGTACTACTTTACGAAATAAGCACTTAAAAAGCCTAATAAGCTAATAAGGTAAAAACTGAATTTTGTATATAAGAGATTAATTGTGTAGATTCCTACCAGTCAAAGACCCAAGGGCGTTTGGTGATTGTGTTTGTGTTAAGTGCGTGAGCCAAGAGGCCTGAGTTCGAACCTGGTGCATTGCACCTTTTGTAAATTATTATTTTTTTCAAATTTTTCTTTTGCAACTTTTTAATAAGCTTAATTTGAGAACTTTTTGTGAAAACTTGCTTTTCAAAACTAGGAGAATAAGCAGTTAAAACTGCTTATACCAAACAGTTTTCAAAAACTAAATGAGCACACTATTTTTGACAGATTCTTAAGCACAAGGAAAAAAAAAACTCAAATAAGCTATTGTAAAATAAAATAGAAATTGAAATGCTTGCTTAAATAGAACTAATGGGAGGGAAATAAGCTGGATAAGCAGTTGGGATTAAGTAGCTAAACGGGGAAAAGAGCAGTCTTGGAAATCCTAAGTTAACAATGGAAAATGAGCATGTAAGATAACAAGCTATAATAAGCACTAAGACAAGCTAAATCTAACAAAACTAATCTATTTTACCTAAAAAGCACTAAAGTATCCTAAATAAGCTGTTGGGATTCTAAAATAAGCTAAAACAAATGTGCCTAGGCTGCTACAAGGGGACAGGAACAGTCCCAAGGACCTGCTGAAACAGTTTGCTGAAATGGGTTTGGGACAGATTTTGATGCAAATTTAAGCTAAGCTACAGTAACCTAAGGCCAACTAAACTAATGCTATATGGAAATGGGCATATGAGGATTCCATAAAAGTGTTTTGTAGAAAATTTGGACTACAAATAAGCTACTTAAAGAGCTTGTGAACAGCAGCAATGGCTGCTGTTCTGTGTGCAAGTTTTTATGACAGAAAATTGTTTTTTTGGCTATCCAATCTTGTAACAGCTTGTAAAAACAGATTAGATCATTCAAGACTAACTCAAAACACCTTAAAAGAAGCTTGACTATTAAAGTCAAAATGGGTAAAAATGTTTTTTAGAACCTCAAATAAGCTTAAGCCAAACACCCCTTTAGAGTAGCAAATTGCATCTTAAACCTTAAAACTTTGATGAATTTAGACCAATACTGAATCAACAATGATAAACAAACACAAATATCAATCAAGCAACAATTTCAAAACAGAATGTAAACAAAACTGGTTTGACTTTTGAATTTTACCCGATTTGACTTTTTTTTGGAAAAAACTTAGAAAACTGATTTTGGAGATTAAGTAAAAGAAAAGAAGGTCTCATACAAGCTTATACAAGCTTAAATGAGCTAATTTCACAGTTATGAGAGCTATTGAACAGTATACTTTAAAACTAATTGACAACTATTTAGAATTCAAAGTGCAACTTTTATTTAAACAAGGGGATTTTTTCAGAACTTCAAGAGGAATTACAAACGAAATTTAAATGCTATCAAATACAGAAAAAATATTACAAACTCTCTAAAAGCATTGAGAAATTGTATAAGACCATAAACTAGACTAAAAATAAAACTAATACTAAAAAAAAGAACTGACTCCCAGCTTCACATCTTACAGCTCTTTTATAAGCTAGCTTCCCTCTCTCTTCTGTTGTTTCTTTTCGTGTGAGATAATCAAGCCAAAACACGCGTGCTTCTGCCATTTGCCAGACCCTTTGTCTTCATCTCTTTCTTCTCGGATGTGCTTCCTGTCTTCTATTCTGTGTTTCTGTGAGATGAAAGTGAGCTGGGGAGACAAGCCTGCTGCCCGACAGTGATGGGGAGGGGACAAGGCGTGCCAGGGGATGGAGACAAGCGTGCAGGGATAGGGATGTAGGGGTTTTTTATTGTTTGTGTCTCTGGTGTTTTGTTTGGGCGGGAAGAAGGGAAAAAAGAAGGGGTGATAAACATTGACCGGGTATAGGGTTTTGACCGGGTTGAGGGCTTGGATTGGACCGGGTAGGGGGGTAAACGGGCTTGGGCTTATTTTGGGTTTGTAGTCATTGGTTTTAGATTTAGGATTAGAAATGGATGAAATGTGTAGCTTAGGGACCTAACATGTATATTCTGAAATTCCAGGGACCATTCATGTAATTTCTGAAAAGTAATCCAAGGGCCTGTTTTGCCAATCTCCAATATTCCAAGGGACCAAATCTGTAATTTATGAAGTTGTAGGACTGAACTTGTCATTTTTGAAAGTTTAGGGACTTAAGTTGTAATTTTGCAAATTTAAATCTCAAGGACCAATTTTGACAACTCATGAATCCCTAGGTACTTGAAATGATATTTTTCTTTATTTTGATTTACCAGGGACTGTTTTTGACAATTTTTGAAACTTGGGGGACTAAAACTGCCAATTATGCAAAATTGATACGTTTTTCACCAGATTTTGATATTTTTGCATTTAAAACACATAAAACACTTATTTGTGATATTTTCATCATTTTGATGCGTTTCTGAGTGTTTTCAGATGATTTTGCAGTTTAGATTGTACAAAAATGATGAGTATTTAGACACTCATCAATCCCCCACACTAAGATATTGCTAGTCCCTAGCAATGTTTTGAAACTTTAATGGATTTTAAAGAACTCTTTACCAAAAGCCATCACTTCTGGAGTAGCCAAATGTTTCAGTTCAGGCAAGAACTATGGTACACTGATAACCATGTGATTTTGAGCAAACCACCAGCTTTCAACGGATTTGATTTGTCTTTACCAGAAGCCGTTTGCTCTGGACTAGCCAACTCTTAGATAAATTATCAATATTATCTTTGGTGAGCTGATTACCAATTATGGTTTTTCCACTGCCTTTACCACAAGCCATAAACTTGCGGGCTAGCCAACTCTTCACTTTTAGGATATGGTGAGCTGAATACCATACAATTTTGGGCAAATTGCAAGCCGTCAACGGATTTGAGATATCTTTACCAAGAGCCGTTTGCTCCTGGATTAGCCAATCCTTTTGTTTATTAGACATGGCGGACTGATAACCATATGAGTAAGTGCAAAACACTTACTCCAAAAAAAAATTTGGCCAAAAACGGGGGAATTGGGTGGATAATATATGATAAAATTCGTGAGAATTCCCCCCCACACTTAGAAATGAATATTGCCCTCAATATTCAAAGTACCGGCGGTTATGCCGAAACAAAGAACGTAAAAGGGAAATACTACGGCCATTATTTGAAAGGATTTTTTTTTTTTTTTTTTTTTTTTTTTTTTTTTTTTTTTTTCTAGAGATATATATATATATATAACATGTGGGGCATCACCCCCACACTAAGGTGGTAGAAAGGGGTAAGAAGACAGAAATATGGGTGAAAACCCATATAGTGTGTGCTACTATTTTTGATTACCGAGTCGCTAGCTTGACTCGACCCCGCATTAATTTGTTCATGGGGAAGTAAGTGGAAGAGACAATCTCCATCGGACTTTCATTCAAGATGTTTGGACAAACATTTGAAGCACGTGAAAGTTCCACACCGATGAGATAAAGAGAGACAGACCCGGCTCACAGATGATAAATGAAAATGCCGGGGTCAAAGATAGTGTCCTCACTCCCGAAGGAGTGAAGAAGAGAGGAAGTCACATCATAAGTGAGGAATGGAAGGAAGATGTTTATAACAATTAGGATCCATTCGTCATCCTCAATTGTAGACATATCGGGAGGAAGGGTGAGGGTAGTATCATCAATAAGCAAACTCTTATGATAGAGTACACCTTCCTCCGAGCCAATATTATCCTCAAGATCAAAATAGAAATGATCATATTCCGGAGGAGATATGTCATGAGAGAGTTCACCGGAGAACTCTTCATGAGGAGAATCATTGGAAAAAGCCTTAAGTTCAGGAAATGGTTCGGGCTTGTCCAATGTAGAGTCACTATCCACAACGGGGATAGGAGATGAAGCTGACTTAGCACAGAATGATTCGATCTTAGAAACGAGGAGATTTATATTGAACAATTTTTCACGAAGTATCTCGTCCTCAATTTCCAGATCATCAGAATTTCTCACTTCTTCTAAGCTAACTAGCTCAGAAGGTAGCTCCTCGACATAATCGATGTCTCCATAGGATAAAGAATCGTCAAACGAAGTACAATCGTTATCAGAATCGGAGAACATCTCGACATGATCGTTTGGAATGTCAAGAGGAGGAGAAGAATCATCATTAAGAGGCTCATCACACATATTACCGGAGATAACCTCGGACTCACTTGGGGTTGGAACAAGGCTCTCAACACTAGACGATTCCATTTCTGGAATAGTGCTAGGAGGCTCGTCCCCCATTATGAGAGAGTCTTTGGAAGCAATAAAAGGTAAGATAGGTGTGATAGCAATAGACTGAGGGAGTTGAGAAATGATATCTTTCAAAGGAATAACACTCTCCTTGTCGTCCTCATAATATTCCCTCATTTGAATACTATCCTCATCATCATCGTCATCATATCGGATTCTTATGTTCATCTGCTGAAGCTTACATACCATTCTTTTCATTTGTAGTTTCTTCCGAATGCGTATTTCTTCAGAACTTTGAGGAAGATTACACTCCTCGTGATCATTGAAATGCTGTGAAGGATATTGATGAATGATGGAATACTGTGGGGGTTGGAAATTGTCAAAACCGGGAGAAGTGGAATTTTGAAAATTTTGATTCATCGGTTGACATTCAAAAGTCGCATGAGGACCCCCGCAATTCTCACAACAGAGATAATTGGGAAAATAACTTTCACCAAAGTTCTGATTGTAACATGGTTCCGGCTCATAGACAAGCGGGACCCGTGATGGACAATCAAAACCGTAATGAGAATCATTCCCACAATATTCGCATGAGTAGGATTCGTATTGGGGTTGTGGAGGTAGGTAGGAAAAATCGGGTGTTTCATTATGTGAAATGGGATCGGGATCACCGACAAATTTGTCTCCGAAACTCACATTGGTACATCGCCGACAATTTCCACCGTTAAATGGACCTCCACACCAGGAACATGTCAAATACCATGACATAAAGAATTAAACGGATAAGAGTGATAAGAGATGAAGAATTAAACGGTTTTGAGGTTAAAGAAGAGTAGAATCAAACGGTACGAGGGGGTAAGAGAAATAGAATCATACGGATAAGAGGAATGAGAAGAGTATTTTTGGTATTTTTGAAAAACATTTTGTGAAAACAAAGAATGAAAATCTTTTTGGGTTTTTGATTATTATAAGAAAATATAAACATATATAGATGGATGGTATGAACAAAGAGTGAATATCCAAATTACTAATCTGCTAAACGTGAGATAATCAGCACAGCTCCCCGGCAGCGGCGCCAAAAATTTGATTCGCGCAAAACCGTCAAGTTTTTCTCACTCAAGCCGGCCACTTGTGAATGGCCGGCCGTAAGAAACTTAAAACGGTTAAGACACAAACTCAATGAAGATCTGGAGAGAATAGTGTTTCCCCGGGTCGTTATGTCCCAGCGAGCTGTGCGAAGAATCACCAAACGTATAGTGATCGAGAGATTTGAACGGAAAAAGGGATTTGGAATGATATTATAACTACAGGAAAAGCCAACAAATTACAACGGCTTAAATGCAAACTAAAGGAAATTAAAAAGATAAAAAATATTAAATAAACGCTATCACTATTTTTAAAATGATTTTTCTATGATTTTATAAAACAAAATATCTTAAATAAACTATTTTAACTCAAACGTAAACTTAAAATATCTAAAAACGTGGCCTAAAATGAAAACGTACGTTATGTACGAAAATTACGCTGGAGCGCAAGATAAAACGTAAAATTTGTGAAATAAAAGTCCTACGAATGTAAAAACAATTTTCTCACGTACTACATGACAAAAGAAAATTTTAGGAAAAAGCCGGGTATTTTTTCGACTCTTAAATTATTTATTACGAATTAAGAACTAATTTAATCTAATTTAATTATAAAAAATACTAAACTATTTTTGAAAAATCTGAAAATTTCACAGAAAATACTTTTAACCTAACTGATTCTAAGAAAATTATAAAAAGGTGGTACTACTTTACGAAATAAGCACTTAAAAAGCCTAATAAGCTAATAAGGTAAAAACTGAATTTTGTATATAAGAGATTAATTGTGTAGATTCCTACCAGTCAAAGACCCAAGGGCGTTTGGTGATTGTGTTTGTGTTAAGTGCGTGAGCCAAGAGGCCTGAGTTCGAACCTGGTGCATTGCACCTTTTGTAAATTATTATTTTTTTCAAATTTTTCTTTTGCAACTTTTTAATAAGCTTAATTTGAGAACTTTTTGTGAAAACTTGCTTTTCAAAACTAGGAGAATAAGCAGTTAAAACTGCTTATACCAAACAGTTTTCAAAAACTAAATGAGCACACTATTTTTGACAGATTCTTAAGCACAAGGAAAAAAAAAAAAACTCAAATAAGCTATTGTAAAATAAAATAGAAATTGAAATGCTAGCTTAAATAGAACTAATGGGAGGGAAATAAGTTGGATAAGCAGTTGGGATTAAGTAGCTAAACGGGGAAAAGAGCAGTCTTGGAAATCCTAAGTTAACAATGGAAAATGAGCATGTAAGATAACAAGCTATAATAAGCACTAAGACAAGCTAAATCTAACAAAACTAATCTATTTTACCTAAAAAGCACTAAAGTATCCTAAATAAGCTGTTGGGATTCTAAAATAAGCTAAAACAAATGTGCCTAGGCTGCTGCAAGGGGACAGGAACAGTCCCAAGGACCTGCTGAAACAGTTTGCTGAAATGGGTTTGGGACAGATTTTGATGCAAATTTAAGCTAAGCTACAGTAACCTAAGGCCAACTAAACTAATGCTATATGGAAATGGGCATATGAGGATTCCATAAAAGTGTTTTGTAGAAAATTTGGACTACAAATAAGCTACTTAAAGAGCTTGTGAACAGCAGCAATGGCTGCTGTTCTGTGTGCAAGTTTTTATGACAGAAAATTGTTTTTTTGGCTATCCAATCTTGTAACAGCTTGTAAAAACAGATTAGATCATTCAAGACTAACTCAAAACACCTTAAAAGAAGCTTGACTATTAAAGTCAAAATGGGTAAAAATGTTTTTTAGAACCTCAAATAAGCTTAAGCCAAACACCCCTTTAGAGTAGCAAATTGCATCTTAAACCTTAAAACTTTGATGAATTTAGACCAATACTGAATCAACAATGATAAACAAACACAAATATCAATCAAGCAACAATTTCAAAACAGAATGTAAACAAAACTGGTTTGACTTTTGAATTTTACCCGATTTGACTTTTTTTTGGAAAAAACTTAGAAAACTGATTTTGGAGATTAAGTAAAAGAAAAGAAGGTCTCATACAAGCTTATACAAGCTTAAATGAGCTAATTTCACAGTTATGAGAGCTATTGAACAGTATACTTTAAAACTAATTGACAACTATTTAGAATTCAAAGTGCAACTTTTATTTAAACAAGGGGATTTTTTCAGAACTTCAAGAGGAATTACAAACGAAATTTAAATGCTATCAAATACAGAAAAAATATTACAAACTCTCTAAAAAGCATTGAGAAATTGTATAAGACCATAAACTAGACTAAAAATAAAACTAATACTAAAAAAAAGAACTGACTCCCAGCTTCACATCTTCCAGCTCTTTTATAAGCTAGCTTCCCTCTCTCTTCTGTTGTTTCTTTTCGTGTGAGATAATCAAGCCAAAACACGCGTGCTTCTGCCATTTGCCAGACCCTTTGTCTTCATCTCTTTCTTCTCTGTCTTCTCGGATGTGCTTCCTGTCTTCTATTCTGTGTTTCTGTGAGATGAAAGTGAGCTGGGGAGACAAGCCTGCTGCCCGACAGTGATGGGGAGGGGACAAGGCGTGCCAGGGGATGGAGACAAGCGTGCAGGGATAGGGATGTAGGGGTTTTTTATTGTTTGTGTCTCTGGTGTTTTGTTTGGGCGGGAAGAAGGGAAAAAAGAAGGGGTGATAAACATTGACCGGGTATAGGGTTTTGACCGGGTTGAGGGCTTGGACTGGACCGGGTAGGGGGGTAAACGGGCTTGGGCTTATTTTGGGTTTGTAGTCATTGGTTTTAGATTTAGGATTAGAAATGGATGAAATGTGTAGCTTAGGGACCTAACATGTACATTCTGAAATTCCAGGGACCATTCATGTAATTTCTGAAAAGTAATCCAAGGGCCTGTTTTGCCAATCTCCAATATTCCAAGGGACCAAATCTGTAATTTATGAAGTTGTAGGACTGAACTTGTCATTTTTGAAAGTTTAGGGACTTAAGTTGTAATTTTGCAAATTTAAATCTCAAGGACCAATTTTGACAACTCATGAATCCCTAGGTACTTGAAATGATATTTTTCTTTATTTTGATTTACCAGGGACTGTTTTTGACAACTTTTGAAACTTGGGGGACTAAAACTGCCAATTATGCAAAATTGATACGTTTTTCACCAGATTTTGATATTTTTGCATTTAAAACACATAAAACACTTATTTGTGATATTTTCATCATTTTGATGCGTTTCTGAGTGTTTTCAGATGATTTTGCAGTTTAGATTGTACAAAAATGATGAGTATTTAGACACTCATCAAGGATCATCAAAATGATTGATGAAAGGTTGTTTCGAAGGGATCAGTTCAGAACATTGGAAAGCTTTGTTGGTGGTCGACCCAGGATTAACATCACCGGCTATCAACGCCCTGTTCGCACTCCTGGCAACATCACTGCACTTCCTGGTACCCCTTGAACTGCTTCTTTCATTATCAATTTGGATGTGTGATTTATATATGTGTATGGCTTGTGCACACATTACAGTGTACAACCCGTAATTGTCAAGAAAGGACCCTGTGGTACGCTTCAGTGCCACAATCCTTATAAAAGGAGCGAAAGCTTCTTACTGAGTAAAACCTATCACACCTTTCATTTTTCAAGGTTTTGCTCAAAAGGTCAAATACTTCCCCGTATGATTTTCAAAACCTCAACCGTTTATATCACTTGTTGAGGGGGAGTATTTGAATTAAAACTTTGTTCACAAATTGTTCATAGTGGTCATCTTCCCGCAACACTCGAAATGGTCATATTTATTCTCAATTTTTCAAAAATAACATTTTATATGCCATTTTTTAGGGGGAGAAATTTATGTGATAAGAAATATGTTGTGTAAATGCACTCGAAATGAATCTTTGTGTAATAGACTTAACCAACAAATTGACGGTACTAAACTGTTAGTAACTCGAAAAGACTTGTCCTGGACGGGTAATAATTTCAAGCTAGTTCGCTAGTAATGTAAACGTGTCTCGCAAAGGACTTGTCCAAGTAGAAAGTAGCATTCGAGAAACTCTTGGTAGACATGAACTCTGACGGGTATGACAACCTTTCGAGGTTTGTCTACACCTTCAAGATAGTTATTAGAGCTAGTTGTCACCTAAAAGCTGACAATGTAACTCTTTAACTATGCAACGTAACCGTGTCTCGCGGGAGAGTGTCTATCTTGAGTTGATCAATTCAAAAGTGCGCGCTCTTCCCACACAGTGCAGATTTCCGTCAAAACTCTAAAGCACATGTGGAGGGGGAGTATTTCTGCTAAAAGACAAAACTCTCACAGTGGTTCAAACATGTTTCTCATTTACAAACCCTTTGAGAGATTTTCTTGAAAATTGGTTTTATGGTAACATGGGTTAGTCATGGAGTGATAAGGTGACTAAGGTTAGGAATAACCGTCCTATGATCCGCCAGAGCCGGAGGGATCTACCCAAGGACATCACAAATAGTTAGTACTTAGAAGTCCTTAGGTATGATTATAAAAAGGAGAAAATGAGAATCGGAGAAAGAAGGAGTTGAAGAATTAAAAATAAATGCAAAGAAAAGGGTGAAAAGAAATAGCCCTCCAAATTATTCAACTTAGGGCAGACACCGGGTTCAATTCATATGCTGCTGGTTGTCACGTAGTGACGCCGGTATTGAAGATTAAAAGTCGTCATGGACCCAGTGACGCATGCACTAAACCTTCTTAGCCACTCAAGTTTCTCTCAACAGAAGCTTGTTTCATTCTCACAGGGAACCCTACGTAAACTATTGGCTTTCTCTTAGAGACCGCTGGTATTGAAGAAGGAGACCCTCTCCCTAGTCTCCGCTCAAGAAAACCAAAACGCACAATTGAGTCTAGAGCCATGAGATTCATCAAAAGATCTCTTAGGTACACTTGACATTTTATCACTTGACGTTCAACAATAAGAATTTCAGTGGTACATTATCGAGTCCTTCACAGATCTTAGCAATCTGTCGAGAACATTTATGAGAGGTTCACATCTGTGATCCTCAGTGATTGAATGGAAACTCCTGCCAGGGTCAACATCAAACAGCCCTGACAGCAGGTCACTTCGGTAACTCCCCGTGGATTACGTTTAGTGTGTCTCAAACGGTCTACAGTCGTGAGGTGATGCTTCGGTGTACCTCAGCGACTCATCTGAACTGTAGATGTACTTCGGTACATCGCGTTATCTCACTTGTGGGACTCCAGTTTAGGAACGGCCTTTGTGAGAATTAGAGTTGTGTTTTCACACTATGCTGTTAACACTCTCGAAGTTCAAACTTGTAAGTGCCGGAATCCGCTTATTACTAACCGTTTGAAATGTTTTCTTCTTATAGAAGCTCCGGAGCGGGATGATCGTGCAGATTCTTCTCATGCTCACGCCAACATCATCACTAATGGAAGTTCTATCCAAAAGCAACACAACAGTCAGAATGATTCTTCGTCAAATCAAAGAATCTACAAAGTTAAAGACTTAAAGAACTTCATCAGTACTGAATTCCAACGTCAAAGAGTGTGTGAGCATGTTGAAGAATGACGTGGAGACACTGTAGCGGCGAATCAGACCTGAGGCAGACTTGATGCAAACAACAACATACTATCACTTTTATCACAAAGAACAATGATCAAAGAACAAAGTTAAAGATGACGTCAAAGCATAACCGTTCAAAAAAAACTATCTCTCTACACTGGGGAGATTGTTCGAATCAAAGCAGTTCTTCTCACAAGAAAGAAGAATGTCATAAGACATCAAAAGCTACTATTACATCAACGCCTTCACCATTTTTCATCACCAACACTTGAGGGGAAGATTGTTGGAATCACTCCTAAACCTTAAATCAAGTGTTAGTTACTCATATGTAATAGGTAGTTCATTATGTCCTTTATGTTTGTTTAAGGTCAAGCTTATGTAGAAGGCCCATAAGCTTAGGCCCATGTCCAATAAGGAAAAGGGAAGGAGTGGGAGTGTTGCCCTAGCTCCTTGCCTATAAATACTCTTGTAAACCTTCATTTGTAGGTTGGTTGTTCAAGTTTTCTCTTTCACTTCATACTCTACGCATAACTGTCTTAGTATTACGTGTGTGTGTGTTTGGTTTACTTGTTCAATCGCCTTAATCTCCTTCTAGTAAGCTTGTGTTGTAAATCTAGTGACCTAACAATTGGTTTCGAGGCAGAAGAACAATACCAAAAGACTAACAAATTTTATTTTATGCATGGAGATATAAGGATGGAAAGGTTAGGTATTAGTTCCCACAATCCCGCCAGAGCTGGAGGAATCTACCCAGGGACAATCCACTAGATAGTGTAGAAGTCCTTAGGTATGATGAAAAAAGGAGAAAAGTGAGAATATGGGAAGAGTGCGGACTGAGATAGAGCTAGAACTGGAATAAACCCAACAAGGTTCTAGCTATGAAATCTCGGTAAGCACTGAAGGGGTTGAAGAATGAAAAAGAAATGAATGAGAAAAGGGTAAAAAGAAATAGCCCTCCATTATTTCAACCTTAGGGCAGAAACCGATTTCAATTCATATGCTACTGGTGGTTACCAAGGTAACACCGGTATTGAAGACAAGACGTCATGGACCCAGTGACACACTGCATTACAACTTCCCAAGCTACTCAAGTTCCTCTTTAAAGGACTTGTTTCATTCTCACGGGGAACCTACATAATCTATCGACTTTCTCTTAGAGATTGTTGATATTAAAGAAGGAGACCCTCTCCCTAGTCTCCGGCATAGGAACCAAATGTGCACTATTAAGTCTAGAGCCAAGAGATCATCAATAAATCTCATTAGGACACAATCAATGAAGACTCACTGTTTCACACAATGTGGAAAGTGAAAATATATCTTAAGAGTCTTACGCATTATCCTTGTCGTAATTTCCAGAACATCTGAGTGATATGCAATCATATTCACCATGAAGATGGAAAACCTTCTAGAGCCAACATCAAACAAGCTCTTGGTGGGTGGCATGTGAGATCTATTCAATAGATCAACCATGTGACAACTGGACAGAAACGATGGGGCGATTCACTCGTGAATCAACCTTGGTCCAGGAAATGGATTGACGGATACCTTTGAAAAACCGGTTGTTGTGCTCAATAACTCTTTTCTATAGCACAGCGACTGTGTATTACATTTTTCAAAATCAAAAGGTATTTATGATTGAAAATTGATTTCTCTTATAAAAACCTTCGTTGTATTGCAAAAATTCTTTCTATTAAGCAATACATGATTGTTTTCAAATCACTTTTAATCAATCAGTAAATCTCAATTTGCTGGTTCACTCACTCCGTGTTGTCTTCTTTGAGATGTCCCGGTTTGAGAACAGCTAGAGCAGCTGCGAAACCCTGTCAAGGAGATTCCTCGGAATTATACCTGATCCCAGGCAGTACTTGTACTGATCGAGGGGAACCGTGGGCCGTGCACCTCAAATCAACGAAAGTGATCAAAGACACTTCCGTGTGCTTTTACTGCTAACTGTTGTCTACAGGAACACCCGACGGTTGCAGCTGATCAGAATTGAGGAGTCAATCCATAACCGCATGCTCACACAACACATTCACTTCTAAAGAAATCATGATAAGTGCATATCTTCATCAACTAACTCAGATATTTTCAATCCATGCTTCTGCTACGCTGCTGGAAATATTACGAATCAACAAAAGCTTTCGCTACTCTGATGAGAAGATATCATGATCCAAAATGTGAGCATGTCGGTTCGAAAGTCACAACTTCACATTATGGCGATACAACAAAAGGATGAGTCAGAGATTTGTTGTAGCTGATGATCTCAAAACTGGCTCAAAACTCACCATCACGTGGATCAGTTAAAGACCTCCACTTGAAAGAACAAAACATGCGGAACATGAAGAATCAAAGACTACGGGCTACAGAGCAAAGAATTTAAACAAGAATCTAAGAACATCCAATATGTAATATCTGTCTGTAATCAATGTAATTTGAGGTGACCTCCCTTAGGGGGAGATTGTTAGGATTTAGAAAATCCGGTAGTTTAAGAGTTGGTCACCTCAAGTATATGTAATTGTGAGAAAGCTCGTAGTCGTAGTCATTTAGTGTTAGTAAGTAGTTTGTTAAGTAACACCGTGGAGGACGGACGTGTCTTTACCCACTGTATGCCTGATCCACAGCCCGAAGGAGGGCGTCTAAGCTTGTAACCTTAAATACCCTTTGCCTAGCAAGGCAAAGGGTTGGAGCTTTTCAATATCATTTTTCTTTGTCTCACTAAAGTTCCCAACACTCTTTACTTTCTCTCTCTAGAACTCATATTATACGCCTACTTTGTGTGTTTGATTATGTGTTTATGAAAACCAATATGTAACAGATCTTCGACACCATTCACTAATGCCTTCGACTTGACCCTTTAAACATCTTTCACCTATGTCTTCAACACAACAATTCTAATGAGAGAGGAAAGAACTATCAACAAGATAACATCAGTAGTCTTGATGATGACGAAGCTTGGCAACCCATGGACTTGAGTTTGCTTGACTTCAAGAGGGGGTGATCTCGCTTTTAAGAGGAACCTAGAGAATCACACAAATACAAAACTACATAGAAAGATCATTTGGATCTAAGGTTAGAGAGTTTACGACAATAATAGAGAATATGTGTAAGAGAGGTGAGTTACAATAAGGAAATGACTCACTATTTATAGAAAAAAAATCAACTACTGTTCCCCGGATCCCACGGATCCCTTGCATGAGGGATCCGTCCAGTGTATTCCTGGGGATCCGTCAGACGCTCCTCCTATTTGGGTTATGGCTCATGGATCATGGGTCATTGGTTATGGACTTTGGATCGTGGGTATCCAAATAGATACAATGTATCTAAACATTGGATCATGGGTATGGGTCATGGACCATGGATAATACCCAACATAACTTCTTGCATGATGTCATGCAATGGGTCATGGGTTATGGATCAAGCTCTATGGGTATGGGTCATTGACTTTGGGTTTTACCCAACTACATTCAATGTATCTAGTCAATGGGTCAAGTATTTAGATTTTTACCCATTACATTACCCATTACAATATATACTAAGTATATATAAGTATATGTAAACACTAGTTGTTATACATATGCATTTCAATAACATGTAAACACTCTTACTTGTTTATTGTTTTATATGAAAGTATAAGTGTGTTAGTAAACTATTGGCTCAAACTATTTACGTATTTTATTTGTTTCGTTAAAATGATTTTACGTTTGTTATCGACAAAACATTAGAAGATCGTAAAATATAAATAAACGTTAATAGGCTTATTTGTATTAACAATCTCCTTCTTTTTGTTGATGACAAAACATAAGATTATTTTAAGGACAAACTAAAATTCGTAAACATTTGAATTGGAGTTTTTACTCTCTTCTCCCCCTTTTTGTCGAAACAAAAAGAGCGTCGAAAAGAAACTAACACATTGTTTGAAGAAGAACATGTGAAAAGTACAAATATGAAAAATAGAGAGTAAGAAAAGAGAAGGATTCTCGTCTTAGCTCCCCCTTGATGGGTGCTTCCCTTTGTTGAGGGCGTCAAGTAATTAGGAAAGCTAAACGAGTGTTTTGCAATATCCTTTGCAAATGGTTTTGTCTTTTAGACGAACATGTTCCCCCTTGACGAGTGCTCCTTTGTGAGGAGGACGTCAAGTAGTAATGTACTCCTATGTGAAATTATTGCAAGCGTTTTTGCAACGTTTTGCTTTGACAAGAAACTCCCCCTTGTTGAGGGTGTCAAAGTCTTCAAGTGTATATTGAAAATCTACAAAACAAAGGTTAGAAAACAAGTATATGATGCAAAATTTCCTACAAACGAGACTCAAATTAGTAAGAAAAATTGTTTCTGTTGCACGCATCCCACGGTTCCTCCCTGGGAGGGATCCGTCTATGCCAAAGTGAGGGATCCGTAACCTGCATTCTCAATTCAGCAATGTGGATGTAAAATGTGATGTTAACATCAAAATGAGTTATGTATTAAGGCACCAAACATATTCTCAAGACAATATGGCATATAACATGTAATTTTATTCAATAAAAATACGGGAAATGATATACATATCTCTAAAACTAAGAGAATGACTTAAACATGAAATATAATTCCTAGTCAATCTAAGTTAGTCTTAAGACTAGAACACCACTTGAATCCTTAAGCTTAGGAGTGTTTAGTTTCTGTTGACCTTATAGAAACGTTCGAGGAGGTGATAACACATAAAACGTAGCTCTTCACGTAGTTCATGTACTAAACCTTCAACATGTTGACAATGATAACAATCTTTGTCATGGCTTGGAAGTGGTGGTGGTAGAAATGGAATGGTTTGAGATGGAAGGTTGAATGAGGAAGGTTGAGGATTCTCAAAAGAAGGAGGGATTTGTGGAGGTACATTTGGAGGTGGAACAAATAAGGGTGATGGTGGTGTAATGTGTATGGAGGACGGTGGTAGAGAGGTATCTACTTCTATGTGATCGGGTGGTTGACTTTGATGATTCCTCATAATCCAAAAGGGACTATTCGAGGGTGATGGAGAAAAGGATATCGGTGCTAGTTTCGTTTCAACACCATGGTTTTGTTGTTGCGCTATTCTCTCTATTGAGGAGAATGTTGGCAATGGTGGAGGATGAGATGACCTAGAAGGCAAGTCCTCTATGTTGTAGAGGTGTGGAGATGAAAGTGGAGTGGTGAATGATATGGCTCTAGGCACCAAGGGTGATGGTTTAGTGGAAATATGGGTGTTTGGTTTAGGAGGTATAGTAGTGTTTGGCAATGGTAGTTTTGTGGGAACAATCCTTTTGGGGATTGGTTTGATTGGTTGAATTGGTTGAGGGGAAATCCTAGCATTTATGGATTTAAAGGGTGATGATTCGGTTGAAGAAATTTCATAAATAACACGAGCAAGTTTCTTGGGTGGTCCTTTGGTGGAGGAGTTGGCACTAGGAGCTTTTCTCATGATGAAATGATAAAGATTAGTGAGATAAAGGTTTCTAGTTGCTGAGAATGAAGTTGTGGATGGTGACTTAGAAGTACTAATAAGGTGGTTTGTTAATACAAATAAACCGTAAAAACGTTTATTAATATTTTGCGATCTCTTTGTGTTTTGTTGATAACAAATATAATGTTATCATAAGTAAAATTATAAGGATACATGTTATTTTTGTAAAGCATTTACATATAGTCATTTAATACAAATTGTTGTAATAAATCATTTGTTGTAATAGTTTATTAGGATGGGTAAAAATCACAACCCATGGAGCATATTCATAACCCATGGTATTGACCCATACCCATTTGACTAGATGCATTGCATCTATTGACTAGATGCATTGCATCTATTAGATACATTGTATCTAATGAAATACCCATGGACCAACCCATAACCCATGACCCACGACCCATAACCAAAAAACCCATGGGCAAAGAGGAGCGTCCCACGGATCCCTAGGTTTACACTAGACGGATCCCTTAAGGGAGGGATCCGTGGGATCCGGGGAACAGTGGCAAGTTTTGCCTATAAATAGAGAGCCATTTCTTCACTTCTCCTCACCCCTCTTCTTCCTAAATCACTCATATACTCTTACTCTCTTCTAACAAAAGATCACTTGATCTAGAGAGTTGTTCTTCTTTCTTCTATTGTGATTCTCATATAGGTCCTTCTCTAAGGCGAGATCACGAGCTCACTACAAGTCATCCAAGCAAGGGGTCCTTGATTGATTTGTTCCTCCACAAGATTTCTGTAGCAAAGATCTTGTACTTGATATTTCACATAGTTGTTGTGTAATAGTCGTGTTGGTTTGGTCCTCCGTAGCACAGACTCGGTATTTAGCTTTGTACCAGAAAAAGGTGTAAGCAACGTTGTGTAGGCTTCTCCGCCAAGTTAAAGGAGTTTGTTGACATAGTGCTTGAACTCTCGAGTAGGTGACTCGGGGAGTGGAGTAGGACAAGGAAGGTGTCCTTGTAGCCGAACCACTATAAATCGGTTGTGTCATTTCTTTCCCTTGCTTTACTTTATTTAATTTCGTTACTCTTAGATCTATACTTTATCTTCATCCATACGATTTCACATAACATCGAATCTAGAGTTTTTGAAACTAACTTAAAATCGGCAAAACTATTCAACCCCCCCCTTCTAGTTTTCCACAATTGGAATCAAGAGCTAAGTTTATAAAAGTTTTAAAGTAAACTGTATTTTAAAAACTTTTCGATCAATATGGGTTCTAAAAACTACAAGGAAGGGCAATCTATGCAACAACCACCACTACTTGAAACTAATGGTTTTATATATTGGAAAAATAGATTCGAAACGTATGTGAAGTCAAAAGATATTGATCTTTGGTACATCATTGTTGAAGGCGATTTTGAAGCTACATCAAAAGATGATAAAGGAAATTTAGTGAACATACCTCATGATAAACTCTCCGATGAAATTAAGAAAAAGATTTCCAAAAATAGTGAAGCTAAAATGGTTTTATATAATGCTTTACCCAAAAAGGAATTCGAAAGAATTTCTATGCTTAAAACCTCTAAATAAATTTGGAATTCTTTAGTTGTAACTCATCAAGGTAATCAACAAGTTAAAAATAATAAAATTGATCTATTTGTTCAACAATATGAACAATTTTCAATATCGGATGAGGATACTATAGATCATTCTTTTGCTAACTTTAATACTATTATTACTTCTTTACTAGCACTTGATGAATCTTTCTCTAGCCGTAATCATGTTAGGAGATATCTAAGGGCACTTCCATCCAAGTGGATATCTAAGGTGACGGAATTCGAAGAATCTAAAGACTTATCAATTCTCACCCTTGATGAACTCGTAGGCAATTTAAAAGTCTATGAGCTAGTCCTCGCTAAAGATTCCGAAGTCCTAAAAGTGAAAGAGAAACAAAAATCTCTTGCCCTTAAAGCCAAGAAAGTCTCAAGCGATGAAGAGAACTCCTCTTCGGATAGTGATGACGATGAGTATGCCATGGCGGTAAGGGACTTTAAAAAGTTCTTTAGAAGGAAGGGAAGATACGTCAAACAATCGTATGACGACAAGAAAGGATTCCGGAAAAGCAAAGAGGACGAGAAGCCAAGGGATGATCGTGCTTGCTTTAAATGTAGGGACCTAAACCACTTTATTAGTAAGTGTCCCAAACAGGATGATCAAAAGGCATTTGTGAGCGGTTCATGGGGAATGAGCGAGGAGGACGAAGAAATTTGTCTCATGGCAAATGACAAGGTATGTCACGAATACTATAGTAGCTCATCATTAGATGATGACTCATTGCATAATGAATATGACAAACTTTTCAAAATTAGCTTAAAAGTAATTAACAATAACAAGTTTTTGAAAAATCAAAACCAACGTTTAGATAAGGAAGTCATAGAGTTTAAAGGCAAAATTGAAACGTCTAGAAAAGGGTAAAATAGCAAGTGGTGAATGTGAACTTTGCGTTCAACTTCTAACACTAGTTGATCAACTAGATTCTAAGATTGCTAGAATGAGTACTAATACTCTAGATAGTGTTAAAACTGGAAACAATAAAAAAGGTTTAGGTATTCAGCAACTTGATGTGTCAACTAGTGAAAACAAAGAAACACAATTCGTAAAAGCAATAGAAAAACAGGCCACTGTTGTGGCGGATCCCACGGATCCCACAAAAAGGGAACCGGCTAGTGTACAGCCAGGGATCCTTGTGTCTGCTGAAGCAAACAGTGGTAAAAACATAGCTTCCTCTTCTAGAACTGATTTTGTTATTGTTAATAAGAAGAAACCAACTCATATTACCACTAGACAACCACCCCCAAAATATAATCCAATTTTTGCAAGAAACAAAGCTCCATCATTTTCAAAACCAAACACATTTAGGAGACCTAATAATGTTTACCCGAGAAGTAACCATCAAATGGGATGGAACCCAAATATGCAAAACGGTTTTCCATTTCAAAACTTTGCACCATGGAATGCATATTCACCTTATCCATATATCTCTAACGTGAATGGAATGTTTAACACTAATGGACCCATGAACAAATGGGGACCAAAATTTTGAGTTAATTGTTTTCTTAGGTGTGCTTAAAGGTCGACCTAGATCCGGATGAATGGATCAAGGATAGCGGGTGCACGAGGCACATGACTAGCAATAAAGATCTATTTCCCACATATGAATCCTTTAATGGAGGAAATGTGGTATTTGGAAATAGCAAAAGCAAAATCATCGGTGATGTGTTCTCCGTGTGCAAGTTTTAAAAATTTATAAACACGTTTTAACCGTCTAATACTATAACCACATACGAGCAAGTATACTCGTTCGCGATAGCAAAGGTGGGTAAGTCGAGATCGTCCCAAGAAATTTTGTGTTCGAAATTGTTTTCTTGAAAAGATTTGAAACAAGAAAGCTTTGTCAAGGCTTCCTCAAAAAGTGATGTTATAGTGAAATTCAACAATAAGAAATATATATATATACTTGTGTGTAGTATATAGGCAATCATAAGTAATGTTCATGAAGGCTTGGTGTAAACTCTATATGTGATGCACAAATCATAAGCAAATGATTTCCAACCATGGTTTATGTTTGTAAAAATCATTATAAGAACAAAAACATATAGGTAATCCTTCCGGTCCTTATCCTAATGATTATCCTTTTTAGAAAATCCATTTGTTTGTAAAATGTTCTTATTAAACTTGTTCTTACGAATCTTTCGACCTTTCGTGATGAAAATATTTCTAGTCATGTTTTAATAAGTAAACATGGTGGTTGTCAGTCACCATATCCCCATACTAGTTTGTCACTCAACTTTTTGGAATAAAACACAAGAGAAATCCTTTCGGTCCTTTTTCTTAAAACATGTTTTACCGACAAATCAAACCAAGACTAGTATTTTTCCAACAAACTCATTTAAACAAGATCATATATACATGCATCACATATGAGAAAACTAGTGTGATTTCCTACATCCCAACACACAAGTATATCCAAAACTACTCCATGATAATAATAACAAAACACAAGAAATAACAAAGTAATTCCAATAACTCAAGAGAATAGAAATCCATAACAAAGTTCATAGAATACCTAAACTTTTGCGATTACAAGAACTAGAATTCGTGGCTTGTAGCAACCACACGCCTCCAATCACCTAGCTTAACCGTATAACTCCAAATAACCAAAACAATGGATGAGAATTGCTCTCTCCAACCTCCTGGACGTTTTGCAGTGAATACTAAACTTTTGGGATGAATAAAATGGTTGGTAATAGTTTTGGTGTAAACTATTACACTTTGGGTTGTGTCACACCTAGTAAACTAAGACTAGGTTCAATATATAGCCAAAGAAACTTGTCTAACTGGCCAAAAATGTTCCCAACAAGTTAATATCAAGAAATGATCGGCCTCCAATGATTATGAGGATTTAAGGCAACATTAAATGCAACTTTGTGTAACTGCAGACCATGCAACCGGATCGGTTGCACTGGCAACCGGATCAGTTGCCGTTTTGACCATTATCCAGCAGGATCCGGTTACGGGGCACGACCGAACAGCTGGGTGTCGCTTTCTTGACTTTCGTTGACTTTCTTGATTCATGCCTCACTCTTTTCTCTCGCTGATGATTTCCAAGGCAAAACTTGATCTCTCCTTGCTGTAGATACTTAGAAATCATTGCGCTTCCTAATCATTGAGTCCAAAAGCTTCCTTGCTCGACTTCCTTCCTTGGGAATCTTCCAAATGTGCATAAAAACTTCATTTCTTCATCATTTGTAATACCTAGCTACATATACATACACAATACGCATCTTTTGCACTTTTGTAACAGTTATGAGTAAATATAGCCGATTATCATGCACAAAACCAACAATAACGCTACTAAAAACATGTTCATTTTAGGCGTTATCAAATTCCCCCATACTTAAGTTCTACTCGCCCTCGAGTAGGTCTAACATTTGCAAAGATCGAATTCAATGGTCTTGACACCGTGGTTTCGAAAATTTTAACAATCATCCCAAAAGAGATAATCATTAATTTGCTTTTAATATGTGAAAAAATTTAAAAATGAACCAAACACTTTAGATAACATAACTAGAAAACCTCACGAATGATTTTAAGAATTCACTCAACACTCATATTTAGTTGGGTATATGTAATTCACTCAATGCCTAGTCATGATCAATGTTTTTTACCATAAGCATGTACAAGTATCAAAACAAAGAAAATAAATTCATCAAAGAGGGCTTTTATTCGGGTTATATCGTTAAGGCTACGGGTTTATAAAAGGTATGGATAAGGCATGGAATGGTTTATGAAATTGGTGTTAAAAGAAAAATAAAGTCAAGTCTAAACCTCCATGTTGCTAGCCATCATACAAAACACAATCCCGTAAATGATTATTTCTCCTCTTCACATATCGACTCCACAAATATGTATAACTCAATTTAGCTCCTTGGCTAATCAATATTCTTCATATAGCTCATTGGCTATTATATATATATATGTATATATATATATATATATATATATATATATATATATATATATATATATATATATATATATATATATATATATATATATATATATATATATATATATATATATATATATATATATATATAGGGGAGGGTTAATGTGAGATCAAGCTTAAAGTTGTAAAAATAAGATCAAATCTAAAAAACCAATAAAACATGTATAAATAACAATTTTAGCAATCATACACAAAAAAATAATATTTTAATACAAATTAACATTTTAGCAACTAATAACCAAATGATACATAAGTTTGGATTAGTGATACACCTGATATACATTACACTAATAAATATTCCAAAACCTGATACACATTAAACTTCTAATCAAAGTGTATCACCTAGGTTTCGTAAATTTTAAAAAGAAATCTATCGAAACTTTAACAATTTTAGTTGTAGTAAATAAAAAAATTATTTTTATTGTAAGGAGAGTACCTCTTGTCAAATTTTAGTTCGATCTCATTTTAACAACTTTAAGTATGATCTTATTTGATCTAGATTCTATATATATATATATATATATATATATATATATATATATATATATATATATATATATATATATATATATATATATATATATATATATATATATATATATATATATATATATATATATATATATTTAACAAGTTCCCCCATACTTAGTGTAAGCATACACCACAAAAAATACAAATGAGAAAGACGTCTCCTTCATCTTTGTTGGAGAATGGTACACATTATAGACAAAGTGTAACTTCTTCATAATCATCAAAAACAATCCAACATTCCAAACAACTAACAACAAAGTAATAGACATGACAAGGGTTGGCTAAGGTTTAAAAGTGTAAAATCTTTTTGTGTTTTTCTGGATTTAACAAATGAAAAGATTGGCTCAAAGGGTGTAACTAAGGGTATCTAGTGCTAAAGATGAGCACTAACAAATGGGTCCATATAAGGGTGGTTAACTAACCAAAGTGGTTAGCTAATATATCATTAGATGTAAAATAGAAGGCCATTTGGGGTAAATCCTACGATGCCTCTTATCACTTGAACATATTTTTATCACTCGAGAGTAATTTTAACCGTAATGCATAACTAGTACAAGTTCTAGAATCGACATAATCACCGGCACACTCATAGCAAATATAAAACAAAAGATGTGTTTTATACAAAAAAGAAACCTCACAATTAAGTGGAAAAAGGCTATAATGCGCGCTAGAAAATGCTATCAAGTCCAAAATGAATTACTTCCGTAATTTGGTTCAAATCCAAAAATTTTCAAAAACCTCATTTTACCATTGAAATACCCAAGTTGTTTTTAATATATATCAATAATGTGTGAAAACAACTAGACAATCAAGGGCGAATTCCTTCTAATTACTTGCATCCAAAAGTTATCTAAAAAAAATAAAAGCTAAAAATTAAAAATGCGTATCATTTTTCCTATTTTCTTCCCTCCCCCATACTCAAGTTTTGCATTGTCCTCAATGTAATAAAAATAAACTTCAAAGTAAAGAAAATGGGAAAAAGAAATAGTCAAAAGATACCACGGGATAGAATATGCAATACGCATATTGGGTCATAAGCAAGCATGTGAGTTATCCAACTCCAAATATTTGACCGTCAATAAGCTTCCGACACATCTATCCTACAAACAAAACTACAATACACAATACACAAACAAAACAAAACAAAACAAATGCTACTAAAAACAAAATAAAACAAAGTATGATAATCATCCTAGAGAAATAGTTAAGAGATAGAGATAATATTGTTTAACACATGATAACCATTGTTTTTGAAATCATAAATCAAGAATGATCCACGATCATTCGTCGTCCTCGCTCATCTCGTCACCTTCTTCATCATCATACTCATCATCATCATCACTCTCGGTTACATAGTTCTCGTCCACAATCTCCGAACGAACTCCCCTCTTCTTCTTCTTTCCTCCAACTCCTGATGATGATCCTCCAACATCATAGCTTGCTCCACCAACTTCGGGTAATCGACCATATGCGGGCACTGGATCAGGAAATGGTGCGTATCCAGGATATGGATATGGATAAGGTCCAAGATAAGAAGTGTAGGGGAAAGGATATGGTGGAACATTGCATGGATTGTAGTGAGGCAACTCGCAATTGGCTTCTTGAGCCATGTGTTGAAAGATAGGCATTGTATAATCATTGATGTAATTGTTTCTCAACATCATCGAGTCTCTCCACACATCCCTACACTGAATTTCATCTAAATGTTGGTTCCACTCTCCCCAACCTGAATCAAAACTGCTGGACGTACCCGTTTGCACGTTCCTCATCGGTATATTTCCTTGCTGTTGTGGTGGTTGTTGTTGTTGCGGTTGCGGTTCAATCCATGCTCCCAAAGTTTTCAATTTCCTATTCAAAGCATTTCCAAAACCATTTGCACTCCACATCTCACTAAAATTTGTCTCTCCATACTTAGCCAACTCACTACTATTGTAATACCCAAGATTCTTTGCCAACCTCATCACAAAATGTCCTCCACAAATGTTGCTATTACTTTTGATTCCCGGGGCTCTCCTAGATAAATACTCGGCTATCTGCCAAACCGCATTACCGTCCTTAGTTTCTTCCAATAACATCATAACCCACAAGTCCGGTTTCTGGCATTTATCCCTGCTTCCATACCTATTAAACGGCCCAGTCACTATCAACTTGTGAAGTATCCTCATTAACGGATTTATGATGGTTGCAGCATTCCTCCTTGCACAAGAAGGATCTCCCACTTGGTTCCAATAAGTGGGCACACTAGGGTAGTCTTTTTCAAACCTCTGAAGCCTCGAGAAGTGAGCTTCAAATAATCGATGCTTATCCTCATGTGGTTCATACAAGCCAAGAGCAACAGCGAAATCCGGCAAAGTGTAAGCATGATCCCGTCCACAAAGCCTAAACCAAACACAAACTTCCTCCATCAAGTTTCGAACATTCACCTTTCTCTCAAAATACATGGTTGAAAAGAACTCCATACACCATTCTCGATAGACCTCTTCGTTAACGTTAAGTGCTCTTTCCCATGATAAATCATCCAACGAATCCTCATCCGACGGATACACATAAGATGTCCGCATCATTTTTCTCAACTCTTCTTCACAATCATATTCGGCAAACAAATCCCAATCAATCACCCTCGGAACCAAACATGTCCTATTTTGCAATTTTGACAATCGTTCCCGGAAAGCATGTTTCTCCCCGTCGGTGAGATCTTTGAACTTTAGGTTGGAATTTGCTTCCGTCTTCAAGCTATACTTGACTTTCTTCTTCTCGTTCCTTTGATAAAACTTAGTAACAATCGGGTTAATTGGAACTGGTCCCGAGCTTGAACTACCTACAAGAATTCTCTTTAGAAATCACAAATATAAGTCAATATAAGAGTGTTAGAACAAACGGGAAGGTCCATGGAAGCCTCTAAGGTCCACTTCAAAATTTCAAAAAAAATCCAACACAGAACCTGGAACCGGATTCGGTTGTAGGGAAACCGAATCGGTTACTCCTAATGGCCAAATCCAACTGATCGGTTGCGTTTCACAACCGGATCGGTTACTCATTCTGCATAAGGCTTTTGCCTTCTAATCCATCACTCACTCGATTTTTCTAAATCCAATCCACTCCTAGACTGTATTCTAACATCATCAATGATTTCTACATCCTCAAATTACTCTAAATTCGCTTTCCAAACCTCAAATCATCACACATTCGTCAACTTAGAACTCAACAAATAAGACCTCAACTCTTCAATCACTTGTTCTAATCAACAATGTGGCATCTATTATTCATTAAAAACGCATCATCTACCACTAGGAATCACCAATTGCAATTTAACTTGATTCAATGGCATAACCTAATTAAATCCGAAAATTTAATCATCTAATACTCATTCCATGTTGAATCAATCACTACAATTCTTTTTGCAATGCATTCCTACATCAATTACCCACGTAATCCTAAAATATGCAACTTAATTTGAATTATATCAAAAACCCCCAAATTAGTGACCTAATATGCAATTCGAATCAAATGCTCTAATTAAACCTCAATTGAGTTAATTGAATGCAGATGCTTACTTGTTTGGGTGCCATGATGATCTTCTACAACTTAAACAACCTTCAATTAGCTTCTATTGGTCGAATTTTTGCATAACCCAGCTGAAGGATTAGTGTGTGTGTGTGTTTTTCTTGAAAAAAGTGAATTTTTGGTATATATACTTGTATGCAACCGGTTCAGTCATGGACACAACCGTTTCGGTTTGCATTTTTGCCAAATTTTGCATTTTTCTCGTTACTTAGGCATTTTACCTTCCAAGCAACAATTTTTTTACTCAAAAATCCTATTAAAGATGCACACAACATTCATCCACCATTTGGAAATTTCAACAATCATCCAATCTCAAAACTCAAATCATCATACTTATAAACTCACACTAAAACTCAAACTAAAACTCATAATCATAATGCATTAACCAGATAACCTCAACATAATAATAAAGATAAAACTGAAACACAAGAAATCCTAAATGCATAAAATTAAAAAGAAGTTCATGAAATTCAAGCAAACAATTGCTTGTTTATTATGGTGCCTTGTTTCTCCTTAGAATTCCTTGAAATACGCATGCCTTAAGATGTCCTCACTTAGAAATTTCCCGGTAATTCACGGTATGTTTCATAAGTTTTGAACTTCTTTATGAATCTTCTCCCATCCGGACATAGTATATCAAATTTGACGTGCCATTCTCCATCCCCATTTTGTCTCTTGTAAATGCCCGACCCCTAGGGTCTCCATTCCAAATTCTTGAGTTGAACCGGTAAAGAACCTAAGAAATCGGTTAGCTTCTTGTAAACTAGGATGTTTTTGAATGGATTGTAATATGCTTCCACCGCTAGTGCGCGTTCCATCTCATCCTCAATATTAAAGTATGGTGGAGCTAATGGTCCATACATCGGGTTTCCTTGGACATCACGTCCTACTTCAAAACAAGTCAAGTCCTCGTCCGCTTCCATCAATTCTAAATCTTCCATGAATTCAACAGTTGGTCCCCTTGGTTTGGGATAATAGGTTTGTTTCGAGATCCCATCATCGATAGTCATCGTACCTCTACCCATATCTATGATTGCACCACATGTGCGTAGGAATGGTCTTCCTAATAGAAGTGGTAAACTCTTATCAACCGGAATGTCTAGGACTAGAAAATCATCCAAGTATGGTTGGTAACCAATTTAAACTCTTACGTTTTTCACCTCCCCATTGCTTTTTCTTGGGAATTATCCGCCATGGTAAGTTTCGAATGATTTGGTTGCGGCTTACTAAGACCCAACGTCTTAAACAATGGATAGGGCATAACATTAACAGTGGAACCCGTATCGGCTAAGGCATAAACTGGTGTAGTCCCATTCACTTTAATTGGCAAAACAAAATTTCCCGGATCTTTCTCCTTACGTGGCATACCTCTAAACAAAATCCTATCTCTATCCTCCTCTGATAGATCTTTATCCTCCAATCTTGCTCTTGCGAGCATCACCGCATCTAGTTTCTTACGGTAGAGAACGTAATCTTGTAGTACCTCAATCACCGGCTTTTTCTCATTTAGCTCAAGAAACTTTTGTTCAAGGTTTTACAAAATAACTTCTTTTTGTTCGTCGGTTAAAGGTTTGAAAGTGTTTGATGTAGTAGGTGATGAAGGAGTGTAATCATTTTTGTTGGTGGATGTGGTAGGAGTTAATTTGTTGGATGAGATTTTCTTCCTATTTGCCTTCCCCATCTTTACGACTTCCACATCTTCCTTTTCCATATTAGCACATAACTCCACAAGCATCTCGTTCACTTCTTTTCCTTCTTCCAAATCGGTGATATTGATCCTCATTTCTCCCAAAGCAAAATCAACTTGGCACTTGGTCGTTACAAGAAAATCTCGCCCAAAACATACATTGGGCTCATCCGTGTTCCCTTCTTCCAAGACAACAAAATCTGTTTCAAAAATGTGACCATGAATGTTAACCTTAAGATTCTTAATCATTCTTCTTCCGTATGCTTTGTAATCCAAACGTACATGACCAATTTGATCAAGAACTTTCTCCACGATGTAATTTTCACCATAAGCCATGTTAAGTTGCACGTCCCAAGCACTCACCCCTTCTACACTACAAGGTGTACCGAACCTCATAAGTGGCAAATCATACTCCGTTAAAGGTGCTTGTGTGAATACCACAACTCTTCCCTTCTTAGGAAGTTGAACTTTGTTTTCACCCGTTTCTTCCATACTAACCGTATCAATTCCTAAATCTTTCTTACTTCCTTCTAAGATACCTCCAATATTTTCTAATGAACTTCCGGTGTCTTTGAACATCTCATCCAAGTTACGAAGGTATTCCGAAATTCCGCTTAAACTATCCATAATAACTAGCTAATCAAGACAAAACAAAACCAAAAACAAAAATCCAAATCATTAGCGTTAGAGTTAGTAAAAATAAAAGCAAACTATAGAAACATATACTAAGCAAGTAAAGACATTTAACAAAACTAAAAAACATAAGCTAAAACTCAAAATCTAAAAAGTAGAAAAATTTTACCGAGAGCTCCAACCGGATCGGTTGGCTCACCAACCGATTCGGTTGGTGGTAAACTACTAAACCCAAATGTCTAACCGGATCCGGTTGCGGGTTACAACCGATCGGTAAGATCGATACCAAAAATATATATATATATATATATATATATATATATATATATATATATTTAAAAAAAAACTGAAAATAAATTAAAATTATAAACTATTAAGTGTACTTTAAAACTCTTAATTAATTGAGACTCCTCATTATCCTATATTAATCAACTAATTAATCAAGCTATTAAATGAAAACTATATTAACTACTCATTAAAAGTACTCATTAAAATTACTAAAACCATAAAACTGAAAATTAACTATATATAATCATTAGAATAAAGACAAGAATTAATCTAAAAATTAATAAACTAAAAATAACTAAAATAAAGAAAAACTAAAAATCTAAGAAAACATAAACAACCAAAGATATAATCTATAAAAATAAAAAATGACAAGAATTAATCTAAAAACTATAACACTAATCACTGAATAAACTTAAACTATGAAATCAAAATACTAAAATAAATCCGAGAGCACTAACCGGATTCGGTTGCAGGAGCAACCGAATCGGTTAGCTTCTGACCAAACTTTTTTTTTACTTTTTTTTTCACGAAATTCAATTTCAAAACTACAAATTTTACAGAAAATGAACAAACTCAAATTGCTTAAATCAAAAATCAAAATCAAAATCCCCGGCAGCGGCGCCAAAAACTTGATGTGTTCTCCGTGTGCAAGTTTTAAAAATTTATAAACACGTTTTAACCGTCTAATACTATAAACACATACGAGCAAGTATACTCGTTCGCGATAGCAAAGGTGGGTAAGTCGAGATCGTCCCAAGGGATTTTGTGTTCGAAATTGTTTTCTTGAAAAGATTTGAAACAAGAAAGCTTTGTCAAGGCTTCCTCAAAAAGTGATGTTATAGTGAAATTCAACAATAAGAAATATATATATACTTGTGTGTAGGCTATAGGAAATCATAAGTAATGTTCATGAAGGCTTGGTGTAAACTCTAGATGTGATGCACAAATCATAAGCAAATGATTTCCAACCATGGTTTATGTTTGTAAAAATCATTCTAAGAACAAAAACATATAGGTAATCCTTTCGGTCCTTATCCTAATGATTATCCTTTTTAGAAAATCCATTTGTTTGTAAAATGTTCTTATTAAACTCGTTCTTACGAATCTTTCGACCTTTCGTTATGAAAATATTTCTAGTCTTGTTTTAATAAGTAAACATGGTGGTTGTCAGTCACCATATCCCCATACTAGTTTGTCACTCAACTTTTTGGAATAAAACACAAGAGAAATCCTTTCGGTCCTTTTTCTTAAAACATGTTTTACCGACAAATCAAACCAAGACTAGTATTTTTCCAACAAACTCATTTAAACAAGATCATATATACATGCATCACATATGAGAACACTAGTATGATTTCCTACATCCCTACACACAAGTATATCCAAAACTACTCCATGATAATAATAATAAAACACAAGAAATAACAAAGTAATTCCAACAACTCAAGAGAATAGAAATCCATAACAAAGTTCATAGAATACCTAAACTTTTGCGATTACAAGAACTAGAATTCGTGGCTTGTAGCAACCACACGCCTCCAATCACCTAGCTTAACCGTATAACTCCAAATATCCAAAATAATGGATGAGAATTGCTCTCTCCAACCTCCTGGACATTTTACAGTGAATACTAAACTTTTGGGATGAATAAAATGGTTGGTAATAGTTTTGGTGTAAACTATTACACTTTGGGTTGTGTCACACCTAGTAAACTAAGACTAGGTTCAATATATAGCCAAAGAAACTTGTCTAACTGGCCAAAAACGTTCCCAACAAGTTAATATCAAGAAATGATCGACCTCCAATGATTATGGGGATTTAAGGCAACATTAAATGCAACTTTGTGTAACTGCAAACCATGCAACCGGATCGGTTGCACTGGCAACCGGATCAGTTGCCGTTTTGACCATTATCCAGCCGGATCCGGTTACGGGGCACGACCGAACGGCTGGGTGTTGCTTTTTTGACTTTCGTTGACTTTCTTGATTCATGCCTCACTCTTTGCTCTCGCTGATGATTTCCATGGCAAAACTTGATCTCTCCTTGCTATAGATTCTTAGAAATCATTGCGCTTCCTAATCATTGAGTCCAAAAGCTTCCTTGCTCGACTTCCTTCCTTCGGAATCTTCCAAATGTGCATAAAAACTTCATTTCTTCATCATTTGTAATACCTAGCTACATATACATACACAATACGCATCTTTTGCACTTTTGCAACAGTTATGAGTAAATATAGCCGATTATCATGCACAAAACCAACAATAACGCTACTAAAAACATGTTCATTTTAGGCGTTATCAATCGGCAAAGGTACGATTTCTACCAAATCTCTAACCATTAACGATGTGTGTCACGTAGAAAACCTAAACTTTAATCTCTTAAGTATAGGACAAATATGTGATAAAAAGTGCAACGTACTTTTTAGCAAAACTGATTGTACAATAATTCGTACGACCAGGCCTTCTATGGTGATCGAAGGGTATGAGGGGTAATATGCTTGCGCCAAAGTTGTAGCCAATCTGCAATAAGAAATAATAGACACTTCGTTAAGTGATTGCGCAGGGGTTGGACCCTGCGAACCACCTCCGGCGTGAGAGTAAGTATGTGATATGTATTGTAAGTAATATAGAGTATGTGAAATACTATGTTGAGTGAACATACAATTGAAAATGACTCGTCCAACCTATTTATAGGTAAAGAAATAAGCTTGGAGAGTATTAGCACACGTATCGGAGATCATGGGGGCGTCCCATGATTTGTGGTAACCGTTAGGGCTTCATCCCCACTCTCTCTGTCTTGGCGGGGAAGCTAAGGAGACAGTGGTAACGTGGGGGAAGACCAAGTCAAGGTTCTCCTTTGTCTTGGTGCCTTCAAGAGAAGACTCCGAAGGGCATAGGCCTTCGGCTGGCGAATTCCCAACTGGTAACCATATCAATGATGAATGATTTTATGCCACCAATGACTTATGAAGAAAGACGTGGGTCTTCGTAATGCAAATTCAACTGAGGTCGCAGGGGTGTCCTTCGACCTGATCAGAGGGCACGTCATCAAGCCCCCAGTCGAAAGTGATATGTACGAACAAGAAATATTGCTTACGACTCAAAAATAGATACGAAACCTCCCCTCCGTCACAAAAATGAACGAAGATGAAAAGTCTAGCAACTAATGAACCGTAATTAATGCATGTACTTATCCTAACCACCTTTTTCTCGGTAAATTCAAAACGTCTCTTCAAAATTTAAAAAGGATTTGAAATCCGGAGGTTAGGTGATATCTTAGGACACATGTAGGGCTGAGATTTAACATGTGAGGGGGTATTTAAAGTCAAAAAATAGTAAAACCCTAACACAATTTTATCTCACGCCCAAATTTTCACCTACTAAATCCCCTTCCGAGCAAGCTTTCGAGCAAACAGGTAAAGTATTCCTTCGTATCTGCTACGTTTTCAATACTTTTTTGTCGATTTAGAAGGATCATGTCTACCAATAAAAAATTTGTAATCAAACAACAAGGTTGCCCCTTGACTAGGGAGGAGCTTAAAGCATTCCTCACTGATTATCCGATTCCTAAAGAATACAAAATCATGTTACCTAGCAGAAATCAAGGTATTTTTGATGCCCCAGAGAACTATGTAGGCTTATACACCCATGCATTCACCACCTCTAACCTTAGGATACCCTTGTACCCTTTGATTTTAGAACTCCTTCAGTACTACGAATTATACATATCTAGGTTTAACCCTTTTCTCCTAGCCAAGCTCACAACATACATCGTAATGTGTAAAGCCTATGGGTATGAACTGTCATTGACTGTGCTTAGGGGATTTTTGAACTTGTACCCTGGAGGAGACTGGTTAACATTGACAAAAAGGGGTGAAAGGGATGTGCCCATTCTCATAGATAGGCCTTTTACGAACATCAGGATTTGGAAAGGAAAGTTCTTTTATATCCAAAATGCTATTGTTCCTCCAAATTTCCCTGCGTTGCTAAACCAGAATTTCAATTTGATGAAAAGAGGTTTAATGATCCCTTACCCTACACTGTGAGGAGGAATCCTTTGTATCAACGTTTGGCTCGTCATCCAGCTGATTGTCAAACATTCCCTGAGCCAATCCTATTTATGGCTGGTCTTGCTGAAAGTTGGGAGGGATCTCCATTGCATCCTGAGATTATGTGTTGTGGATAAAGTATGTAAAATTTTAATTAAAATAAGAGATAGGAACTTATCTTTCTGATATTCATCTTTTTTCTCCCTTTTTGTAGAGATGTCGTTCATGAATTTTGTTGTTGCTGGTGGTACAAAGGAAGTAAGCTTCATCCCGAAGGATCCCTAAGAGGTTAGCTATGGTGTGGGCTCTCCTTCAGTGTCTGTGAACAACAATGATGTTGATGCTCAGCCCATCGAACCTATGTCATATGCTCCTCCTTCAAAAGAGCCGATAGATGTTGAAGACCAGCTAGTGGAGAATGTTGCAGACTCTGTTGAACCTGTCTCAGAAGGACAGTTAGCCATCGTAGGACCCTCCGGCACTGGTGAGAGAGTCCGAAGCAGGAAAGGTACAAGCACGAAGGCTGCTAAATCTGCATCGAAGAGGAAGCTTATCTTGCCCACTCCTCCCTCTCGAACTACCTGGTAGAAGAGTGCCCAGGGTAAGGCTGTGGTGTTTCCAGCCATCGAAGGGCCCAACACAGATGATATCCATGGTAAGATTTCTATCCTGTTACAAAGGATTAGATGCAAGTAATAATATATTAACAAGTTTATTTATGCTGCAGGACTCCTTGATACGAAGGAGCTTTCGTCTCCCCTAGCTTGTCATTTTCTTGTGGAGCGTGTGACCCCACCCAGCTGGAAGGGGGTGATGGACAACATGTCCATGGAAAGGCTATGTGATCTTCACGACAAGAGCTATGTCAGACAATGTATGTTGGATAACTAGCTCAACACCAGGACTAGGGCGCTTCTTCATGCTGTCACCAAAGCTAGGGAAGAGATGGATGTCATGTTTGCCAGGGAGAAGGCTAGGGACAACAAGTATGCAGACCTGCAGGCAAAGTTTGAAGAAGCTATGGAGGACTTCGACAAGAACCCCTTGGTTCAAGATCTCAGAGCTGATGTGGAAAAGATCAAGGGTTAACTAGCTGCAAGCCAAGCTGAATGCAGTAAGCTATCTCTTGAAGGCGCGAAGGTCATAGGCTACAAAGAACAAATATCCGTTCTTACATCCAAGTGTGGAGGCCTTGAAGAAGAGAGGGCTAAGTTGGTTGACCAGGAGATCAAGCTCAGGGAAAAGGTTGATGGGTTAAACCTTCGATTGAAGATGCTCCAAAAGGATAGGGTGGATTTGGTGACCAAAGTCATCCCCTACATCGCCATGGAACTGTACCATAGTGATGATGTGGGGATTGTGATTGGGAATCTGGTGAATGTAGCCATATTTCATGGCAAGTGTACCACTTTGGAGGAGATAGCTAACACAGGGGAACCGGTGAAGTTGGAAAATGTTCCAAACTACAGGGCAACTCATGAGATGGAATATGATGATGTAGGCAATGCCTTAACTGCTTCAGAGTTCTCCTTCCTTGCTGAAGTGACGAAGGATCCAGCGACTTCTATTGATGACCTGTTAGCCAAGAAGCCAAGGAAAGTCCAGCCTGCCTCCCCTTCAAAGAAGACACCATCTACCATGGTTCCATCCCCAGGTTCAGCTGATCCGACCCATTCCAAAGTTTGATGAAGGCTACCATGTGGTAGTAATTTGATCCCTCAGGGTGGTATGTACCATGTTTTCAAACAATTTGTCTGTGTCTCTTTCCAGGCTATATGCTTGATGAAACAATTAACATTTGATGTGTGTGGTAAAGGCTTTGGCCTAAGACAATAGTTTGTTTGTTTGATCGTTAAGGCTACGGCCTGTTTGGACTAGTTAAACTAGTCATGAATTAATATCTACAGCAAGGCCACTAGGGCCTGTATTTTGCTATGTGTGATTCTTCTCTTTACGTTTCATTTGCACGTAAAATTTTTACAACCTAAGGCTTATAGTAGATGCATAGCCTCATTGTGTGTAATTACTTCACCAAGAGTATAGCAATCGTATAATTTGACTGCTGACAGAGGGTTGCGACCCACTCTATCTTAATCCTTTGGGCAGCGAAAGGCTTGAAATACCTTAAGGCCATATAGGAAAGTTAATGTGAAGTTGAGATGGATGTTATGCATATAAGCAAGACGTATTGTTAGTCTTTGTACATCCCTTCGACATTGAAACTTATAAAAGCAACTTGGTGGACAAATATTTGTTGTATTTAACGAAACAAGAGATTTGAGGGAAATGCGTTATATCATTAAGTGGGTAGGGAGGATTACATCATTTTAAGAAATGAATACTAGACGCGTACCATTAATGCTTCTTTCCCCAAATGAGAAGAATGCAAATACATTGATTGAAAGCAAATTAAAAAATGTCCTTGGACATTGTAAGTTTCATACGTAAAACTTACGAAGGGTAGTGCCATTCCAATTTCTATCAATAGCGTCTCCATCAATGGTTTCCAGCTTGTAGGCTCCGTTGCCATATACTTCCCTAACAACGTAGGGTCCTTCCAATGTAGGCCCTAGTTTACCTTGGTACTCAGCTTTACTTGCGCTGTTGAGTCGGAGGACGTATTCTCCAGGCTTGAAGGTCGAAGGCCGAACTCTTCTGTTGTAGTACTTTTCAATCCTTTGTTTATGGATAGCCTCCCTGATTGAGGCTATTTCCCTTTGTTCTTCGAGTAGGTCTAGATTGCTGCGGAGTCTTTCTTCGTTGTCTGCTGCTTCGAAGTTCATGACCCTTTCTGTTTCGACACTTACTTCCGAAGGGATGACAGCTTTTGTGCCATATGTCAAGCTAAAAGGTGTCTCCCCATGACTTGACTTTATGTGCGTTATGTGAGCCAAGAGTACTTGAGGTAGCTCATCTACCCAACCGTGGTGACTGTATCCCAGCCTTCGTTCTATGCCTTGGATGATGTCCCTGTTAGTAACCTCCACTTGCCCGTTACATTGGAAATACTCCTTCGGCAAACTGCTTCCCATTATCGGAGATGATGATATGGGGTACTCCGAACCGGCAGATAATGTGTTCCCATACGAACTTTTCCATGTGCCTCCCTGCAATGGATGCTAAAGGTTTTGCTTCCACCCATTTCGTGAAGTAATCGATGGCTACGACCAAGAATTTAACCCCTCATGGAGTAATTGGTAGAGGCCCTCGATATCTATCCCCCATTGGCTGAAAGGCCATGCGGACGTCACGGAGGTCATATCTTATTTTGGTAGCCTTGGTACTCTTGAGTGGATATGACAGGCTTCACACTTCTGGATAATCTCCACTGCATCCCTGTGCATCGAAGGCCAATAATATCCTATCCTCATGATCTTAGAAACAATGGAGCGGGGTCCTGCATGTAGCCCGCAAGACCCTTCGTGCACTTCTTGTATGATGTTGGCGACTTGCCTAGGTCCTACACAATGAAGCCATGAAGACAAGAAAGACCTTCGGTATAGGTAGTTCTCCATGATTTTGTACTGTGGTGCTTTGATGCGAACCTTTCGAGCTAGCTTCTGATCCTCCGGCAGTATACCACTTATTAGATACTCTCTAATTGGAGTCATCCAATTTGAATCTTCCTCCAGTATTACGTCAGACACCTCCTTTCGGACGATGGACCTATCTGCCAACACTTCGACCCTAAACTCCTTAGTTAAATGAGCAAATGCCATTGATGCCAATTTGCTAAGTGCATCCATTTTTTTGTTTTGGTTTCTTCGAACATGCTCTATGTTGTAGGATGTAAACCCTTCGAGCATCTCCTTGGCCTTATCCAAGTATTGCTTGATCACAGGTTGTCTTGCTTCATAGGATCCCTTTATCTGATTGGCGACCAGTTGTGAGTCAACAAAAATAGCCAAGTCTTCTACCTCCATGTCTTTAGCCAGTCGGAGACCTGCTAGTAAGGCTTCGTACTCTGTCTCATTATTAGTAGCGTTGAATTCGAAACAGAGTGCATAAGTATACTCCTTCCCTTCAGTATCAACAAGCATTAGACCTGCGCCAGAACCGTCGGAGCTGGAGGCTCCATCGGTGTAAAGTTTCCACCCTTCGACCGGTTTAGCAGGTTTCTTCTCAGCAAATTTTTGTGTCCTACTTCTGTTCGGAGAGTGTTTCGGCTAAGAAGTCTGCCAATATTTGCCCTTTGACCGAGTTTCTACCCTTGTACTCAATTTCGTGTTCTCCTAGTTCGATAGCCCACTTAGCTATCCGTCCAGATTTCTCCGGATTTGAAAGTATCTGCTTAATAGGCTTGTCAGTGAGTATGGTTATGGGATGAGCTTGGAAGTACCTTCGAAGGCGCCTCGCAGCATGAACCAAAGCCCTCCAACTCTAGATAATTTAGCTCAGCTCCCTGTAGAACCCTACTAACGAAGTAGAAAGGGATTTGCTTCTTTTCCCTTTCTGCCAATAATACAACACTGATGCTTTTGAAGGAGGCTGCGATGTACATAAACAACACTTCGCCTTTGATTGGGGCGGTAAGTGTAGGTAGAATAGCCATGAACTCCTTAAGCTTTTGAAAGGCAGCTTCTGCATTTGTACTCCACTTAAACGTCTTTCTATCCGTGCATCCTTTGAGTGTCTTGAAGAACGGCAAAGATCTATCTGCACCCTTCGATAAGAATCTGCTGAGGGCTGCTAGCTTTCCGTTCAGACTTTGCACATCCTTGAGGGATTAGGAGGCTGCAAGTCGGTGATGGCCTTAACCTTCGAGGGGTCGGCTTTAATACCCTGCTTGGTGATCAGATGTCCTAAAAATTATCCTTCTTCCACGCCGAAGGAACACTTCTTGGGATTTAACTTCATGTTGATGGCGCGAAGCTGGTCGAAGGTTTCCTTTATGTCGAATAGCATGTCCTCCTCCGTTCTACTCTTGATAACCATATTGTCTACGTACACTTTGAGATTCCTACCTATCTGCTTGTGGAAGGCTTTGTCCACTAACTGTTGGTAGGTAGCACCTGCATTTTTCAAGCTGAAAGGCATCTTCTTGTAACAATACACGCCATTTCCTGTAAAAAAGGCTATTTTTTCTTCATCCTCTTCCGCCATCTGTATCTAATGGTAACCCTTGTAAGCATCTAGAAAACATTTCATTCGAAACCCTGATAAGGATTCCACTTTCCAATCGATTTCTGGTAGAGGATAGCAGTCCTTCGGACAGGCTTTGTTAATATCTGTGAAGTCTACACACATCTGCCACCCTCAGTCATGTTTCTTAATCATCACCGGATTGGCTACCCAGGTTTGATACTTCACCTCCCTGAGTATGCCTGCTGCTACCAGCTCATCCACTTCCTTGCATGCTGCGACATTCCTTTCAGGTGCAAGGCTTCGATGATTTTGCTTGATAGGTTCAATGTACTTGAACTCATTAAGCTTGTGTTCAGTGCCGAAGGGCTTTCCATCTATGACGAGAGTTCTAGGGACTCCAGTCATGTCAGAATAGGTCCATGCGAAGACATCTGCATTAACCCTTAGTAACTTTTCCAATTCAACCTTAAAGGAGGTAGGGAGCTGCTTTCCAATTACCACCGTCTGATCAGGGTAGAGATCGTTTACTACAATGCACTCTTCGGCATCAGTGCAGCTGAGAACATCTTTCGGAGGCTCCTCAAGAATTTGTTTAACCATCTTGCCTACTTCTGTAGGCTTCTTCGTGTTGTAACTGGAGAAAACCGTTCCAATACCGAATGGTGTTTGGAATTTGATTGCGGCATGTATGGTTGATAAGGTTTTAAAATCTACCTTTTTGAGGGGTCGTTTAAGTCCTTATTTGATCACTTTTGTATCCGTTATTACTTAATATCGTTCCTTTTCACTTTTTAGGTATCTTGAAGGCAAAATGCTGGAATGAAACTTATTTGGACGAAAAGGCGCGAATATACGAAGCAAATGGCCAAAGTCAAGAATCGAGACACTCAGGCTGCTGGAACTGAAGGTGACGGCGTTAGGCACGACTAGTGACGCCATCGGACAACTTTTGTGACGGATCAGTAGCCAAATTGCTCATTTACAAGTGACGGCTTCAGGTTTTAAAAGAGTAGGGCGTCGCAACTCAGACGACCTAGATTTGATCCAGAAGACGTCAGAGACTGAAGGGGACGGCGTCGCACGCATAAGGTGACGCCGTCGCAAGACTAACGTGGCCAAGACGAAACCCTAATAACAGCGACCCGACGGCGTCACAAATCAAAGGGTGACGCCGTCGCATGTGTAATCTTATATATAGAATCCGAATTTTTTAGTTTTCAGTGGGTAGTCTTTTGGAGTAAAAACCTAAACCGAACCAGGGCTGTCTTGTACATTATTTTAGGGTTCCATACCCTATCTTACATCAAGATAAGTGTTTTACTTCATTAATTCAATTATGTCTTCAATTAATTATGTGTATCCTTGCATGTTTCCCATGTCCGGCTAATTTACTTGTGTGTTTGCTTAGGGAATATGAAACTTAATTATTGAATATTGATTGGTTGTCTCTTATCTTAATTGTTAATGATCTAGTATTGCGATAGATCATCCGTTGTGTAGTTAATGCTTGATTAATCTTTGTGAACCTTAGCTTATAGTATCTAGAGTCATTGTAGGCTAAACCATCCGAAGAGTACCTTAGTGTTAAGTTTATAAATCCTAGACATTTTGTAGGCAATAACCTTTGGTAGTTTCAATGAGTTAGGGATAAACGCATACCCTACGACCTTAGACACACAACGCGATTAAGAATAAGGACATGACAATTCAACCATCAATAGGAGATAATTAAGGAGTAATAAAACCTAAGTAAACACATCTTTAAATCATCATAAGAGCAGACAATAATTAGACATAGACTACATACACCTTAGATTAGATAATTAGACAAATAGAGTAATCGGTAGAAATACCAACCCCCAAATTCAATACCCCGAGATTCGTACCTTTCCATTTCCTAAAAACATAAAAGGATAAAATAATAATTATCCTCAACCCCAACCTTAGCGTAGTAACTTCTCACTAGCATTCCTACTCCCCTAGAGAACGATATCAATTCCCGTGGCTTACCCTAATACTACACTACAACGATTAGGTTCACTGCCTAGGGTGTTAAAAAACTTCGTCGACGAAAAGAAAGTTCCTTTGACCCCGAACGACGCGTGTAGCATTATCAAGTTTTTGGCGCCACTGCCGGGGAATAGAATAGCTAGTTAGATTTCTATCTCGTTTAGGTTTCCTTACTTTATTCCTATCAAGTAAGCTTTTTTCTCATTTTTAGCTTCCTTGTAGTCTATCCCCCTTCTTTGTGCTTGTGTTCGTAAAACCCTTTTTCATTTATCGCTATGGCAAGTGAAGTTACATTTGAATCATTAACAAATGAGGAACAAATGAATTTCGCAGATTGGATTGCTTTTTATTGTTCTAATGAATTTGTGAGTGCTCTTAGAGATATCCAAAAGGAGACGGGTGTAAGGTTGGATGGATTTGATAAATTTTGTGCTTGTGTGGCTTCTATTCAACGATCATTGTTAGAATCAACTCCTTTTAGTAAGACCCTCTGGAAAATGTTTGAGAAAAGCCTCCTAAGCATAAACCATCAGTTGTCACAACTTGAGGAAATGGATAAGGAGGATTTATCCAACCTCAGGCATCATGATCAAAAAGACCTAGTTTTTAAAAACATGGAACCTAAATCCAAACAAGATTGTGAGATGGTTATAGTTGAACTACCTAGTTGCATGCGCGGGATAGATTTCACCAAAACATATGACACGCGTAAGGAATCCTTTTGGCAAATTGAACATAGTGATCAAATTTTTGAGAATGATTCTTATGAATCGGACCAAGAATTTGAAATGGCTAAAGAAGGATTTGAGATACTTAGGAGTGTATTTGGGTTAGATCATACTAAAACACATGACGAACATTTAGGAGATCTAGATATAATGGAGAATGAGGTGGAAACTCCAATCCCACAAACCCTACCATCACTTGAGGAACACACATCGCCTATAACTTACCCGGAAGAAGTAGAAGAGACTATAGGAATCCCGATTGAGATAGAACCTTTGGACCAAATGCCACTAGAGAATGTAGGCTTAGATGCTTGTTGTCATGACCTCTCTCTTAGTCCTAGAGAAGTTCCTAATTTTGATGAACCGGAGCCTCAACCAAAAACCTTACCCAATTTTCCGTCTTTAGATGTGAATCTTGGAATTGAATTAGGCCCCAATCCACCCATCAAAATAAATAGTCCTGGTAGTTGCTTGATAAAGGTGGTAGACTCTAGGCCATGTAGAGTGGAACCTAATATAGGAGTAACCTATGACCTTACACACTTATATCACCCATTCATGGTTGATAACAAGAAACATTATGGGTTTAAACCGGGTTTATTAGGTTAAGATGGATCCTTAACTAAGAATCTTTTGAAGTTGATAAAAGATGATCCATTTTTAGGAGAGAGATTTGATTCACCCGCTACACCAATAGAATTAGGTAAGGTTATAATGAATGGAGCACACTCTTTTGAGCATATAAATCACCCATCACCCTCTCCTCACGTAGCAAATTTTCACCCTAAGGGTGTGTATCGCTACTATCACCCGCACTTAAGCTTAAGTATAGGAAAAACTTCCCCTTTATCCGTTAAATAAGGGTAGAGTCAAGCTCGTGACTCGAACCAAAACAAGCGCTTCTTGGGAGGCAACCCATGTGTATTTGTTTTTCATTTTTATTTGTGTGTCATATATCTTTTCATTATTGTATGTTCTCATGTTTGAATTTGTGAAAATGCTTTATTTTGTCTTTAACCTCGTCTTAATTACATATAAAGGTATTTTACAAAAGGGATAAGTGTAGGGAAGATTACACACGTTTTTAAAAGAACGTAAACATGAGAATTACAATTACTTAAAAGATATACATGTGTGTTTGTTCAAGTCAAATGCTTGTATCGAGTCATAATGGATGTTTTGCAGGAAATTTTTCCAGATTCTAAAGATGTAAATTTTCTAGAATTTTTTCCAGAAAATCGCAGACCAGTTTTTGTCAGGATAACCTGACGGCGTCAGGATCGCAACCTGACGGCGTCAGGAAGGAGCAAAAATAACTGATTATTTTTCTCGTTTTCTGAGCTACTTATAAATTTTTGGAATTTTCCAGGTCTTAATTTTCTAGAAATTCTATAAACATCCATTCCACAAGCATTATATCCTAGTTTAGTAGAGTCCTATATATATTGTTACCGCCGATTTTAAGCAAAGGTTTCGTTTGTTTTCTTCAAGTGTGCAGGTTTAATTTACCAAGAAGAAGATACATAAGATGAGAAGGAGCTTTTCACGCAAACGTTCTTCTTGAAGAAAGATGTAGCCACCACTTTACACGGATCCTACCGAGCTAATCAAGGGAGTATTAGTTTCTTTCGCTTTTAATTACCTTCTATTATCATAACTTTGATACTTTCGGGGAACATTGGGGACAATGTTCAGTTTAAGTGTAGGGAGGGAAAATAAAATGGGAACTTTGAAGCTATGCTTATCCTTGACTATTTGCTTTGTTCAATTGCATTTGCGTAATAAACCATGAGAAAATGTCGGTTAGGGTAATTTTGGCACCAAATTTTCAATTTTTCATGACATATAGGAGTGGGCCATTAGTCTTAATAAAGCGTCTCATGGATAGGAAGTTATATGACTAGCACAAAAACCTTTACCACTTAAATTCCACCCAAAATGTGAGGATCACCCTTAGATTAGTAGGAATTAAAGCATTCATCTTTAATGCTTAGAGTGTGAACCGGTAGTATAATAGATTCTAGAACTTGTTTTGTGATGCATCCCGAGATCGCTAGTAAGACTTCACTTGTGTAGTTAGGAATAACTAAATGAGCAGAGGCATTAGGATAACCCTTGTTTGATACCTGTAATATAATTAATTCTTCCACATCGGTTGAGTAATTCCCCCACACCTTTGCGTTGTACTCATCTTTAGTACACGATACCCCTAGTTAACCCCTCAGAGCCTATCCTTTTCGCGGTTCTCGTGATGTTTCGGTTTTCCGGAATATCAATGAAGAGCATTGTTTACACCCCACCCCCAAATGTACACCCAAATCGCCTTAGCCTACCTTGTATGCACTCACTTTTAGTGCATTATTGTTATCACACTAAACCCTTAGTTCAATTATCTAGTTGCTTGCATAAGTTGCTAAGTCAAGTCATATCCTTTGTACACAGTTTTGGGACGATTGGGACTCATGGGAAAAGTTAAATTTTATGAGATGACGGGAAGGGAACGTTAAATTCAAATTCTCTTTATTTGCATAATAATGTAGTCCAAGTGTTTTGATCTTTTCAATTCGGGTCATATTTAGTGTTAGAATAATAAAAACTCAAGTGTAGGGATGTGCCTATAAATCCCTATCATTTTGATGTTATCGTAGAGGATGGTAGAGTAAAAGTGTATGAAAAAAAAATCGAAAAAAAATAGAAAAAGAGAAAAAAAATAGAGTGTTGAAGAAAAAAAAAATAAAAAAAAGAAACATACGGGCTACCATCCTACATCTATCTTTCAATTTATGTTTGTTTATTTCAGTTATATAGAGTCTAGAGTGTCGAGTCTTTGCTTAGCGACGCCATTCTTCGCATGCTTGTAACATAAAGATTTTTGACTTGCCACCACTAAATAGCGTATCCCACTAAACCCTTTGTTTCCCTACCGTAAGCCTAACATTACAACCCTTTAAAATACCTCTTGGATAGTCTTTCCTAGGTGCTTACGCCAAAGCGATGGAGGTTTGATCTAGTCTCAAGCCTATGGTAATCTATGTACTAGGACCGGTTAATGAGTGTTTATCTTCCATTTCCAACTTGTTATATTTCATATACACCCGAGAGATGTGAGAATCCAAACACCCCATGTGAGGTGCTAGTATGTAATTTCCGTGCTTGTTATGACATTTGCGGGGTTTATATGTGTTGTGAATCGTTCTAAACTAATGCTTCATGACCTCTAACTTATAAATTGATTGGCTAAAAGCACATTTGCTTGAGAACAAGCAAATACCAAGTGTAGGGATATTTGATAAGGTATTAAAATGTACCTTTTTGAGGGGTCGTTTAAGCCCTTATTTAATCACTTTTGTATCCGTTATTACTTAATATCGTTCCTTTTCACCTTTTAGGTATCTTGAAGGTAAAATGCTGGAATGACACTTATTCGGACGAAAAGGCGCGAATATACGAAGAAAATGGCCAAAGTCAAGAATCGAGACACTCATGCTGCTGGAACTGAAGGTAACGGCGTCAGGCAAAACTAGTGACGCCGTCGGACAACTTTTGTGACGGCTCAGTAGCCAAATTGCTCATTTACAAGTGACGGCTTCAGGTTTTAAAAGAGTAGGGCGTCGCAACTCAGACGGCCTAGATTTGATCCAGACGACGTCAGAGACTGAAGGGGACGACATCACACTCATAAGGTGACGCCGTCGCAAGACTAACGTGGCCAAGACGAAACCCTAATATCGGCGACCCGACGGCGTCACAAATCAAAGGGTGACGCCGTCGCATGTGTAATCTTATATATAGAATCCGAATTTTTTAGTTTTCAGTGGGTAGTCTTTTGGAGTAAAAACCTAAATCGAACCAAGGCTGTCTTGTACAGTATTTTAGGGTTCCATACCCTATCTTACATCAAGATAAGTGTTTTACTTCATTAATTCAATTATGTCTACAATTAATTGTGTGTATGCTTGCATGTTTCCCATGTCCGGCTAATTTACTTGTGTGTTTGCTTAGGGAATATGAAACTAAATTATTGAATATTGATTGGTTGTCTCTTATCTTAATTGTTAATGATCTAGTATTGCGATAGATCATCCGTTGTGTAGTTAATGTTTGATTAATCTTTGTGAAACTTAGCTTATAGTATCTAGACTCATTGTAGGCTAAACCATCCGAAGAGTACCTTAGTGTTAAGTTTATAAATGCTAGAGATTTTGTAGGCAATAACCTTTGGTAGTTTCAAAGAGTTAGGGATAAACGCATACCCTACGACCTTAGACACACAACGCGATTAAGAATAAGGACGTGACAATTCAACCATCAATAGGAGATAATTAAGGAGTAATAAAACCTAAGTAAACACATCTTTAAATCATCATAAGAGCACACAATAATTGGACATAGACTACATACACCTTAGATTAGATAATTAGACGAATAGAGTAATCGGTAGAAATACCAACCCCGAGATTCGTACCTTTCCATTTCCTAAAAACATAAAAAGATAAAAAATAATCTTCCTCAACCCCAACCTTAGCGTAGTAACTTATCACTAGCATTCCTATTCCCCTAGAGAACGATATCAATTCCCGTGACTTACCCTAATACTACATTACAATGATTAGGTTCACTGCCTAGGGTGTTGAAAAACTTGCTCGACGAAAAGGAAGTTCCTTTGACCCCGAACAACGCGTGTAGCGTTATCAATGGTGGAGACAATGATGCCCATTTTCTGCATTGCGGTTCTCCCTATTAACAGGTTATAGGGAGATTCAGACCTTACGATCGCGAAAACCAGAGTTTCTGTTCTTTTTATCCTTCCTTCTCCAATCGTAACCTCTAGAGGGACTTCTCCCAAGGGCCATGAGTGTTCCCCTGAGAATCCCACCAAGGGTACTTTCGAATCTACTCTCTTCGACCTTATAAAAGGTTTGAGCTTTAGAAACTAATGTTCGTAGATCACTTCGCAAGAGCTACCACAGTCTAAGTAAGGTCTGTTTACTTCTCTGTTGGAGATCAGGACTTTGATGACCATGGGGTCATTTGAGAGAACCTTGCCTGCGATCGAAGGGAAAATGACGTCTCCTACTCCGCATAATGCTTCTTCCGTTGCTTTCCTTTTTAAACCAGAATCGTCCCTGTACACCATGAGGATGGGTGCTTCGACAGGTGTGGTGTCTTTCCCCAACTGTGTGTTGGAGACCTTTTCTTTACCTTTCTTTATGCCCTTCACCAAATGTCCCAATTGGCCGGATTTCACGGCCTCTTCTATCTGTTTCTTGAGCTCTCTGCAATTGTTGGTGTCGTGTCCGTAATCGTCATGGAAATAGCAGTATTTGGAGGTATCCCTGCTTCTTCCACTACTTGCCAAACGAGGAGGAGGATCAAAGGCCTTCGCAGCCCTTTCCATAGCAAGTATCTCCCTTGGAGTTTGGACAGATTAGCCAAGATCCCGTGGTTGATGTTTTTGTGGTAGGGCGTAAACATGTCCCTGCCTTTGTGTCTGTTCTTTGACCCTTCCCACGAAGGATGCTTCGGGATTTTGCTGTGACTTTCTTTATTTTCGACCGGAGCCCCGTTGGTAGATACTTCTTTGGCTTCGATCCAGGTGTAAGTCTTCTCCACTAAGCCCTTGTAGGTTGCGGGAAGGTCAGTGGATAGAAATTCCACCAGACTCCTATTTCGTAGGCCATGCACGAAACCTGAGATGCGTTGGTCTTCGTGCAGACCCAATATTTGCAAGGTGTCATTAGTATATCTAGTAACGAAAGCCCTGGTGCTCTCATTTTCCTTCTGCTTGATGTTGTGCACTGTTAGGTGCGTTCTTGTGAACTTTTTCTGCTGACTGAAGTGTGATCTAAACTTGGCCTTGAGATCATCCAAATTCACAATGCTACCTGGTTTTTGCCCATTTCTCCATATACGAGCAGAGTCTCGCAGGGTATACATGAACACGTGGCAAGCAACGGGCATAACCCACTTTTGCATTCTGATAGCCCCTTCGAACATATGTAAGAAATTATCCGGGTCCCCCTTCCCATCATAAGTACCAATATGTGCGGGCATTTTCAACCCATCGGGAAAAGAGTAGTCTTCTATCCACCTAACGAAGGGTGTTGTGGAACCCATGGGCTCCGAATAAAGGCAGTTGTAAGGTGGCATGTAAGTGGGGACATCATTGTATGGGTTATGGCTCGGAGGTATTCCAACAGGGTTTTGGTTAACATATTGAGGGTAAGCAGTAGGTATATAAGGTGGGTGACTTCCGACAGGATACGAAGGGTAAACCATAGGTTGCCCGTAGGGCATGCTTCCGTATGGTTGAGTAAAGCTAGGGTTGCTAGCCTGCCCATTAAGTGGGGGATAAACCCCTTGGGGGTAAGATTGAGCCTGAAAAGGAGGGTACATACCATGAGGAGGAAGATTTCCTCCCCCATTCATTTGAGATGGATTTCCTTCTACGCCAGATGCGTGAGAAAGCTGCAACAGAACCCCTGCCTCGGTTCTCCCCAGATGAGCCGCCAAGAGTGGTGGCAAGTTAACCTCCGTAGTATCCCTTCGGTAACTCCTTCCATTGGAGCCTTCCATTGTTCCTTCCCTTCTCGTCGGAGCCCTCTCCGGAACATCTTCAAAACCAACCGACCTTCCACTCGGCCTTCGACTGCTCAGAGACCCTATCCTCAGCATTGAGCGTGTAGCCCCAGGAGCCAAGGGCCTAGCCTCCATTTATAATTCTTTGTCATACTCATCGCTAGAGTATTCCAACTCCCCCCGCATCTCCACGTTCTGAGCTTGCCTCCTTCGAGCCCTTAGTAAAGATTCTAGTGCTTCGATGTTAGCACGACAAACGCTGGACTGATTACCGATTCAGGGTTAGCCGAAGTTGAAGCATGGTTGTTGGGAGTTATTTCAGGGTGAGATCGTGTGGTAAAGGTGGACGCGGTTATGTTGGGAAGGTTGTTAGGATCGTTGACTGGGATTGGTGTCAAGGTCGAGAAACCCGAAAGGGATGTATCCTCTCTTCCTTGATTCATGTCGTAAAACTAGTAAGTGTGATTGACTGGTTATAAGTTTGGAATAACGAGACCAATTATAGCGGGTCCCACGGATGGCGCCACTGATTGTACAATAATTCGTATGACCAGGCCTTCGATGGTGATCAAAGGGTATGAGGGGTGATATGCTTGCGCCAAACTTGTAGCCAATCTGCAATAAGAAATAATAGACACTTTGTTAAGTGATTGCGCAGGGGTTGGACCCTGCGAACCACCTCCAACGTGAGAGTAAGTATGTGATATGTATTGTAAGTAATATGGAGTATGTGAAATACTGTGTTGAGTGAACATACCATTGAAAATGACTCGTCCGACCTATTTATAGGTGAAGAAATAAGCTTGGAGAGTATTAGCACACGTATCGGAGATCTTGGGGGTGTCCCATGATTGGTGGTAACCGCTAGGGCTTCATCCCCACTCTCTCTGTCTTGGCGGGGAAGCTAAGGAGATAGTGGGAACGTGGGGGAAGACCAAATCAAGGTTCTCCTTTGTCCTGGTGCTTTCAAGAGAAGACTTCGAAAGGCATAGGCCTTCGGCTGGTGAATTCCCAACTGGTAACCATATCAATACTGAATGATTTTACGCCACCAATGACTTATGAAGAAAGACTTGGGTCTTCGTAATGCATATTTAACTGAGGTCGAAGGGGTGTCCTTCGACCTGATCGGAGGGTACGTCATCAGAAATCGATAGTAAGATATTAAAAAATGGCATAACCATAGGAAGAGGAATTAGGAAACATGAAGTCTATGTCATTAAAATTGGTAATGAACCTAAAGACAAACTTTGTCTTACAAACTTTGTCTTACTTCTATGGATGATACTTCGACCCTATGGCATCGAAGATTAGGTCATGCCAATATGTGACTTCTTCAATCGCTATCATCCAAAGATCTAGTAAGAGATCTACCTAAATTAAAATATGAACATCACTTTTGTGATGCTTGTAATGTAGGAAAACAAGTACATTCTAGTCACAAAGCTAAAAACATGGTGTCTACAACTAAGTGTCTAGAATTACTACACATGGATTTATTTGGTCCATCCGCTATCCATAGTTATGGAGGCAACTACTACACTTTGGTTATAGTGGATGATTACTCTAGGTACACATGGACTAAATTTTTAAAGAACAAAATGGAAACGTTTTATTACTTTGAAATATTAAGCAAGAAAATCCAAAGACAACTAGGAAGTCCTATAGTGTCTATTAGAACAGATCATGGTAGGGAATTCGATAATGAAGTGCAATTTGGAGCTTTTTGTGACGCTAATGGTATTACTCACAACTTCTTGGCTCCTCGCACTCCACAATCGAATGGGGCTGTTGAAAGAAAGAATAGAACCCTACAAGAAATGAGTCGCACCATGCTAAATGAGCAATCCATACCTCAAAAGTTTTGGTGCAATGCCGTTGATACCTCAACATACATACTTAATCGAGTCTTAATTAGACCAATTTTAGGTAAAACTCCATACAAGTTACTTCGAGGCAAGAAGCCTACGTTAGATCACTTTAGAGTCTTTGGTAGCAAATGTTTTCTTCTTAACACTAAAGATTACCTCACAAAATTTGATCCTAAATCAACCAAAGATGTCTTTTTAGGTTATTCTCCTAATAGCAAAGCTTACGTCATATTAAATAAAGAAACTATGAAGGTAGACGAGTCATTAAATGTAAAATTTGATGAAATTCCACCCAAACCCTCTCCGCCTCTTGTCGATGACGAGATTGTTGAAAGTGAAGCTATTGTAATAAAGAAAAAGATAAATGAAGAAGAAGAAGAACAGTTAAATAATGAACTCATAAATATTAAAGAGTCCAAAGATCACCCCGTAGATAAGGTCATAGGAAAGTTAAATGAAAGAACTTTAAGGTCTCAAGTTCAAAACCAAAGTAGCCTATTTTGTTTTGTTTCAACTATAGAACCTAAGAATACACAAGAAGCCATAAAAGATGAAAGTTGGGTAATGGCCATGCAAGAAGAGTTAAATCAATTTATTTCTAATGATGTTTGGACACTTGTCCCTCCATCTAGTAATCAAACCATAATAGGAACCAAATGGGTTTATAAAAACAAGTTAGACGCAAACGGTGTAGTGTCTAGAAACAAGGGTAGACTCGTTGCCCAAGGGTATAACCAACAAGAAGGAATAGACTTTAATGAGACCTATGCCCCTGTGGCTAGATTAGAGTCTATAAGAATACTTCTTGCTTATGCTTGTGCTAATGATCTTAAGCTTTATCAAATGGATGTCAAAAGTGCCTTTCTAAATGGTTTTATTAATGAAGAAGTATATGTAGCTCAACCTCCGGGCTTCATCGATTTTGAAAAACCTAAACATGTGTATAAGATAAAGAAATCCCTTTACGGTCTTAAACAAGCTCCAAAAGCTTGGTATGATAGACTCAAGTCATTCTTAATCAAACACAACTACACCATGGGGTTAGTTGATAACACACTTTTTACTAAGAAAAAGGAATCACATATAATCATTGTTCAAATATACGTAGATGATATTATATTCGGATCTACTTGTCAAGACATGTGTGATGATTTCTCTAAAATCATGCATGACGAGTTCGAGATGAGTATGATGGGAGAACTTAGTGTCTTTCTTGGTCTACAAATCAAACAAGTAGAAGATGGTATCTTCTTTAATCAATCTAAATACATTAAGGAAATGTTAAAGAAATTTGGTTTAGAAGAGTCAAAACCAATTAGGACACCAATGTCATCCGACACTAAACTCACAAAAGATGAAGACGGCGAATCCATTGATAACACAAAATATCGTGGCATGATTGGTAGTCTTCTCTACTTCACGGCTAGTAGGCCGGATATCATGTTTAGTGTTTTTCTATGTGCTAGATTTCAAGAAGATCCTAAAACATCACATCTAGAAGCCGTCAAAAGGATATTTAGATACATTAAGGGTACGACTCAATTAGGATTATGGTATCCTAAGGGTACGGGAGTAGAAACATTTGTATATGCAGATTCTGACCACGCAAGTGATTATGCTGACTGAAAAAGTACAAGTGGGGTATGTACTTTTATGGGATGTTGTTTAATGATAACGCTACACGCGTCGTTTGGGGTCAAAGGAACTTCCTTTTCTTCGAGCAAGTTTTATAACACCCTAGGCAGTGAACCTAATCGTTGTAGTGTAGTAATTAGGGTAAGCCACGGGTATTGATATCGTTCTCTAGGGGAATAGGAATGCTAGTAGGGAGTTACTACGCTAAGGTTAAGGTTGAGGAAGATTATTTTTTATCGAATCGCATCATTGAGGGATGATCGTAAGGATAAGGGGATCTCTTGCTATAGTTATGGGCACCGAATGGGATTAATGATGTGATGTTGCTAATCCAAGTGACGGATCCCACAATATTTTGAACGAGCTTCTTTTCCTTCAAGGAAACTGGGGTTTGCTGCGCACATCGCAATAGTAATTTGTTGTAGGGTATTTTCATGTATGGGGTGAACATGAAAAAGTCAGTCGTATTAGTGAACGCACCAGTCTTAGACGTATATGTTTACAAAGATGAGGGCATGGGAATCCTATGGTATTAGGATTAACTCAGCATGGGAATTACATAGATTTATAGGAAAACTGCCGAAGATCTACACTACAAAATCCTAGAAGAACTTTAGATC
>BPTQ01000008.1:228934544-229195923 GCA_019973895.1 Chrysanthemum seticuspe | reverse complement strand
TACATGTTAAAGCTTGAGGTCTAGGAGGACGTTGAGGACACTGCAGGAGGATCTGGAGTTCGAAATTGTACATACAAGGACTTTAAGAACTGTGATCCTACAAAGTTCAAAGGCACTGAAGGAGCCACTGCTATGGTTCGATGGTTTGAGAAGATGGAGTCTGTGTTTCTTCTATGCAATTGCCCAGATGACTACAAGGTGAAGTTTGCCACTGGTACACTCTTAGATGGCGCAATGTCATGGTGGAATTCGTATGCACAACCTATTGGTATCGAAAATGCTTACAAGCTCACGTGGGATCAATTCAAGAGGTTATTTACAAAGAAGTATTGTCCGCGCACGGAGGTGAAGAAATTAGAAACGGAATTCTATGAGTTAGTGACTATTGGTTATGACATCGAGACCTACATCAGGAGGTTTCAAGAATTGACTGCACTATGTCCATCAATGGTTTCGGACAATGAGAAACTACTGGAAAATTTCATTGGAGGACTTCCACAATGTATTCAAGGAGATGTAACTTCTTCCGATCCACAAACAATTGAAGAAACTATCAGGATAACTCAAAAACTCATGGCTCAAGTTGTGAAGGGGGAAAACATTATCAACAATAACCGCAACAACAACAACAACCAAATTAACAACAACAAATGGAAATGGGAAAATGACCAAGGAGGTTATAATAACGACAACCAAAACCGTAACACTAACCATCATCAACAACAGAATAGAGGGCAAGAAACTGCAATGGTTTATGTTGCTGCACCAATAGAAGGCAGAGGTTATGCTGGAAATTACCCACTATGTAATCGATGTAAGTATCATCACTCGGGTCTTTGCCCTGTTAAGTGCTTCAAGTGTCAAAAACTGGGACATCTTGCCAGGAATTGTAGAGGCAAGGCCATAGATACATGTTACGGATGCGGGGAGCAAGGACACTATCGGAACCAATGTCCCCAAAACCAAGGTCAACAAGGTGAAGGTGCTCTTGGGAAAGCATACATGTTAGAAGGAGGTAAAGCTCGTCAGGATTTCAATAACGCGGAAGACTGAAGAAGTTCGGAAACTAACAATCTTAATTTTTCCTTATGTACTATGTCGTACTAAGTTTATGTCTTCCATCATATTCGGATCTTATGACTTAAGATGTACTACTTTTGATGAACCACTCGTTGTAAAATATTTTCATTAAGCGTACTTTCTTTTCCTTCTGATTCGTTATCACTTACAAGGTTTAGATCTCTGTAAACATCGAGAGTTATAACAACTAAACCGAACGTCACATTATCGTTCCTTAATTATACATAGCCTAGCTAACTATGTCTAATTCTGGAGGGATATCGTTCCTTAATTATACATAGCCTAGCTAACTATGTCTAATTCTGGAGGGATCATGTTATGTTGGGAGCAGTTATTTATAAGTCTTAGTGCAAGCAGGGTTTTCACATATTCATAAAAGTCTAAATGTTACTCATGGGAGATTCATCCACTATTTTCTTTACTATGATGTTTTGTATGCTTTAAATCATCGATAACCATAACGACATCTCTTCATGTCTTCTTTCCTCGTTATTCATCACAAACTCAAAAATTCGATAGACTAATACGAACTGAATTCAGGGACTGAATTCCTTTTTGGTTGGGCGAATGTGACAATTCGTATTTTCAGGTCATTCTCAAAACATTACTCATGTTTCATTATTTATCATTTATCGTGAACTAGGTTTACGAGCATCAAATTCACGTAACCGTAATGGTTTAGCAGTGAATTCATGATCATATCATCGAGGTCATTTCATATAGACTAAGTTTAGTCTACATTTCATTAACATCATTGTCATTATTTCATATCAATATTATGCATGGTTTTGCATTTTTCGTTAAACGTTTAATTTTATATTAAATAAACGTTATCGCGTAATTAATTATTTTGAACAATTGATCCATTACTTCCAAAAAGTATCCCGATATATTTTTATACTCATATTAAGTTTATAAAAACAATATTATGAGTTTACCCAGTGTTTTAAATTTATTTCGTATATAAATTGTTATATTTATATAATTACGACGTTTTTCTTAAATACGACACGATTATTATTATTTCACTCAATTTTTGCAAGATATGTATTTTTATAAATTTTATGACCTCAATATATTTTATCTTGACCCGTGAAAATTTATTTTTATCTAACGCTACCCTAAATATTCAAAAGTGACTACAACTTATCATTTAACTTCAAATAACTTACTAAATATTACACTTATACTTGTAAAAGCTACTCAAAAACCAAACTCAAATTTTGTTTCTCATGTATGTCGACATAGAGGGTGAGTCACAATGAAACTTGCCTAAATATCTCATTGTACAAGTATTATACAATTAAACAAACTCATTCATTTTTAATATCTCAAAGTGAAAAAGCAAATTCCTCTCTTCCTTTTTCTCTTCCAAAACCGTCAACACCTAAAGACCAAGGAGGATCACCATATTTTTTTCAAGACAAAGTTTTAATTACCCTAGTATCACTCTTGTATAGGTTTTGCAATAAAAACCTCAAGTGATTAGGAAAAACCCTTTGTCCTTAAACCTCATCAATTACTAGTAAGCATTTCATACTCATCATCATATTTCATATTCATTGATATATTTATTTCATCATATTTGAGTAAAAACATGCAAGTCATATGATGTTTGTACCACTTTTACATGATTTTAAGAGTTATATATAAATAAGTCATCCTATAATTACTCCTTGTTATAAATCACTCTTGGTGATGCCTAGGAACCCATGACACCCTAAGAAGGTGTATGGTAGGATTAGAATAGCTTCGGAGTTGTTTTGAATTGGTTGGAATAGGTTTGGCGCGTGAAAAACTCATTTCGACAAGTCTAATTAAGGGTCTGTCCTTATTTTAAAAATCTGGAAAATCCGACAGTAAGCAAAATATTTTGGGCTAGATATTTGGAAAATATACTTTAAAACGAAAACGTGGCCGCTTGAACGGATTAAAACGGAGCTATAACGAAGAAGTTATGAATTTTTGAAGTTTGACGACGAAAACTATTAATTTCAGAAATTTCAGCATTGAAAATGTCACTCCTTACGAGTCAAAAATGAGTCTTAAGCTTTATAAATTGTGTCGACTTATCAAAAATATATTAGTATACTTTGACACGAATCTAAGGATGTAGAAAACGTAGAAAACGGACTTGTAACGATTAAATTACACGCGATAAACCAAGTTGCCGTAACTTTATTCTATTAGCAAAATTAATATATTCTTTATTACAAACATACTACGGCAACTAAAGGACCATGTTGGCGGACGTTTTTAACAATGATGTAGAACTTTTTATAACGTGATGTCTTCTAGTAAAAGTAAGTTCGCCTAGCATATTTTCCAAAATGTCCAACCGTTCGTCAAGCGGAGTTGTAATGATTAAAATACGGTCGCTCAAAGTTTGCCGAAAACCACTTTTAAACACACAAGTACCATACTTAACCTATATTTTTCTCCGTGATCGAGACCTCTAGGATGAAAACTTAAACACTAAAACTTTGAGATAATGATTCAAGCTTCCCAAAACCATTGATTTCGTTTCCTAACACTCGACGTGCACCATTTTACGACTAGCTTTTAGAGGCCGTTTTAGTCACTTTCATGAAACTTTCAATGACATTATTTTACGACGAAAAGTTATAATTTCACAATAAATCACTAAATGATTATCGACGGATATCATTTTAACATAAATACATGTGAAGTAATTTGAAAATGGTAAAGACGTTAAAAGATTATATTTTCGACGAGAAGTATTGTTTTCAAAATTCATAAGTGGTATAAATATCATCCGAATTGCATGCATAACATTACATCATAACTTATTATGTATCATATCATTCATAATAGGTCAAGTTTAGTTATTCACGCTACATTTCGGTGTACTCACTTTTGCCATCGCATCATTGTCCAAGTGAGTTTCCATAGCCCCATTTTCAATTGTTTTAATGCTTTTATTAAACTCTTTGGGGGAGATACATGCTCGACAACTTTTATGACTATCATGATTATTTGAAACTACATGCTTAACTGAACTGAATGTTTAGTCATATTCTATATCTTAATCATGGAACTAAATGTCTTGGGATTATCACTGAGCTAATTGTCGTGGTATAATCATTGAGCTAATTGTCGTGGTATAATCATTGAGCTAATTGTCGTGGTATAATCATTGAGCTAATTGTCGTGGTATAATCATTGGGCTAATTGTCGTGGTATAATCAGTGAACCAAAGGTCTTGGTATAAACATGAACTAATGGCCTTGGAACGATCTAAACTATACGAATTATGTGTTATGTCAAGTAACTATTGATACATAAAGTCATGCACTATTATGTGAATTCATTTGACATCATGTGTTTGAACATAAATTATACATATCTTGGCAGTGGGTTGTGAACACACAGGTTGCAAGTTTTGTATGGGCGGAACTTGGAACTGAGTGGATTTACAATGCCTTTGCTGCATAAACGATTTCGAAAGGCTTTACATTCCAACTTAAACTCTATGAACTCACTCAACCATTGTGTTGACACTTTTTAGCATGTTTTATCTCAGGTATCTAAGGCATTCACTTCATGGCATGCATGTGGACATATCATAGAGTCGCGGTGACGACGCGTCTTACTTGGGTTTTATGAACTTTAAAAACATCGTTTGACTTATAACAAACTTATTTTTCCGCACATAGTAACTTTCATTTGGGACCTATCTTTGTAACTCTGAATGTTTTTATTAATTCAAGCGATGTATTTTCCAAACGACACTTTAGGTCGTTCAATATAACTGTGATTGTGATGCTATGACAGTCAATCCCCAAGAATTCCATTCCGCTGCAAAACAGGTAATTTGGGGGTGTGACACGAATACCTAACCTAACCATCCTTATAACACCATGCATAAAGTAAATTGGTCGGTCTTTTGGTATTTTTCATTCTTCCATAAAACCAATTGAAAAATCATTTGGAAAAACAATCAAGGTACTTGTGATACGAGATCAAAGCATTTTGTACCTTAATAGTTTTGATCATTTAGAAAACCTCCCCCTCAAAGTGTGCGTATGATTTAAAAATTGTTCAACACAAGGAGGCAAGAGGACTTTGAAATATTTTCTTTGATCACAATTTTCATACGAAAAAGCCATTTGATTTTCTTGGTAAAATTCTCCCCCTCAATATGTGCATAGGATTTTTGAAATCATTTTTATCACATAGAGGCAAGAGTTCTTTTGAAGCACATCCACAATCACAAAATCCATTAAGAAACCATTTGAAAACACAATCAAGGTACTTTATAATCTCTTTTAAAAAAACTTTTGTACCTCGATGGTTTTGCTCCCCCTCAATATGTGCTTCGAGATTCGAAAGCGTTTAGCACATATGAGAGAGCAGCCTGCACAACTGAATCAAAACGATCAACTTTTATCAAATTTCATTATTAAATCACAAATTCTCCCCCGATCAAAAATATCAAATCCTTTGAGATTTTGGATCCCAAGTGATTTAATTAGGTTTAGAAAACATGGGAGAAAATGTGGCCTTGTTTAAATACTCATATGGTTTTTGGATAAATCCTCCTCCTCAACATGTGCATTGTGTATTTGAAATTGTTTGGCACATGGAGGCAGGAGTGCCTTTAAAGGACTAAAACCAATTCCATTTAAAACAGATTTGAGATTTAAAACACGATCTCTCACCCGATCAAATATTTCAAACCATTTGAGATTTGTGATCCCAACTGATTTAAATCATTTAGAAAAATTTGGGGAAAGACGTGGCAAGATTCAATTTTGAAAGATGACAGATAAGGACCATTTTAAGACATTAAAGATTGTTAGTGTCAGGTATGATAGTTTCTAAGAGATCTTTTAAGTAAAACAAAACAAATTCACAATCAAACAAGAACAGAAAAAATTTCATTTTGAAAGACCTTGATTCTAAAGAAAAATCATACCATGACATAACATTAAATCTTTAGATCACCACTTATATTCATACAAACGGACTCTTTTGAAGATATATTGTTTGAAAATACTTTATTTTAAATCACTCTCCCCCTCAATCGATGACCGAAGTCGATAATTGAGTGACTAATGTTTTGATAAAAAGAAGTCCGGTGATATTCAAAATTTAGTCCAATATATTTTCAAAACAATATTTTCCATTTTCAAAACAATTTAATCAAATTTTTCAAAATTGTTTAAAAATGGTATCCTGCACAAAGATACGTTAGTGGTTCGAGAAGCTTCCGTTGTTGTTGTTGTTGTTGTTGTAGGGTTTGGAAGAAAACCGTCTGCTGTTGCAGTGAGACTTCTTCTTACGTTGCATTTTGAATGCCAACTAAGGTCAAATTAAGCTCCGTTTCTTCAATCACTTAGAAGAAAACCATCTGCTGATGCAGTGAGACCTCTTACGTTGCATTTATGCCAACTCTCCATAGAAGTCCAGTTAAGCTCCGTTTCTTCATTTGTCAACCCAAGATATAGTTACCCTTTCCTTTCGGCATCCAATCATCTTCAATTGTGGGATCCGGATCGGGAACATTCTTTTAAACCAATATACCTGCATACGTTAGTGAACACACATACAAATATATGGTGGTCGACAACACCCAAACAGCAATCGACTAATAAAAGTCAATTCAACATAACAATCAGATCATATAAGGCATAGGGTTTATGTGTTAATCAAACTCTAATCATCTAAACCTAGCAATCATATCCTTGGCACCTAGTCCTTCAACATAGGTTAACATCATTTTTAATTAAGCATATTAGGATAATTAAGAAAGCTCGTTAGAAGATATAGATTTGAAAACATTTTCCCCCTCAACCAATAACTCATTTTATAAAAGATTTTAAAAGTGCTGAAGTCATTGATTGAGTTTCCAAATTTTATAAAAACTCTGAATCTGATTGATTTTAAGCAACTCATTTTCCACCATTTTTTGAAAACACAACAAATATTTTTCTGAAGAATTTTAGACGGAAAAACATTTGTGTAGGAACAACAGTCTTTTTGACGACATGCTTTCCTTGTTTTGTTTTAGGATAAGTGCACGAAATATTTTGAAAATAGATTTAGTTCCTTCCTTTAAAAGAACGGGTTGCTATCTGAAATAATAGCAAGCCATAGTTTAAGCACGGGTCACAGTCTGAAGTAACTGCGAGCCATTTTTTGAAGCGCGGGTTACAGTCAGAAATAACTGTAAGCCATATTTTGAGACATGTTTTGAAAAGAATATTTACACCTCCTGCTCGAACTTCATCTATGGTCCCGTGCCATTATTGAATGACATTTCTAAGACTGTAGATGTTATCGATACCAGAAGACATGTCATGTGAAAACATATTTTTGGTATTTTAGAAATTTTCTGATTTTTATGGGTTTTTGAAGGTTTTATATTTTTCTATTTTCTTTTTGTTGGTTTTATATTTTTGTATTTTGTTTTCTGAAAAATATATACAAGGATAGAGTAGATGATATAGTTAAAGAAGATGATGATACGAGTACCGAGATAAGGATATCGAGCAGCACGTCGTAGAAGATAGAAGTCATCAACTCTTAAACATTCACCACCAAAGCTTCAAGGGCTCTTGAATCGAAGAAAGAAATTGAACCATCTGAAAGTGAGACTCTGGCAGCTTCCCCCCAAACCGAAAATCCTTTGGATGAGCAGATTCGAAGCTCTATTTCAAGCTTTCCTTAGCCAGGTGCACAGAGATGCACACCATAATCATAAATCCCGCTGCTCCATTTAAGAACGATAATCGAGGTTCTTCGTTCGAGGTTATATCATCAACAAGAACAGCAACGTATCATCCCACGTATAAATAATCTTCTCAGATTCCATATCCACTGAAGTCTGAAGCAATCCATACCACAAGTTGTCAAGAAACCACTTCCCCCAAGTAGATGAATTAATGCAGTCAGTCTCTTAGACTAGAGCTCACGAACCCGAATACACATACCCGAAGACAAAGAAACTTATACCATCGAAGTAGCAGATTAAGTCCAATATCCAAAGAATAACCCCAATGTATACTTTTCTCTCCCCCTGAAGAAAGTGTATGAAGCTCAAGAACCCGAAGTACCCGAATGCCCAAAGAGAGAATAACCGATAACATTGAAGAGGCAGGCCGAATCACTGTTTATCTCTGCGGGTGACAATCTCTGCGGATGTCAACACCGGAATAAGTGATTATATCTCTGAATCACAGATTAAGCCCTCAAGTAAAACAGCTGAGCATCCCCAATGTACACAATATCTCTCCCCTGATGATTGTGATAACATCAAAATGATCCCACACTTGTGTACCTCTTTCATCACCAGAAACTAACTCTTCCATCTCTTCCCCCACATAGTTGGAATAATAACACAAAAGCCTTCATGAGTAAAACCTTGAGTTTCTCTGCGGTCATGACATTTGTTTTACCGGGATATCTTCAATCACTTAGAAGAGTTAAGTTCATCAAGTTTACTCGTCATGAGCCAAACCTTGAGTTTCTCTGCGGTAAAAACATTTGTCTTCCCGGGATATCTTCAATCACTTAGAAGAATTAAGTTCATCAAGTTTACTCGCTTTGTGTTTATATGTGAGTCTCCTTTCTCCTTGCTGGTTTTGACACTTCAGAATCAGCAACTCATTGTAAGCCCGTATACTAGAAATTTGTTGAGAAGAACACTTGAACTCTTGTGGGAATCAACTTGCTGAAGTACATTGTGAGCAAATCTAATTGGGGATTAAATCTGACATATCACTTTCCCCCAATTAGTGCTCTCCCCTAAACTGACAATACCCGGGATATGAAGAAGTCTTTGGATAATCAAATGCAACTCGTCTTTAGTCTTCTAACATGCAGCAGAAAAATGTAGAACAGACTGTAGACTCGACCTTCTTCAATATTGTCCAGTTGGGGAATAGATAATTAACATCTTCAACTCACACCAAAAAGCATCTCACCAAAAAGCATCCCAATTAACTTACATCTTGCATATCCCCTTAGCTAAAATCCCTCCCAATCAAACAAGAACAGAAGGATGTTCATCAAGAAAAACAGCAATCAGGCCTCAACGAACACACAAGATGGTAACACCAAACTACCAATCACATCAAACAAGAACAGAGAGATTGTTCGGAATCATCATGTTGATGTATACGTGAAGCATTAACCGGAAGCACTTTGTCGATAAACTCATCAATCCGAGTGAAGATGTCAACCAACGGCTCTTAGAAGAGAAAAACTCCATGTGAAGATAACCCGATAAGAAGAGGCTCGGTTCTTACATGAGTTTAGAGCCGTATGACCATTTATATTCTCAAATATCAATCAACAATGCAAAAAATTCACACTTCTTCTCCCCCTCAAGAATTGCATACGGAGATGCCATTCTTGAATAAATAAGTGAAAATCATCCGAATGTTCTATTCACACTTCTCTCCCGCAAAATAAGCACATGATGTTGCCATCTTCATAATAATCGAGCAAGTGAAATGAGAAAACACTCAGTGGTAGCCCGGTTCACTTGATAAATGAAGTGCATGGAAAAAGTATGAAGCATGTTGATGAGAATGGTCATAATAAGAAGATTTCTCTTCTTCAGAAGATAAAGCGCATTGACACGTACACTTTTCTTTTCTTTAGAGAACGAGGCATGAACTGTTGTGTTCATACGTCATAGTGTTGAAGAACGAGGCCTGAACTGATGTGAACAGACGTCATAAATCTCTCTCTTTTCAATCTCTTGGCAAAACACGTAATCAACCCATTATCATTCAGTAGGCTCTTTGTCGTGACAGCTGATGGAGAAAACCCAATATGATGAATTTGACCCAGAAGTAAACTATCCCGAACCCGTGACTTATACTTGCACATATGTAACAAAGAGCGGTGCCGAGACTTCATCCTCCATTGAATCTCTAAGTACTCTATACTCTTCAACCAACCAACCATCAAGTATAAGACGTACATCACCTCTTGAAAATCCACAATTGAATGTGACACTGAGCACTACAACGTAACTCCTTAAAAGTGATAGTTATTTTGAGATGATAAGAGCCCAATTCCCCCAAGCGGTAAAAGAAAAGGTAAAAGTCACTCAACAATAACTAGATTTCCAAGTCTTCGTTTTTGATAATAAGCTCGAACAAGGATCATGAAGAATCTTCATCCATCCATCCCCGATACCTTCAGATACTAAGTACACTCGCCCGTGATAATTCACTTCAACCTTAAATAAATAATACCGAATTAACGTCGTTGTCACATCTTCTGAACTGCTCAAATCTAGCCTCCTTTGACTTTTTAAGTGAACTATGATAATGGTTTCATCCCGACCATGGTTTAATGAGCATAACCCCGTAAAACTTTGAAGTAACCAAACCGCCATGACGAATATCCAAACACACATCCAATTCATGAAGTACACCCTTGTATCCCTTCTTCGAAGCAGAAACCGTGGCACCAGCATCAAAAGATCCAGAATTACACTTTCTCTTCTCCAAGATGGTTCCATCATTACGGGATTTTACAACTCTATGGTTTAAACCGAGAAATAGTTTCTTTCGCGGGATTTTACAAAACCAAGAATAAACCGTAAGATAGATCCGGAAATGCACTTTACTAATACCAGGATGTTTCCATTGTCACGGGATTTTACAAGTCTATGATTTAAACCGAGAAATAGGTTCTTTCGCGGGATTTTACAAAATCAAGACAAAACCGTAAACAATGTCAGCTTGAATGTGTTACGACGACTTTGGTTTCAGAGAATATCTGTTTTTAGGGGAACATGCAGCGGTTCATCAACGGTTCATTATTCAACATCAACAATCTCATCAACCATCCAATAATTACATTGGTAAACACATCATTCACGCATTCAGTCAGCTATAGTAGTGACCACATGGAGAATTAAACCCGATATGCCAAACTTGATCATGAAGTAAAACTCCCCAGATTTGTTACTTAAACTTGTACTAATTCTTGTGAAGAAGAAACGGTGTACCCAATGTACAAAACCTCTTGACATTCTCAATTGCGTGAGACACCGAAGTGATAGTTACGTTGTGGGTTAAGCGAGAAGGAATCACAAACGTAACTAAATAGCCAAGTCTCTGTCACACTCTATAAATGCCCAAACAAGTCATCTTCGCGGAAGGGTAGAAAGAAAGAAGACGAAATAAGTAAACGCGTCCAAAAAAAAAACCTCACTTCAAATTCAAATAAGAAATACCAAATACAAACAACCCCGAAGTCACCTTTGTTCAACCATCAAATCAATCCGTGACATAAAATTCTTCGTGAAAAAGTCTAACCCAAAGTACCAAACCTCATAACATAACAAATATCAGCAACATAACTCATCAACAAATCTCATTAAAACGATACAACTCGCATGACTCAAATCTCATCATGACAACCATATCAGCACAACATCTTAATCACCACTTTCGGTCCAAATAATAAACACATATGAGTCCAACACATGGTCACAATGGTCCGAGTCCAATCAACTCTCACATCAGCACTCAATGTGATAAATCCTTACTCATCTTTTTCTCACCTCGCCTAGCCTATACCAAATTAAGTAACCACCTTAAATATCGTCCCACCAAAGTAATCCGAATATTTTCCAATCTCAATAGCTCAAATCCAAATCCAGTTAGCAAAATTTATTACAAATGTGATGCAAAATCTCACCTCACCATGCGTTTAGACCAAGTCCACTCCAAATATGTCAAACCCAAGAACATTCAATACCCGGTCCAATTAAATTCATATAGCACGTAAAACCACTTTCCAAATCATTATAGGCGAACTTCAGCTAGATGCTCCTTATAGTAGGATTGTTCATTATTTGATAAAAGAATATTTCGGACGAAACAAGAACTTTTCACAATCAACAACCAGCGAATATTAAGAACATAAAATATGGTCCACTTAACTCCCTTAACATATTACAGTCTAGACCCATGAAGCTCAGTCAAGCCTATTACCAATCCATGTCAAGTCAATATACGGTCGGCCCAACAGCTAATCATAAATCTCATACCAAAGCCCAAACATCCCAATTACTCACATCTCATCCGAATATAAGAATGTTTCTTAACCTAAAAGTTCCATAACCCTAACACACACTTCACATAAAACAGCGCCTCGCACAAAAAAAACGCTCCTTTTCTCAGCATCATAAGAACAATCCAATGACTTGGTCGAAGGTAAGGCCACCATTAGCTCGCCACAGGGATGGCTTGAGTTATGTCAAGACTTCAAGATTAAACCAATGATTCTAGGTAATTTTCATTAACTGTTAAGACCTTTAAGTTTTGAATAAACGAGCATGAGACTTTCAATGAAATACCAAATGGGTTTCATTTTGTATATATACGAACAAATGAAGAAAGGATTAACTTCAGTAGTTACATTCATTTCATTGTTCATACATTAAAACATGAAGTAGACTCTTTGAACATAGATCGATGACGAGAAAGGTTAACGAGAAACAAATATGAAAAGATTGACATGATTCGATTGACCTTTCTGAGATCTTGATATGTTTTTGTAATTTTCTTTTAAGCTTAGATCTGTGATGATAATCTTTTCGTGGTAAAGTCCTTGACTTGTCTTGATGTTACTATACTTAACACGAAAAAAACTGAGGTCAACCCATTTGATTCTTGTTTTTGTTTCCATGTAACAACGAACGAGAGGCAAAAGAAGATAACATGGTTGTTATATTTCTATTTCATTTGTCTATTCGGATATGTAATGAAGTAGAAACTTCAAACACGGATTGATGATGGATTTTCTTCGTGTGAACAACCTTAAATGGTTGAATATTCATTGAGAGTCACATGAGAGATCTGAGATCTTTGAAAGATTATTTTCATTTCGTTTTCATTTTTGACTTATGGATCTGTGATGTAATCTTCTTGTGTGTATAGATCATGTATGGTCTAAGTGTTTTGAGAACCACACACAAACAGAAGTGAAGCTGAGATTGATTAATGTTTGAGTCAGATTTGTTTTACCTTTTCCAATCAAACATCACTGGACTGATGATGGTTGACATAAACTGAGGTCATGAGTCTTGATGTATTGGTTTATGTTATTTGTGGTCTATGGTCTGGTCATGTCTTCTCCTTCTTCCTTTCTGTTATATTGCATCAGTTAAAAGGTCACAATGACTAAGTCGCTAGACTAAGTAGCTAGACTAAGTCGCCACGACTAAGTCGCTAGACCAAGTCGCCACGACTAAGTCGCTAGACCAAGTCGCCACGACTAAGTCGCTAGACCAAGTCGCCACGACTAAGTCGCTAGACCAAGTCGCCACGACTAAGTCGCTAGACCAAGTCGCTAGACCAAGTCGCTAGACTAAGTCGCTACGACTTGTAAAGACAAGTCGCTAGGTAAAATACATTGCATCCAGACAGTTTTTACAAGTCACTAGCAAGATTTTTGATGTTTTCCGATGAGTTTTCCGACTAATATTTCAGACCATCTTAATATAGACCCAGAAAAACATTAAAAAGTTGCAACTTTTTTACCCATTTTGACCTCTAAAATGACCAGCAGACCACTTATCATCACAGTTTTGGTACAGAAGTCACAAAAATAATAGTTACAATGCTCTGCTGTTTGGACAATAACAGAATAATGGACATAGACAAAAAACAGATGTAACTTTGTAAGGACCCTTGGACTTTGGACACAAAAACAGATGAAACATATTGACCAAATTAAATGAATAAGTAAACCAATGTTAACAAACTGTTTATCATGTAAATAACCGAAAAACACAAATTTCCGACCATTAAAAGTGCCAAAAACAGATTTAACAAGGTATGAAAAACCACAACAAATCAACACAACACAATAACCTTGGCTCTGGTACCAATTGTAGGATCGTAATATTATTGTGTTTGATGATTCGGGTGGTCTTGGATGATCAAAATACATGTTAGCCATTAGAGAGAGAAAGTTAGAGAGTTGGGTGTTTTCTTGCTAGAGGTTTACACAAATTGTAGAATATTAGATTGAATGAAGCACCACCCCTTCCATCCATGGAAGGGGTATTTATACTTACAAACATAACGACCTCCTAACGGCCTGTGGATCAGGGATACAGTGGGTAAAGACCCGTCCTTCCTCCATGGTGTTACACTACGCTAAACTAAACTAAAAACTAACTAATAAACTGATAAATAACGTAAACAACGACAAATCTACGAGCTAACATATGCTAGACCATTATTGGGGTGACCGACTCTTTAACATGGAATTTTCTAATTCCTAACATCTTCTCTTCTTATTTCCCGAAGTCATGAGGTAGTGAGTTAGGCATTTGATCATCCCTTTTGTTTGCTTGAATTCTTCAGACTCATTTGGAAGAGTGGGAAGTTGTTCAAAGTAGGTCATGGGGTCGATTTGGAAGTTGGAAATGGGATTGACTTCTTCTTCATCTTCGTCCGAAGAGTTTGAGAGAGCACGAGGCCTTTTCCCATTGATCATGAGCCATTTAGAAGGTTTTTTGGTAAGTGGTACCATGACATGGTTGGCAAGAAAATGATCATCGTTGATAGGAGAAGGTTGCATTGCATTAACATACTCACGGAGTCGTGTTAGGAGCATACCATAGGGAAGTACCATGTTGTTGACTTTGAATACCCCTACCTTTCTTTTCACCATATAATAGGCAAGGTTGAATGGTCTTTGGTGGATGAGACAATAGATCATTTGGACAAGACACGCATTGGGATGGTCTTTGTTCCCGACCAAGCAAATGACATTTTCTCTAAGAATTTCTTCCCACTTTTTGTAAATGGGAATTATCTCGGACAGTTCCATTTGAAAGGGATCACGATGAATGAGTTCTTTGTTGCGGTTGAGGTGAGATTGGTCGGCTCTTATCTTGAAGATGGTGTCTCGAACAACTACGGGGTCATCGAGAGGAGTGTGATAGATTGGTTTGGGATCTAGTGCAAAGGATTGGGCGGATATTGCCTAATCTTAGGAATACATACAAATTCCTTCGCATGAAATGCGAAGAATTTGTGCAAAGGTGTTGAGGGGTAAGGTAATGCTTTGGTTTTTAACAATAAAAGCGATTGAGATTCTTTCATCATTGTTTCGAATGATCCTAACACTTTTGTGAAACTCAAAGATGAAAACCGGACAAATTTGTTCATCAATATCTAGGAGACAATCAAAGTTAATTGCCGAGAAGATTTGACGAATGTCGGTGTTTTCAAGGAAACATTCCTTAACAACACGACCTTCATGGATAAGTCATTTTTCAAGCTTTTTGAAAACTTTGTGATTGGTTTTTGAAAGCTCTTCTTTTCGGTAATATTTAGAGAGGTAGTGGACGGTGTCATGGTGATCTTGTTAGGTAGCTTTGGGCATGATTGATCCTAGAAAAAAAATATTCCAATTAGGTCAAATTTGTCAAGATGGGTTTATGGTTTTGAGTTGTATTAACAATGTTGTTTTGAAAAACCTTTAATTATATAAAACCCTTTTTAACTTTTGCACTACCTAATTTCTTCAGTTGGTGATCAATTGAATTTTAATTAAAAAGTTTAAAACCATAAACCCTAAGATGAAGATGATGATGAATAGAACATATGAGTGTGATTACTTACAATGATGTTCAAGAGTGAGATGCTTGAGAATATGATGCCCAATGGAGATGGAAGAAAAAGTTAGGTCGTTTTTGTGTTTGTGAGAAGAGGAAAAATGGATTATTTTGGTTTTGAAAGGCGTATATCTGATTTCTGTCACACGTTTCCCTCGGATCCCTTAAATTAGGGAACCGGCTAGTACAACTTGTGGGATCCGGCTACTATGGACAGAAAAGGAATGTTTGTTGTTATTTTTGTAATAAGTTATACAATAGCTTATAGAGCAAAACTTGTAGAATGGGGTTCCTATTTGAATAGACGTTTGGTCAAGGTGTTTTGATGGTCAATTGTTTATTTTATAAGTTAACCATCAAAGGTCTATTTTCTGAAGACGGCGTGGGTTTGACGATCTTTTAGAGAGTCAAAGAGGAATACTATTCCCGATGATGAGTAAGGAAAGTGGTGAAGAGAGACTTTTAAGAGACTTGAAGTTAACATTCTAATTCGTGTGTTCATATAGTTATATAGAAAAATATTTATAGGCACATATCATCAAACTATTTATATAAGCGTACTATAGATAGATATTAGCTAGTTTGTGGGTAAGTGAACATACCTTAAACCTCTTGATATGGTTTTTAGAGACCATATACCCGAAATACTTCATGAGCTTTTAAATTAATCCATTGTACTTGGTAGAAGTAGGTTGTGATTACTTTTGGATTCTTCCTTGAGAGTTGACTTCATTTTTCTTTAGAAAGAAATGAATACTTTGGATGAGTCCTAGCAAGAAGATTTCTTAAAGAAGAATTGTTAAAATAATCTATCACTATCCAACATAAAAATTTGTTTTAAAAGATTTCCTTCTTTTTAGTTTTCAATCATACACGGATCGTACAAGTTTTAAAAGTACAATATACTCTTAAGAAACTTGGTAACGAAGCTTTGGTACCAATTGTGGAAAATAAGAAGAGGGGGGGGGGGGTTGAATAGTTTTAACGATTAAAATTTTGTTTTAAACTATTTAGATCGACTTATGTCAATCTATTAAATGTGTGTGTTGGATGTTTATAGATAAGCATATAAATAATTTAAGAAAAGATAAAGAGTAAGAAGCACAAAATCACAACGCGAGTATTTATAGTGGTTCGGCTACAAGGACACCTTCTATGGAAAACTAGAAGGGGGGGGGGGGTTGAATAGTTTTACTAATTTAAAACTTCCTTTTAAATATTTAGATCGACTTATGTCAATCTATTTAGATGTGTATGTTGGACGTTGATATATAGATATATAAAAGTGTAATGAAAGATAAAGAGTAAGAAGCACATAACCACGACACGAGTATTTATAGTGGTTCGGCTACAAGGACACCTTCCTTGCCCTACTCCACTCCCCGAGTCACCTACTCGAGAGTTTGTAATCAATACACGACACCGATCTCCTTATGGCGGAGAATCCTTCACAACGTCGCCTACTCTTTTTCCGGTACTAAGCTAGGCTAACCACCGGGTTCTTTCACACCAAGGTAAACCACATCTACCACAACATCACCTACCCTTTATCCAGTACTAGGCTAAGTACCGAGTTCCATTACAATGGAGGAACTACTAACCAACACTACACAACACCTAATCCCAAAGGAAACCAACTCCTTATTACAACACCATCAAGGATATCAACATCCTTGAATATAAACAATCACTATATGTATAACGATGCACCTCATCGATTATACGACCTAGGCATTCTTCACTAATGCCACTTGATTTGATTCCTAGGCATCCTTCACTAATGCCTTTGACATAACGCTTGGCACCTTTCACTAATGACTTCGTCTTGACACCTTTAGCATTCTTCACTAATGCTTTTGATACGGACGTTAAGCACCTTTCACTAATGCTTTCGTCTTGACTCTTTCAGCATCCTTCACTAATACCTTCAACACAACACATCTACGGAGGAAGAAAGAACTATCAACAAGAGAACCTCAGTTGTCTTGATGACGACGAAGCATGGCAACTCATGGACTTGAGCTTGCTCGACTTCAAGAAGTGGTGATCTCGCCTTTAAGAGGAACCTATAGAATCACACAAAAACAAAAGACAAACTACATAGAAAGATCCCTTAGGATCAGTGGTTAGAGAGTTACAATACTTGGGGAAAGTATGTGTGAGAGTAGCAAGACAAAAGGAAGAAATGGCTCACTATTTATAGACAAGAAATGCTTACTGTTCCTCGGATCCCACAGATCCCCCCCCCACAATGGATCCGTCTAGCGTAAAGCTAGGGATCCGTGGGACGCTCCTCTTTGCCCATGAGTATTTTGGTTATGGGTTATGGGTTGATCCATGGGTTTCTTATTAGATACAATGTATCTCATGAGTGCAATGCACCTAGTCAAATGGGTATGGGTCAATACCATGGGTTATGGATATTTTTCATGGGTTGTAGTTTTTACCCATTTATATAATATATACTAGTTGTGTATATATTTTGCCCAATATGTAAACACTAGTTGTTGTACATATATATTACTAAATCATAAAATCACTTATACTTGTTTTAGTGTTTTATGTGAAAACGTTAGTGTGTTAGAAAACTATTGGCTCAAACTATTTACGTATTTTATTTGTTTGGTTAAAATGATTTTACGTTTGTTATCGACAAAACATTAGAAGATCGTAAAATATAAATAAACGTTTTTACGGCTTATTTGTATTAATAATCTCCCTCTTTTTGTTGATGACAAAACATAAAATTATTTTAAGGAAAAACTAAAATTCGTAAAAGTTCGAATTGGAGTTTTTACTCTCTTCTCTCCCTTTTTGTCGAAACAAAAAGAGCGTCGAAAAGAAACTAACACAAAGTTTTAAGAAAAACATGTAAAAAGAAAAGATGTAAAGTGGGAAAGTTACGGGAATGGTTCTCGTCTTAACTCCCCATTGACGAGTCCATCCCTTTGTGAGGGCGTCAAGTACATAAAAGTAAGTAAGCTAATGTATTGCAATTATGTTTGCAACTAGTTCGTCCTTGTGACGAAAATGCTCCCCCTTGAAGATTGCAACGTTGCAATGGGGTGTCATGAAGTATAACCCAAATAAGGATTATGTTGCAAATGGTTTTGCAATATGGTTTGACACAAAGCTCCCCCTAGCTTTATGGTGTCAAAATCTTCATGTGTATTTTCAAAATCTACAAAATAAAGGTTAGAAAACAAGAGTATAGTGCATAATTTCCTGCAAATAATAATGTTAGTAGAGAGTTTGCTTTCTATTGCACAGATCCCACGGTTCCCTCCATGGAGGGATCCGTCTAGGCTTTTTCTAGGGATCCGTCTGTCTGGTGACAGATTTTTCAGCAAAGGTGTTATACCAAACAATGCTGAATATGAAAGTGAGATATGTATACCACCAACAAACATATACTCAAAACAATATGGCAAATAGGTTATCATTCAATAAAACAAAGAGACAATCAATAAATCTCTAAAACTAAGAGAATGATCTAGCCATACATTTTCTACTAATACTAATAAGTTACTAAACTTAAGAAACAACTATGTGCTTGAGTCTAAGGATGAGTAGACTTGTTGATTTGGTCCAATCTTTCAATAAGATGATCGAACATGAAATGCAACTCATTTCGTACTTCTTGAACAAGTCCTTGAGTTTTTAGACAATTTGAACAATTATTATCTTGATTAGGAACCGGAGGAAAATGGATGTTTTGAGAAGGCTCTACGAATGATTGCAGGGTTACATTTTGAGATGTGGGATGAGGTTCTACTAAAAATGAGGGTGGTGGTAATGGAACTTACTCCATATGATCAACTCCATGGTTGTTCCTTGTTTCTCATGATGGACTAGTCGGTGTTGTGGGTGGTTCCCTATTTAACGAGAAAGTTGGCGAGTGGGAGGTTCTTGGTGGTGAATGCTCTAATGAATAGAGATTTGGGTGAGGAATAGGTTCGTTAAATGAGTGTGGTCCATGCTCAAAGAATGAGGGCTTAGATGGCTTGCTAGAACTAACTATGTTTGGTTTTGAGCTAGATGACCCTTTTTCTAGCCTAAAAGGTTTGATGCTAATCCTTGCGGTTCTCTTAGCAATTGTTGAATGAGTTTGTTGAGGTGGGATTCTAGAATTGTTATCTCTTATGGGAGATGATTCGGTGGATGAAATTTCATGGATCATATGACCTTTTCTTTTGGATGAGCCTTTGGTTGAGGAGTTGTTGCTAAGAGCTTTGGTCATGGTGATGATAAGGATGCTATATGAGCTTTTAGTTACTGATTTTTGAAAGCTAGGTGGGAGTGATGTCTTAACCTTAAGAGTGTTTGGTTTATAAAAGGTAATTTGAATTAGGGAATTAAATTCTTGGCCACTAAGAGGATAGGATTAAGCATGCACTTAGGATATTGATCAGCTCTAGGGAGATAATAAATGAAAGCTAAAAGTGGTTAGATAACCAAAAGGTGGCTTAAAATTGAAGAGGGAAGCTGATTTAAGCTTTCTGCAGCCACGGATCCCGCGGATCCCTCTCACCAGGGATCCGGCTGGTTATAAACCAGGGATCCGTCTGTCAGACAGATTCTAGGTGAAATAATTATGTTTTTTGAAAGGTCTAGTACCTATGTATCTCGAGGTTTTGACTTAATTTGGAAGTCTTGAGTGGTGGATGTCTTAAATGCTCAACCATAAGGGGTGATGGTGCTTAATGATGGTTTTGGGTAGGAAAGTTCACTTTAGGTAGTCTAACTAAGTGTTTGAGAAAGATACCATTTGAATTGAGATGAAAAGATAATGGAATTTAGTCCTAGAAGTAAGATGAAGCCTAAAGAAAAATTTACTAAAATCTTAAAAAATAAAGAAAAAATGAAAAACTAGTTTTGAGTCTAATTTTGAGTCAACAGTGATTAAAACCAATTTGCTAAAATTGATAGATATATCAAACTAAGTGTTATGAGATGTGATAAATAATGTGTGAGCGTTGGAGCAAAAATATGGTGAGTTTTGATGAGTTGATAAATCAATGAAACTTTGAAATATATCCTAGGTAAGCCATGGGTGAGTGTGAGGCTTTCAAATGTTTGAGGAAGACTTAGTTGGCTCTAATGTCTTATGTTTGACTAGTGTGAGGTGATCTAGTGAGCTTTTTTTGATGTAAGCAAGTCTGTATTGCTCATCTATAGTCACGGATCCCACGGTTCCCTTCTGGGAGGGATCCGGCTAGTTATAATTATGGGATTCGCCTACTGTAGATCAGAAGGCTTTTAGCAAATGTGCCATTTTGCATTCATAAGCAAGTGCTTCTCTTAGTTATTTCTGCAAGGACTAAAAGCAGGAACATATCACGTATAACACATAGCAAATGTGGGACAACTAAAAGTTCCTAAAAATGAGTGACGACGACTACTTGAATGTTTTCAAGGAGTCGTAAAATCGCATTTTACATGTTCCTAAGTTAGGATTGTTTAATGCCAAGTTATGGCAAGACCTACATGCTACATCCTATTCTACATAAGTATTGTTTAAGTGTTACAACCCATTGTTTGAAATTGTTTTTCACAAATTTTAAGCCCTATGACCTTACCTTTCTTCTCCTGTCTTCACCCATCCTCCACTCTTTATCACACCATCTCTACTTCTTTTTCTTCAAGAACTTGGCGAAGCACTTGAAGATTCCCTTGGTTTGTTGCCATTTGGGTGATGCACTAGGAACGTCCGGCAATTGGTTGATGTAGTCCAAGGGGTCGAAATCGGTATTTCCGAGTGGGTTGCTACTACCTTCACCTTCTCTTTGCCTCTCCCTTTCTTCCGAGGAATCCGTGGGTGGGTGAGGCCTTTTGCCTTCTACCATAAACCTTATAGTTCTACCCTCGGTCAATGACACCATAACCTTGTTGCAAAAGCTATGATCATAGGATTGCACAGAAGGATCTAATGCAAAGATTAATTTAGCAAGACGGGTTAGGAGCATTGCGTACGGGAGCACCATTTTGTCCATGCTTCTTACACTTTCCATTCTCTTAATCATGTAGTAAGCAAGGTTGAAGCGGGTCTCGGTCACTAGGCAATAGATCATGAAACTTAGACATGCGTTGGGGTGATCCTTGTTTCCTACTAGGCACAACACATTCTCCCTTACCACATTTTCCCATTTCCTATACAATCCGTACATCTCGGAGAGCTCCATTTGGAAAGGATCCCTATAGATCACTTTCGAATTCCTAGTAACCCTCAATGGGGATGCTCTTGGCATGAACACGGTGTCCCTGACCGTGGTTGCTTCCGGGATTAACATGTGATAGATTTCATGATGATCAACCATAGAGTGTATCTCCTCCAACGACCACTCATTAGAATACATGCAAACACCTTGATATGGAACCCCTACTATTCTTCCAAACTCCACAAGTGAAAGAGTGTACTCATTCTCATTTATGATGAAGACAATCGAAATGGACCCATCATCATTTCTAACTATCCTCATTGTCTTGTAGAACTCAAGTACGAAAACCGGGCAAATTTGTTCGTTTATGTCCAATAAACAATCAAAGCCAATGGTCTCAAAAACTTGTCTAATGTCGGTGTTGGCAAGAAATGATGGTTTTACTACTCGACCTTCGTGAAAAAGTCTCTTTTCGATCATTTTGAAGGCTTTCCTATCTTCGGGACTAAGTCCATCTTTTCTATGATACATTGGTAGGTAATGAGCGGTATCTTGGTAGTCTTGTTGTCGATTGCTTGGCATGATTATTCCTAAACAACACAACCACTGTTGGGTTTTAGGTTCCTTGGATCATGAATTATTCTAAGTTTTGGAACCACGGATAGAATTGGTGAAACCATGGACAGAAGAATGAATCCACTGCTGAAGATAAACCGCCGCTAGTAGCATTGTGTAACCACGGATATTGTATTGTAACCACTGCTAGTCTTGTATAGTCGGTTTAATATTTTGTATTAGATAAATATGGAAAAGATATTTATCTTGTAGGTTACGTATTGTATTATGTAAAGGACTCCTTAGCCTATAAAAGGAGGTCCTAGGTTAGATTAGATATACGTATGTTTTATATCTAAGGTCGATACACTTCAAGCTTGTAAAACCCTAATACTGGTTAGAGTATTCATATTAATAATAATATTGAGGTATTGAATGTATTGTTCTTCTTCTTAAGATTAAGTATTAAATTCCGCGTGATACTTAATAAGTCTTTGTTAAGTCAGTTTCTATTAAGGATCGTTTGCTCAACTGGGATCAACAAGTGGTATCAGAGCTTGTGATCTAGAAACTGAAACCAAGAAGAAGTTTAGTTAAGTTCTATTCAAGTAAGTTAAGATGTCTGACGAAACTCACATGGTTACTGCATCAAAGGTGCCCATGCTCAAGCAGGGTGAGTACCAAATTTGGAGAATGCGAATGAGGCAATACATTCGTATGATTGATTATGCCATCTGGGATGTTGATGAAAAAGGTGATACTCTTCCTAAGAAGGGTGATGATGGTAAAGAGATAGCCATTGTTAGTGAGGTTGACAAGGCTAGAAGGAAGCTGGAGATTAAAGCCCATAGTATTCTCTCCATGGGAATACCTAATGAGTATGCTTTGGACTTTGAACAATATGAGTCTACTAAAGAGTTAATGGATGCTATTGAAACAATGTTTGCTGGTAATGAAGCTACAAAGAAATCAAGGAAGAATATGCTCAAGCATCAGCTTGAAAACTTCACTGCTCTCAGTGGAGAAAAACTTGATGGCACTTATAACAGACTTCAAAAACTTATCAGCCAACTGAAGTTAATGGACTACAAAGTTGCTCAAGAAGATATCAATTTGAAATTCATTAGAAGTTTATCACCTGACTGGGCTGTGCATACAGTTGTGTGGAGAAATAAGGATGACTTTGATAAGATGACTTTGGACAATCTCTACAACAACCTGAAAGTTTATGACTCTAAAAAGAACATAGCTGGATCATCCTCATCAACACAAAACATTGCGTTTGTGCCTACAGGGCATAAAAATTCTCAAGATGTTTCCATTGCTGCTTATGAAGTAACCACGGCTATTGCTAACAATACCATTGTTGGTGATAATGTCAGTGATGGTGCAATTTGTGCTTTTCTGGCTGATTTAACTACCAGTGTTACTGTTTTGAATCAAGATTTAGATCAAAGTGATCCTGATGATCTTGAAGAAATAAATCTTCAATGGCAAATGGCAATGTTGACTCTCCAAGCAGGGAAGTTTTTTAGGAGGACTAGAAGACAGGTTAAGTATGATGGTCAAAGGAGAGCGGGATTTGACAAAAGCAAGATGGAGTGCTTTAACTGCAAGAAGAAGGGTCACTTTGCTAGAGAGTGTCGAGCTCCCAAAAGAATTGAAGGCATCAAGAAGACCACTGAAGAGCCTGCTTCTTCTTCAGCATTGGTTGCTCAAGATGGGATTGGTGATTATGACTGGAGTGATCAGATTGAAGAAGGTCCTAATGCAGCTTTTCTTGCTAGTGAAGCTTCTAAAGAGCATAACTTTGCTCTTATGGCCTATGCTTCATCTTCTGGTTCAGATTCTGAGGTATCTAATGATTCTAAAAATTCTACTTGTTCTTTTAAATCATGTCAAGATAACTTAGAATCACAAAAGGCTATTATTGCAAGTTTGAGAAAAGAAGTAGATAGACTTTCACTTGATAACTTAGGTTTTAGAGTTGGTTTAGAGAGTGTGGAGGAAAAGCTAAATTTCTGTATTAAATGTGAGTTTGAGTATGTCGATAAGATTAATATACTAGGTGGTGAAATTGATCTTAAGGACAGAGAAATGAAGATGCTTAAAAAGAAACTAGAAGAGGCAGAGAGTGTAAAACAAGAAGCACTAGTAGAAAAAGACAAACATGTTGTTAGGGTTGCTAAAACACAATTTGCTTCTGATTTGGTTCATAAATCAATAGAGTGTCAATTAATGAAATAGGGTTCTGGGATAGGTTACAACAATATGCCACCACCATCTCTTATGAAACATGCACCACCTATAAAAGAACTGTCATTTAGTAGTGAATTCAGTTTTAACAAACCTGTAGAAGAGATTAGTACGACTGAAACACCTAAGATAGGTTCTGATAAGTCATCTGATGCTCCCACTATTGAAGATTGGGAATCAGATTCTGAGGAAGTTAGATCTGAATCAACTCAGCCTGAAAAGATAGAAAATGTAAAGAAAGTTGATTCTCAACAAGCCAACCTTGTGCCTAGATTTGGAGCTCAAATTGCTAAGAAAGTTGTAGAGTACAAGGAAATACCTAGGGAACAGATGAAAAGATATATACCTAGGGGGAATCAAAGAAACTTCAATGGACTAATTTCAAACAGATTAGGAGATGAGTTTCAATGTGTTAAGAAGGCTTGTTTTACATGTGGTAGTTTTGAGCACTTACAGAGAAACTGTTATAAAAACCAACCACAAGTTTGGAATCATTGGAGGAGGGTAAATCATCAAAAATTTTCAAAGAAAACAAACCCTCACCCTAACAAAAACATGATTCCTAGAGCAGTGTTAATGAGGAATGGGAATACAAAGTCAATAGTCACTGTTGCACCCAAATGGGTGCCAACCACTGCTAAGCAAAATGTAAACACGGCTAAGCAAAATCAAACCACTGCTAAGCAAAATATCACCACTGATACAAAAGAAGTTTCAAAAATTCCAAAGGTGATAACTGACACAGTGGTTGGAAACCATTTTTATGTTGTCAAGGCCTCAGCTAGTTGGCAATGGAAGCCTAAGACCAAGGTTTTACATCATGTCAACTGTGCATCAATGGACCTAAAGAAATTTGATTATGTTGATGCACAGGGTAGACCCAAGTCAATATTGGCTTGGGTCCACAAAAATATCTAATTTGCTTAAATTCATGTGCAGGGCAATCTACAAGATGAGCTAAAAGACAAAGGAATTTTTGATAGTGGTTGCTCTGGGCACATGACTTGGGATGGGAGCAACCTGGAGGATTTTGAAGCTTTTGATGGAGGATATGTGGCATTTGGCAATGATCCAAAGGGAGGAAAGATACTTGGCAGAGGCACGATCAGAACAGGGTAATTAGACTTTGAAAAGGTCTATCTGGTACAGGGATTAAATTACAATTTATTCAGTGTTTCTCAAATGTGTGATAAGAAAAACTGGGTACTTTTTGGGGAAACTGTGTGTGTGGTGTTGTCACCTGATTTTTATATGCCTAATGAGAAATTTGTGCAGTTAAGGATACCTATGAAAGAGAACATATATTGTTTTGATCTTAAAGATGTACTTCCTAATAGGTCCTTAACTTGTTTGTTTGCTAAGGCATCAGTTGATGAGTCTAGATTGTGGCATAGAAGGCTGGGTCACCTTAATTTCAAAACAATCAATAAACTAGTAAAGGGAAACTTAGTGAGAGGGTTACCTTCTAAGGTTTTTGAGTGTAAGGAAATTTGTGTGGCTTGTCAGAAAGGAAAACAACATAGAGCTTCTTGTAAGTCCAAAATTGTCAACACCATTACACAACCACTGTTTATGCTTCATATGGACTTATATGGACTTATACTGCCTAGTTATCACTGATGATTATAGTAGATTTTCTTGGGTATTCTTTCTGGCTGCTAAGAGTGAGACTAGTGAGATTCTCAAGAGTTTCATTACTAAGATAGAAAATCTAGTAAACCATAAAGTCAAGGTAATTAGATGTGATAATGGAACTGAGTTTAAGAATAATGTGATGAATCAGTTCTGTGTAGCTAAGGGTATAGAAAGACAGTTTAGTGTTGCTAGAACACCACAACAGAATGGTGTAGCTGAAAGGAAAAATAGGACACTAATTGAGGCTGCTAGGACAATGTTGTCAGAATCTAAGTTACCAACTACCTTTTGGGCTGAAGCTGTAGGCACTGCATGTTATGTGCAGAATAGAAGTAAGGTAGTGAAGCCTCATAACAAGACCCCCTATGAGTTGTTACATGATAGGAAGCCAATGATTGCATTCCTAAAACCTTTTGGGTGTCCTGTTACTATCTTGAATACCATAGACTACCTAGGCAAGTTTCAAGAAAAAGCTGATGATGGATACTTTTTAGGCTATTCTTCTAATAGTAAAGCCTTTATAGTATACAATAGGAGGACTAGGATTGTTGAAGAGAACTTACATGTTCAATTTAGTGAAGAGACTCCTAGTGTTGAGACCAAAGGACCAAACTGGTTGTTTAACATTGATATGCTAACCAAATCTATGAATTATGAGCCTATCATTGCAGGAACTTCCACTAATGTTAATGCAGGTACACAAAAGGATTCTGATGCAGAAAAAACTTCTAAGGAAACTGATTCTCCAAAGGAGTTCTATTTGGTTGAAAAGTGGAAAGCTGGCACTGTCTCACCCATCATTGATAAGAAAGGTCCTACTGATGATGATGCATTGAATTCTGGAAGCAAAGTTGATCATCATCAAGATAAGGATGAGTTGTTGAATAATAACTCAGTGTCGGTAGAAGAAATAGAAAGAAAGAAAAGGCATTCTGAAAGCACTGCTAAGCCAAATGAAAGCTCGGATAGGTATAATGAAAGCACTGCTAAGCCAACTTCTACCATTGTCAGTACAAGTGAAACCCTGGCTGCAAGTACTGGTGATAGTACTTTCTTTGGACCAACTGCAAAGCCACTATTTGGTGAAGAGGAGTATCCATATGATCCTAACATGCCTGCTTTGGAAGAGATTGATACTCCTACTGATGATGAAGACATAGATTATTTCTTCAATGCTGATTTTACTAATTTGAATACTGTCATTCATGAAAGTCCAATCACTACCACAAGGATTCACAAAATTCATCCCAAGGATCAAATACTTGGAAATTTGAATACTCCAGTTCAAACAAGAAGCAAGGTTAAGAACACAATAACCTTTCCTGAGCAAGGTTTCTTTGCAAGATTACTTCACAAAAGAAATAGTCATAAAGATATGCAAAATTGCCTGTTTGCTTGTTTTCTGTCTCAAAAGGAGCCCAAGAGAGTGGAAGAAGCTTTGTCTGAAGAAGGATGGGTATAATCAATGCAAGAGGAGCTTCTACAGTTTAAGCTTCAAGAGGTTTGGACATTGGTTGACCTTCCTAATGGAAAGAGGGCAATTGGGACAAAATGGGTGTTCAGAAATAAAAGGGATGAAAGAGGAATAGTGGTAAGGAACAAATCAAGGCTGGTTGCTCAAGGATACACACAAACTGAAGGCTTGGATTATGATGAAGTATTTGCTCCAGTTGCAAGAATTGAGGCTATTAGATTATTTTTAGCATATGCTTCATTCAAGAATTTTGTGGTGTATCAGATGGATGTTAAAAGTGCTTTTCTGTATGGCACAATTGATGAGGAAGTGTATGTTTGTCAACCTCCTGGTTTTGAAGATCCTGATCATCCTGACAAGGTTTACAGGGTGAGGAAGGCTATGTATGGGTTGCATCAAGCTCCTAGGGCATGGTATGAGTGCCTGTCTACTTATTTGATGGACAATGGATTTAAAAGAGGGTTGATTGATAAAACTTTGTTCATTAGGAAGCACAAGGATGATATTTTACTGGTTCAGGTCTATGTAGATGACATCATCTTTGGCTCAACGAATAAGGAGCTATGCAAGGATTTTGAGAAACTTATGCATGATAAGTTTCAGATGAGTTCTATGGGAGAACTTACTTTCTTTTTGGGGCTACAGGTTCAACAAAGGACTGATGGTATCTTCATTAGTCAAGACAAGTTTGTGCAGAATATTAGGAAGAAGGGAAAATATTACTTATATCCTAGGTTTGTGCAGCTGATTGTTGAAAGTCAAATAGAAGAACCTGTTGAGCATTCTAGGGAGTATGAAGTGCATTATATGCTTCCTAAGGTTTTTGCACATATGAGGAATCAGAAACCAAATTTTCACATAAAAGATGTTCCTTTATTCCTCCATATGCTTACTTTTCCTGCTATTCCTGAGTTTGATGAAGGTCTTGAATCCCAACCCATAGAACCTGAACCCACTATTAGTACACCTCAACCCACTGATAGTGCACTTGTTCCCACTGTTAGTGCATTTCAACCCCCTGCTAGTCAAACCCAAACCACTGTTAAACCAATCTTATGGACTAGGAGAAAGAAGGGCACCAAGCTACCTCAGGCTGGTGTTAGTGGTGTTGTTCATGAGGTTGTCACACGGTGTGGAGGTGACATGATTGGAAGGGCTTCCACTACTGATTCATGCTTAGATGCTGGTCAGGATAGTGGAAACATCATTAAGACCCAACCTTTGGCAACTCCTAATGTGGAGAGTTCCTTGGAACTTCACACAGGTGGAGGAATCCCTAGCCAACTGAATACCTTAGGGTGCATAGATGATCAGGCAAGGTCTGGTGTTATGTTTACTTTATCAACGGATTCACCTCTCGGAGCAGTTAACACAGCTCGAAGTGATGAGGATAGTTTGGAACATGAAACTGAATTGACGGATCCTAAGATGGTACATGATGACTTTTCCAATGAACCACCTCTCGGACCAGTTAACACAGGTCGAAGTGGGGAGGATATTCTTGAATGTTTTAATGAATTGATGGCTAAATGTACTAAAATGGAGGATACAATCTCAAGTCTTCAAGAGTTAGTTGTGTTTCAGGGTAAAGAAATTAGGAGGCTGAAGCATAGGATGTTTGTTTTGGAGAAAGTGAGAAGACCTGGGATTACTGTTTTAAGGCATATGAGGAGGATGAAAAAGACGGTGGACACCTCTCCAGATCAGAATATGGAGAATGTACCCAAACAAGGGAGGAGTGAAGGCATGAATTCAGGGGAGGCTATAGATGTGCATATGGATGAAGATGCGGATAGTGGAGATCAAGCAGCACAATTTTTGGTATCTGATAATAATGGGAATGAAGCTATTCTTGAAAGTTTAAAGACTGTGGTAGAAGATGTGGTGATGCAGGACACAACCACTGATAGTGTGTCTGCAACCACGGCTAGTATTCTTGAAACCACTGCTGCAGTTTCAGATAAGGTAATCATACCAACTGCTATCATAACCACTTCTGCAATTGTTACAACCACCTCTGTATCACCACCTAAATCAAAAGAAGTTGAGAAAGAAGTGGCAAGTACATTGATCAATCTAAGCAAAACCTCAACTAATCTTACACCCATCATTGCACCTATTTCATCTCTTAAATCTACTGCAACCAAACCCAAAGGTAAAAGTTTAGTTATTGGTGAGCCTTTGAAGAAGAAGGTGGCTCAACCAGACATTGGTAAGGGTAAGGATATTGCAGCACTAGTTTTGAAGTTTAAAAGTAGAGAAGAACAGATTGCTTATGATGAAGAGTATACAAGAAACATGATAGTTGAAGAGGAAGCAGCTTGGGAGAAACAGAAGCAAGAAGAAGAGGAGGCTACTCAAAAATGGTTAGCTAAATGGTATGAAACACAAAGCTATCTTCAAGCTTCTAATCAAATACAGGATGAGTATACTACTCAAGAATGGGCATTGTTAGATGTTGATGAGAGAGCTAGAATCTTGGGTGAATGGGCAAGGAGGATCAGTAAGGAAAAGAAGAAAGTTAAAAGGAAGAAACTTCCTACAAAAGGTGAGATGAGGAATGTACTGATGAAGATTATTAAGAATTCAGACATACATATTTCTGAAAATCTTAGTAAATGTTCATTTGAGAGACTTCATGAGCTTTATCTGATGTGTATGAGGATTAATAATGATGATTTCTTTCCAATGAATTCTGAAAAAGAAGAAGAGTAGATTCAATGTAGGCAAAAGAGAAAATCTGAGATTAAGAAGACATCTGGTTCTAAAAGACTGAAAGTGATTGAAGATAGTAATCAAATTATCTCTTATGAATTTGAGCTTGATGGAAGTGCAGGATGTTGGAAAATTCAAAGACTCAATAATGAAGTTTCTGAGTTTGATAAATTTTCACAGATGCTTCAATATCTGGATAGGGATGATTTGATGAATCTTTGGAAGCTTTATAAGAATAAGTTTGGTGATATACATCCAGATGATTATCATGAGAGAATGGTTTATGATAACTTAAAGATTTTGTTTGAGCCTACTCATGATGAACCTGAATGGAAAGGACTTTACAATGGTCAAGTTACAAGATGGTTTTTATATCAAACTTGTGGAGTTCATGTGCTAACTGTGTCTGGAGAAGTTATTCATATGCTTGTAGAAGGTGAGTATCCTAAATTGAATAGTTATCCAGAAGTTATTACTCAGATGGTAAAGCCTGGTGGTTTAAAGATGTTGATGCCCTATGATGATCAAGCTTACAGTTTGTTGCTGAAGTATGAGACCATTCTTAAAACTAGTAAGTGTTTGGATACATCCTCCAATTCAAGTGTTTTGAGCTTAAAAGAAACTTGAGAATTCTATTTGAATGTATCAAGTTTAGGGGAGGATTGTTGGGTTTTAGGTTCCTTGGATCATGAATTATTCTAAGTGTTGGAACCACGGATAGAATTGGTGAAACCATGGACAGAAGAATGAATCCACTGCTGAAGATAAACCGCGGCTAGTAGTATTGTGTAACCACGGATATTGTATTGTAACCACTGCTAGTCTTGTATAGTCGGTTTAATATTTTGTATTAGATAAATATGGAAAAGATATGTATCTTGTAGGTTACGTATTGTATTATGTAAAGGACTCCTTAGCCTATAAAAGGAGGTCCTAGGTTAGATTAGATATACGTATGTTTTATATCTAAGGTCGATACACTTCAAGGTTGTAAAACCCTAATACTGGTTAGAGTATTCGTATTAATAATAATATTGAGGTGTTGAATGTTTATTGTTCTTCTTCTTAAGATTAAGTATTAAATTCCGCGTGATACTTAATAAGTCTTTGTTAAGTCAGTTTCTATTAAGGATCGTTTGCTCAACTGGGATCAACAACCACAATGTGGTGTTAATTGTGAATAGTAACCTAGAGGGTTTGATTACAATTTTGCTTAAATCATTTTTATTGAATTCATGAAATGAGTTTAATTTGTATTAACAATGTTAATTCTTTGATTTGGATTATCTTAGAAAACAATGTGGTAACAAATTATCATAAACCCATTTGAACCCAACTTCTAAAAATGAAGAAATTGTAATCCTAGTAATCAAAAAATCAAATTAACAATGTAGTGAAGATTATACTTACACAATTGATTGTTATGCTTGAGAGAAATGATCAAATTGCTCCTTTGAACAGTAATTGTGTTTTTGTTCGTGAGTCTTTGAAGGGAAAATAATTGTGGTACGTCCACAGTGATCATTACTAACTTATGCTGTCTTCTGTTGCACGGATCCCGCGGATCCCTCTCATTTGGGATCCGGCTAGTTCAAACTCAGGGATCCGGCTTGACAGCAAAAAATCAGTTTAATCATTCCTTGATAACTTTGGTTTGGGAGTTCTAAAACGCCTAGAGTTTGATGTTTAAGCTCTATAACTTGTGATTTGAGGTTTTGACGGTTTTAATACTAATCCTATTTGACGTGGTTCCCTTTTTAAGAATTAGTCACAATTCTTGGGAGTTTTATCGAAGATTATGATAAAATCCCATTTTATCATAATATAAGAAGTTTTACATGGAAATTCATTGACATAGATGAAGTTTCAATAATTCCTTTGTGAAAAATAATGATTGAGACTATCGAATAACCAAGATATCATTATTACAAGTTATTAGTGTAGTCTATTCAAATCAATCGAAGAATACTATTCTTGATGATTGCTTAAATATAGATAACTACTTAAGTAATTACTAATAGAGATTAACTATGCAACTAATATTTTAAAAATATTAAAAACAAATGTAAATTATTTAACGATCATACCTTTGCTAAATATTCTTCTTAAGGAAAGAAGTATTTAGAGGAAATGCTTTGTGATCGTCTTGGAATCTCCAGATCCATGTGTGAGAAGAATAATGCTAAACATTCTTTTCACGAAAATAAATATTTAGATAGTTTCTTCATGATCTTCTTGGTATGCCCAAATCCAAGTATGGAGAATACTTAACAAGGAGAGTATTAGAGCATTCTATCATTGTCCAACAACAAACACTATAATGTTTTTTTTTTTTTAAACATGACTTGAAAAATCCTTCTTTGTAGTTTTCAAACATACACGGATCGTATCAAGGTTTTAAAGTACAACATATTCTAAGAAACTTGGTAACGAAGCTCTGATAAAAATTGTGGAAAACTAGAAGGGGGGGGTTGAATAGTTTTACCAATTTAAAACTTCATTTTAAATATTTAGATCGACTTATGTCAATCTATTTAGATATGTATGTAGGACGTTGATAGATAGATATATAAAAGTGTAATGAAAGATAAAGAGTAAGAAGCACATAACCACGACACGAGTATTTATAGTGGTTCGGCTACAAGGACACCTTCCTTGCCCTACTCCACTCTCCGAGTCACCTACTCGAGAGTTCGTAATCACTACACGACACCGATCTCCTTATGGCGGAGAAGCCTTCACAACGTCGCCTACTCTTTTTCCGGTACTAGGCTAAACATCGGGTTCTTTCACACCAAGGTGAACCATACCTACCACAACATCGCCTACCCTTTATCCGGTACTAGGCTAAGTATCGAGCTCCATTACAATGGAGGAACTACTACCCAACACTACACAACACCTAATCTCAAAGGAGACCAACTCCTTATTACAACACCATCAAGGATATCAACATCCTTGAATATAAACAATCACTATATGTATAACGATGCACCTCATCAATTATACGACCTAGGCATTCTTCACTAATGCCACTTGATTTGATTCCTAGGCATCCTTCACTAATGCTTTTGACACAACGCTTGGTACCTTTCACTAATGCCTTCGTCTTGACACCTTTAGCATTCTTCACTAATGCTTTTGACACGGACGTTAAGCACCTTTCACTAATGCTTTCGTCTTGACTCTTTCGGCATCCTTCACTAATGCCTTCAACACAACACATCTACGGAGGAAGAAAGAACTATCAACAAGAGAACCTCAGTTGTCTTGATGATGACGAAGCCATGCAACTCATGGAGTTGAGCTTGCTCGACTTCAAGAAGTGGTGATCTCGCCTTTAAGAGGACCCTAGAGAATCACACAAAAACAAAAGACAAACTACATAGAAAGATCCCTTAGGATCAGTGGTTAGAGAGTTACAATACTTAGGGAAAGTATGTGTGAGAGTGGCAAGACAAAAGAAAGAAATGGCTCACTATTTATAAAGAATAAATGCTTACTGTTCCCCGGATCCCACGTATCCCTCCCACAAGGGATCCGTCTATCGTAAAGCTAGGGATCCGTGGGACGCTCCTCTTTGCCCATGGGTATTTTGGTTATGGGACATGGGTCATGGGTTATGGGTTGATCCATGGGTTTCTTATTAGATACAATGTATCTCATGAGTGCAATGCACCTAGTCAAATGGGTATGGGTCAATACCATGGGTTATGGATATTTTCTATGGGTTGTAGTTTTTACCCATTTATATAATATATACTAGTTGTGTATATATTTTTCCCAATATGTAAACACTAGTTGTTGTACATATATATTACTAAATCATAAAATCACTTATACTTGTTTTAGTGTTTTATGTGAAAACGTAAGTGTGTTAGAAAACTATTGGCTCAAACTATTTACGTATTTTATTTGTTTCGTTAAAATGATTTTACGTTTGTTATTGACAAAACATTAGAAGATCGTAAAATATAAATAAACGTTTTTACGGTGTATTAACACCTTCCTTGCCTTGCTCCACTCCCCGAGTCACCTACTACACAACACAAGCTCCTTGTGGCGGAGAAGCCTTCACAATGTCGCCTACTCTTTATCCGGTACAAGGCTAGACACCGGGTTCTTCCACGAGGTAGAACCAAACCTATCGCAACGTCGCCTACACTTGATCCGGTACAAGGCTAGATACCGAGTTCCATTACAAAGGAGGAACTACTACCCACCACTACACAACACCTATCTCAAAGAAGATCCACTCCTTATTACAACATCAACAAGGATATCAATATCCTTTGACCCAAACTAATCTATCTTGTACATCGATGCACCATATCGAATGTACACCCTATGAACCTTTCACTAATGCTTTTGACACGACCCCTAGGCATCCTTCACTAATGCCTTCGACACGAACCTTTGGCACCTTTCACTAATTCCTTCGACTTGACCCTTTAGACATCTTTCACCTATGTCTTCAACAAAACACTTCTAATGAGAGAGGAAAGAACTATCAACAAGATAACATCAGTAGTCTTGATGATGACGAAGCTTGGCAACCCATGGACTTGAGCTTGCTCGACTTCAAGAAGTGGTGATCTCGCCTTTAAGAGGAATCTAGAGAATCACACAAACACAAAACTACATAGAAAGATCCTTTGGATATGAGGTTAGAGAGTTTACAACACTAAGAGAGACTGTGTGTAAGAGGGGTGAGTTACAATGAGGAAATAGCTCACTATTTATAGACAAAAATCAACTATTGTTCCCCGGATCCCATGGATCCCTTGCATGAGGGATCCGTCCAGTGTATTCCTGGGGATCCGCCAGACGCTCCTCCTATTTGGGTTATGGGTCATGGATCATGGGTCATGGGTTATGGACTTTGGATCATGGGTATCCAAATAGATACAATGTATCTAGACATTGGATCATGGGTATGGGTCATGGACCATGGGTAATACCCAACATGACTTCATGCATGATGTCATGCAATGGGTCATGGGTTATGGATCAAGCTCCATGGGTATGGGTCATGGACTTTGGGTTTTACCCAACTACATTCAATGTATCTAGTCAATGGGTCAAGTACTTAGATTTTTACCCATTACATTACCCATTGAAATATATACTAAGTATATATATAAGTATATGTAAACACTAGTTGTTATACATATGCATTTCAATAACATGTAAAAACTATTACTTGTTTAGTGTTTTATATGAAAATGTAAGTGTGTTAGTAAACTATTGGCTCAAACTATTTACGTATTTTATTTGTTTCGTTAAAATGATTTTACGTTCGTTATCAACAAAACATTAGAAGATCGTAAAATATAAATAAACGTTTTTACGGCATATTTGTATTAACATAACATATGAGTTTGACGGATATATTACCAAACGCTCACATTTTTCTTAGTTCAACAATACTCCCATATTGTTGATTGACAATGGAAAATTTAGAATAAGTAAATTTATTTATGGATTAAACATGCAAATACAGAACACAGTAATATAAATGAAAATGATCACACCTCATATATCAATCTATTATTTAATACAACTGCTTATAATTCCATTATCCAAATACTAAATACAGATATGTATAAGACTACTTATAAATCGAAATCCAATGTTCCTAACACGTTCAACTTGTTTGGTACAAGATAGTTAAGTAGTCATATAAGTAAACTTTGAGAATACGTGTTTCAAACTCACAAAAAATGAAGGGTTTGAATAATATGATGAGTGTCATTTTGTACGTGTTCATTCTAGTACAAGTACCATAGTACGAATATTGCCATGGTACATTTCATATGGTGTTTGAAGCCAGCACAACACCTATTTGAGTCAGTAATCTTAATAGCTTCTCAAACTGTAAAGTATTCTTATTCTTTAATATGTATTGCAACAATGCTCTCAGCATAGCATGTCTAGTCACTAGTGTCCTTATCCATTATGAAATCATACTATGAATCGGATAAAGTATCTTCTCAATCAAACTAGCATCAGTGTACCCAAACAACACTATGCCTTTATTTAAACTTCTTTAACGATCGAACATCTCTTTGGTAATATTTGATGCCCTCCTGAACTCCAAGTTCGTTGGATATAATAATTGCGTCAAAAATGTCGCATTAAATATCCATAGGTCCTTCATTACTAGGTGATGACATCAGATAAGTTGGTCAAACTGGGCAAATAAGTTTGTATTTAAGTTTTTAGAGAATCTAATGATGCTAAAGAACAGCATTTGGCCACAAAAGTAAGTCCATAAATATCAAAATCCGAACTAATTAAGTATAAAAGTTTTAAAATCATATATCAGAGCAATGAACAAATGAACAATGCCATTAAAAATCCATCGCGTATACTACAGATTTAAACCTTATCACATAGATTTTATTTTATTGCAACAAACTAACGTAGTGCTTAGAAACTTGTAGTTTGACTTATAGAACTTTGAAAACCCTTATATAAATATGGTTGGCCTTATATTATAAACCTCATTTAAAGAGGTGTTTATATATCCAAACACCCTCTAAGTTGAAAAAAAAATCAAAATAAAAAAAAACAAAAAAACTATGCAACTTTAATATGCTATAGTTTGATATTTTTATACCTTGAAAATAATCATACTAACAAAGAAAAAATAAAGTGCCTTGTAAGGTCAAAGGCAACAGGCAAAACTTGATAGCTCTCTGTACAACTTTCCTGGTAACTACTAATTCGTTAGAAACTCTCTGCAACAAAATATCAGTAACAAACCAGTTTTAGTTCATAAGTTGGTAATGACATTATTGCACCAAATTAATACACAGACTATATACTACCTAAAACTTGCAGAAGTTACAGCTTATTATCAAACGGAATAGCAATTCAATCAGTCATCCACCTTAATTTATTGCAGCACAAAACATTCATTTAGGTTCACTTGAGTTCTTGTCCACCAACTGTCAAGAAAGAAGCATGAAACGATCACAGTTAAGCATTTAAAGATGAGTTTGATGTATCTATTCTTTAAAATGCATAAAAAAGAATATGGAACTCTTCGAGAGGGTTTGAAAATGGAATTAGACTTCATCATCTTCTTCAATAGATTAAATACATAACCAAAAGTCCATTACCAACAACCTAAGCTATAAATATTAATATTTGGCCCAAATTTTGACATGAAATAACAAAACGAACAGCTTTGATCGGTACTCAAAAGACGTTAATGACATCGAAACTCAACCAATAAATCTTTTGACACATTCGTCACGTATACTAATAGCAAAACTAAAGTGACATTATGTATTCCCATTTCCAGAACTCCGATCCTTCTGCAATTCGTCTTCTAAACTATCAACATCTTGGGATGACCTTGCACTTTCATTACCTTCGACAAATCTAATTTACCTTATCACCATTAATGACCCAATCCTACAATATCCAAACATTATGAAAAAAATTACACATCTAGAAAATGGTCAACGGAAAGAACAAGAACCAAAGTAACAAAGCTATTACCTTTACAAAATCATGTTTTATCCCAAATTAGGTAGATATTGTATGTATTTGGAAGAGTATACAGATAAGCCGCTATCTCCGTTAGCTGCAATCCAAGAAGTGTTATGAACTGTTAGAACTTTACCACAGATCCTAAAGGGTAGTGTAGTAAAAAGTTTAACCAAACTAAGGTATATACAGAGTTGTGTTAATACCTTTCTTCATCTAATCATAATCGGACTCAAAAACCGTGAACGCTTGCTTTAGTGCGCTTCTCCCCTCTTCCTCCCTCGTATTTTTCTGTTGCAGCTTTGCACACTTGCCTGTCCACTAACATCACCGATCAGATCACATTCATCAGTCAGCAACACACACAATCTATATAAGCGGCTAAAAAGTAGTTATGAAAATTATGTTTGGATTTTCTTAATTTGTAACAATTACTCACGGACAAAATGTAAAAAAAAAAAAAAAAAAAAAAAAAAAAAAAAAAGACTTTAGAAATAGTAAAATAAACAATATTATGTAGGCTTGATGCATTTACAGCTTAAATGCTAACCTTGTAATAAAAATCACTTCTTTTATACCCATATACCAGAAAATGATCATGTGTAACCTAAAAATGAACCTACCCTTTGAACACACCCTATGTGAACACGTTCCATGAACACACCCAATGAACCAACGCACTCAACCGAGTCACTCAAGTCACCCACTTAACAGAATCCACACTCGCTGAACACACACCCACTGAACATGTCCCGTGAACACCCGCACTGAACCAAGTCACTCAAGTCACCCACATAACAGAGTCCACACTCGCTGAACACAAACCCTCAACACAGTCACTGAACATGTCCCATGAACACCCGCACTGAACTGAGTCACTCAAGTCACCCACTTAACAGACTCCACACTCGCTGAACACACACCCTAGAGTTGCACCCTCTGAACAATAAGCCGAACACATATAAGCTTAAACAAATACCCCCGTAGACTAACTTAAAAAACTGTCGTTAAGAAAATTTGATAAGAGGTTGCTTCAACTTGCATCAATTTAAATGTTTGGCACATATTTTGTATGTATAGACATGACTGGGCGAGTGAGCTACCAACGACTTTTGTGTGTATTAACCAACATGGGTATCCTTACATGTTTGGCACAGATTTGCGAGTACGAGACCTTGTTAAAGTCTATCTGACCCGCTATGGCAGAAAACACGACCCAGGTCGTGCTGCGCCGCCAAGATACAAGTCATTTTCACACATCATGAGGTCACAGAAGCGTTAATATCTTTATCGCTCATAATAAACTCAAAGTAAATTTATAAACAGTAACATATAATGGTGTATATGCCTAACAGTTTGAAAATAAGCCAGGTCTTATGACATATAATGATATAAGGAAAAAATGACATATAAGAAAAAATCATGTTTGGCTCAGATATGCGAGCTGGAACTGGATAAAAGGGTATCCGACCCGTTGTGGCTGCAAACTCCATATAGTGATGGCCCGGCAAGATACTGTTGGGTGGCACCCAACACGGTCCAGCAACTCATTGTAGTTGCAAAATCATAAATGCACAGAAGCAATAGTATCATCATCCCCTACAATAAACTTAAAATAACTTGATAGGCAACATGTATTCAAATAAGCATCAGCAAAGTGCGTTTTAAGAAGTGAAAATGTCATCGCAAATGAGCCTTGCGTAGGTAAAAAATCGAAGAAAGAGGATACGTACGCCATAGATGCAAACTTAGAGCGCACGGTGTGGGCTTGTCGTGGGGGCTCGCCGTCCACGGTGTCACCTCGCCGTCCCCCGCCGTGACACCGACCCCCCTCGCCGTCGGGCGTCGTGGCTTCCCCCGCCGTGCAGACGACGAAGGAGAGACCTGCAAGGTGGGACCCTAGAGATGTTGGAGCGGTTTATATTGTGTATGTGTGTAATATATGTGTGTGTGTAATATATGTGTGTGTGTGTAAATATGTGTGAATCTGAGGTGTGTTTATGTGTGTGTAGTGTGTGTGAGGATTTTTGGAAGAAGAAGGGACTGTTTTGTTATTTTGTTTTTTTTATTTTAATTTATAACTTTTTTTTTAAGTATAAATTGTATTTTTATTTTTAATAAAATGAATTTAGTTTATTTGGAAATTGAATAAAAAAAATAAAGTGGTAGTGGTGGGCCCCAAATGAAGAGGTTGAGGTTTGTTATGAGTGAGGGGGGGTTGTTGTGGTTAGTTGTGGAGAAGTGGGATGCTGATGTGGCGCTGAGGTGGCACTGACGAAGAGGAGTGCCTTGTCGTGACACCTAGTGCTCTTAGTGAGTTGCCCCGCGCATAGCACGTACACCAAGGCTGCAATTGTAGACCTTCTTACCAACCCCTAAGTCGAACTTGGACGCTTTCTACCATGCGGATGCAAGTTGAAAATTCAACCATGAACACTTCAAAAACGTAATATAATAAATGATTAAGTAAAGATTCAATAATGGCTCACTACCATGAAGTATTATGTTATGTATCTGTTAAGTTAAAATACCATGACATAACCTGTAAATGCGTCTTTGTCTTCGAGGGGCTTGATAAATTCTCAAACCTCCGCCCCAAATTCTTCAGGTTGTCTCAGCTCTGCATTTTCAGTTTAACACCAATATTCCACATTAGTTAACAAAATCATAATTCTACACTCACAATTCTAACAGAAAATACTAATCCTCGCTTAAAATCTTTGACAAAGAATGAATAGTGACTGTTGCTGAAAGTGATAATGCCATTAATATACAACACCAACACCTTATTTATAAAAATCCCCATTCAAGACTTTCATCAAACACTTATGATCACAAAATCCAAATCCAATAAATAACCATTTCAATAAAACACAAATCAACTATAAATCAGTTAAAACACCCGAATAATGGTGATTTGTTTCGCCTAAATTTATTATCAAAATACGTTAATCTGTTTGTGGAACCACACACGAATCACAAAACCAAAATCCTATCAGTACCCACTTAACTAAACACAAAGTAACCACAAATCAGTAAAAAAATAAAAAATGAGAATCACATACTTTCGATAAAAAAATGCATGGCAGTGAAACTTCATCCTTTTTTGCAATTCAAGCATCCCACTCAAAATAGATCATACCTGCAATTAAACATAAACATGTGAATAAAAATACAAACTTTTTATCAAAAAAATCACTGGAATTAAAAAAAATGAAGAACCCTAGATTTAAGTGGGTGTGTTTTACTACGTGTGTATGTGTGTGAGAGCGCGCTTATGAAGAATCCTAAACCACCTTTCATCTATCTAAACCAGTAACATGTGCATCTATAAAAAGGTATTCATGTACAACTTCACAACTGGAAATGATACAACCACAAATTACAATAAAATAATCAATGCCTATAGATATTGTAGATGGTACTGTAGATCCTCTCACAAAAATCACTATAGATCTTTCGGTGTCGGAGCGAGTCGGGTTCGCCGGTCTTTTTTTTTTTGTTGCCGTAGCGATAGTGAATGAGAGAGGGAGTGAGAAATAGAGAAGTGAGACACGTTATGTAGGATCCAGATCCGATCCATGTTACTTTTTTCGGGTGTGGACTTACCAACACCAAACAGGCCACAAACTTTTATGGTGACCTGGGCTTTGCAAAATGTATTTTTTTATCGGGAATGTCTAACCAATGCCTTAAGGGCATTGGTTAAGATTTGTTTTGTTGTGGTTTTTAATAACTATTCAGGTGGGTCCTCGTCCAAATATGCAATTTTGTGTCAACTAAAAGGACCATTGATGTAATTAAAACCCACAAAAAGACAAATCTTAACCAATGCTCTTAGGGCTTTGGTTAAAAATTCCTTTTTTTATAATGTGTTTCTAAATAAAAATTACATGAAAAATAGCGGTTTGTAAATGACTCCTAAATGTTAATTCGAAAATCAGAAAATGACAATTACTTAGTGTTGCAAGCACAATCATTTATTCTTAACGAAAACTATTAAACGCCACAAATTTGTTAGGGTACTATCTAGCACACTAAAATGACAAATAAGATGACAGTCATTCGAAAATTTAACAGAAAAAAATTAACTCGATCATTCCAAAGTTTGACTACCAATCCGCCATTTTTCCGATGAAAATTCGCCAAGTTAAAAACACACTAGATTAACGACGTATTTTTTTAATTGTTTGTTATTCGAAGACAATAGGTCCCTAAATACTCGTGCTTTATCTAAGAACTATGGATCTGCAAAACTATCAGGATTGTTAACACATTTATTTGTCGATTCCTATCGCCATAATCAGTTTTATCAAGTTGATTTGTATGACCACCTTAGGATTTTTTTTCGGTCTTAAGAGTTTAAGCCACAAATGCGACTAGTGCGATTAGAATTTTAATCAAACAAGTCAAATTTCTTGTATTTTAGTCTTTTAGATAACACTAGTTGGATACCCGCGCACAATGGCGACGATAAATATAGTTATATTATAAATATAGTAAATGAATTGCTAGCTCAACCCTCTCCGCAATTCCTTACCCGCTTAGTGAATTCGTTTCACAACACTTTGAATGTATATGTGTTTGCTTGGGTATCCCGTAGCTTTCTCGTGACATCATTATTCCGGCATATAGAAAAACCCTCGCAATCTCTTACTCGTCAAACACTCCCCCCAAAAGTATATGATTTTGACAAATCAAGATTGTATTGATTGAACTAAAGGTTAAAGTGGTAAAACTTTAAATCAAAATAAAATAAACCTACTAAAAATATAAAAACAAAAACTCATAAAACATATCAAAATTGATGTTGAATTAAAAAGCACAAAATTTTAAAAAATATGGTAAAATTAGATCATAAAAAAAATAAATTTATAAAAAGATATTTCAATTTGAAAATAAATGTGATTTTTTAGTGAAGAAGTGACACATGTCACTTTATTATTGGAGCTCATTATCTTAATTTTTTATGGATCTCGTAACTTAAATGCTTTTTATAATATAGTTGGATACCCGCGCACAGCGGCATCGATAAGTATAGTTATATGTGTTTGCTTACATGCTTAGTGAATTCGTTTCACAACACTTCGAATGTATATGTGTTAGTTGTATGTGTTTTTTTGGGTTACCCGTAGCTTTCCCGTGACATCATTATTACCGCATATAGAAATACCCTCGCAATCTCTTACCCGTCAAACACTCCCCCAAAAGTATATGATTTTGACGAATCAAGATTGTATTGATTGAAATAAAGGTTAAAGTTGTAAAATTTTGAATCAAAATAAAATAAACTCACTAAAAACGGAAAAACTAAATATTCATAAAGATATATCAAAATGGATGTTGAATTAAAAAAACACAAAATTTTAAAAAAATATGGTGAAATTAGATTATAAAAAAAATTAATAGATAAAAAGATATTTCAATTTAAAAATAAAGATGAATTTTTAGTTAAGAAGTAACACATGTCACCTTATAATTGGAGCAACTTATCTTAATTTTTAGTGGTTAGGAGTTAGGTTTGAAGCTTGTTAAGAAGGGACACATGTCACCCCATTATTGAAGCTCCTTATTTTATTTTTTGATTAAAAATTAGACTTGAAGTTAGGCTTGGGTTATCCATGCATTATAATATAAATAAGTAGAGTAAACTACAAAAATCATCCCTGTGGTTTATGTATTTTCGCAAGAATCATCCCTATCTCAAATCTTCAGCATTAAACATCCCCAAGTCCACAAACCTTTCGCATTAATGATCCCTGAGCACTAATGTCGTTAGTTTTACCCGTTAAATATTAAATAATATTTTCCCGTTAGTCCTTCCGTTAATATTTTTTGCACCGTTAGTCCTCATTTTATGTTTCCGTCCGTTTTTTACGTTTTTGTCCGTTTTTACTCGTTTTCGTCGGTTTTTATATGTTTCGTCCGCTTTTTATCCGTTTTTGTCCGTTTTTTATACGTATTCGTCAGTTTTTTTACGTTCTCGTCCGTTTTTTTTACGTTTTCGTCCGTTTTTTTACCTTTTCGTCCGTTTTTTTTACGTTTTTGTCCGTTTTACTCGCTTTTATCCGTTTTTATATGTTTCGTCCGCTTTTTATCCGTTTTCGTCCGTTTTTTATATGTATTCGTCCGGTCTTTTTTACGTTTTTTACGTTCTCGTACGTTTTTTTACGTTTTCGTATGTATTTTTACGTTTTTGTTCGTTTTTACTGGTTTTCGTCCGTTTTTATAAGTTTCGTCTGCTTTTTATTCGTTTTTTTACGTTGTCGTCCGTTTTTGCGTTTTCGTCCGTTTATATACGTTTTTGTCCCTTTTTTTACGTTTTTGTCCATTTTTTACGTTCTCGTCCGTTTCTTTTATGTTTTCGTCCGTTTTTTACGTTTTTGTCTGTTTTTTTTGTTCTCGTCCGTTTTTTACGTTCTCTTCCGTTTTTTATGTTCTCGTCCGTTTTTTACGTTTTCGTCTGTTTTTTTATGTTTTCGTCTGTTTTTTTACGTTTTTGTCCTTTTATAAAAACGAAAGAAAACGAGTAAAAACGGACATGAACATAGAAATACGGAAGAAAACGTAAAAAAACGGACGAGAACGTAAAAAAACGGACGAGAACGTAAAAACGGACAAAAATGTAAAATAACGGACGAAAACGTAAAAAACCAGACGAAAACGTAAAAAAAGGGATAAAAAAGCGGACGAAACATATAAAAACGGATAAAAGCGAGTAAAACGGACAAAAAAATTAAAAAAAATGGACGAAAAGATAAAAAACGGATGAAAACGTAAAAAACGGACGAGAACTTAAAAAACGAAAATAAACGGACGAATACAAATAAAAATGGACGAAAACATATAAAAACGGACTAAAACCTGGTAAAAACGGACAAAACGTAAAAAACAGACGAAAACGTAAAAAACGGACGAGAACATAAAAAACAGACAAAAACGTAAAAAACGGACGAAAACGTAAAAAAACGGACGAGAACGTAAAAAATGGACAAAAACGTAAAAAAACGGACAAAAACGTATATAAACGGACGACAACGTAAAAAAACGAATAAAAGCGGACGAAACATATAAAAACAGACGAAAACCAGTAAAAACGAACAAAAACGTAAAAATACATACGAAAACGTAAAAAAACGTATGAGAACGTAAAAAACGTAAAAAAAGACCGGACGAATACATATAAAAACGAACGAAAATGGATAAAAAGCGGACGAAACATATAAAAACGGATAAAAAGCGGACGAAACATATAAAAACAGATAAAAGCGAGTAAAACGGATAAAAACGTAAAAAAAAACGGACGGAAACGTAAAAAAACGAATGAAAACGTAAAAAAAACGGACGAGAACGTAAAAAACGTAAAAAAAACGGACGAATACGTATAAAAAACGGACAAAAAGCGGACGAAACATATAAAAACGGATGAAAACGAGTAAAAACGGACAAAAACGTAAAAAATGGATGAAAACATAAAATGAGGACTAACGGTGCAAAAAATATTAACGGAGGGACTAACGGGAAAATATTATTTAACACTTAACGGGTAAAACTAACTACGTTAGTGCTCAGGGATGATTAATGCGAAAGGTTTGTGGACTTGGGGATGTTTAATGCTGAAGGTTTGAGATAGGGGTGATTTTTGCGAAAATACACAAACCACAAGGATGATTTTTGCAGTTTACTCAAATAAGTATAGATATAGATAATAGTATAGATATTTACCCTTTTGCCTTTTTAATGGCAAATATTTGCGTTTGAAAAAGATTACAAGTACATGAAAGCTTTTCTTATATTTGCATTTAGAACATCCATTTGGCAAGTGAAATTTGACCCCACAAAAAGAAAATGAAGAAAGAAAGGAACAATGTTCCTTACTTTGGCATCCCTAATACTGAATACTGATTGTCCACTCCATCATTTGCCTTGTTATGTCTTCCATTATCATTTTTCATGCATATATATCGATCACATCGTCTGCGCGTAGTTTGTTCATATCAATTCTTAGGTTTTCCTTCTCATCCAATAAACGCGTGATTCGTTCGTTGATCATGTCTTATCAACTTGTTAGCAATTTAATGCGATGGCTTTTAGAGGTAACTTTTTAACTATATGCATATGATCACATGAAATTCGTCTACGTATGGGCGTCTATATGTGATCTTAGTTAAAAGGAACATAGCGAGTCCTTTAGCCTGATATATTTTTAGTTTAACTGCACAATTAAAAATATAGCTTTGTTCGATTCCATGTTTCTAAATATACTCATCTGGGTTTTATGTGAGCCATAATTAATTCGATCTTTCATAACCAAATTAAAACTAGTACAATAAAACTGATTATCATAAGTAGCTTTATGTAATGACATTGTCTGGCGTAATAAGGTGCAACAACAATTGGTTGCTATTAATTAAGCACTCATCTATACTATTTTATAATGCATTTAGTCCTTCTAAAATTAGAAGGCTTAAAAATTCAGACTTTTTTACTTGCTTATTACGGAAAGAATTAAAAAAAATAAGATAAGGAGCTCCAATCATTGAGTGACATGTGTCACTTTTCTAACTAAAAAATAACAAAAATGGAGGACTAACAAACTAAAATAAAGAGCTCAAATTCCTAACTAATTAATCACCTTTATTTTTAAATTTAAATATCTTTTAATCTGTTTAATTTTTTTTATGATCTAATTTCACCATATTTTTAAAATTTTTGTGCTCTTTAATTCAACATCCATTTTGATATATTTTTATGAGTTTTCTTTAGTAGTCGGGAAAAAACGGAGTTGAAAAGAGAGAAACTTACTTGAATTAGACGTAAAAATGAAAAACATTTGTTCGCTACAAAATAGTCATCGGGTACCCGCCGCCGCATTGCGCGGGTACCCTTCTAGTATATATAAGTTACTTAACTTCTTCTTGGCCCATGTCGACAGTTGAATGCTACTGTATTAAATAGTGAAGAAAATGGCTAGGCATGGTTAGCGTTTTATCTGTATTAAACGCTACATGAATCTATATACATTTCTTAATGTATGAAGTCTGTATTCAAAAGTTCTCGTAAAATGTAGAGCTATACCAACACCATGGGAGAAAAAAAATCATATATTAATATGTTTATGTAGGTTTAATTTACTCATGTTTGTTCGTTTAAGTTAATAAGAGCATTTAGACGTACAAATTTTATATTCATGCCCGTTCATCTATACTACATATAATAGAAAAACGTCAAATCTTGAAAAGTTGAAAGTTAAATGTGAGAGAAATGTATTGTGTAATTAATACTCTTATTAAAACACCTCATTACTTAATGGTACAATAATTTATTCACATTTTACAACCAATTAAAAAAATATCTACCAAATTAAAAACAACCAATTAAAACACCCCTTACTAAAAAATACAATAAAATTTTTACAATGTACAGTTTAAACAAGCTACAACATAATTTTAAATATAAATAATTAAACACACTAATTAATGTTATTTTTAAAACATCCTAAAATGAAAAGTACATGTTATTATACACATTATACAAATTAATAAAACACACAAAGCTTCATAAAAGCTAACAAGTTGATGGTACATATAGTTTTGAAAATCGGACCGGACCAACGGGTTCAACTAGAAACCGGTGTCGACACCGGTTTCAGCTAACCAATAACAGTCATCCGAAAACGAACTAGAGAGGACCCGTTGAAACCGATACAAATTGGTGAATCAGGTCTCATCGAGATCTATTTCTCCGGTTAATCGTCACAGGGTACCCGCCGCCGCAACGCGCGGGTACCCTGCTATACTGTATATAAAGGAAAAACCAAAAAGTAAATAGTGAAAATTTGAAACTATTAATACATATCGAAAACCGGGTTGACCCGGGACGCTTCAAACCCGGTGGGTTGACCCTGTTTAATTTGACCCGTTTTGACCCAACCTGTCGGGTTGACTCGGTTTAAATCGACCCGTTTTTTGACGGCAACGGTTCAACCGGTTGAACCACCCGGGTCGAACCGGGTTTCAAAACATTATGTTTAATCCCCAAATATTCAAACTTTTATTATTTTTCGTTTAGAACCCATAAACTTTTTTTTAACACAAAACGATCTGTCGCTATATAAATATGTTATATATAAGTTTTTCTTCAAAAACGATTATAATGTTTTATAATTAATAGAAAATATGTGCCCGTTAGTGCACATTTAACTTTTCAATAGGCTAAATACGCCCATTTCAAAAAAAAGATGGGGCTAAATGTGCCTAAATCTTTCACAGAATAGCCAAAAGTAGTTTTTTTTTTTTTTTTTTTTTTTTTTTTTTTTTTGGCTAATCACATTTATGCTAATTTTGGTACTTGCGTTCTTAATAACAGCACCATTAATCCCATCATTGTTAGTTTTTACGCGACAAGTAACGTGTGTTGTTAGTTTTTATCTTATAACTGGTGTAATGTTTACTTTCATTTTCATTAAATGTTTTTATATCTTGTTTGATCGATGTTAAGAATTTTGTCTAGACTTTAATTATCGTATAGCACAACCGTTTGTAATTGCATTTTCATCGGTTAATGTTCTATTTTAAATGCTACACAAAACACTCACCACAATATCACCAATCATTAACTATCTGACGCTAAAAACCGCTGCCGCTAGGCGCGGGTACTCACCTAGTTATAAAATAAGCGTGTTTGGTTTTATTGATTCATTAAAATGCTAAAGTATTACTTAACAAAATTATTCAAAACATTCATAAAGTATTACCTTGTTAATATTTATCATTATATTAATTGTTCCTAATAACGTAAATAACCGAACATGATTTGTGTTTGTGTTAGTTAACAAACTAAACTGACATAAATTATTGTCCACAGTATATTATCTATACTACTTTATAATGCATTTAGGCCTTCTAAAATTAGAAGGCTTAAAAATTCAGACTTTTTTACTTGCTTATTATTGAAAGAATTAAAAAAAATAAGATAAGGAGCTCGTGACATGTGTCACTTCTCTAACTAAAAAATAACAAAAAGGGAGGAGCTCTAACAAACTAAAATAAAGAGCTCCAATAATGGGGTGACACATGTCACTTCCTAACTAATTAATCACCTTTATTTTTAAATTTAAATATCTTTTAATCCGTTTAATTTTTTTATGATCTAATTTCACCATATTTTTAAAAATTTTGTGCTCTTTAATTCAACATCCATTTTGATATATTTTTATGAGTTTTCTTTAGTAGTCGGGAAGAAGCGGAGTTGAAAAGAGAGAAACTTACTTGAATTAGACGTAAAAATGAAAAACATTTGTTCGCTACAAAATAGTCATCGGGTACCCACCGCCGCATTGCGCGGGTACCCTTCTAGTATAAATAAAATTTTCACCAAATGGTTCAAAAACACTTCGGTTCATTTCACACACTAGATAAACACAAATATTACGTAGTGTTTGGTATGTTGTAATCAAAGCTGGAATAGAAAAGATTATTACGATGTAATGAAAAAATGTTGTTTGTTTACATTTATAGAATCATTCCTTATGATCCCCTACTTTTTTTTCATTACATCTTGTAATGGAATCAAAATTACATAAAACTCCATCATTAACTAACCACATTAAATAAACTTCCTATCATCTATGGGTATTTTAGTCTTTTTATTATCGATTTCATTACGTCCTATCATACAAACCAAACATGATTAATAACGACAATTAATCATTACATTGCACTATTTATTCCATTACATTGTTTATTCCATTCATTTGACATTTCATTCCGTCCTACCAAACGAACCCTTAATTTCGAAAGGATTCTAGCCTAATAGTACTCGTATTTGTAAAAATCCCTACGGATCAAATTCCGAGTCTTATTTAGGACACGTGAGATGCATTTCTCAAATCAAATAGTGAAGGGATCCGGTGAGATGCATTTCTCGAATCAAATAGTGAAAGGATTCGGTAAGAAGAAAAACTAAAATAAGAAGAATAAGAATAATTTTCAACCATACATTTTAAATAAGAGGCTGAAATTCAAGGGGATATGTATCTTTTTTAGTAGATGCATCTAAAATATGTGATTGTGTTTTCTTCTTATACTTCTCATTTTATTTTATTTTCTTATTTGATCCTTCTCAAATAAAAAGTTTTTAAGATAAAAAGGATAAAAAAATGTATGTGTCATTAATATCATATTGAAAAATGTGATAATTGTATGTCAATTAGAAAAAGTTATGTGCAAGTGTGTCAACATATTTAGCTAAAAAATTCGTGTGTGTGTCAATAATACGTCAATTATGTGTCAATTACAACAAGTTTTGTGCAAATGTGTCAACACATAGAATTATGTGTCAAATGTGTCATTAATACCTTAATTTAATGTCATTAATATCCTATGGCTGAATTCTTTCCTGTATATAAAGAAAGGGCAAAAGGGGAAAAGGAGGGAAATGACATGAGTTGAGTTGGGTAAGAATGAAAGAAAACATATGGTCCAAACCAAGCCATGCCTTCATGCAATCTTAAGGAAATGACAGAATTAAGAACCCTTCAACTCCTACTTAAAACATTTTCTGCTACTTTTTCTCACTTTCTAAATTCTATAAAAAAATAAAAAAGAAAAAAAATTTACTTGCAAACACACCCTTTTTACAAATAAGATTACATTGTAATTAAATTCCTTGTTTGCAGTTCATAATGCTCACCACATCTTCTTCCTTTAAGAGACTCAATTCTCTGGTATGTCCTCATTTCAAATTCATCTTCTTTTTATTCATGAGTAAATGATACATTTCTTGAATATGAAGTCAGAACTTTTGATTTTGTAAATGGGAAGGACATACATTTCTTTCAATCTCAATATACTTGTTACTAATTCTTCTCTATGTAGCATTGCTTTGTGTGTGTTGTATCTTTAACTGCACTTGTCTTTTTGCTGTGTTCTTGATCTTGTCTCATATCAAGATACATTTTTTTTAAGGGTTACCCCTTGTTGTGTGAAAAACTCCCCAACCAAATATTGTGAGATAATTAGTCGCCTTTCCAAAAATATACATATTTTCAGATTTTTAACCCCGCTCAATACAGACTAATTTCTTGTAAGATAAGTCAAATAGTTATTTTAGTTTCTTGCATATATGTTAGAAAAGAGTCAAAAAGTTCGCATTTATAAGTGGGTGAATTGCAATAAGTAGTAACACATTTTGACTTATTCTAAATATGGTTGGCGAAATTTGATCTTCAGTTCCAGAACCATTAATGTTTATAAAACCGCTATGAAGACCATCAAACTAGCTATAAAAACCATCTAACTTCGAGGACGTGTTACAAGTTCTTATTATCAAAATTACCATAATAATATTCTTATCTGAAAAATAAGTTGCTATGTAGACATGTAGTTGCATTTTCCAATTCTTTATTTACTAGAAGTTTGTCAATCTGAATGGGTAGTCTTCGGTTTATGTTTCTTGATTCTCAATTTGATGGTATTATGATTGTCTTTAGAGTTACAGCTTTGATGAATTTGCACTTTTCTTAGTGAATTGTGTTCTTGTGCTTGCCACATTTATATAAAATCTATAAATGTATGATACATTGTTGCTGCTTTGAATGATTAGTCATGATTCGTGAATCAATTGTAGTTATAGTGAAATTGCAGTTTTGTTGTTGGATAGTGTTGTTGAGCTTGTCTAATTTGCAGAGACGGTTGTTAGGTGTTTTGGGTGATAGAGGAGACAGGAAGAATGGTCTATCAGTGATGGCGAGTAATGAAGATGATAATAACACCGCCAATGACGATGATCAACCATTTACTCCTTGGGCTGTCTCTGTTGCCAGGTCATTCTCTAATCATTTTTATATTTGCTTATGTTTTTCTATCGACGTTCTTTAATAAATAAACTCATTTTGTACTCCATAGAGTTTAATATCAACCATTTGGCTAACTCTTTTAACCACTGCATCAGAATTTTCTTTGTACATAAATCACTGTTGCATAAAATATGCAGAGAATTACCTTATACTAATAGAAATGTGAATGATAAATAAAATTCATGTTCCATATTTTTGTCCATAAATAAGTCAGCTTTATAAAAAGCTTGAGTTTGTGTTCTGCAGCATAAAGCTTATCCATAGATTTTAGAACATTAAAAAGTATAGTCCTCAAAAGGTCGGAACCACGGCTACCCAAAATAAAATAAAGTATAGTCCACAAATTTGCTACTGGTATGCATATTACCACATTAGAAATCAGAAATTCGATGTATCGTTTTTCTTGAACAGAATCAGTAACAAAATCCATGTAATTTTTGTTTCAGTGGGCACACTTTGTTGCGCAGCCCACAACATAACAAAGGGCTTGCTTTCACTGAAAAAGAAAGAGATGCTCACTATTTGCGAGGGCTTTTGCCTCCCGCAGTATTTACTCAAGAACTTCAAGTAAGTTTATAAGTCAAAGTTCATTTTCTTTGACTATTTTACTCTGACTTTGGAGGCTGTAATACTAACCGATTCCAGTAGAACTCCATAGGTAGGCATATCAAGAGGATCTTAAAATGTGCATTTTTTAAGTGATAAAATGATTGATTTGACTTTAAATTGCAAACCGTGTTTCTACTCTATTGCAACATGATTGCATAAGTTTAAGTAATCAGTTTAATGCTAATACTAACAGTAACCAATTAGTGGTGGCCTAGTGGCAAAAGGCTTGTGACTATCATCACTAGATTGTGAGGGGTCTAAAGTTCAATTCCTGCTAGGTGGCCACGCCGGAAACTATGGTCCCGCCAAAATATAATGTTGGAAACCATGGTTACGCAATAAAAAACTGCAACTTGACTATTTTCAACGGCCGAGTGAAATTACATTCACACATCTAAACGCATCTTCAAGGGTCGGGATACCGCCTATTCTGTTAACTCTGACATTCTTGATCTTGATAATTAGGAAAAAAGAACTTTGCATCTACTCCGACAATACCAAGTTCCGTTGCACAAATACATAGCCATGATGGATCTTCAGGTAACCCATCTATATATCTCAAATTTTTGTAACATATTGGTTTTTGTAACGATTTAGGATATGATTTTATCAACAATTTGTTGTGAATTTTTTAACAGGAGACCAATGAAAAACTATTTTACAAGCTTCTCATCGACAACGTTGAGGAACTACTCCCAATAGTTTACACGCCGACGGTTGGTGAAGCTTGTCAGAAATATGGCAGCATTTATCGCCGTCCACAGGGACTTTACATTAGCTTAAAAGACAAGTATGTTTAGCTTTTTAAACTTCAAATAGAGACTTATTGCATTATAATTATTGTTCTAGAATTGGTAAATTGACAATTGTATCTACTTTATCAGGGGAAAGATTCTTGAGGTGCTGAAAAACTGGCCCGAGAAGAACATCCAAGTTATAGTTGTAACTGATGGTGAGCGTATATTGGGGCTAGGTGACCTTGGCTGCCAGGTAAAATCTGCATAGCAAACATTGCTTTTTAAAACATGCATTTCAGGTGAACTAACTTTTGTTGTGATTTTTGTTTGTCTTGTTGTATATTTTAATTTTCTAAAGCTTTAAAAAATTTTCATTGCTTAAAATATAACAGGGGATGGGGATTCCCGTTGGAAAACTTTCTCTGTATACAGCACTCGGAGGTGTCCGCCCCTCAGCTGTAAGTAACTTCTAACAATTTTCTTGATTTTTATGTGTCGTAAAAGTATTACACTGTGTTCAATATAGTTGTTTATGTTGAGTTAAATTTCAAACTGCAATGACCAAAATCATGACCATACAAAGTTTTTGCTATTTTTGAATGGATTACTGGGACTTTATAATCATAATCTTTACTAGCAAATGATTAAAATAGCTAATCCTGTGGATTCCATTTTCATTACAGTGCTTGCCTGTCACTATCGATGTAGGCACAAAAAATGAGACGTTGTTGAATGATGAGTTCTACATTGGTCTCAAACAGAAAAGAGCAACCGGCGAGGTCTCATCTCATTAACATCATTTAGTTCTTATTTGCTTTTTAAAGATCTATTCAGGCAACACTTAGTGGGCAACCAAGTTATGGTTGTTGGTTGTTAAGTACTTTTGATGATTGCTTTTTTTTCAAATTTAGGAATACAAAGAATTGCTAGAAGAGTTCATGAGTGCAGTCAAGAAGAACTATGGAGAGAAAGTCCTCATTCAGGTCTGTTACCACTTTTATTGAACTTTTTGGGTTTATTTGTCTAAGCTTGATTCTGTTATCCGTGTCCAGTTTGAAGATTTTGCTAACCACAATGCATTTGATTTGCTGACCAAATACCGAACAAGTCATCTTGTTTTTAATGATGACATTCAGGTAAGTCCTTTTGACTAGAGGTCGAAGTACGCATGGGTTGAATAATGGGTCAAAACTGTCAATCTTAATCTAGTAGGACTTGGAATGGGCTAGGCTGGGGTGCAGGAACAGATTTGTCCAAAAATTTTCACTTTTGCATTGATTTTAAGTGCGTAATAATATGATTACACAAACTATATTATTTAAAAGATAATATACTTTTTTATACAATGATTTAAGTGGTTTTATATAATAAAATATGCTACTGGGGTAACTTTTTTTATAAAGTTTTCACTCAATTGAGAAAAAAATATACACAAATCTAGCCATTCAGAAGTCAACGGAGTCAGCGTATCAGCTTTTTACTGTGTATTTCACGTATTTCCTTCTCTTTCAAATGTGTTCAGGGTACAGCATGTGTTGTTTTGGGAGGTTTACTTTCGGCTTTGAAATTAATTGGAGGAACTCTATCCGATCATACATTCTTATTTCTAGGCGCCGGAGAGGTCAGCATAAAAATACATTCCTAAACCATTTCCGACATCTATATTCAGATATTTATAGTTAGACTTCTTTGAGTCATCATCTTTGTTTTTTTTTGTTGTAAAGGCTGGTACTGGTATAGCGGAGCTTATTTCTCTTGAGATATTGAAAAAGGTAATAGCCCTGTGATTACTGATCTTACTAAACTTTCAATAAATACTACACACTTTCACTACATTTATAATTTGGTTACCTGGTTTTAAATATCTTTACTATAACCATGTTGATACATATTAATGAGAGCTAAATGATGATAATTAAACCAAATACGCAAGAAAACCAAGAACAAGGGCTATGACTTGGATAAAGTTTCAACCACCAAGCCTAACAATCTAACTGAATCAAGGATAATCTGCTTAAACACCACCAGGACTAATCAAATGGACGAAGGTTGGGAACTTTTAGTGATAAATCCGAGCACCAAACTAATACTATCAATAATCGACTTCGTTCGTGTATAAACACTCAAACTAGCTTATAATGTCTAGTACAACTTAGGAGTCATTATATACAGACGGGAAAATCAAACTACCATATAGTTCTTGAAAGATCAAAATACTAATGAAAAATAAAAAGTTGGAAAGTAATATAAGCCCGAAGTGAACACATTATGATGAAGGTTCAACTTAATGTGTGGCTTGGTACAAGCTTTTATGCTCTTCATGAGCTTCCTGTGGCACTTCGTATGCGTTGTTTTAGATCCATGGCAACCAAAACGTGAAGGAAACTCCAAATCTTACCTGCAGTAAGCATGTATCATTTTGTTTCACCAAATTTGTATATAAAAGCCCTTGAGCCCAGGTCACATTCTGTTTCTAGAAATTGAATAATAGTGTGAAATGCTTCAGATTTACATGCAACCCTTTCTATTCCAGATTTGATTTATATAAATATTAGGGAGTCAGCTACGCTAACAAAATAGTGTAATTTTCCAAATCAAATGTTTTTGGAGGTTTTATGCTTCCAAAATTTACTTTCGTTGCAAACCATTGCCATTTCCTGCTAAGATATTATCTCATATTATCTGTTTGACGTCCTGGAGGTAAAAATTTAAGACCTGAGCCATTCATAAATGAATCAGAATTGCTAAGTTTTGCAAAGTGGATGATCTTGGACTTTTGATTACGAACTTTAAAGTCTAGTGACTAAATTTGAAGCGAAGTGAAAGTGTGTTGTTATTGGTTGAAATTTCCATTTGTTTCGAAGTGCTTAATTTAGCAACTAGATTTGTTAGAGATTTTTACAATGCAGATCTTAATCTGTAAAAAATGCCATTTGCAGACAAAACTGACAGTGGAAGAGTCTCGGCAGAAAATCTGGCTCGTTGACTCAAAGGTACTTGAAGCAGTGAGATAACTTCACGATTTCCATCCATTACATCTTACACTGTGAACTTTAAGCATGCGTTTCCTTGATGCAGGGTTTAGTTGTGAGCTCGCGTAAAGATTCTCTTCAACAGCATAAGAAACCATGGGCTCATGATCATGAACCTGTTACTGGACTCTTGGAATCCGTTAAGGTATGGTTATTTTTTCATATAAGTTGTAGTGCTTTTCTTTTCCTTTTTAGTCAAGAAACCAGATTCTTGAATGTAAATTTAAAATTGTTTACTTTATGTATGTTACCACAGGCAATCAAGCCAACAATATTAATAGGAACATCAGGAGTTGGGAAACAATTCACAAAAGAAGTTATTGAGACCATGGCATCTATTAATGCGGTTAGTTCTCTCTCGCTATCTCACGTTGACACGGAAGAAAATTTAGTTTGTAGAGGGGGCAAATTTTGACCTGTTCACTTATAAATGGTTCAGTCCGGGTTGTCCTGTCTCTAAGGGTCAAAAGAGACAATCACATGTGACACACTAAATATATAATTATATATAAGTAAAAAAAGTAATGAAAAATAGTCTTTCATGTCATTATGTCAACGAAATCCTTTTGACCCGTTCGAAAAGTTACCAGTTGTAACACGTATCCTAACCGGCGCAAAGCAGCGGCACCTAATAGTACAGTTTACTAATTTGAAAAGTGGTTTCTTGTGCTGGTTGGCGGTGATGGAGAAAAAATTGAAATAATGCTGACTAAATAAAAAAGATGCAAAAGATCACAAGTGATTTTTATATAACCGACTTTATAAATAGTATTGCAATCTACATTGAAGTTATTGAAAGCTTAAAAGTATTGCATTGTAACACATATATTTGTAGATGATTTTAAAGTGTGTAAAGAGGGGTATATGGGTGATTTACCTTTTTCTTTAAATTAAAGTTTTTAAGAGATTGTGCTAACTGCATTATATATCGGTGTGCATATCTAATATGGTCGTATGGCATTTAGAAACCTCTGATTATGGCTCTCTCTAATCCAACATCCCAATCTGAATGTACCGCTGAAGAAGCTTATACATGGAGCCAAGTAAGTTACCCATTCTTTATTTTGTAAAAACATCGTTTTATGTGGCCACAAACCACCATTAAATGAAAATCCTTGCAGAAAAAAAACTTTACACACACCATTCTTTATTAGTTAAACTTCTCTAGATAGCTTTAAATTACTATGAAGTAGACACATGATTCGCAAATGATCCTATAACTACATGATGAGTTCAAAATACTTGCAGGGTCATGCAATCTTTGCTAGTGGAAGCCCATTTGATCCCGTCATATATGAAGGCAAAGAGTTTGTGACTGGACAGGTTTAACTTTTAAGCGAGATATTGGTTACTGTTATTTCACATCTTTTTACATGCAATCATCAAATTTGTTATGATACTCTCTATCTTTCTACATGTAGTCAAACAATGCTTATATTTTTCCTGGATTTGGTTTGGGATTGATCATGTGTGGTGCAATTCGCGTGCATGATGAGTTCCTTTTGGCAGCAGGTAAGTGGAAAAACACCACGTTACCATTTATACCTAACTGAGTTCCACATGATGACATTTCTACATTTAAATGTGACCCATAGAATAAAAGCCGGTACCTAGGTAGAATAATGTGGGGGAGTCAAAATAATATGTAGAATAATACGCAGGTAGTACCTACTTTACATTTTTCATACGGGGGAGTCAAAATCCATTTTAATTTTTTCAACGCATTATGGAAAGAGCAATTATAGTTCACCACAATGTATTATTCAACTTTACAAAAAATTCCTTTTGTATTTAGTCTAACTTTACAATTTTGACTCATTGTTGGCATGTTTGTGCTTATGCAATCAAATAGCGGAAGCTTTGGCATCTCAGGTGGCCGAAGAAGACTATGCCAAGGGTATTATTTATCCTAGTTTCAAGAATATCAGAAAGATTTCAGCGACAATTGCTGCCAAGGTAGCTTCAACGGCATACGAATACGGTAAGTATATTCTAGCTATGAAATTTATGAGTAATTTACCATTAAGTAAATCTCATTGCTTAAATTGTGTTTTTAGGTTTGGCATCTCATCTCCCTCGTCCTAGCAATCTTATTAAATTTGCAGAAAGTTGCATGTATTCTCCAACTTACCGCAACTATCGCTAACTCTTAGTTTGTAGATTTAATTGGTTTGATTAATTCTTATGGTTTTTTAGTAGTAGTAAAATTTGGAAGGGATATATGTTGTGTGTTCAAGTATTGTACAATGTGTTACTTATATGATGTTACAAGTCTTCTATTGATAGGTTTTACTTTGTTTTTTTGTTTTTGTAAGCAAACCATCGTATTTGTTAAAGCATAGCACAAATGCTAAAATGTTCCAAATTGGTAATATTTTTGAAAAGTTCTATTTACAAGAATAGGACAATTATATCTAGTTAGAGGCGTCATGTACGGTGACACCATATGGCACTTTGGGCACATATGGCGTGACAGCACCACACCCTGACCGGCGCCATAAGGCATTGTGCCATGCTGATGGTGCCGCTATTCATATTTCTTCTGTTGTTGTGCTTGAGTTTATACATGTGCTTGTGCAAACGTTTGTGTTTGACACTTATAACATGATTTATAACACGTTATTGCATCTTGTGCTCTTTTACTAACATATTATATCGCGTTTCATATATTGGAAAATGTGAGTTAGTTTCTAATGTAAAAAGATTTCTTATTCCTTGTACAATAAAAGAAACCGTTGATAATCTCATAATTAACGTATGTATCATTTGACCTACTTGTTTTTTAATGATTAGAAAAAACAGGAAAAGATTAATCTGCACAAGTTGAAGCTTGATGGAAAAGCTAATAAGACCTTTAAAAGTGGCAAGTTTAATTTCTTAAAACTCACAAAAGTTAGACATATAAACATTAGATAAGAAAAACTAAAGTTACGACGTTATTCATACTCCTCCGTCCTCATACTTTGTTATATTACTCCTTGTATGCTACAACATGTCAAGAATCAACACATAATTTTAGAGAGAGAGACAGAGAGAAAGAGAGAGAGCTTGTATTTTAACCAAAATAATAAGAGAGCAAATTGCTATTTCCGCAAACAAGACCACCTCAACTTGTTAGGTCTTAGAGGTATTTATACTCACACTACACTTGAGTCTTGTGACTCTTGCTAATACGTAAACGTTTCTCGTGACTACACATTAGTCATGAGACATAAACCTAACATGTACAAACGTAACATAAACCTACATCCAAACCTTAAACTACTACATTGTTTATGTAAGACCCTAGAGAATGATTTGTACTTTATTAGAGCTAACAATCCCCCTTAATGGTAGATCAGTAGGGTCTTATAAAGATTTTCACTTGTTTGGATGTTCTCTTGGATACTTGCGAGCTCTGATGTAGCTTTTCACACATTTATTGAATTCTTGAAGTTCTAACCTCTCATTTATCAACTAATCATCTATTCAACTCTTCTTTAACCATTATATTCTTCATCACTTGTCTTGATCATTAGGGTCTTCTATCATTGAACATTAGGATCTTCTAAATATTTTAATTTGTCTGTTCAACTTTTAAAATCTTGTAGACCTTTTCCTTATTCCCTGATCACTGCTTTTGAAGCTAACGATCTACCCATACTAACAATCTTCCCAGGTTAACAATCTCCTCATACCAAACAATAGCATGTAGATATTTCTTCAGGCTTTTCAACTGTCAGTTTCTCCACTAGGGTAGGTCATTAGGTGTAGATTTACCTTTCAACCTATCTTCATTATCAACGTCTTTCACCGTTCTTTTCTCTTTCTTGGATTCAGCCCCAAATACCTTTACATCAAATACATTCATGCCCATTTTCTTGTTAGCTGAAGAATCTCTTACACTTTTCTATCGCCTAACAAGAATCTCTTAACTCTTCTTCCCAATACCGTAGACGAACTGAATGGTTGATCTTTGAGTTTTGTTAATGAGGTATGTTATTTTTGGTGTTGTTGCCGAATGATACTTTTAACTCTTATTAACCCTTCTCCCCCGAAATCACTCTTAGGAACACTTCTCCCCGTAAAACTCTTAATTCTTATTAACTCTTCTCCACCTCACAATCATCATGAGTTGGATAATTCTGAAGGAGTTTACGGGTTTGTTGGTGAATTAAGTGATGCCGTTGTTGTTGTTTCAATCATTGTTGATGTTGATGTTGGTTATGTTATTGTTGTAGATGATGTGAGTAACAACATCATAGTGTCATATTATCTTCACAATCAAATCAATATCTCATGATAATGATGTTGAATATGATCGTGAAATCCAATGAACATCAATGATGTGAAATCCGTATAACAAACATGGACAACTTAGGTTAACCAGTTGACATACAATTAAAAAAATCAATGTATGACCTATATTCAGTGTTGTTGTGTTGGGTTCATCAAATACCCAAACCCTTTAAGTCTAGGATTTGAATAGAAAATACCCTAAGTGTTTAGTCCCTTAAACACTAACAAGTCACTGAGCGCATAGTCTCTCAGTGAGCTATCTTCGGGATACTCAGTAACAGGCAAAGAAGTCTCTCCACTCAGTAAGGTGGAACTTAAGGGGTGAAGACTGAGTCAAGAAGAAGATGGTGGATTCAGTTAGTGATGACAATAACTCACTGAATCCCGAAACTCCTCACCAACTACTTACACTGAAGACAAACTGAAGTTGAAGACTGAAGGCAATGAAGACTGAAGTATGAGCGGGATAAGGCGGGATAAGTTTGAATCAAATAAGACGAATTCCTTATCAACCAAAGTCAACTTTCCCTGAATGGCTAACTATCAGGCTCAGTGTCATCACTGACTAGAAGAAAACAGCCTTGTCACTTACCCAATATAGCTTTTGTAAACAGAGACAAAATACATCAGTATTTTTTCTTCTGTAACCTGTCAGTTTGTCCTCTAGGAAAGAGTTAAAAACCATACTTGTATAAATAGCATAAGAGTTGGAGTGGAAGATTTTAAGCTTGTGGACTAATTGTAAAACACACACACAAGCCATCTTTCACTCCTCCAAATACAACTCTGTCCCTGAGATAGCTCAGTGGTTCCTTTGTAGTTGTGCTCAGACTTAGCCTGAGCTTAGTGAGGAGATACCATACTTGTCATTTCAATCCCAAGTACTATTCCGCAAGTACTTGGGTAATGTATTCTTTTTTATTCATTTCTAATAAAGAATATAAACGTTGAAAATTTATCAGTGTGTTTTTACTTACGTCTTTTCAGTCATTGTTCACAATTTTTTATCTTTAATCATTTTGTACGATTGTGAAACGGGAACAACATGTTGTGATGATAGCACTGCAGGATTTTCAGACGATCCTCGTGAAAGATCTTATAGATTACCATCATATAATTTTGATCTTGCAATGTCACTTCTGGTTATATCATTAAAGACATAAATGGTTATTCCTAGATCATATAGATTTTCAGTTAACACTTTGTTGAATCATTAAAGACACAACTTAGTGACCTACGTTCAACACTGGCATGATGTTTACACTAGTATGATTTATTAGGTCTCATTACTTCAGTTCCGACGAAGCTATTAAAGCTTGCTTTTCATGAACACCTAGATCACATAGATTATCAGTTATCACGTAAACTAAATCATTTAATGACATACTTTTATTGTTGCTTGATGTTGGCACAGGTAGGATTTCCATTCAATCATCGTGGAATACCAACTTTAGGTATCACTATGAATGTTCTAACAATATCTAAAGGATATGCAATGTCGTAAAGACTCGATTTGTGCACACGTAGTAAGCAAGGACCGGAGCAGATTGTTCCTTATATCAATATCAACTACTACCTCCGTCCCAAAATTATAGTACCCTATTGACTTTTTCAGTCTTTCTTTTTTAACTTTGACCTTAAATATATTTGTTTGTGTTATACAATAGTTGATGAAAAATATACTAATGAAAAATACATTTAAAACACAATTCATTCATATAATTTGCATCAAGTATTATATAACACAAATAAAAATATTTAAGGTCAAAGTTGTAACAGAAAGACCGAAAAAGTCAATAGGAGACTATAATTTTGGGACGGAGGGAGTATTTCAGAGTGAGAATTCGATAGATTACGGTTTTAGTCTCTGTTAATACAAATAATCGTGTAAAAACGTTATTTATATTTTACGATCTTCTAAATTTTATTGACGACAAATATAAACGAGAGGACCCAACTGATAACGGAGCTGAAAACGTTGCCTCCATCACCAGTGGTTAAGGATGCGATTACTTTTCTTAGATTGCTCGTTCATTGTGATGCGGAGAAGGCCACGATCATGAAACTTGTCAGGGAGTTGATCACATAGACCAAAAGCTTGCTTTTGTTGTGATGATCCGCCATATGTAGGTGTTTGTGGATGGGAGGGTGTTGGTGATGTTTTGTGTCCATGTTTATGTAGTTAATGATTATGTAGTTCATGTTTTGTGTCTTTAAGGCTATGCACAATGGGGGAGGTGAACCGAGTGGGTTGAGCAAGGTTGCCCCATTGTGGGGAACTAGGTTGGCGTGGGTTGAGTAGCAAGGATTGGCAAACTAGTTTGCCCACTCGACCTAGTTTAACAACACAAACAAACAAACCACTTTGATTATTTTGACTGTTTCGTATTAAAACAAAAAAAAAAAACTTTTTTTTAATAAAAAACTTTACCACTTTTACATTTGTTGTTAAAAATATTTGAATTAAAAAAAAAAAAAAAAAAAAAAAAAAAAAAAAAAAAAAAAAAAAAAACACTCAAGTCACCATTGTGGCAACTAGGTCATCGTCAGGTCGTCGGAGAGAGAAAGCTGATGTGGCACCGACGAACTAGGTCGCCATTGTGCATAGCCTAAGAATCATGTAATTTTGGTTTAATGAATACATGAATCGTTTTTCCATTTATGAGTAAAGTACTCTTATAAGTATTATAATAATATGTCCTTTTGAAAAATTCTTTAAAACCTTGTTTGTGTAAGTTTTGGTTTATGTATTGGGGTTGTGTTTAACTGGTTTATCTGAAAAAGAATAGAAAGATCAAGAAGATGATTAAAATTTATAGGGTACAAAAGTTTGGGGAGATGTTGTGATAGAAATGTTTGGGGATAATCTAAAGGTAGGGGTTAGATCGTTAGGAAAACATAACTAGACTTGAATGGACAAGGCAAAATGACCATTATGCCCTCACTTAAAATGCACATTTGGGCTTTAACGGATATTGACTAACGACCTATAGTCAAAGAGACCTTGAGAGGTGCAAAACATGAACAATAGAGACATTAGGCGTATTTATTTTGATTTTGGTACTCAACGTATATTTTCTATACAAGTTAAAGGATGAACGATGTATTTTACTCAATAGTAGAGCCACTCTTTAATGATTAAATTACTTTGCTCCAACTAGCTAATTAACAAAGTTCTTTTAAACATCATCGGTCATTCTATGTTGATTAAACCAGTGTTTTATTGCACCTTTTGACCAACAAATTAACTTTAAAAAAAACTTGTAACATTCATAATCTAATAACTTAAAGTTTACCTATAATAATTAGGCTAGGTTACATTTCATTTAATTGTTGAAGTCACCTCCCATGTTTTTAGTGAAACATCAAAATCCAATTAAAAAATAATATTTGCTCTACAATATTACTTGGAGAGATTAATGCAACCCTTGTAACTCTTATCCCCAAAGTTCCAACTCCCAACAAAGTTTCTAAGTTCAGGCCAATTGCTTGCTGCAATGTTCTTTACAAATGTATCAGTAAGATCATCACCAATAGAATTAAGCTTGTTTTGGGTCATTTGGTGAGTAGCAACCAGAGTGCTTTTATCCCTGGAAGGCAAATCCAGGATAACATTCTTTTGACTTAAGAGATTATGAAAGGCTATAATAGAAAAAGTGGTCCTAAGAGAGTTGCTTTCAAAATTGACCTTCAGAAAGCTTATGACACAATTGAATGGAGATTTCTTAAAAGTATTCTTGTTGGATTTGGATTCCATGAGAAGATGATTCATTGGATAATGCATTGTGTTACAACCACTGAATTTACTTTAAGCATCAATGGTGATAGAGTGGGATACTTTAAAGGTGGTAGAGGATTGAGACAAGGAGACCCTGTATCTCCATATTTGTTTACACTTGTTATGGAAATTTTCTCATTAATGCTAAATAGACAGATCAATGGTGATGAAGACTTTCAATATCACTTTGGTTGCAAGAAGAACAAGTTATCTCATGTCTGTTTTGCTGATGATCTACTAGTTATGTGCCATGGGGATCCAAGCTCAGTGAATGTGATCAAAAGAACTCTTGAGGAATTTAGCAGTTGTTCAGGTCTGCTCCCTAATCAAAATAAAAGCACTGTTTATTTTGGAAGTATGAATGCAGAAGAAAGGGAAGCTATTAAACTGATACTTCCTTTTGCTGAGGGGAGATTACCAGTAAAATACTTAGGTGTTCCTTTGATTGCTAAAAGATTGGGGGTAACAGAATGTAGCTGTCTATTGGAGAGGATCAAGAATAGAATTAACAACTGGAGGAATAAGTTTTTGTCTTATGCTGGTAGACTTTTGCTCATTGCTGCAGTTCTTGAATCTATTCATGTATATTGGTCATCAGTTTTCTTAATTCCAGCTACAACCATTAAGGAGATAAACAAGATTCTAAAGGGATTTCTTTGGAACCAAGGTGTGTCTTCTAAAGGGAAAGCTAAAGTTTCTTGGGATACTATTTGTAGACCTAAAGATCAGGGGGGACTGGGTCTTAAGGATTTGCAAAAATGGAATGAGGCTATGTTGGCTAAGCATATCTGGAATATTGCTATTAAAAAAGATACTTTATGGACTCAATGGGTGCAAGCAGTGAAATTAAGAGGCAAAAGTATTTGGGAGATAAATATTGAGGATGGGGATAGTTGGGGTGTAACGCCCCGACCCGCCAAGGGTAAAGGAATCACAAGTAATGGTGTCATATCAAAGCAAAACATTCATAACCAAAAGAAAGTCTTAACATAAATGCGGAAAAATAATCCAAGTCAAATGACTTCAATACATAGGTCCCAGCGGAAACGTAATAAACGTCAACATAATATCCGAAATAAATAAGTCTAAATGGCATCATAAGAAATCAAAGCTAAAATCTCTAAGGTAAGTCCCCTCAAACACTCATCCCAAAGCAACCCAGCTTCCAATGCTTAGATACCTGCCGCGGAAGAAAAGAAAAGTGCGGCTGAGCTTCAAGAGCCCAGTGAACAGATATGAAAGCAAAAGCGAATACTAAACGATAACGGATATGAAATAAAGTGAATGAGCAATAGCAAAATCTTTATCATTTTCAAAGCATAAATCATAATTTCAAATGAAGTTTATAGTCAAACTACCACGAGCCCAGAAACATATATCAGATCACATTCATATTCACGTAAGGCAACATTTGTAGGGGAGACCTACCAGAGTTATGAAGGACGTGCATGCACGCAGCATCAATTATCAGATAACATATAACATATAACATATAACAGATAACAGATCTAGGATGCATCCATACGCCCCTTCCTACATATTCACAAATATGCTTCACCATCCAGAGACGTGGCAGAACATCACTCTACTGCCCTAGAGTCATATCAGAGGTGCATCACTGATACGGACATGGAACCCCCATGACTAGTTAAATATTTGGCTCGGGTGTCAAACTATCTTAGGTCAAATCAGAATGTCATAACTGACACAGATCATATTTATCAGAAAGTCATTCATATTTCCAAAATCATAGTTTTCATATCAGATAGTTCAAAAATCAGATGTTTCATAATTCAGAAATCAGAGTTCAGATAAGCAATAGCTCAAACAAATCAGATTTGGGATTCATAACAAAGGCTTAGGAAAACCTAATACGAAAGAAAACATTAAGAGAAACCTTTACTGAAAAGGTCAGAATATCTGTACCTTATTCCAACGCAAAGATCGAAAAGCAGAAAGACGAAAAGCAAAGGATTACTCCCTCTTCACAGAACCTATAGACATTAACGGTCGTCCAAGTTATTTATGATTCCATAATCGTCAAAATGATCTTTTAATATTTGGTATTCATAATTAGTGATCTTCATACTTTAGGGTTTTATTAATGAGTCTTAAGTATTTTATAATTAATGTTGTAGATTAGGGTTCGTTATATCATTTATTAAAGTCCATCTTTAAATGTGAAAATAGTTTTATAAATCATAACTCACACATGAAATAACGTATTACTATATTTAGCTCAACCCTAATCGACTCTCATTTACGTTCTAGGGTTTTTCTTATTCTTTAATAACTCATTAATATGCATTTACTATACACATTACGTTTATGATTTTATGTGACATACTAGTTACTTATTACTCGTATAACTTACACGTTTATATAACTACTAGTTCACTTGAGTTAATATAACGCACACAAAAGAGACATGGTTTACAAACATTTAGGGTTTTATATACTTATTCGCTTTACATATTAAACTAGGGTTTATGTTTACGTAACCCTTACTTATTTATTACACGTCCAAAACTCTTGTATACATGTTCGGTTCAACTAGGGTTTTCGGCTAACATGTTTTACGCAAGACCTAGTTCATCTAAACATGTTACATAATCAAGTTATAATGTTTTACACCCTATTCGAAAGTCATGCATGCCTCGGTCCAAACTCATGCATGCTTCGGCCTAGCTTAGCTCGACACAACCAAGACCCGATTCAATAACACTTATCACTTTACATGATCCTTATTAATTACAAGTTAAATGGGTTAGGGTTTCCTTGTTTTCTCGGTTTACACCTCTCGGCCACAACCAAAAAGAACAAAAATGCGACTAAACAAAGTATATCTTGACATATGCATGCAAGGTACGTTAAAGGAAGATGAATAAACGTTATACCTTCACTCGTTGAAGCAAAAACTCGACACCAAGGGATCTTGGTTCTCGGCCGAATGGAAACAAAGAGAGAAGAGAGGCAAAACAAAAACTAGGGTTTCAATTTAATGAATATGTGATGTATTTATAGTAGTAGCAATTAGTTTAGGTTTAGGAAAGGTTGGGTTTGGGTTGGCTTGGGTCCAACCGGTCACACAACAAACACAAAATGGGCTTCGGCCCCTTGGCTCACACGAACACAAACAAACACCCCTTTGGGCTCTCGGCTTGGCGCAAAACAAAAGAAAAGAAACGAGTCCATTTAATAATCGAACGGCCCAACATATTAGCGAAACATTTAAGTCCTTCGTCGTACCAAAGAACCTCACGAAATTATATTTGTTAAGTTTTATTTATTAGGTTTTTAATTTCGTAAATTTATTATAAACGTATTTTACTATTCTTGGTTCCAAGGGTATTTTAGTCTTTATATAGGTTTTAGATTTTCGGGTTTTACAACTCTTCCCCTCTAAAAAAAAATTTCGTCCTCGAAAATTGAAATGAAACGGAAACGAAAACGAGAACGAAATGAGAACATACCGAACTATTCAAAGAAATGAGGATAACTAGCTCGCATCGACTCTTCGGTCTCCCAAGTAGCCTCACGCTCCGGGTGATTTTTCCAAAGAATCTTAACGAACGGAATAACTTTACTTCTCATGACTCTTTCTTGTCTTTCCAAAATAGCTTCTGGTTCTTCAGACAAAGACATATCGGATCGAATCTGATCAAATGGATACGAAGCAACGTGTACTGGATGATAATTGTATCCTCTTAGGAGAGATACATGGAACACATCATGAACATGCGATAACTGAGGCGGAAGTGCTAATCGATACGAAACTTCTCCTATACGTTCCAGAATTTCAAACGGACCAATGAATCGAGGACTGAGCTTGCCCTTGATTCCAAAACGTTTCACACCTCTAAACGGCGAGACTTTCAAAAACACACGATCACCAACTCGAAACTCTAAATCACGACGATGCTTGTCGGCATAACTCTTCTGACGAGACCTAGCCTCCTTCAACTTTTCTCTAGCAACAGCCACTTTCTCATTAGTGATCTCAATCATTTCCGGACCTTCGATTAGACGTTCACCTACTTCATCCCAACAAGTAGGTGATCTACATTTCCTTCCATAAAGAAGTTCAAACGGTGCTGCCTTAATGCTAGCATGCCAACTGTTGTTATATGCAAACTCTACCAAACACAAATATTCATCCCAACTGCCAGTCCATTCCAAAGCACAAGCCCTTAGCATGTCTTCTAAGGTCTGAATAGTCCTCTCTGACTGACCGTCTGTTTGAGGATGAAATGCCGTACTAAAATTAAGTCGAGTACCCCAAGCTTTTTGCAAACCCTTCCAGAAACGAGAAGTAAAACGCGGATCCCTATCTGACACAATAGCCGTCGGAGTACCATGAAGTCTAACTATCTCTTGCTGAAAAATCTCTGCCAATCTGCCAATACCATAATCCTTCCTAATTGGTAAGAAATGAGCTGATTTGGTTAGTCGATCAACAACCACCCAAATCGCATCATGCTTCTTCTTAGTAAGAGGTAGTCCAGTCACAAAGTCCATAGATATCTTATCCCACTTCCATGTCGGAATATCCAATGGTTGTAACAGTCCACTAGCTCTTTGATGTTCGATCTTCACTTGCTGACAAATCATACACTTTGACACAAACGTCGCTACATCTTGCTTCATGCCGTTCCACCAGAAATACTGTTTCCAATCCCTATACATCTTGGTAGAACCAGGATGGATAGTGAAAGGAGAACTATGAGCTTCAGTCATAACTTTCTCACGAAGTACCTGATCATTGGGAACGCAAAGCCTATCTTCATACCATACAATTCCGTCGTTATCAACCTTAAACTCCGTCTGCTTACCTTCTTCAACATTCTGAGCTACGGCCCACAACTCGCCGTCATCTTTCTGAGCTTCCTTAATTTGCAGTATAAGGTTCGACTCCACCTTCATACTAGCCCAGTATCTACCAAAACCTCGTACGCACAACTCAACATCCAAACGCTCTAAGTCACGAATGATCCTAGGCTCAATCTCAATACTTGCAATCATACCTGATTTCCGGCTAAGTGCGTCAGCAACTACATTAGCTTTACCAGGATGGTACTGAATGTTAGTGTCATAATCCTTAAGAAGTTCTAACCATCTTCTTTGTCTCATATTAAGTTCCTTTTGAGTGAAAATATACTTGAGACTCTTATGATCGGTGAAAATATCACACGTCTCTCCATACAAGTAATGTCTCCAAATCTTCAATGCGAACACCACAGCAGCTAACTCAAGGTCATGAGTGGGGTAATTCTCCTCATAAGGTTTCAGTTGTCTTGAAGCGTAAGCTATCACCTTACCATGTTGCATCAAGACACAGCCCAATCCTTTCTTAGATGCATCGCTATAGATTTGATACCCTCCAGAACCAGATGGAAGAGTCAAAATAGGAGCGGAAACCAACCTCCGTTTCAACTCTTCAAAACTCTTTTCTCTTTCATCCGTCCACACGAACTTTTCACATTTCCTCATCAATTGGGTTAACGGCAAAGCTAAACGAGAGAAACCTTCAACAAAACGCCGATAGTATCCAGCAAGTCCTAGAAAACTCCTGACCTCAGTCACTGTCGTAGGTCTTGGCCACTTAGTGATAGCCTCAACCTTAGACGGATCCATGGTTATACCATCAGCTGATACGATATGACCAAGGAAAGCGACTTGTCCTAACCAAAATTCACACTTCGAGAATTTGGCGTACAACTTCTTCTTCCTCAGAATCTCCAAAACTATCCGGAGATGTTGCTCATGCTCTTCTTCAGACTTAGAGTAAACCAAAATGTCGTCGATGAAAACAATAACGAACTTATCGAGAAACTCATGGAAAACACGATTCATCAGGTCCATAAACACAGCAGGTGCATTCGTCAAACCAAATGGCATAACGAGAAACTCATAATGACCATATCTGGTACGAAACGCGGTCTTAGGAACATCTTGCTCCTTCACACGTAGTTGATGATAACCAGACCTCAGATCAATCTTAGAAAAGAACTTAGCTCCTTGCAGTTGATCAAACAAATCGTCTATGCGCGGAAGAGGATAAAGGTTCCGAATAGTAATACGGTTGAGTTCACGGTAGTCGATACATAGACGCATACTTCCATCCTTCTTCTTCACAAACAAGACAGGTGCACCCCATGGAGAAACACTAGGTCGAATGAATCCATTATCTATCATCTCTTGCAGCTGTTCCTTCAACTCCTTCAGTTCTACAGGTGCCATACGATACGGAGCTTTCGAAATCGGTTTAGCACCAGGGATTAACTCAATGCTAAACTCAACTTCTCGAGCTGGAGGAAGTCCAGGGAGTTCATCGGGAAAAACGTCAGTGAATTCACAAACAACGGAAAGGTTTTCAATGTTAGGACTCTCCAAAGATGTGTCCTTAACAGATGCTAGAAAACCTTGACACCCATGAGCAATCATGGTCCGTGCCTTCATAGCAGAAATGAGCTTAACAGATTTGAGTGGTTTAGAACCATAATAAACGAATTCAGGATGTTTTACGTCTCCAAAGATCACAGTTCTAGCATAGCAGTCAATGGAAGCTCTATGATAAGCCAACCAATCCATGCCTAGAATGATATCAAAGTCGACCATATCGAGAGGATACAGATGTGCAGGGCGAATACGATCATCAAAACGAAGAGGACACTTAACGTATTTATGATCAATGATCATGTGGTTTTTCATAGGCGTAGATATCGATAAGTGATTCGTTAGTGGTTGTGGCTTCATATTAAGTTTCTTAGCACATGTGACAGATATGATGGAGTGTGTGGCGCCGGTGTCAAATAAAACGAAGACAGAATAATCATCAATGAAAAGAGTTCCCGTAATGGTACCTGAAGTATGCTCCGCCTGATTCCGAGTAGTAGCATAGACACGTCCAGTAGTAGGTGGCGGCTTGGTGTAGTTCCCAGGAATCGCCGGGTTCCTCTTAGGGCAATCCTTGATCTTGTGAGTAGTGGAACCACAAGAGAAACATCCACCAGTGGCCTTGAAACACGGTCCCGGATGAGCCTTTCCACAAGTAGTACATATAGGTGGGGGAGGAAAAACTTCAGCTGTCCTTTGCTGACCAGAAGATCCTGAAGCACGACCCTGATTCGATCCTCGAGTCGACTGATCTTTGTTGTAACGCTGGTTATTGTTACCCTGATTCTGACGATCATTTCCATTCTTACCAGCAGCTCTGCTATCCTGACCCCTCGCCTCAGGGCGCCTAGAGTCCACATTCCTTCCCGACTGACCCCGCTGATCATAACCCTTATCCACTTGTCCCCTCGAATCATAACTCCTGCCAGTATTTCCCTTATACTCATTACCTTGAATCCGATCACCATCGCGATTACGCTTGTTATAACCTGAACCCTCATGAAAGATCTCAATGTTACGAGCTGCATCATTGCAGGCCGACACATCCTCATAGTCAGTGTTAAGCAGTCGGTCCAACACCCACTTCTTCAGTCCCCATTTGAAATGCTTAGCTTGGCGCCTACCATCTCCAGCAATCGCTCCAACAAAGCTTACCAACCTCATAAACCTACTCATTTACTCATTGGAGTTCTCATGATCAAGCTGGTAGATTGCCTGATAATCCCTCTCGTACCTTTGCTGTTCAGCATCAGGGAAGTAACGGTTATAGAAGATAGTCCGAAACTCCGCCCAAGTACAAGTAACAGCGAAAGCATCTCCTCCTCGTGCTTGTTTCAATGCTTTCCACCAATTTAAAGCATCACCTTCCAACTTAAACGCAGCCAAACGAGTCTTAAACTCGTCTCCACAACCCAATACTTCAAACAGCTTCTCAACATGAGTGATCCAGTCCTCAGCTTCAGTGGGAGTAGCAGCAGTGCTAAAAGAAAGAGGCTTGAGCTTACCGAAACGCTCGAGCCAAGTGTGAATGCCTGTGGGTTGATTTCCTCCACCACTACCCGAAGCACCATTCTGATTACGGATGTTATTGATCACCTGTTCCATCATCTCAGGTGTAGTCAAACCAGGGAAAAGAGAGTTGAGAGCATTCGCAATCGCAGCATCCATGTTAGGAGCATCATCGTCTCCATCCAAATTCTGACGAGTTCGAACCATCTGAATGATATTCAAACGATTAGCAAAATGAACAAAGATGAGATACGAAATGGAAGTTCGCAGAAGGAAACCTAAGTCTACCCAATCCTCACAGGTCAAATCTTAACTCTAAGGGATAACTTAAGGTTCTTATGTTCACAGGTCCTGACTACAAGTCGTAAACCTGGGCTCTGATACCATAAATTGTAACGCCCCGACCCGCCAAGGGTAAAGGAATCACAAGTAATGGTGTCATATCAAAGCAAAACATTCATAACCAAAAGAAAGTCTTAACATAAATGCGGAAAAATAATCCAAGTCAAATGACTTCAATACATAGGTCCCAGCGGAAACGTAATAAACGTCAACATAATATCCGAAATAAATAAGTCTAAATGGCATCATAAGAAATCAAAGCTAAAATCTCTAAGGTAAGTCCCCTCAAACACTCATCCCAAAGCAACCCAGCTTCCAATGCTTAGATACCTGCCGCGGAAGAAAAGAAAAGTGCGGCTGAGCTTCAAGAGCCCAGTGAACAGATATGAAAGCAAAAGCGAATACTAAACGATAACGGATATGAAATAAAGTGAATGAGCAATAGCAAAATCTTTATCATTTTCAAAGCATAAATCATAATTTCAAATGAAGTTTATAGTCAAACTACCACGAGCCCAGAAACATATATCAGATCACATTCATATTCACGTAAGGCAACATTTTTAGGGGAGACCTACCAGAGTTATGAAGGACGTGCATGCACGCAGCATCAATTATCAGATAACAGATAACATATAACATATAACAGATAACAGATCTAGGATGCATCCATACGCCCCTTCCTACATATTCACAAATATGCTTCACCATCCAGAGACGTGGCAGAACATCACTCTACTGCCCTAGAGTCATATCAGAGGTGCATCACTGATACGGACATGGAACCCCCATGACTAGTTAAATATTTGGCTCGGGTGTCAAACTATCTTAGGTCAAATCAGAATGTCATAACTGACACAGATCATATTTATCAGAAAGTCATTCATATTTCCAAAATCATAGTTTTCATATCAGATAGTTCAAAAATCAGATGTTTCATAATTCAGAAATCAGAGTTCAGATAAGCAATAGCTCAAACAAATCAGATTTGGGATTCATAGCAAAGGCTTAGGAAAACCTAATACGAAAGAAAACATTAAGAGAAACCTTTACTGAAAAGGTCAGAATATCTGTACCTTATTCCAACGCAAAGATCGAAAAGCAGAAAGACGAAAAGCAAAGGATTACTCCCTCTTCACAGAACCTATAGACATTAACGGCCGTCCAAGTTATTTATGATTCCATAATCGTCAAAATGATCTTTTAATATTTGGTATTCATAATTAGTGATCTTCATACTTTAGGGTTTTATTAATGAGTCTTAAGTATTTTATAATTAATGTTGTAGATTAGGGTTCGTTATATCATTTATTAAAGTCCATCTTTAAATGTGAAAATAGTTTTATAAATCATAACTCACACATGAAATAACGTATTACTATATTTAGCTCAACCCTAATCGACTCTCATTTACGTTCTAGGGTTTTTTCTTATTCTTTAATAACTCATTAATATGCATTTACTATACACATTACGTTTATGATTTTATGTGACATACTAGTTACTTATTACTCGTATAACTTACACGTTTATATAACTACTAGTTCACTTGAGTTAATATAACGCACACAAAAGAGACATGGTTTACAAACATTTAGGGTTTTATATACTTATTCGCTTTACATATTAAACTAGGGTTTATGTTTACGTAACCCTTACTTATTTATTACACGTCCAAAACTCTTGTATACATGTTCGGTTCAACTAGGGTTTTCGGCTAACATGTTTTACGCAAGACCTAGTTCATCTAAACATGTTACATAATCAAGTTATAATGTTTTACACCCTATTCGAAAGTCATGCATGCCTCGGTCCAAACTCATGCATGCTTCGGCCTAGCTTAGCTCGACACAACCAAGACCCGATTCAATAACACTTATGACTTTACATGATCCCTATTAATTACAAGTTAAATGGGTTAGGGTTTCCTTGTTTTCTCGGTTTACACCTCTCGGCCACAACCAAAAAGAACAAAAACGCGACTAAACAAAGTATATCTTGACATATGCATGCAAGGTACGTTAAAGGAAGATGAATAAACGTTATACCTTCACTCGTTGAAGCAAAAACTCGACACCAAGGGATCTTGGTTCTCGGCCGAATGGAAACAAAGAGAGAAGAGAGGCAAAACAAAAACTAGGGTTTTAATTTAATGAATATGTGATGTATTTATAGTAGTAGCAATTAGTTTAGGTTTAGGAAAGGTTGGGTTTGGGTTGGCTTGGGTCCAACCGGTCACACAACAAACACAAAATGGGCTTCGGCCCCTTGGCTCACACGAACACAAACAAACACCCCTTTGGGCTCTCGGCTTGGCGCAAAACAAAAGAAAAGAAACGAGTCCATTTAATAATCGAACGGCCCAACATATTAGCGAAACATTTAAGTCCTTCGTCGTACCAAAGAACCTCACGAAATTATATTTGTTAAGTTTTATTTATTAGGTTTTTAATTTCGTAAATTTATTATAAACGTATTTTACTATTCTTGGTTCCAAGGGTATTTTAGTCTTTATATAGGTTTTAGATTTTCGGGTTTTACATGGGGTTGGAAAAATCTTATCAAGATTAGAGACAAAATAAAAAACCATGTCAAATATCTGGTTAAAAATGGTAGAGATATCTCAATGTGGTATGATAACTGGAGTGAGATGGGTCATTTGATTCAATACATAACCCACAGAGATATATATGATGCTAGACTTCCATTGAATATTAAGGTTAGTGATATGATGCAAAATGGGAAATGGAAATGGCCTCAAGATTGGTGTGAAAAATTTCCTCTAATCACTAGCATTGAGGACCCAACTATCCAGAATGATTGTAGTGATACAGTGTGTTGGATCAATAAGAATGAGGAAAAAAATAGATTTTCTGTCAAAAATGCAACCACTGATTTGAGCACTGAAGGGCAAAAAGTAAGCTGGTGGAGATTGATCTGGTATGCACAATGTATACCCAAGCATTCTTTCATTTTCTGGTTAGCTATACAAAATAGATTGAGTACTCAAGATAAGATGGCAAAATGGGGTCTATACTTAGTTAATAGATGCCCATTATGTCAAAATGCTAATGAAGATCTTCAGCATCTGTACTTCCAATGTAAATTTTCTTCTGAGGTATGGAGTAAAGCAAAGGATATGGCTGAGATCAACTGTGAGAAAAGTAATTGGCAAGACCTGATTCATAATCTTGCTCATGATTGTGTGAATAAGAACATTGGATGGGTTGTTAAAAGATTGACTCTTGCAGCATGTATCTATTTCATTTGGCAAGAGAGAAATGGCAGGATCTTTAAAGATGTACAGAACAACAGCAATGAGGTCTACAATAGAATTGTGGAAAATGTTAAGTACAAGCTAAAAGGGATAACTGTGAAAGATAGTCTGAATGTGAGAAATGTGGAAGCTAAATGGAAGATTAAATGCAAAAGATTGGGAAGTAAAGATTGAGCATGGATATATGATTATGGATTGTATTTCTGCTATATAGCTTTGATGCCTAAAACACTCTATAAAGATCTGTTTGATGACTGCAGGGGTGTTTTGGCCTGAAATGGATATATGCAGTCTTGGTTTTTTTTGCCATAGTAGACTCAGATCTTTCCTAATTAGATCTTGAGGTCTATGTTTTAAACTCTCTACACATTGATGGCCTTGTACCTTGGATTTTTTTTGAGTTATTTCCTCTACTAAGCTTTAATAACAGTTTCATTAGGCCTTTGTTAGGTAAATGAATCTGCGTTATTAAGCTTTCTAGGGAAATTTCTTAATAAAAGTCCATAAAGTAGGTTTCCAATGTGTGTCGGGTAAGAGAGTTTGGTGGGCAGTGTATGTAGATAGGAATAGTGAGGAGTGAAAGATGAACCTACTTGGTCCTATCTATACACTGCCATAGGAGGTAATGGTGGTACTCACTGTAAGGTGTGTGTTCCCATCTATGTGAAGCCATTGTAGTAAATGGAAATGTAGCATAGTTGGTATAGCCTTTACTGGTGGAGAGGTTATGGATGCCTAGTGATGGCCAAGCTCTTTTTCTGCCTTGGTTATTGTGGTGGCAGGTTGAATGATCAAGGTGGAGAGAGTTTGGAAATGTAGCTAGATGGTTATGGTGCAATAAAAGTGAATCTTATAAAGACTGATAGAATGCTTGATGAGATTGATGATCTTGTTTCACTCAGATGCATGATGTATTGTTCTTTTTTCAGTTAGTATAATGTACTATCAGATATAGGTGTTTGTCTGATATAGTTGTGATATAAGAGATGTTCTCTGTTTCTGGGTTATGTCCAAAACAGAGTATATATAGATTGCTTTGTACAAGTGTTTGGAGCTAATAATATATTTCACCTTTGCACCAAAAAAAAAAACTATCACGTATTTAATATAATTTTTTTACAGGTTCTCTTTTAATTTCACTTGATTAAAAACATAAAACGCAGAACCCAGTTGTATTCTTACAAACTTTTAATATAGCTGGAAATTATAAATTGTACATGTATTAAAATAATAAAAATAATACTATAGTTTATGTGTTGGTCAAAAAGGAATGCATATTTGTAGGGTGGGGGTGTGTCCCCTTCAACCGCAAATAAACACTCTCGTCTCTACGTTTCACACACTCTTTCTTACACTCTCTCACTTACACACCTTTTTCTACGTTACACTCACCCAAAAACATCCATTATTTCCTTAACACAACCAAACCAACAACATAACATAACAAACTATGGAAAATAATGCTAATAAAATTTTCACAACATCATCTCCTGCCAACCATGACAAACCTAAAACCGAACAATTTGTTATCGAAGACCTTCTTGATTTCCCTACCGATGAAGCAGCAGTCGACGTTCCATTTGTAGCTTCTACAGAATCCTCTCCTGCCCTAGAGACTTGTAACTCCCCACTCCCTGGGGATGTCCCTCACCGGACCTTACCTGATCCTCAATTCTCCAACGATCTTTGTGTCCCGGTAATGATCATGACTTGCTACTTTTCTTGTCATTCACGTACTCTTAACATTCTAATGCATCATTTACTAGCTAGCTTGTACGACCTTACAATTCTTATCACATTGTTAAGTCGTAGTGAAGATAATAGTTTTATATACGAAAAAACCAAGCACTGATTAATTAATTCTAGCTGTTCAGGGGCTGAATATTATTAGCTTGATATATAGTTTTATAATGTAGCTGCACATTTTTTTACAGTAGTAGAAAACTATTGATAGTATTCATCATATTTATGCATGTGTATATGATAATGCCAAGGAAATGAATAATGCAACATCAAAGTGAATATAGTTTCATTTACACTAATAATAATAGTAATATGTTAACTGTTTTTATAATATAAGCAATTTTGCTATCTGCTAATGTGACATGATACCATAGTAGAAGGGTGAATTAAATAACTGAACAATGAATCATTAGTACATTTATGACAAGTTAATTGAGTTGTTACTTTGTGTGTTTTGACAGTATGATGATTTAGCTGAGCTAGAGTGGCTATCAAACGTCGTTGAGGAATCATTTTCTTGCGAAGACTTGCAAAAACTCCAACTAATATCCGGAATCAAAGCCCGACCCAACTATGCATCATCTGAAAACCAAGAATTCCACCCCGACCCTGACAACCGGGCTAACAATCCAATTTTCAACACTGACATGTCTGTCCCAGGCAAGGCACGCACCAAGCGATCTCGAGCTGCACCGTGCAATTGGAGCTTTAGACTACTTGTCGTTTCTCCTACTAATACAGGTCCTTCTGTAACAATGTCATCAGAGTCTGAGTCTGACATTACGTCTAGCTCAACAGGGAGGAAAACCATGAAAACCTTGTCTAAGAAAAAGGAAGTTTATGAAAACTCGTCTCACAATGGGGATGGAAGAAAATGCCTTCATTGTGCAACAGATAAGACACCACAATGGCGTTCTGGGCCCATGGGGCCAAAAACACTTTGCAATGCTTGTGGTGTCCGTTACAAGTCAGGACGATTAGTACCAGAATATCGTCCTGCCTCAAGTCCCACTTTTGTCCTAGCAAAGCATTCTAATTCCCATCGTAAGGTGCTCGAGTTAAGAAGACAGAAAGAAATGCAAAGGGTACAACATCATCATCATCAACAACACCAACAATACATCCATCATCAAAGCATGATGTTTGATGTACCTAACAATGATGATTACTTGATTCACCAACATATCGGTCCTGATTATCGACAACTAATTTGATCCATGTTGGTGTAGGTTAATTTGGTGAGATTGCTATTTTTTTTTATTTTTTTTTTCTAGTTCTTGAAAATTATTTTAGACCCTTTTCATAATTTTTTTAAATCATAAGTTTCTAGGGTTAAGTAAAATCTTTCCTAAGTTATTGGAATTTTGTAGGCTTATTTTTAATTCCGGGAAAATAGTGGAAAATAGCAGAGATGCGTAGACCCTTTAATGCTCTATTGTCAAACTTTGGCAGAATTCTTGACCCAAAAGTTTCATTTTAAGTTTGCATTTACCTTTTCATTATTTTTTTTCAAACGTTATAACTTAGTCATATATGTTAAAACATTGTTTGTCATTTAGGAATTTCACAAGACTTCAGGCATATTTGATGAATTTCGGGTGTTATGTGAAAGTATAAAAAATTGGAGACAAGCTAGATCTCTAAGCGTTTTCACAAGTATTAAAAACGTACTATATATGGTCATTTAAAAAACGTACTATATATTAAAAACGTACCAATAATGGAACAATGTTTTCAGCAATTAACGGTACTAGAAAAACAATTTAGTTCACATATGGAGAAATTCGCCGATAGTGTGTTGGTAATGTCCGTTACCGGCAAAATATTTCCATGGAGAATATCATTGTTGGTATTTGTAACCGAAAAATTCCAGAAATTATCAATGTAATTTTCTGTCAGATATTGCTGGCGGACTTTGCCAACAATATTTGTTGGTATCTAGTACAGAAAAATAGCCGTCAGTGAATACTTGTGGACCTCAAAATCAGACTATCAGTATCTACAATCAGATTGGAGCCGGAGCTAGAGCTCTATGCTAGCTCAACCGCATTTATTAAGCGTTTTCACAAGAATTAAAAACGTATTGTATATGGTCATTTAAAAACGTACTATATATTTAAAACGTACCAATAATGGAACAATGTTTTCAGCATTACACAGGCACTTTAAAAACAATTTAGTTCACGGATGAAAAAATCCGTCGATAGTGTGTTGGTAATGTTCCATGGATAATATCATTGTTGGTAATTTTAACCGACAAATTCCATAAATTATCAATGTAATTGTCCATCGGACATTGCTAACAATATTTGTTGGTGTCTATTATAGAAAGATAGCCGTCGGTAAATACTTATGGATCTCAAAATCAGTATCTACAATGATATATCACCCTATGAAGATTAGGGAAGGTGTGCAAACATAATTAAGTTTAATGTTCCCTCACTAAATCGACGATAGGAGCACACAATTATCCAAATACGTAATAGATGCCGATCATATTACAAAATCGGCATAACTAATATGCATGAGAGAGGTAACTTACGACTTTAAACAAACTACATATAATTTAGTTACTCACATCATAACTTATCCCTACTCTATTATATAAATAAAAATCATAAAGAGAACAAGGTGAGTTATACCTTAACTCAAACGCGTTAAAGGCCATGTTACCATACCGTTGGTGTGAGTTAAGGCTTGAGTTATGGTGGTAACGCAGCGTTAAGCTGCATTTGAAGTGTTTTTTTTTTTTCTTTCTTTTTTTTTTAAGTTAAAAAGTTAAAGCTGATGTGACGCTGACATGACACTGAATTAAGGTATAACTCAGAGTTTTTATACCTTATGCTCTAATTATATATGGAATGCATTTCGTTCAGAATTTTTATTTTATTTTTATTATTATTATTTTTTTAAACAAAAAACAAATAGTTAAGCTGTGTACTTTTGAAATTAATCACATACTCCAAGAATTTACATGTGCACTTGTTCGATTCTTATGAGGCATTTGCTGTTATTAAAGTATTAAAACTACGGAGTACTTTATAATTAATCAGCCAATTAGATTACGAATAATTTTAATAAAGAAACATGTGATCATGTGCCTCCACCAACTTCAAGAGCAAATATAAATTCGATGTTGACTTCCCCTTTTCAATAATCCAATATATTTTCTTAGCACTACTATAGCTATCAATTAGAAAAGTTTGTTTATTAAAAACTAAAGTGTTGTCAATGTGACACGAATGTAAAATATATAAAATAGACAACCTCTTCAAATTTTGTCACACCCCCAAAATTACCTGTTTTGCAGCGGAATGGAATTCCTGAGGGATGACTGTCATAGCATCAAAGTTACAGTTATATCGAACGACCTAAAGTGTCGTTTTGAAAATATCGTTTGATTAAGTAAAATAATCATAGTTTACAAAACATAGGTCCCAAAATATTTCCAATATACCAAAATGAGTTTGTTACAATCAAACGATAGTTAAGTGCATAACATATATGTGAGACGCGTCGACACCGCGACTCTATGATTAGTCCACATGCATGCCATGAAGTGAATGCCTTAGATACCTGAGATAAAACATGCTAAAAGTGTCAACACAATGGTTGAGTGAGTTCATTGAGTTTGGTTAACAAGTAAAGCTTTTAAAGAGCGTTCATGCAACAAAGGCAAAGTTTTTGGTCATATAGAATAGTCCACAAAAGCAAAGGCATTGTAAATCCACTCAGTTCCAAGTTCCGCTCATACAAAACTTGCAACCTGTGTGTTCACAACCCACTGCCAAAATATGTCTAGTTTATGTTCATGCACACGTTGTCAAATGAGGTCACAAAGCAAAGGCATTGTAAATCCACTCAGTTCCAAGTTCCGCCCATACAAAACTTGCAACCTGTGTGTTCACAACCCATTGCACAAAATATGGTATGTCTAATAGTCAAGTATACGATGTCATAATAGTTCATAGTATAGCACCACGTATATAATAATGTATGCCAGGAAAAGCCCCTAGAATAAATAATATGCGTCCCGTAACATAGTGGACGAGAGGTTGGCCGACCTCTAATAGCGCTATCCATACTACCTACTAATAGGAGAATAACAATGCAAATGTCGAACGGTACATCATACAACTATTATATACAATTAAGAACACTCCGAACATGGGAGAATTTGCACACTCCACCGATAAGGCGAGAATTAGTATTGCTCCGTTCACATAGGGAGACTTTGCACACTCCACCAATAAGGCGAGAATTTTTGAGAACGCTCCGTAACATAGTGAGACGCTCTGCTCCGGACCGGGGAGGCTTTAGGTTGCTCCGAACAAGGGAGACTTTATAGTGATGCTCCGAACATGGGAGACTTTATAGTGATGCTCCGAACATGGGAGACTTTATAGTGATGCTCCGAACATGGGAGACTTTAGGTCAAGGTCATAACACGTACGGTTCAATAAGTTCAAACAAGTCATAAGTTTGTATTTCAGTTCAAGAGTTCCGTTCAAAAGTTCGTAATTAAGTTCAAAGATTTAAGTCGAGTTCAAAAGTTCAGAACAGTCAAAGAGCTCGAATAATATCAAAAGGTTCAAGATAGTCGAAGCGTTCAAAATCACGTCAAACAAGTTTAAAATATATCAAAAGGGTCCTTGTACGAGTTAAAAGAGTTTAACTATATGTCAAAAGGTTCATATCAAGTCCAAAGTCTTCACTTATATGTTAAAGGGTCCAAATCAATTTAAAAGAGCTCAAATATACATGTCGAAGGGTTCAAAATCACGGAAAGTGTTTCAACTAATAGCGTTCATAACATAGTGATCAATTTAGTTCAGGCATAATCTACTTACGCGCACATAGAGTGAAACAAAAATATTTAAGTTCATATAAGTGTAAAGTAAAAGCAAGTAGTTGAGCATGTATCTCCCCCAAAGAGTTTATAAAACAATTAAACGAGTAAAAGTGGGGCTACGAACTCACCTGATGCAATGTTTATGATGACAAAAGTAGATACACTGAAATGAGGTGCGATCTCTATCCGCAACCTAATATGAATGATGCGTTCTAATGTAAGTCATGAAACAATGTCGTGCATGCAAACTCATATGATATCCATACCACTTGTACATTTGAAAATAAAGTTTATCGTCGAAATATATGTTTATGACCTCTTGTCAAGTTACAAAATACTTTACCAGTATTTACGTCGAAATGATATCCTACGACAATCATTTAGTGATTTATTATGAAATTATAACTTTTCGTCGTAAAACAATATAATTTGGCAAGTCATGAGAGTGACTAAATGGCCTTGAAAAGCTAGTCGTAAAATGGTGTACGTCGAGTGTTAGGAAACGAACTCAATGGTTTTGGGAAGCTTGTATCATTATCTCAAAGTTTTAGCATTTAAGTTTTCATCCTAGAGGTCTCGATCACGGAGAAAAATATAGATAAAGTATGGTACTTGTGTCCAAAATATTGTTTAAGGGTGGTTTTCGGCAAAGTTTAAGTGACCGTATTATATTCGTTACGACTCCGCTCGACGAACGGTTGGACATTTTGGAAAATAAACTAGGCGAACTTACTTTTACTAGAAGATGTCATGTTATGAAAAGTACTACATCCATGTTAAAAACGACCCTCAACATGGTCACTTGTTGCCGTAAGGTTTGTCTAATAGAAATATATTAGTTTTTCTTATATAATAAAGTTACGGCAACTTTGTGTAAACGTGTATAATTGAATCGTTACAAGTCCGTTTTCTACGTTTTATATGTCCTTAGCTTCGTATCAAAGTATACTAATATATTTTTGATAAGTCGACACAATTTATAACGCTTAAGCCTCATTTTTAACCCGTAACAAGTTAAAATAACATGCTGAAATTTCTGGATTTATAGTTTTCGACGTCAAATTTGAAAATAGCATAACTTCCTCGTTATAACTCCGTTTTAACCCATTCAAGTGGCCACGTTTTCGGTTTAAAGTGTATTTTCCAAATATCTAGCCCAAAAATTTTTACCTACTGTCGAGAATTCCAGAATTTCAAAATAAGATCAGACCTCTAAATAAAGTTGTCGAAATGAGTTTTTCTCGCGCAAAACCTATTCTAACCAATTCAAAACAACTCCGAAGCTATTCTAATCCTACCATACACCTTCTTAGGGTGTCATGGGTTCCTAGAAATCACCAAAAGTGATATGTTTCAAGGGATTATTTATAGGATGACATATATTAATTTATAGCACTTAAAAACAATTAAAGTGGTATAGACATCATATAACTTGTATGTTTTACCCAAACATGATAATATGAACATAACATGAGTATGAAAGATGATCATGAATATGAGATGCTTACTAGTAACTTGATGAGGTTTAATGAACAAAGGATTAATCCTAACACCCTAGATTTTTATTTCAAAACCTTAAATAAGAGTGTACTAGAGTGTATAAAATAACTTGATCTTGCAAAAACTTTGTGTTCTTCCCCTTTTTATTCCTTGGCCGAAAATGATGAAGATGGAGAGTGTTTATATTTTTTTTTCACCTTTCCAATAGTGCTAGTATGTGTGAAGGTTAATGTATTATTAAAAGTATACAAGGGTTAGCCATATATGCATATGTGTATGTCTAGGCATGAGATATTTATGTGAATCTTGTGTGGGAAACGGTGCACACTTTTATTAATAATGAAATCAGATTACAGTTAATAATAACAGAAAATAAAAGACAGACAGAAAGGGGTAGAAGCAGAAGACAGACACTATGGAACTGTAATAAACGAAAGCTGTAAAGAGAGTTGTACGAGGCTCGTATTGGATACGATTCCCTTAAAACAGATTCGCCGTCTGTTTCCCAGGGTACAACGTACGTAGCTGTTGTACAGCCGGACTAAACTTACTTGCCTGAAAAATCACCGAAGCCTGCGTGTTTCTGATCGAAGGTTGCTGGAATAAGTCTGCAATGGAGCTGCGTTATTATTCTGTGTAAACTGAATGATGAGAGGCGTTTAATATATAGGCTAAACCTATCTTGGACACCAAGAAAAGTATCTGCCAAATACTAAACAGATATGCGAATCTGTTAATATATTAAACACGGTTTTATTATCTTCCATTTATTTAAACCGATTCTATTTAACTTGTTTACAAAGTTTAAATCAGTTCCAAAAATAAATGGACACAAATCTGGAAATAATGACCACAAAATCTGCAACAAAAAGATACGCAGGTATGCGAGATTTCGGAGCTGCATTCGTGTCCGCAGGTCGCGCGGGCTCGCATGAGTTCAGAAGCTTCGAACTCATTTTGGCCCAGAAATCCTGAAATCTGCACCCCCCCCCTGCGCGCGCACGTAGGTGTTGGAGTAAAACCAACAAATCATTTTGAAGGTTCATATCAAGATTTCTATATAAACAAGGTTTCACTTCTTGTTTTGGGCGATGTGGGATACTCCCACTTTTCCAAATTTTGTGTTTCAAGTGCCTCACTTTGAGACACGATATCTCATTCATATCAACTCCATTTTTGACACTCTTTAGCTCGTTGCGAAGCTCTCGTCGAGGAGAACGCAAAGCTACCAAGAAATATAAATATATATAACATATACATATATTAAATAGTGTCCAAAATTTGCAAAAACTCATTTTGCAAAAACTCATTTTCCAACAATCCCCCACATGAATGGAAATCGGTCGAAAACACACGAAAGTTTCGGTGAAATTTCTGCGGTTAAGTCTTGCATAGGATAGGTAGGTGTAACCCTTTGAACCTTCCCTTGTGAGATGCACTTAGTCTCCTAGATCTGAGTAGACACGATGTCCTTGAACTCATTATCCATTTACGTAGACGACATTACACTTCACACAAGACTCTCCCTGACAATGTCAAGTCCTCATAGTCGTGTTCGTTATGGTCATGAACACTAGCCTGGTTCTGCAAGAGCTCTTAGGAATTGCGCCCCCACATTTCCCTTCGAAGCGACCCCACTTCTCTCTCACATAGGTGATTTCATCTTGAATCATTAAAAACATATGTTTTGTGATTTCATCTTGAATCATTATGCTTTATGATTTCATCCTGAATCATTAAAGCCATATGTTTAACCTCTCAACAAGTCACATTTGTTATAGAAATGGACTAGGAAAGTTACAATATTTAGTAACTCCTCTACATTGACATGACTTCCCCCACATTTCTATGATTAGGTTGTCCTATTGAACCCAGATCTTGGGATCTCCAGTCAACTGGGTTAGGTTTTCCTTCATAGAAACTCATTCCTTCAAGGGCTTTAGTCCCATTCCTCTAGACGACTTACTTACTAACTCTCTGCTTAAGCCTTTCGTAAGCGGATCCGCGATGTTATCCTTTGACTTCACATAGTCAATTGAGATAACTCCTGTTGAGAGTAGTTGTCGTATCGAATTATGTCGACGACGGATATGTCTGGACTTTCCATTATACATTATGCTATGAGCTCTGCCAATTGCCGATTGACTATCACAATGTATACTAATGGCCGTTACCGGTTTAGGCCACCTTGGTATGTCCTCTACGAATTGACGTAGCCATTCCGCCTCTTGTCCGCATTTATCTAACGCGATAAATTCTGATTCCATCGTGGACTTAGCTATAACAGTTTGCTTGGAAGAATTCCAAGATATAGCTGCTCCTCCTAGCGTAAACACATATCCACTAGTCGATCTAGAATCCTTTATGTCAGATATCCAATTTGCATCACTGTATCCCTCGATAACAGCTGGATATCAATCATAATGCAGTCCATAATCGCGACTGTATCTCAAATAGTGAAGTACCCTAGTCATAGCTGCCCAATGTGCATAGCTTGGGTTACTAGTATACCTACTTAGCCTGCTAACCGCATATGCTAAGTCAGGTCGGGTACCCGTCATTAAGTACATTAACATGCCAATAACTCTTGAATACTCTAATTGGGCAACACCTAAGCCTCTATTTTTAGATAGATGCTTACTGGTGTCAATTGGAGTTCTAGCTAGGCCGGAATCCCCCGCATTATGAGTAGTAAGAATTTTGTCCACATAATGTGCTTGACTTAACACAAGTCCATTCTGAGTTCGTATGATCTTTATTCCAAGGATCACATCAGCCAAACCCATATCCTTCATGTCAAACTTTGATTTCAACATGTCTTTAGTAGATTTGATCATCTTGTCATTACTGCCAACGATAAGCATATCATCAACATATAAAAACAAGATTACATATCCACTATTTGTGTCTTTGACATAAACACATTTGTCGCATTCATTAATTTTGAATCCACTCTCTAGCATGGCGTGGTCAAATTTTTGATGCCATTGTTTGGGAGCTTGCTTTAAGCCATATAATGACTTAAAAAGCCTACAAACTTTGTTCTCTTGTCCAGGAGCCATGAAACCCTCAGGCTGGTTCATGTAGATTTCTTCTTCTAAATCTCCGTTTAAAAATGCCGTTTTCACATCCATTTGGTGAACTTCCAAATTTCTTAAAGCGGCAATAGCAAGTATCATCCTAATTGAGGTTATTCGCGTAACAGGCGAATATGTATCAAAGTAATCAAGACCTTCTCGTTGTCTAAATCCTTTGATTACTAATCTTGCTTTATACTTGTCAATGGTGCCATCGGCTTTCATCTTCTTCTTGAAGATCCATTTATATCCTAGTGGTTTACAACCAGGAGGTAAATCCACGAGCTCCCAAGTATGATTTTGTAAAATAGAATCTATTTCACTTTTAATGGCTTTTTTCCATTGAGGCCCTTCTGAGGAAGTAACCGCTTCTCGGTATGAAGTAGGTTCGTTTTCAACCATAAAAGAAACAAAATCGGGTCCAAACAATTTCTCGGTTCTTGCCCTTTTGCTTCTTCTAGGTTCAACCTCTTCTTCCTCAGTTTGATCTTGTCTCTCATCTTGGAGATCATTATCATCTCGTTGTCTCTTATCTTGGACAACTTCTTCATCTATTCTAGATGAACTTCCAGTTTCCTTCGTTAAACAAGGAAATATAGTTTCAAAGAATGAAGCATTCCTTGATTCCATTAATGTACCCTTTTGTATATCCGGATTTTTCGAATCATGTACAATGAAGCGATAAGCACTGCTATTCTTAGCATATCCGATGAATATACAATCCACAGATTTAGGTCCAATCTTTTGGGCCTTGGGAGTCGGTATAGCGACCTTTGCTAGACACCCCCACACTCGTAAGTACTGATATGATGGCTTTCTTCCCATCCATAATTCATAAGGGGTCTCTTCTTTTTCCTTACGAGGTATCTTATTTAAAAGATAAGTAGCCGTTAAAATGGCTTCCCCCCACATGTCCTGGCTTAGACCAGAACTTATCAACATGGCATTAACCATTTCTTTCAAGGTACGGTTCTTCCTTTCGGCAATACCGTTCTGCTGAGGTGAATAGGGAGCAGTGAATTCGTGTCTAATTCCATGTTTCGCACATAGGTCAGCGAATGGAGACACATATTCACCTCCTCTATCACTTCGGACCACCTTGATTTTCTTACTAAGTTGATTCTCAACTTTGTTTTTGTATAGAACAAACTTGTCTATAGCTTCATCTTTACTTTTCAGTAAGTAAACATAGCAATACTTTGTACAATCATCAATAAATGTGATAAAGTACTTATTGCCACCTTTTGTGGGTAGTGATTTCAAATCACATATGTCAGTGTGTATCATATCAAGTGGTTCGGTTTTTCGTTCAACCGATTTGAAAGATGCTCTTGTAAGTTTGGCTTCAACACAAGTTTCACATTTATATTTTGAGTCAATATGGAAATTAGGTATGCAATTAAATTTAATCAAACGATGCATCGAATTAAAATTTACATGTCCAAGACGGCCATGCCACATATTAGAAGACTCAATCAAGTAAGCAGAAGAATTCATTTTATTGATATCATTCTTAACAACCATTACATTGAGCTTAAACATACCATTCAGGGCATATCCCCTACCAACATAAACTTGATTCTTAGAAAGAACAAACTTATCAGACTCAAAAACAAGACGAAAACCAAACTTGTTCAACAGCCAACCAGACACAAGATTCTTGCGAATCTCTGGAACATACAAGACATTAGTCAACTTGAGCTCTTTCTCGGATGTCATCTTCAAGATTACATCTCCTTCGCCCTTGATTTCAGCAGTTGCAGAGTTGCCCATGTACAGCTTCTCTCCACTATCAACCGCTCTAAAAGAGTGAAACATACTCTTATCAGTACACACATGACGGGTAGCCCCAGTATCCACCCACCATTCCCTGTTGTTGGAACCTACCAGGTTAACTTCAGAGATCATGGCAATGACATCAGACACCATAGCAATCATGTCCACATCTTCATTCACCATATTAGCCTCGCGTGGAGTCACCCGCTTCGGCATCTTACAATTAGCAGCACGGTGACCTGGCTGGTCACAGTTGAAACACACCCCTTGGAACTTCTGTTTCACAATTGCAGCTTTAGGAGCAAGGTACTCAGACTTCCCTTTGCCCTTTTTGTCATTCTTTCCTTTTCCTTTGCCTTTAGCTTTGACATTGGACTTTGAAGATGACGAAACATGCTCAACCATATTTGCCTTTGCAGAATCAGGCGTATACGTGTTTTTCTGAGCCAGCTTGTTGTCCTCTTCAATACGAAGACGAACTACCAAGTCTTCAACACTCATCTCCTTTCGCTTATGCTTCAGGTAGTTCTTGAATTCTACCCAGCTTGGAGGTAACTTTTCAATAATAGCAGCAACTTGAAAAGTTTCACTCAAAGTCATTCCCTCAGCATGAATGTCGTGTAGCAGAACCTGCAGATCTTGAACCTGACTTATCACATTCTTTGAATCAACCATCTTGTAATCCAAAAAACGAGATACCACGAACTTCTTTGTACCAGCATCCTCAGTTTTGTACTTGTGTTCCAATGACTCCCATAATTCTTTGGCAGTCTTGGTCTTGCAGTACACGTTGTACAAAGAATCAACCAAACCATTCAGAACATAATTGTGACACAAAAAATCTGAATGTTTCCATGCTTCCAAGGCTTGAACAGCCTGTTGATTAGAGGATTGACCTTCTGCAGGAGGTTCCACGTTAGGTGGGTTTTCTTTTAAGAACCGCGCAAGGTTCAAAGTAGTCAGATAGAAAAACATCTTCTGTTGCCACCACTTGAAATTCTGCCCATTGAATTTCTCTGGTTTCTCAGCATGATTAGCAACCGTGTTGGTAACTGGCGCACCAGGTACGTTCACAGTAGTAGTCACAGGAGGGGTAGTCGTGTTTGTCATCCTGAAAAATTCAAACACAAACATTTAAACAAACTGTTTTAAATGGTATCTACTTGTACCAGATCTGATTCAACAAAACTCTAGCTTGGTTTTGATGGATCGAGTAAATCAGTTTAATAGAAACTCTATCTTGGTTTCGTTGAAACTGATAATAAACTGCTTTAAAAAAAAAACGTTAGTCTGTTCAATCCAAACTGTATGTATAAATCTGTTAAAAGAAACTGATTTCCAAAGAAACTCAACAAGGTTTCGACAGAAAACAGTTTATAAAATCCTGTTAATTATTAATCCGATTTTATAACAAAGTGTTCCAAATTCGGTTAAACCGAATCTGTTTTAAGACTGTGGGAAACGGTGCACACTTTTATTAATAATGAAATCAGATTACAGTTAATAATAACAGAAAATAAAAGACAGACAGAAAGGGGTAGAAGCAGAAGACAGACACTATGGAACTGTAATAAACGAAAGCAGTAAAGAGAGTTGTACGAGGCTCATATTGGATACGATTCCCTTAAAACAGATTCGCCGTCTGTTTCCCAGGGTACAACGTACGTAGCTGTTGTACAGCCGGACTAAACTTACTTGCCTGAAAAATCACCGAAGCCTGCGTGTTTCTGATCGAAGGTTGCTGGAATAAGTCTGCAATGGAGCTGCGTTATTATTCTGTGTAAACTGAATGATGAGAGGCGTTTAATATATAGGCTAAACCTATCTTGGACACCAAGAAAAGTATTTTCCAAATACTAAACAGATATGCGAATCTGTTAATATATTAAACACGGTTTTATTATCTTCCATTTATTTAAACCGATTATATTTAACTTGTTTACAAAGTTTAAATCAGTTCCAAAAATAAATGGACACAAATCTGCAACAAAAAGATACGCAGGTATGCGAGATTTCGGAGCTGCATTCGTGTCCGCAGGTCGCGCGGGCTCGCATGAGTTCAGAAGCTTCGAACTCATTTTGGCCCAGAAATCCTGAAATCTGCACCCCCCCCTGCGCGCGCGCACGTAGGTGTTGGAGTAAAACCAACAAATCATTTTGAAGGTTCATATCAAGATTTCTATATAAACAAGGTTTCACTTCTTGTTTTGGGCGATGTGGGATACTCCCACTTTTCCAAATTTTGTGTTTCAAGTGCCTCACTTTGAGACACGATATCTCATTCATATCAACTCCATTTTTGACACTCTTTAGCTCGTTGCGAAGCTCTCGTCTAGGAGAACGCAAAGCTACCAAGAAATATAAATATATATAACATATACATATATTAAATAGTGTCCAAAATTTGCAAAAACTCATTTTCCAACATCTTGATGTGTCATAGCGTTTGGTCGACAAAGATAAAGAATAAAAACAAGGGTGGTGAAATTTTTATCAAATAAATGTATTGTATGTTAATGTAGTGTATATTTGATAAGTAAAAGTAATTATTTAGTGTAGCATTAGCTAAAAATAAATTTTAACGGAACAAAATAAAATATATTGAAGTCGTAAAAATTATAAAAATACATTTCTTACAAGGATTGAGTGAAATAATAATTATCGAGTTGAATTTACGAAAACCGTCGTAATTATATATGCATAACAATTTATATACAAAATAAATTTAATACACCGGGTAAATTAATATTATAATTTTTATAATCTTAATATGTGTATAAAAATATATCGGGATAGTTTTTGGAAGCGTCGGATCAAATGTTCAAAATAATTAATTACGCGATAGTGTTTATTTAATAAGAATTTATGCGTTTAACGTGAAATGTAAAACCATGCATGAACTAATATGATGAATATTGAGTTTGAGAAATGACCGGAAATTGAGAATTGTGACATTCTTCCCATGTCAGCGGAATCACGTCCTCGTGATTCAATTAACGATACTATGGTCCGAATCTCGACAAGAGTTATAAAAGTTCATGCTCGTATATGGTCTAAATGATTATGTCAATGCTCATGCATATGCGTTCCTCATCCAACTAGGTACCTTCCCGTGCTATCGTGAGCATTTCCCGTCCTAAATACATGCTTTCTTATGATTGGGTTTGATGAGGCAAGCTTTCCCATTCTCGAGCAAAACCCTCAAAAGATTTTTAGGTAACCGATTTTTACTTAATCTCACAACTCATCAAACAAGAACTGTCATGAGATTAGGCTAAATCGGTTTGAGCAACAACTTGTTTCTAGCTTGATCTTTGCAACTCATCAAACAAGAACTGTCGCTCGGATCAAACTGGAAACAAGTGGTTTGAAGAAAATCTTTTGAAAATTTGGCTCGATTACGGAATTGCTTACACATATGAGACTACTACTCCCTTCATTGCATGATTCTTCCTGAATTAGACATAGGTGATAAGGCTATGTATAATTTAGGAGTAACTATGCAATGCTTGGACTAATCGTCTCATATGATGTTTGGTGTTGAGTCATAAGTCCGCATGTATAAGGAGTATGCACTTATAATGATATGATGAGATGCTATGATGATGTAGTTATAGTCTAGGGTCAATGATGCAACCTAGTTCTCTATAACCGATTCTCTGATACCAATCTGTCACACCCCCAAAATTACCTGTTTTGCAGCGGAATGGAATTCCTGGGGGATGACTGTCATAGCATCAAAGTTACAGTTATATCGAACGACCTAAAGTGTCGTTTTGAAAATATCGTTTGATTAAGTAAAATAATCATAGTTTACAAAACATAGGTCCTAAAATATTTCCAATATACCAAAATGAGTTTGTTACAATCAAACGATAGTTAAGTGCATAAAATATATGTGAGACGCGTCGACACCGCGACTCTATGATTAGTCCACATGCATGCCATGAAGTGAATGCCTTAGATACCTGAGATAAAACATGCTAAAAGTGTCAACACAATGGTTGAGTGAGTTCATAGAGTTTGGTTAACAAGTAAAGCTTTTAAAGAGCGTTCATGCAACAAAGGCAAAGTTTTTGGTCATATAGAATAGTCCACAAAAGCAAAGGCATTGTAAATCCACTCAGTTCCAAGTTCCGCCCATACAAAACTTGCAACCTGTGTGTTCACAACCCACTGCCAAAATATGTATAGTTTATGTTCATGCACACGTTGTCAAATGAGGTCACAAAGCAAAGGCATTGTAAATCCACTCAGTTCCAAGTTCCGCCCATACAAAACTTGCAACCTGTGTGTTCACAACCCATTGCACAAAATATGGTATGTCTAATAGTCAAGTATACGATGTCATAATAGTTCATAGTATAGCACCACGTATATAATAATGTATGCCAGGAAAAGCCCCTAGAATAAATAATATGCGTCCCGTAACATAGTGGACGAGAGGTTGGCCGACCTCTAATAGCGCAATCCATACTACCTACTAATAGGAGACTAACAATGCAAATGTACGAACGGTACATCATACAACTATTATATACAATTAAGAACACTCCGAACATGGGAGAATTTGCACACTCCACCGATAAGGCGAGAATTAGTATTGCTCCGTTCACATAGGGAGACTTTGCACACTCCACCAATAAGGCGAGAATTTTTGAGAACGCTCCGTAACATAGTGAGACGCTCTGCTCCGGACCGGGGAGGCTTTAGGTTGCTCCGAACAAGGGAGACTTTATAGTGATGCTCCGAACATGGGAGACTTTATAGTGATGCTCCGAACATGGGAGACTTTAGGTCAAGGTCATAACACGTACGGTTCAATAAGTTCAAACAAGTCATAAGTTTGTATTTCAGTTCAAGAGTTCCGTTCAAAAGTTCGTAATTAAGTTCAAAGATTTAAGTGGAGTTCAAAAGTTCAGAACAGTCAAAGAGCTCGAATAATATCAAAAGGTTCAAGATAGTCGAAGCGTTCAAAATCATGTCAAACAAGTTTAAAATATATCAAAAGGGTCCTTGTACGAGTTAAAAGAGTTTAACTATATGTCAAAAGGTTCATATCAAGTCCAAAGTCTTCACTTATATGTTAAAGGGTCCAAATCAATTTAAAAGAGCTCAAATATACATGTCGAAAGGTTCAAAATCACGGAAAGTGTTTCAACTAATAGCGTTCATAACATAGTGATCAATTTAGTTCAGGCATAATCTACTTACGCGCACATAGAGTGAAACAAAAATATTTAAGTTCATATAAGTGTAAAGTAAAAGCAAGTAGTTGAGCATGTATCTCCCCCAAAGAGTTTATAAAACAATTAAACGAGTAAAAGTGGGGCTACGAACTCACATGATGCAATGTTTATGATGACAAAAGTAGATACACTGAAATGAGGTGCGATCTCTATCCGCAACCTAATATGAATGATGCGTTCTAATGTAAGTCATGAAACAATGTCGTGCATGCAAACTCATATGATATCCATACCACTTGTACATTTGAAAATAAAGTTTATCGTCGAAATATATGTTTATGACCTCTTGTCAAGTTACAAAATACTTTACCAGTATTTACGTCGAAATGATATCCTACGACAATCATTTAGTGATTTATTATGAAATTATAACTTTTCGCCGTAAAACAATATAATTTGGCAAGTCATGAGAGTGACTAAATGGCCTTAAAAAGCTAGTCGTAAAATGGTGTACGTCGAGTGTTAGGAAACGAACTCAATGGTTTTGGGAAGCTTGTATCATTATCTCAAAGTTTTAGCATTTAAGTTTTCATCCTAGAGGTCTCGATCACGGAGAAAAATATAGATAAAGTATGGTACTTGTGTCCAAAATATTGTTTAAGGGTGGTTTTCGGCAAAGTTTAAGTGACCGTATTATATTCGTTACGACTCCGCTCGACGAACGGTTGGACATTTTGGAAAATAAACTAGGCGAACTTACTTTTACTAGAAGATGTCATGTTATGAAAAGTACTACATCCATGTTAAAAACGACCCTCAACATGGTCACTTGTTGCCGTAAGGTTTGTCTAATAGAAATATATTAGTTTTTCTTATATAATAAAGTTACGGCAACTTTGTGTAAACGTGTATAATTGAATCGTTACAAGTCCGTTTTCTACGTTTTATATGTCCTTAGCTTCGTATCAAAGTATACTAATATATTTTTGATAAGTCGACACAATTTATAACGCTTAAGCCTCATTTTTAACCCGTAACAAGTTAAAATAACATGCTGAAATTTCTGGATTTATAGTTTTCGACGTCAAATTTGAAAATAGCATAACTTCCTCGTTATAACTCCGTTTTAACCCATTCAAGCGGCCACATTTTCGTTTTAAAGTGTATTTTCCAAATATCTAGCCCAAAATTTTTTACCTACTGTCGAGAATTCCAAAATTTCAAAATAAGATCAGACCTCTAAATAAAGTTGTCGAAATGAGTTTTTCTCGCGCAAAACCTATTCTAACCAATTCAAAACAACTCCGAAGCTATTCTAATCCTACCATACACCTTCTTAGGGTGTCATGGGTTCCTAGACATCACCAAAAGTGATATGTTTCAAGGGATTATTTATAGGATGACATATATTAATTTATAGCACTTAAAAACAATTAAAGTGGTATAGACATCATATAACTTGTATGTTTTACCCAAACATGATAATATGAACATAACATGAGTATGAAAGATGATCATGAATATGAGATGCTTACTAGTAACTTGATGAGGTTTAATGAACAAAGGATTAATCCTAACACCCTAGATTTTTATTTCAAAACCTTAAATAAGAGTGTACTAGAGTGTATAAAATAACTTGATCTTGCAAAAACTTTGTGTTCTTCCCCTTTTTATTCCTTGGCCGAAAATGATGAAGATGGAGAGTGTTTATATTTTTTTTTCACCTTTCCAATAGTGCTAGTATGTGTGAAGGTTAATGTATTATTAAAAGTATACAAGGGTTAGCCATATATGCATATGTGTATGTCTAGGCATGAGATATTTATGTGAATCTTGATGTGTTATAGCTTTTGGTCGACAAAGATAAAGAATAAAAACAAGGGTGGTGAAATTTTTATCAAATAAATGTATTGTATGTTAATGTAGTGTATATTTGATAAGTAAAAGTAATTATTTAGTGTAGCATTAGCTAAAAATAAATTTTAACGGAACAAAATAAAATATATTGAAGTCGTAAAAATTATAAAAATACATTTCTTACAAGGATTGAGTGAAATAATAATTATCGAGTTGAATTTACGAAAACCGTCGTAATTATATATGCATAACAATTTATATACAAAATAAATTTAATACACCGGGTAAATTAATATTATAATTTTTATAATCTTAATATGTGTATAAAAATATATCGGGATAATTTTTGGAAGCGTTGGATCAAATGTTCAAAATAATTAATGACGCGATAGTGTTTATTTAATAAGAATTTATGCGTTTAACGTGAAATGCAAAACCATCCATGAACTAATATGATGAATATTGAGTTTGAGAAATGACCGGAAATTGAGAATTGTGACAAATTTGAATAACCATTTTTGTTTTAGATGAGGATTTGTGATATTTTTTTCTTAAGAAAATCGAAATGTTCAAAATAATGATATAAAGAAATAAACTTAAAAATTTAATCAAGATTCGTATAAGTTAAAGTTGTGCAGATTTCACAAGTGGGAGATTTAGATAAAAATATTTAAATGAGAAAGTTGCCATTGAATTCAGTGAGGAGATGATAACATAAAAGAATGAGATTGGTGAAATTTAGGAAATATGCAGAGAATGTTGAGAAAAGACGTGCATTAGACAATGATAAGTCACAAATTATTTCACCATTCATCTAAAGTAACGTAACATTCTACTATATCTCAAAACTTTCCAAAAATGTCACCATGTGTCCCGAGTTTATACAAAATATGAAAGGAAACTCGAAGAGAGAAACAAATATAGGGTATAAGTGTATAACAAATGTCTAACTCAGATTTGAATTTAGGGCATTGTACTATTAATTTAGGTGGTTTGGTGCAAAATTATAAAGCTTAACTATTATGAAACTAAATAGTTTAGTGATATTACGCAAATTGTTTCATATCTAATCTACGTTTTTTACTTTTTTTAATATGTATGGTGTGGGTCTTTATTAGATCAAGTTTGATAATATTTAAAAAAGGCAGTAAAAATTCTAAACACAATATACTTAGATATATATAAATACTAACAAACATATACTAATTTAGAGTCACCTCACAAATGGTGGCCCTATTCGGCTGTCCCCTTGCACAGGGTACGCACCGTCACTGGGCATTGGTTAATTGTATTAATTAAACAAAAAATTTCCTTTTAAGCTGAAAAATGCATTTAATACATAGTAACTAAAGTTATAAATTACCTTATTAGATGTGTTTTTTTATTTAATGAACGCACACTTTTTTTGTTTAACCATTTAAACCAATGCCTCGAGTGCATTGGTCAAACAAACCCAAATTTATTTCGTGTAATTTTGAGTTTAAAAAAAATGTTGTTTCATTTTCAATCTTTTTATTGCAGTAACAAAAGAAAAACTAGCATTATACTCGTAGTTGTATCGGGTTGGTTTTATGTCACAACATTTATCATTTACAAAAACACACGAATGAACTAAAAACTTGACTGTCGAAGACCTTTAATATATCATTCAAACGTTAAAACTATAAAATACTAAAAAAAAACCGTATAAAGAACGACTTTCACAATAATTGAAAAAAATATATCAAAACATTAAAATAAATCATTTTTAAAATACATATAAATGTGGATTTAAAAAAACCATGTATTAAAAAAAAATAGTAAATGGATCTAAAAAAAATATGACATTTATATAAATTTGGGCCTCAGCCCATACTACACAAAGAAGAAATACATTGAGACTTATACTTGATATAATGCTGACTAACATACAGTTAACTACAAAGAAGAATTTGATCAAACCATGCAACTCGTTCATATAAACAAATTCAACACAATATGCTATTCATATCATGAAACAACTTAAAAATCCTTATCAGACAAATTATCATTGTCAATCATCTGACTAACAGATTCATACTTTTCACCAACACATGTACTCTCTAGAACAAAAGGAGATATGTTGAAATGTCTCTCAACATTTTCTAGATGCGTAAAATCAAATTTAGCATCCGCAATATCATAAGAGACAGGATCAACACTCGAGTGACAAACCTATGAAAAAAGAATTAAAGTTGTTCATCTGTTAATGTCACACATAAAACAACATAAACCACAATATCTTATACTAATAATTGACGAACATTATCATTTCCTTCAACAATATCCTTAGAATGCTCAACAATATGAATAGCTTTAGATTCGACGGTTTCTTCAATAGTCATGTAACCATCCTGATGTTAAACAAAAATGAGAAATAACAAAAAATTAAAATGAAACAACCTTACATAAGATATTAGAAAATAACACAATTGTTTTTTTCAAAACTCACATCGTAAAGTGCAACATCACATGTTCTGAATCCATAAGAAAAATCGCAATCACTGTAATAATACTGCACTGAAGGCAATAAAGTGTAACCCTCGAATCCATGTTAAATATAAATAAAGTATGTTGATGTTTTATGAAATAAATATAAAATATATGAAGACTTCAATAGTATATACCGGTTGATGTATACTTACAAATAAATTGAAGGGTTAAGAACTTAAATTACCAACGAACTTTTCAAAATTTTCAAATACGGGTAATTTACTCTTCAAAATACTATTATCACCAACAAAATTTTACATTTTTTTCAAATACCACCAATTTTCTCAAATGTTACCGGCTATAGCTAGTTGTCACCGCCACATTAGCTTGTTTAGCCGGCCAGTTTTCTTTTCTTTTAAAACTCACACCACGTCAGCGAAGTTAAACCCAACCATAAACACTGAAGTCAAACACACAATTAATCCCACCCCATTAATTCCTTTACCCACCCCGATCAAACACAAACACATACATTTAATTGTTTCACCTAAAATTCACTCAAACCCTAAAAATCTGTCAAACACACACACAGACAATGAAATCAAATAACAAAAAAGGTATTCAGTTGGTGATTTTGTTTATCTATAAATGGGGTTGTTTTGGGTTAAAAATTGATTCGATAGTGATGCTCTGTTAAATGGGGTTGTTTTGGGTTTGTAATGGTCGTTATGTTATGTGTTTTTGATTCTCTGTTTTTTTTGTTTCCCATGCTATGCTTTTTGTATATATGATGAGTCCTATGTGTTTGATGAATTGTTTACAAAGTAGTTGATACTTAGAATGATATGTCATCAGAACCTTATTTGCGGTGCCTGTAATGTGCCTAGAATGTAATTAAAGACTGATAGAACCCAATGTAAGAACCAAATGTCATGTGCGTAGTTATGTGTTTTGTGTTTGATTATTTATGGTGCCTGTTTGGGATTACACTGAGAGACCAAATCATAGAACACATTGGAGCCTTGAAAAGCTTTTGTTTGTGCTTGGCCACCAAAGATAGAACTTTGCAACCTTGTTTGTGCTTGGCCACCAAAGAGAGAACTTTACAGCCTTGTTTGTGCTTGGCCACCAAAGATAGAACATTGCAGCCTTGTTTGTGCTTGGAAACCAAAGTATGAACCTTGCAGCCTTATTTAGGATTACATTGAGAGGACCAAATGAGTATTGGATCACTTAATTCTACATTTGTATACCTTGAAAAGATTTTTGTTAGATAGTGATATCTTAACATTTCCATCAATCAAACTGGCCTAGCATGTCTTATTCGCAGAAGTCTTACCCATTAGCTCTGATTTAAGCAGTTCTGATTCAAGCACTGATGGTACAGGAACCCAACCTCATTTGCTTGCTTGGTATTATCCACAATCTAATTCTACAAGGTCTGAGTATCTAATTGAAGATTCCAGTTCTGATGGTCACCAAGTTGTTCCTATCCAAGCTATTCCACCTTCTGAGCCTGTCCCCGCTTAGAATCATATCCCAACTCTACCTATCCCAGTTCAGAAGCTTATCCACAAACTTAAATTTGACGAGTATATAGTGTTAGGGCTGGCAACAAAGAAAACTTGGACTGCTATTATTGAAAACATTTTTGAGACTAAAAAACCAAAAGGTTTAGGAGCACTTCAAGGCAGTCAAGGCAAAGGAAAAAGGAAGATGGCGTAGGATCTTGATAAGAATTTAAAACATACATTTTTAGGGGGTCATTTAAGCCCTAAATCGTTACATTTTATATCCGTTACTGCTTAAAATAGTTCTTTTTCACATTTTAGGTCTTTTGGAAGCAAATTGCTGGAATGAAGCATATTTGGACAAAAATGAGCGAAAACGTGAAGAAAACAAAAAAGTCAATAAAACAAGGTTGTTTCACAATCCTGACGGCGTCCCAACTCCAAGGGCGACGCCGTCGCTCACAAGGTCTTCTAAACAGTCTCAAACGACGACTTAGAAGTTATTTTGGTCTCAACACCTGACGACGTCACGCCTAAATCCTGAAGGGCGTCACTCTTTCTTTTTTCACCAGACGACCAAGATCCCTTCCAAGACGACGTCCATAATCAAGCCAAATGGCGTCACTATTTCCCACCTGACGCCATCCCAATGATGACTTGTCCAAAATGAAACCCTAATGACGGAGATCAGATGGCGTCACCATCAAAAGGCGACGCCATCGCGAGTTTAAAATATATATGTATAGACTTTGAATTTTCTGTATTTTTTGTGCATTATTTTGGAGAGCAAACCCTAGTTCGTTTGAGGTCCGACTTGGACAGTATTTTAGGGTTCCAAACCCTTTTGTACACTTAAAGATAAGTTTGTTTATCCAATATATAACCATGTTTTATCTATGTTCAATTGTGTGTTTGTGTTCTTGCTTATCTACCAAGCATAACTAAATTAATTAAGTGTTTGCTTAGATCCAATGAAACCTAGTTGTTGATTATTGTTAGGTTGTCTCTTTTTCTAATTGGTAGACGCTAGAGTAAGGAAAACTGGATTTTTCTTTTATCGTTGTGAGCTTGAACCTCCTAAATAGAAAAAATCTTGAGAGTACACTTAGGCCATCGTTGTGTTTATTGCGTGAGTTGTAGCTTGAGTATAATAGGGTATTCGGGGGAGATACTTCGGTACTTAGTGATCTCAAATGTTCTAGAGGAGAGTTACGATTCATAGAATTGGGGAATTAGGCACCACCCTATGACTAACACGGAATACAACACACCAATTAGAATGAGGATGTGACAATTCAACCGACCAATAAAAGATAACTAAGGAGTAAGAAAATCTAAGTGAACAAGTTTTTAATTATCATAAGAATCACATTCAATCAATCCATAGCTTTTCCTTTCATTAGTTTAATTAGTTTTTAGTTTAATTGGTAGATTACCAACCCTCACTCTCCAAACCCCGAGATTTTACTTGCTTTCATAAAATATAAAAAAGATAAAAAAGAATCACCCTCAACCTAACCTTTTCGTCATACATCTCTACTAGCATCTCTATTCCCCTAGAGAACGATCAACCCCTTGGGCTTGCCCATACTACACTACAACAATTAAGTACACTGCCTAGTAGGTTGTAAAGCTTGCTCGTTGTAAAGGAAGTCTTTTGACCCCGAACCACGCATCAATTTTTTAGCGCCACTGCCGGAGAATAGAATAGCTAGCTAGGTTTCTATCTCGATTAGGTTTAATTGCTTGATTCCTATCAAGTGAGCTTTATTATTATTATTAGCTTTCTTGTAGTCTATCCCCCTTCTTCGTGTTTTTGTTCGTAATCTTGTCACTTTTTGTCATGGAAGGTGATAATCCACCCAACAACGATCCACCACACCATCCACTACCACCACAAGACCCATCAAGAGGCCATACTCTTGGTGAATACTCTTTGTGGAAAACTAGAAGGGGGGGTTGAATAGTTTTACCGATTAAAACTTTGTTTTAAACTATTTAGATCGACTTATGTCAATCTATTTAATGTATGTGTTGGATAATGATAGATAAGTAAATAAGTAAGTAATGCAAAGATTAAGAGTAGAGAAACACAAAACCACGACACGAGTATTTATAGTGGTTCGGCTACAAGGACACCTTCTTTGCCCTACTCCACTACCCGAGTACCCCACTCGAGAGTTCGTAAGCACTACACAACACAACCTCCTTAATGTGGCGGAGAAGCCTTCACAACGTCGCCTACTCTTTATCCGGTACTAGGCTAGACACCGAGTTCTTCCACGAGGTAGAACCATACCTACCACAATGTCGCCTACACTTTATCCGGTACAAGGCTAGATACCGAGTTCCATTACAAAGGAGGAACTACTACCCAACACTACACCAAAACACAACTATCCCAATGGAGACCCATTCCTTGTTACAACACTAGAAGGATATCAATATCCTTTAACCCTGTAAGATATAGGATTTCATACAAATGTGTATACTTAAATCATAGAAGCATATGGAGTGTTTAGAGAGAGAATGAGAGATGTTCTAGTGAGAGAAACACATATAAGGTTAGATTCCAAATGAACATCCAACCATCTCCCTTGTGGGGAGAGGGCTATTTATACATAGAAGCACGTCCTCCTTCGGGCTGTGGATCAGGCATACAATGGGTAAAGACTCGTCCTTCCTCCACGGTGTTGCACTAGACTAAACTATGCTAATAACTAACTAACATATAACGTAATTAACGATAAGTCTACGAGCTAACTTATGCTAGATTATATTTGGGGTGACCGATGCTTCACTATTGAATTTCCAATTCCTAACAATCTCCCCCTAAGGGAGGTCACCCCATGATTTACATTTCGCATCCTAGCATTCTATTTATTCTTCATACTTGAGCTCGTAGACTTCAATTCATCAAAATATTCAATCTTTGTGCTTTCATGGTGATTTCATCATAGTCGAACTACTTTGTACATTAAGTGGAGGTTATAGAGCTGATCCACATTTTGATGACCTTCGAGCTTTAGTTGAGATCATGAGTCACCGTTGTTCTCAGCATCACCCTTTGTTGTGTTGCCCGCATATGAAGTTGTGACAAATGGACCGACATGCTCACATTCTGGATCATGATGTCTTCTTATCAGAGTAGCGGAAGCTTTAGTTGATTCATGATATTTGCAGCAGCGTAGCAGAAGCATGGAGTGAAAATATCAAAGTCGTTGATGCACTTATCATGATTTCTTTAGAAATGAATGTGTTGTGTGAGCATGCGGCTATGGATTGACCTCTCCATTCTGATCAGCTGCAAACGTTGGGTGTACCTGCATACAACAGTTAGCAATAAAGCGCACGAAAGTGTCTTTGATCACTTTCGTTGAATTGAGGTACACGGCTCACGGTTCCCCGTTGATCAGTACAAGTACTGCCTGTGATCAGGTATAATTCCGTAGAATCTCCTTGACAAGGTTTCGCAGCTGCTCTAGCCGTTCTCAAACCGGAACGTCATAAAGAAGACAACACGGAGTGAGTGAACCAGCGAATTTGAGATTCCCTGATTGATGAAAAGAGATTTAAAAAACAATAGTGTACTGCTCAATAAAGTGTTTTTGCAATACAACGAAGGTTTTAAGGAAAATCAATTATCAATCATAAATACCTTTTAATTTTGAAATATTAATACATAGTCGATGTGCTAGAGAAAAGAATTTTAAGCACAACGACCGGTTTTTCAAAGATATCCGTCAATCCATAACCTGAACCAGGATTGATTCATAACTTTGAATCGCTCCATTGTTTCTGTTCAGTTGTCACATGGTTGATCTATTGGATAGATCTCACATGCCACCTACCAAGAGCTTGTTTGATGTTGGCTCTAGAAGGCTTTTCATCTTCATTGTGAATATGTTATCATATCTCTCAGATGTTCTGGCAATACCACAAGGATAATGCGTAGGACTCTAAAAATATATTCTCTCTTTCCACATTGTGTGAAACAGAGAGTCTTCATTAACAGTGTCCTAATGAGATTTATAGATGATCTCGTGGCTCTAGACTCAATTGTGCACATTTGGATCCTATGCCGGAGACTAGGGAGAGGGTCTCCTTCTTCAATATCAACCATCTCTAAGAGAAAGTCGATAGATAATGTAGGTTTCCCGTGAGAATGAAACAAGTCCTTTTAAGAGGAACTTGAGTAGCTTGGGAAGGTGTAGTGCAGTGCGTCACTGGGTCCATGACGTCTTGTCTTCAATACCGGTGTTACCTAGGTAACAGCCAGTAGCATATGAATTGAACCCGGTTTCTGCCCTAAGGTTGAAATAATGGAGGGCTATTTCTTTTCACCCTTTACACATTTATTTCTTTTTCATTCTTCAACCCCTTCAGTGCTTACCGAGACTTCATTACTAGAACCTTGTTGGGTTTATTCCAGTTCTAGCTCTATCTCAGTCCGCACTCTTCCCATATCTCACTTTTCTCTTTTTTTCATCATACCTAAGGACTCTACACTATCTAGTGGATTGTCCCTGGGTAGATCCCTCCGGCACTGGCGGGATCGTGGGAACGAATACCTAACCTAACCATCCTTATATCACCATACATAAAGTAAATTTGGTCGGTCTTTTTGGTATTGTTCATCAGCCATTTGAACCAATTGAAAACCATTTGAAAATCAATCCAAGTACTTGTGATTCATGATCAAAACATTTTGTACTTGAATTGTTTTTGATATTTTTAGAAAAAGCTCCCCCTCAACATGTGCATAATATTTTTGAAATAGTTTTAAAACATGGAGGCAAGAGGAATTGAGAATCTCAGATTTAAGAATGAAGAATTCACTTCTTTGATCAACATTTTCTAAAGATATCAACATCACTTTCCCGATCAAAATTGGTATTTTAAATACTTTGTTAAATATATTTTTGGGAATGGATGTGGTTTTCAAAAAGTTGCTCCCCCTCAAAATGTGCATCGAGATATTTGAAATAATTTTAACACATAGAGGAAAGGAGATCTTTTGAAATACATCCATGATCATAAAAGCCATAAAGAAACAATTAGAAAATCAGTCAAGGTACTTTATGTTAAAACATAGAAATTTTTGTACCTTGAAAGTTTATTTTCTTTTTGAAATGCTCCCCCTCAATATATGCTTCGAGATTCGAAAATAGTTTAGCACATATTAGAGAGCAGTATGCACTTTGAGACAAGAATTTGTCACCTTTTATCAGATTTTATATTTATATCACAATTTCTCCCCCGATCAAAAATTTCAAATCCTTTGAGATTTTAGATCTCAAGTGATTTAAATATGTAAGAAACAAAACTTGTTGGAGAAAAATGTGTCAGGTTTTATTTGATCTGAAGTGGACAACTCCAAAGTTCCCATTTTAGAATAAAGGGAAACAACAATACATAACCTATCACTACACATACATTATAGTTATAGTTGTTCATAGTACAGTCACCATATTACACAAATCATAATTCATAACCTAACTACTCCAGGAAGATGTCTTCATTCGGTTCTTTGAAGTAGCTTGTAATGACCTTCGCGTAGTCTACCACCCACAAAACTTTCAAGGCTGCGGAAGATCTTTCTAGTCTTAAGTCTTCTCCCGATCGCAGCAATGAACTCTTCACACCTCTTCAAATCCTGATCAAACCAGAATTTAGTTTTGTTCCACGGCTTCAGGTCAAGTTTTATTTCCTTCACTCTCGAGTTCAATTCTTCTTTAACCATTTTGAGTGTACCATCACTGAACTTGTAAAGCTCGCACAGTCTCATTAGCATACGTGACCCGTATATGTCGGTAAAGAGGACTGCTCTAGGGGTGTCAATCACTGTATAGTCGTGACGAAATTCATGTCCTATAGCTTCCCATTGCGGTCTTGTTAGGTTGACCTGAGTCTGGTAGCTTTCCATGCCTAGCTGAAAATCCCTAACTCTTTGTCGAATGACCAAGCCCCTGATCCAAAGATTGACAGCAGCAGAGAGAGCCTTCTTCTCACGAACAGGTAGATGGTCAAGGTGTCCTTGAAGGTTCAGAAGATAGAGATCTTCAAAGTCATTTGGCATCAAATGTTTGAAGTCGTTTTCTTCTATAACATGATCTTTCAAGTCTGCTCTTTGAAGAACAATCTTCTTCAGGTAATCATAGCCATAGATTGAGAAGATCTCTACACTGACAACACTTAGAATACGCACCTTGGATCGAACAGCTCTGCGACTCTTTTCAGCTCCATGTCTATCAATGTAGAATTTCTTCTTCTTGAACCACCAATGAGAAATGCCATATGAGGCAGCATTGTCATACACTTGTTCTTTGTCTGTCCAGAATTGATCCGGTACCATCTGTTCAAGACCCTGATCTATGTAGGTAGCAGCTTTCATCTTAGAAATCGATAAAGCTGGTCTTCTTTCAGTAGTTCGAGCACATAGATAATCCAGGTCATGGTTGAAGAAGAACTCTGATTGAATGGTCATTTGTCCAGGTTCACCACCGAGAGGAAGAGGGTTGTTCACAAGAAACCGATTGATCTTCTCACTAACTTGATCATTCAGCATTTTATGGCATTCTTCCATCTGGTATTGAAGCTGATTAGCATCCGAGTGGAAGACTTTAACGATTTCAAACGCTGGGCCTTCAAGATCTTTAGGAGTGATTGATGTAATTCCCTTCTTCTCATAGAACCACTTCATAAAGCTTCCCATATCCCCTGTGAAGTGAAGAAGAGAGTCTTCTGCTGGAGCTTCATAGTTGGAAATAATGGTTGTAGCCCAATTGTTGTCAGGGTTTATTGAATCAGACTCGGGAATGGACCATGAAGGTTCAGGAGTTTGAGGTTTATCTTTGGTGAGCCAGCTTTGAGTCATGTCCTTTGAAGGTGCAGCTCTAGACGTTTTGATGCGTTTACCCTCAATATACGTGTCCAACCAATCTTCTTCTTCTATAACTTTGGGGATGTGCTTGGTAGAAGCATCATCGTCTTCTGATTCTGACTCTTGAGCAATGTAAGACTCTTCATTAAGAATTTGCTCTTCAGGAATAGAGGAGATGGTTGGTGTAAACCTGGAGTCAACGGTGGTCCATGCTGTAGCAGTATTTTGAGATCCTTGACCACTTGAAGTTCTGGTTTGATTATGAGAATTTGGTGGAGGTGAAGGTGGGTTTGCCTTGTGAGTAGTGGCTGTACCGGAAGATCCACCAGCTCCAGATGTTCCTGCTCCACCAGTTGGAGGTGGAGGAGGCGGTGGAGACTTGGGGCCTCCAGACATTTCCTTTGTTTCCATCAGTACAATCCTTCTTTTCTTCTTACCCTCCCTTTCACGTACATCCTCTACAAAATGCTGATAATCATCATGCCTTATTGATAGTTCGAGTGCCTCGTATAATTTCTTATGAGTTTTGTCCAAATGCTCTCCTGCGTCATACATTCTTTCTGAGAGAACTGATCTCATGTCAGAGATCGGCAAGTCTTTAAATCGCTGAAGTAATGGAGCCTTCATTGCCCATTCAACCGCATCTTTTACTTCTGCTTCTATTGCATTTGTTACAACTTCATCGAAGTTAAGATTCTCCAGCTTTTTGACACGACGATCAAGGACGTTGATGGATTTAGGCAGGTACTTCTCAAGAGCTTCAATTCTGAAAAGCGCTTCTGTGAGTAGTTGCTCTGAGGACTTAACAGCAGGTGGTGAGGCTGGTGGTGTGACAGCATCACTAATTGTGACAATTGGTAATGAATCTTTCGTCGGTTTGGGTGGTGGAAGTGCGGTTGTTTGAGCAGGTTCGGGTGGAGGTGTGATTGATGGAGTTGTAGCAGATGTGGTGACCATTGGTGCAGACAACGGAGGAATGGTTTATGTGTCTTGCTGAATAGTGACTGAGAACATGGACTGAACTTCTTCCTTTTCATTAGTTTGCTTATCCGACTCGATGCCTGAGGGTCCGTCCCTTAGGAATTGATCACCATAAGTAATGTCAGGATCAATGTTCTTCAGTGATGACAATGACCCTGTGGACATGTGAGTTTCTTCAAGGCGCATGTGTTCTTCAGATCCTGGCTCAAAGATCTCCTGTGGGTCTTTCAGCAGTTCATTTTCTTCATTCTTTTCTGATTGGGTGTCACTAGATGCAAGTGTGTCTTCCTGTGTATCGGACACATCCTTTTCCATTCCCGTTGGTTCTTGAGTTGAAGATGATTCAATGCTTCTTTTCTTCAGCTCAAATTGGGTAGTAGTTTTTGGTGATGGAGAAGAGATGGTCAGAAGCATATGAGATGCTTGTTCTGCTTCTACGCCTGCAATCCCTTTACCTTTGTCTTGTGTTGTAGGTGTGGTTTTTCGTGGTGTATGCACTGGTTCTCGAATCACCACTCCTCCCACCGGTGGTCTCTGAGGCATGTTTAGACTATCCAGGCTTTGCTGAATTCCTTGTTGTAGTGCAGCCTCGTCTTCATCTATCAAACCCATCTCACTTTCTGGAACCTTGGTTCCTTCATCATTACCCTTACCAGTGTCTCTCCTTCTCCTCTTTTGATTTTGAGACAGAGAGTCATTAGATACTAAACAATCGGGTCTCTTCTTTTTCTTAGGTAGGCTTGAGTAGGTAGACTCTGATTGTTTTGATTTTGATTGTGCGGGAGTGGACTTAGGTGTGTCATCAGTGGTTGTGGCGGAGGCTTTCTTTACATATCTTTTGAAATAATCAGCTTTCTTGATTCTTTCTGTAAGCAAAGCTTCAGGAACAGGCATTCCAAAGATCTCCTTATCATGTCCTTTGGAAATATATTTTATGTTTCCTAGGACGAATTCATCGCTGGCTTCATGCAGGGCTGACTCGCTTTGTGAATTGAACTTGTAGGTCTATTGCAGATGCTGGATAATGAGTTTAGAAAACCTGATGCTGGGAATTACTCGTTTGCCAAGACTTTTTCTTCCTTTGACTTTATTCTGTGAGTTTAATCTATCAGTGATGAATGTGTCTAAAGACAGGGTGAATTCTTCCCAAATAAGTTCAGCGAAGTCAATATTTTTCCCTTTGACCATCCCCCACAGAATTTGCATTATAGGAGCTCTTACTCTGTCCGTCCCTGATGTTTTACCGGTTAGGCATAAGTTGAGAATCGTAACAATTGATCTCCATGGTTGATATATTTCGGCATTGATGAGTGATGAAATCTTGGTTATCCTTTCCGGGAACCCCAATTCATCGACAAAATCTAATATATCTTGAGTGGAGGGTGGAGTGACGAATTTGTTAGAAGGGTCTCTTGGCGTGATCTGAAGAGCATTCTTGAGAGTCTCAACGGAGATGTCATACCATTTATCTTCTAGCTTACATGAGTACGTAGCAGACATCTTATCCCATGTAACGGTATTCCAGAACTGTTGAAGGGTTTAGGGTTTAGGGTTTAGCACCAAGGAAGTTGGTGTCTTTCAAGATGTCGATAGCCAGTCGGAAAGTTGGATTTTGTTGGCCTCTATCCATATCTACATAGCAGTTGCTCTTAGCAATTGAAACCCATTCCGCATGTGGAAGAATTTTGTCATCAGTTAGAGTGACATTTGGTGCAGTGGCAACAAGTATATCAGAGGATGTGGTGTCAGCCATTGAAATCTGATAATTACACATATAACAAAATCAATATCCAGAAAATTTGTTAGGTTAAGACAAGGTTATCCATTATGACCAATTTATAACCCCATATCATAAGCACTTGGACAGAAACATATAGTCTACTAAGAAAGCCAGATATGACAAATATGGAGAAATAGGATGCATATCTCAAAAAAATGTAATCAGCATGCAGAGACTTATAAGTGCAAGATAAGTGGCGTGAGGACATCAATAAGTTAATACCATAAGCAAAATTGACAGCTCCCATTATTTAACTCGCATAGGACAAGTATGTCAACTCGCAAGCTGCAACTCGCTTTGGAACAAAAATTTGAGCATCTCGCATAACTCATCATGCATAGGTCACATTTACTTATTAACTCGCATACGTCAAAACGTATGAGGTAAGTCGCATAGGGCAACTCGCATCCATCAACTTGCTTTGGACAAAATATGATCAACATGCATAGTGTAACTCGCATAGGACAAAGTATGTGTTAACTCGCATACATCAAAATGTATGTGACAAGTCGCATATAGCAACTCGCATAAATTGACAAGCAAGAGACAACACGCATTGATGCAGGTTTTACTGACCAGGTCTTAATATTTATAGTGTCTCGCTATACTTATGGTCTACCCTAATGCACTAACGGGCAGTGTACCCGGTCGTGTGTAGTGTAGTAAATGGTAAAGCCGAGGTCGTCCCAAGAGCTATGTGTGTCGGATAATTACTAAGTCTAATTGTCACAGAATATAAATGGTTTGATATGGTTTTAATTAATTAAACTACGAATGAAGAATATAAAAGCAATTAAATGGTAGAAAGGAAATCAATAGAGGAATAGTGGTGCTAACCTAGTCAATCCTCCTAACTAGTTATGTCTACGTCTACCTACTTCCAATTAATTCAGGTGGGGTCAAATTCGAGATGACAACATTTGGTCAATTCGCCCTAACCTATCAGCAAAGATGCCACCACAGGAGAAATCAGGCGCACCATCATAAGTCCTGTTGTTCCTGGTCCCCTAAGCCGAGTCATTAAGTACCGCTACATGCTAGATTCTAAATAGTGAGTGCCCGGCCGTTAGGAACTTAGACACTACACCCCCCAATTCTTAAGTTCATCCAAACAATAGGTGATCAGTTGGTCAAATCGCACAAGTAGAAAGGGTCGTCAATTGGTCATATCTTACCCTTCCCGTCTCAGTCCGCTCACCTAGGGTCAGTTGGTCATATCTTCTAGGCAATTGGCCTCTACCGCCATTCAAAACTACCGAACCAGGGGTGACTACCAAAGAACTATGCATCCATACACTTAGAAATAATTGTACGGAAGTAAAGGTAAACGAAAACAAAACATTTAAAGAATCATAACTAGGCTAGCACCAAAGGGTGCTTAGCCACTCATATTAATCATGCACATCAATTCAATATTCAAAGGTACAAAATACATGAATTGAAAGTAAAAGAAATAATAAACGCTAAAGCTTATCGTAATGGTGTGACTTCTCCCTTGGAAACAACTCCGTATGCTTCCCTAGACCTTCCTTGAGTATTTTCCCACGTTCTCAGAGTATTGTGTGTGGAATGGGATGAATAGAAATGCTGGAATTCGTGAGTATTTATAGGCCAGGTCTGGGTTACGGCGTAACCAAAAGATGAGTTACACCGTAACCTCCGTAAATGCACTAGATCTGCTAGTTACGGCGTTACCTTATAAGTGGTTACGCCGTAGTCTTCAATAATCCTGGTTACGTCGCGAGTGATGTAGTAGTTACGGCGTAAGTATCCGCGGCGTGGAACCTCTTTTGACCTAATGGAGTTACGTCGTAATCTTTGGAAGGAGTTACGCCGTAACCTCTTGATGAGTTGGACTTCGGGGTCACGCAATAGTTACGGCGTAATGTGAGAGATGAGTTACGCCGTAACCTCTTCAAAATAGGCATACTGTGATAAATCCTTAGTAATGTTTCCATTTCCGCGTCTCTTTAGCTCCAATGCTCGCAATTTACCTGAAAGTGTAAAACAATGGAAAACAAGCGTAAATCCATATAAATGATATAAATAACGAGCATTAACGGGGGAAATTGACACTTAATAATCAGGACTATTTGATGTTATCAAATATCCCCCCACTTGAGCTCTACTTGCCCTCAAGTAGACCTTATTAGATAGATTCCTAAAAAGATATCTCCCAAAACCTGGAAAATATGAGTTTATAAATCCCTTATGCTAGAATAAAACAAAGCCGAACACCTCGCGAAAGGGGAACAAACACTCAAATCTCTCAACTATTCTAAGTGTCAATTTCGGGGTGATCACTCAATTGCACAGTCATAGCATGTATTCTATCATAAGCTTGGCGGTTACACAAATCTCCACCACTGGAGTTAAGGGCTAAACAATTCTCGAAGGCAATATGGGTAGACACGACAAAGGTTAAGGGGTGACTCGTCATTACTAACATGTCACGGCGAAGTGGACAAAATCAATGATACATGACCAAATCCATGGCCAAGACACCAAAGATTGCTCGCTGCATCACCTAGACATGCTTCATGACTAAAGGGTAGGATAAGACATGGGATGTATAATTGGTGTAAAATGAAAAACAAGCAGGTAGTCTATATCTATAACTAAGTCATCACCACTTATCGTCCGCCCAAAGTTCAAGTTTAGAAGTCTAGAGACCGGATCATGAAATGCAAGGTAGATGTGTCATTAGAGGACGTCGTGATGGGCACACTACCTTTTCTTCTTCAGTTGGTAATACTCCAACTTCAATCTTCAAATGTGACCGAGGTGGCCTCCTCGATACTAAACAATAAAGCTCATACTATAGTGCTTATAACATTGCACTTTACAAAATCATAATTGAATCAACTATTTTTTTTCCGAACATACATGATAACATAACACCCCCCACTTGAGATGAACAATGGGAATTCAGGGGGTCTTCAATGATCTTCATAATTTTTGTCTATGAAAGCGTGATTTCCAAACCTTTCCACTCGAACCTTGAACTTAGGCAAATGATGACTTCTCAATTACAAATAAAGACTACAGGGTAGGCTAAGGTGTAAGGGTGTAATGAGACAATATATTGGGGTGACAAAATGAAAGGAATGGCTCAGAAGGGTGTATCTAGGGGTATCTTGCACTAAAGGGGAGTGCAACAAAATGGTTTCACATGGGGGTCGAAAAGTCGAGGTGACTTATCGATAGACTCACAATGGTAGGCTGTTTGGGTGATAATCCTATAATACTGCCTTCTAAAACTGAAAAGTCCAAATACATCGAGCTAACTCAACATACCTCGCTATGGTCTTGAAATGATGCAAAGGCCAAGTTCTAAAGTTTACAAGCTACCGACACACTCATAATTTGGTGGATTTGGGGTAAAATATAGGAAACGGATAAGGCTAATCTCACCATGTAATATCAAGGGTTGTATGTGCTCGGCTAAGGTCTAATCTAGTTAGGTTCGGAAAAACATGTCAAAATATAAAAAATGGCATAATTTTTCAAAATAAACTAGAAAAATGAGGGCGAAATAAAGTGCAAGATATAATTCTACTCCCGTCCCCCCACTTGAATTGTACAAAGTCCCTTTTGTACTGGGCATTAAAATAAAGGTGAAGAGAAAGGTAGTGTAGGACCTTAGTTTTATCAACCTTATCACTTTACCAAGCAAACCCAACACGTATACAAGTATACCCACGTGAAACAAACACAAACAAAGCTTAGAAATAAGATGAGAAAGATGGTGACTTGATGTAATATTCGTGTATGTGAGAGGATAAGATAAACACAAGATGTTGTATATTTCAAAGGAAAACACACACACACACACTTTCAAGCACACCCCTCAAATGACCATTTGAGGGGTATTTATAGTACAAAACATGAAAACCTAAAAGGCTTTCCAATGGGCTTGGCTTGGGCTTTTCGTGGACTTGGGTTTGGACATGGGTTACACGCCATTATTCAATGCTAGCTTAACTAAACTAAAGCCCATTTAGCTTAGTCCAATCCACGAGCCCGTTGACTATTCTATCACGATATCTAACACACGTTACAAAGTTCCTATTCGTGAATGACCATCACTTTTAATAAAACTATTGAGGCTAACAATCTCCCCCTAAGGGGTGGTCATTCAAATGATGCTCCACTTGATTAGGTCTTTACTTTTCTCGAGCAAGAACTTTGTGTGTAGATATTGAATAGTCTTGATTCTTTGTTCCTTCATGCTTTGTGATCAGATAATGTGGTTGTCTGCCATTGTCAACTTCGTTGGTTAGGTGTCTCCACGTCATTCTCCATTTCTTTCTCCACCATGCTCACACTTCTATTTTTCTTTTGGTTACCAATGATGTAGTTCTGGAGTCTTTAAACTTTGTAGATTCTTTGACATTGACGAAGAATCATCTCCTTTGATTATGATGAGAACTTTCATGTGTTGTTGGTATGAGCATGTGGCAAGTCTGCACGATCCATCCGCTCCAGAGCTTCCATAAGAAGAAAACATAAAATATTGTTAGTAATAAGCGGATTCCGGCACTTACAAGTTTGAATTTCGAGGGTGTTAACAGCATAGTGTGAAAACACGTCTCTAATTCGCACAGAGGCCGTTCCTGAACTGGAGTCCCACAAGTGAGATAACGCGATATACTGAAGTACATCTACAGTTCAGATGAGTCGCTGAGGTACACCGAAGCATCACCCCACGACTGTAGACCGTTTGAGACACACTAAGCGTAATCCACTAGAATTACCGAAGTGACCTGCTGTCAGGGCTGCTTGATGTTGACCCTGGCAGGAGTTTCCATTCAATCACTGAAGAATCACAAATGTGAAACTTCTCATAAATGTTCTGGCAGATTTCTAAGACCTGCGTAGGACTCTATAATATATCACTTGTGTCCTTATTGATGAACAACAAGCGATGTCATGTCATGTGTTCCTATGAGATCTTTTGATGAATCTCGTGGCTCTAGACTCAATAGTGCATTTTGGTTTCCTGAGCGGAGACTAGGGAGAGGGTCTCCTTCTTCAATACCAACGATCTCTAAGAGAAAGTCAATAGATTATGTAGGGTTCCCAGTGAGAATGAAACAAATCCTTTTAAGAGGAATTGAGTGGCTAGAAGGTTTAGTGCATTGCGTCACTGGGTCCATGACGTCTTTGTCTTCAATACCAGTGTCATCTAGTGACAACCAGTAGCATATGTATTGAACCCGGTTTCTGCCCTAAGGTTGAATATGGAGGGCTATTTCTTTTCACCCTTTCTCATTACATTTCTTTTTAATTCTTCAACCCCTTCTTTCTCCTTTCTCACATTACTCCTTTTTTCAATCATTCCTAAGGACTTCTAATTCTAACTATTTGTGATGTCCTTGGGTAGATCCCTCCGGCTCTGGCGGATCATAGGACGAATTTCCTATCCTTAGACACCTTATAACTCCATGTCTGTCCTATTGTTGCCATAAAACCATTTTCTTTGAAGATCTCTCAGAGTGTTTATGATAGAAAACATGTTTGAAACACTCCGTGAGTTTTATATTTTCAGAAACACTCCCCCTTCACATGTGCTCATAAGTTTTGCCAGAAATCTGCACATAGAGGGTAGAGTTCGCACTTTTTTAATTGATCGACTTTAAATGAACAAGACCGATTCGAGACACGTTTACATCACTAGAGAACTAGCTTGAAATTATTACCCGTCCTGGTCAAGTCCATAGAAAGTTTCTCGAGATGGTACATAATTGCTCGTCAATTCATTGGTTTCGTCTGAGTCGAGCTCATTTTGAGATTCAAACACCGATTTTGATCACATTTTAATCACGTCTCCTCCCCCTCAAAAATAGCATATTCGGGATATTTTTGAAATCAACTGATTAAACAACATTTTAGAATATTTTGGGGAGACAAACGGATTTGATTTAAGCATGAATTTGGAACATTTTGGTTTTATACTCCCCCTTTAATAAAGCATAATCAATTAAAGGGTTTTAGAGGGAGTTATCTTGAGCACAAAATATTTTGAAAGATTTTGAAAAATCTTTTTGAACAATCTTGAAAAGGTGCTCAAGATGATGATGATTTCTCACCATTTTTAAATGTAGTGCACTGAAGCGTACACCTCATTTTTCGATCAAAGCACGAGATTTGATTTGAAAGTAATCAAAAGTCATCATTTCGGTCCGGGTTTCGTACTGATGTATACGAAAGCCATTTTATTAAGAGAAATTTTGAGAAACGACATGTTTTAGAAAACAATTAAAGAACTCTCGCTCAAGCATCTGTACATGCCCGTATCATTGTTGAATGACATTTCTAGATACGTACAGAATATCGATTATACAAGAGACATGTCGTAGAAGAATATTTTTGGATTTTTGATTTTCTATTGTTTTTGTATTTTTTGAAAGTTTTATATTTTTATATTTTGCTTTTGTTGGTTTTTCGAATTTTGTATTTTGTTTTTCAAAAATATTTACAGCGAAGCTTTTTGGAAAATCATTTTCAAGAAGATTCGAGAAGACGTTCTAACTCCTCAGGGGTTAGGCTTCGCATTCCAATTCGTCGAACTAAATACTCAAACCTTTCTTTTAGAAGGGCTTTAGTTAATAGATCGGCGAGTTGGTAATCAGTCTTCACGAAGAATAATTCAACAGTACCATTTTCGACGTACTCTTTGATGAAGTGATAGCGGACTCTGATATGCTTAGTCTTTGAGTGATGAACAGGATTGCATGATATGGCTATGGCACTTTTCGAGTCACAATACATAGGTATTTTATCGAAAGTAAAGCCATAATCTGTGAGTTGTGTTCTCATCCATAGAACTTGAGCACAACACGCAGATAGAGACACATACTCAGCTTCAGCGGTTGAAAGTGCAGTGCAATCTTGTTTCTTTGAAGACCAGCTTACTAACTTTTCACCCAAAAATTGTGCTCCTCCGGATGTACTTTTTGCTGTAACTTGATCACCTGCGTGGTCCGCATCTGAAAAGGAAATTAGATCAAATTCGGATTCCTTCGGATACCAAAGTCCCATGTGAATGGATGTCTTCAGGTACCGAAAGATCCTTTTAACCTCTTTGAGGTGCAGTTCGGTAGGCTTAGCCTGAAACCGTGCTAATAAGCAAACAGCAAAATGAATATCTGGTCGACTAGCAGTAAGATACATGAGAGAACCAATCATGCTCCGATATTTCTTCGGATCAATAGGTTTCCCAAACAAATCGGCTCCAATTTTTGGTGAATTTACCATTGGTGTTCCGACCGAGTCACAATTGTCCATACCATGATTTTTCAAAATCTCAGTTGTATACTTAGCTTGATTAATAAAAATTCCACGAGGGGACTGATGTATTTGTAAACCAAGAAAGAATTTTAGTTCCCCCATCATGGACATTTCAAATTTGCTTTTCATGAGATTTTCAAAATGTTTTGAAAGATTCGGATTAGTGGACCCAAAGATGATGTCGTCCACATAAATTTGAACAATCAAAATGTCGTTTTTGCATTTTTGTGTAAACAAGGTAGGATCAACTGTTCCTTTGGTGAAATTGTTTTGGATAAGGAAAGAGGACAGTTCGTCATACCACGCTCGCGGAGCTTGTTTCAAACCATATATAGCCTTTTTGAGTTTGTAGACGTAGTCTGGATGTTCCATGTCTATGAAGCCTTCTGGCTGACTCACGTACACTTCTTCTTTTAGAGTTCCATTCAAGAACGCGGTCTTAATGTCCATCTGATAAACCGTGATATTTTTGTGAGCTGCATAGGCCAAGAATATCCTGACTGCTTCTAGTCTGGCTACCGGCGCGAATGACTCTTCAAAGTCTATTCCTTCTTCCTGTCTGTATCCTTTGGCCACAAGACGAGCTTTGTTGCGAATTACAGTCATTTCTTCATCCCGTTTGTTCTTCCATAACCATTTAAGATCAATGACTCGAACGTCAATGGGTCTTGGAACCTTTTCCCACGAGTCATGTAGACGGTATTGAAGAAGTTCCTCCTGCATTGCTTCTATCCATGCGGGATCTGCCATTGCCTCACGAATGTTCTTTGGTTCTAGATTGCTAATTGAGCAAAGGTAAATGCACAAGTCACAATCGGTGGCAAGTTGACGTCTCGTCTGAATTGGCCTTGAAGGTTCACCAATAACTTGTTCAATTGGGTGGTCTTTTGTCCACTTCAGAGTAGAAGGATACCGTTGGTTAAACGTATGCGAGTTAGATGGTTCTCGTAAGCTTGAAGAAGATTCAGCTGATTCCGTAGCAAACGGGTTTTCAAATAAGTCTTCATCTAACGTTGCATCGTTCTGGTTTTGGTTTTGCTCATCAACTGCTGGTAGAACGGGTGCAAGAACTTGAGTAGATGTAGATGATGTTGATGGAGTTGGTGCATTGGTTTCGACCGTTGTAGATGCATCTTCTGTTGGTGGTGGAGGATGATTTTGAGCGGGTGCAGCGGAATGATGGTTTGATGCATTTGTCGAAGTTCCACCATAGTATTCATCGAACATTAACTCGAAGAAATTCTCCCATTCTTGTTCTTTAGGATTGTCATACGCAGTTGATTGAGCTCTTTGAGGTACGAGTCCTGAACTGATGTGTCCAGAAGTCTGTCGGTTTAGTGCGGGTTCTAGAGCGAGTCTCTCAGAAGCCATTTGTGAAAGTTCGTCAAACTTCACATTCATCGTCTCCATGATCTTCTTTAGCCTTCTGTTATACACCCTGAATGCCCTCGAGTTATCTGAATATCCAATGAAGATTCCAATATCACCTTTTGCTTTCAGTTTTCCAAGATCTTCTCTGTCATTCGTAGGATAGCACAAAGCGCCAAACACGTGAAAGTAAGAGATATCTGGTTTTCTGTTGTTCACTATTTCATATGGGGTTTTATTGAATCTTGGATGGATAAGGGATCGGTTCTGAGTGAAACAAGCAGTGGCAACAGCATCAGCCCATAGAAATAACGGTGCACTAGAATAGATTAGCATTGTGCGAGCAGCTTCCACAAGAGTTCTATTTCTTCTTTCAACTACCCCATTCTGCTGTGGAGTTCTAACAGCTGATGTTTGATGAGTAATTCCAACATCTTCAAAATAAGCTCTTAACTCCTGATTTGTGAATTTTGTGCCGTTGTCTGTTCTTACAACCCTTACTGGAGTTTGAAGAAGTACTTGAATGCGTTTCAGAAAGGTGATGATGATGCCTGGTGCTTCGTCTTTTGATCTCAGAAACTTAACCCATGTATATCTTGAATAATCATCGACGATAACAAGAATATACTTTTTCCCATTAATGCTTTCAACTCTCATTGGGCCACATAAGTCCATGTGCAACATATGAAACTTTGCTTCCGAACTAGGTACGGATTTGGGTTTATATGATGCTCTTTTGCTTTTTCCTTGTTCACATGATGGACATAAGTGATCCTTGGTGTATTTGAATTTTGGAAGTCCGTTGACGATGTTGTCTTTGGCAATTTTGTTGATGGTGTCGAAATTGAGATGAGATAACCTTCTGTGCCACAACCAGGACTGTGTTCCAGATGCTCGTGTCATAAGACATATTGGTGATGAAGAGGCCATTTGGTTTATGTCGATAGCATACAAGTTTGTATCACGATTCCCAGTTAAGAGATCAGTGCCATCCAAGTTTCTAACGAAGCAAGCATTTTTCCTAAAAGCAACCTCTAAATCTGCATCACAGAACTGCCCGACTGAGAACAAATTGTGTCCCAACCCTTGGACATAGTAAACCCGAGTGATCAAATAATTTCCGAAAGGTAGATCTCCATAACCCATGATAGCTGCTACATGATCATTTCCGAAACGTACGGTTCCCATGAATTTCCAGACGAAATTGATCAGCAGCTTCAGATTCCCGGTCATGTGCTTGGAGCAACCCGAGTCGACGATCCAAAGACATATTTCGATAATCTGCCAATCACAGAAGAAGAAGATTTTGGAAACCGTTTCGATTTTGGTTCCTTTGGGTTAGAGGTAAAATCCTGATCACACTCATAGAAGTCATCTATTGGTAAGACAGGTGCATCACTCATTCTTCCATTCTCGAGTGTGAAAGTTCTACCCGTGGGTTTCCAAATTTCATCCCTAAAGTAAACATTATGCTCCCTATCAGTAGTGTAAAGCCTAAGTCTCGCGACTAGTCTTCCTATTCGTTTAGCATAAGTTCTTTTGGGAACATTCTTCTTAACAGGCTTATCAATCTCATTCTTAGAAACACAATCATCATGAACATTAGTTAAAGATTTCTTGCCAGTTAAACAAACAGATTCAACAGATTCATTAAACTTAGCAGATTTCATAGGTTCATTACATTCAGATGAAATGTCTTTCTTATTACAAAGCGGTAAATTCCTAGGGTGTTCTTCTACTTTCTTCTCTTTATTCAAGCGACTACTCTTAGAGGCAAGCGAGACTCTATTGTTCCTTGAATTGCTCTTAGGCTTTAGTCTGCTGCTCCTAGAGGTGCTTCCTAGTCCTGTAGAAGGTAAGGCACACTCATTAGGATTCACATGTTTATCTAGAGAAGTGGTTTCAGCTTTCCTAGTCTCTTTAGAGTGCTTTTCTAAACTTATGTCGTTTGTTCCATATGTTTTAGATGTGGAGGCAGACGCATTAGTGGTACTCATCTTAAAAAGTCCAGGTGCTAAAACTGTTGGTTTCTCTATAACCGCTTTTCCTTTATCAACATTTTGATTAGGCAAGGCAGGTGGAGTGACTGATTTTGATGAAACATTTTTCTCATTGACTTTTGGAGGAGGCATAGAAACAGACATTTTTGGTTTGGAAACCGGTTTGGGAACATTTTCTTTCTCCTCGGTCAATGGTTTTGTAATCTTAGTATCCACTGCCTTTCCTTTTTGACATTCCAGCTGAGCCTTCAAAAGATCATTTTTAGCTTTCATGTCATTGTAGGCACACTCATACGACAATTTGTCATACTTGCATTCCTCAGTTTTTCGATCAAGTTGTTTAAAATATGAGACATTTTCTTTTTCAAGTTTCATAAGAGCTTTTTCATATTTTGAAACAATTTCGGAGGTCTCAGACTGGAGTCTTTCATGATCTTCAACAGAATATGTTTGCAAAATGATGGACATAATATCAGTAGTCAGAACATCTTCGAAGAGAGAGTCATTTAAATTTTCCAAAACTTTGATTTGTTCAACACAGTCATTAGCTTGCTTTACCAGGGATTTATGGTCCTTGACAAAGTCAGTTGTTTCTTTCAAAAACGCTTGTTCAAAATGAATTACCCTTGCACTGATGGCATTCAGCTGAGGGGCAATTTGAGTTTCAAAAAACTTTCTTTGTTCGATGTCAAAACTAGAGAACCAGTTGTTAGGTGTAATAGTGGTTTTAGTTTGAACAGTGTCTTGAAGATCCACAATTCTAGTTTTCACATTGTCTAAAATACTTCTCGCATCACTTGTGTTAAAAGGATTGTTTGAAGACATTTGTTCAATGTTCGAAAGAGAATTTGAGACAGCAACTGGTTTTGAAACAGATTTTGAAACAGGTGTTGACTCTTTGTTTGAAACACTTGTTGTGATGGAGAACTTTGACTTTTCTTTTTGATCAACAAAAGTAATTCCGTTAATTTTGTTCCATTTGTCATAATCAATAGGTTTGATTTCCGGATTCTTTTGTTTCATTTTTGATCTACTCTCCTCAGATAGTTCCAACGTTTCAAGAGAATCACGAACGGTTATGGGTTTATGCAAAACATTTCCATTGTTTAACACATTCTGAGATTTCTGAGCTTTCTTGAGGAACGAAGAAGGGTCGTTACCAAGTGCCATTCTATTATTAGTATGAAAACGCGGATTTACTTGATTAGAAAGCATCTTGATTGTTTGAGCAGAATGACCCGTTTTAAGAAGCAAATTTTCCAAAGTTTGGATTTTCTCATTTTTATCAAGAATTTCATCAAGAAGCGAATCTTCTCGTTTTGAAAAATCAGTAATCAACTGCTTCTTCTCTTTTTCAAGATCAGAAAACTTTGCCTTTTGTTTAGAAAGTTGGTCATTTAAATCAGAAATTTCCTTGTTTAAAGATTTAATTTTCAAGTTCAAATTCACATCGAGTGTGTTGTACTTGATTTGCAAAAGTTGTTCTTTAGAAACCAAATTTCGATAACCAATTTCTAATTCTGATTCTTTGTTTTTCTGAAATTCAAAGGCTTTTGCATTCTCCTTGTAACTCTCAAGCTCAGCGGTCAATTTGGCATTCGCGGCCTTAACATCGCGATTGACCTTTTTAACTTTCTCAATTTCAATGCCACAGTTGTTGATTAATGATTCAAAATAAGCACGAGTTTCCTCATCAGTCTCAGTATTTTGTGCCACACAGTCTCCACTAGGATCCACATCTGGAGTCTCAGAGTTAGTATTGCTACAACTCGGATTGTCCAGGTATGTATCATAAGTAGGTGCTGGCGTCACAGAATGCTGTTCGTCATGAGTAAACACATCAAATATGACATTGTTATAGCATGGATCAATGATTGGTACCTCAGATACTGCGTTGGCGTCATAGACAGGAGGTGCGTCAGAGTCAGTGTCGTACTTAGTCTCCTGAAGATTTGCCATGAAGATGCAGTTTGCATTGAGTTCCTCGAGGTCTTCCAATTCATCCACAATAGCGAAAAAGTCATTTTCCTCAGCACTCAACTGTAACCCCGCATCTAGCTTATCTGCTAGCAAAGCAGCTTTACGAAGAAAATCACCAGTCTTCTTGTGCGGTTTAGTGGGACAGTTTCTTGCCATGTGACCCACTCCTTGACAGTTATAACACGTAACCTGATTACCCTGATTCACATTTCCATAATTCCCAACGACTGGAGCTGCAACATTCCCATTCTGATTTCCCATTGCTCTATTCCCAACATTCTGACCCATCTGATTACCCTGATTCGGAACCGCCTGATTACCCATGCGAAATCCAGTAGCATATCCCTGTTGATTCCCAATAACTCCAACCATTTGTCCTTGACGACCCATATTCACACCCGGCTGTGCAACTTGCCTGTTGCGAGTGTTTGATGAAATCCTTTGGTTGTTGTTAGTAGGTGTGGAATAGCGACCTCTGAATGCTTTTCCCAAGAATGCAAATGCTTGTGACAAAGCTTCTTCTTGTTCCATTTCAAGATCAGTGATTCCTTGTTCCTGGTAATGTTGTTGTTCAGGTGGATAGTTTTGTTGTTGAGGGATGTATTGCTGCAAGTTGTTGTTAGTGGAAGATGATGAAGGTTGTTGTTGTGTATTCACTGGAGTTTGAGTCTTTGCAATGAGTGCCAATGGATCATGATTCTTTGCTAATCTTTCTTGCCTGACTTCATTCACTTCAGCTTGATTTTGTTTCAGAAAATCGTTGAGTTGATCAAAGTTCACTTGATGTAAGTCTTTTGTTTGGTTGACAATAGTGACATATCGTCCCCATTCTTCTGGTAGATTGTTCAAGAACTTGATGTTGCTCACGATAGTTCTGGGTGTCAACTTGTTTCTGATCAGCTCATTCATTAAAGTGCAGAACCTTCCATAGTAGGATTCGATGGATTCTCCTGGAGTAGATGTAAACTTCTCCCAAGCAGTTAGCAACTTGTTCTCTGTGTCTTGTTGACCAATTTCTGTTCCATGACAAAGTCGTCTAACACGTTCCCACATATCGAAAGCAGTTTCACAACTGTCTACAGCAGCAAAGATGTCTCTTGGTAAACCCAGTTGGACAATATGAATTGCCATGTCATCTGCTTCGACTTTCTTCTGATCCTCTTCAAAGTATTCCGATTCTTTTTGAAGACGAAAAAATGGTGGGGTGGGAGGTGTTGCATCAGGATTTCCAGGGTCTTGGACTTGTCGAGGTATGAAGGGTCCATCCTGAATGGATTTGATCATCAATTTTCCATTAGGTTTTGTCTTGATGTAACGAAGCATTCGACTTGTCCATTGAAGATAACCACCTTTTTCCAACATAGGAGGACGGTTTTCGGCACCGGCTGCATGAATATCTTGTTGAGTTGCCATTGATGAAGGTACGATCTGATAAAGTTGATGTAGGATCGATTCAACGATAAAGGAGTTGTGGTTGATGAAGATTAAGCTCAGTTGAGGTGATTCCGAAAGTCGTACTCGTAAACTCGGTTCTTAAAAAATTTTCGCCCAAAATTTGAAATTCACTATAAAAATCAATTCTAAGGTCGTATGAAAAATTTGAGTTATGACAATTGTGACGCAAAATTTGACCCGAAAAATTTGAATTTAGACCCAAAAATTTGAATTTAGACCCAAAAATTTGAATTTTTGTCCAAAATTTTCACAGTTAAACCAAAATTTGAATCTCGCGTAAAAATTGAACGTTTAGTCTCCTCAAAAATTTAATTTTTACTCAAGTTTTCCCGCCAAAAAACTTAGGCGTAGAAACACAAGTTACGAGTAGAAACTTAGGCGTAGGATCTTATGCGTAGGATCTTAGGCGTAGGATTCCTTAGGCGTAGGATCTTATGCGTAGGTTTAAAGTTACGAGTAGAAAAAGTTAAGCGTAAGATTTAGCTTATGCGTAAGAAAAACTTAGGCGTAAGAAAAATGCTTATGCGTAAAGTATTCTACGCGTAAGTCGAAACTTATGCGTAAGATTAGGGTTTTGCCCAAAAATCCTTTACACTATCACAGTGTAAGAGATATCCAAAAGTCGAAGTGTTCCACACACTTATCCAAGTGAGGGAAGCACTGAGTCACCGTTATAGCACGAAGATTCTTCACCAAAAAGTTACGAGTAGAAAACTATGCGTAGTTGACTTTCTTACGAGTAGAACTAGGGTTTTGACCTACTCGTAAAAAATTTCCAATGATTCAAACAATTTCGCTTGCACAGATATCCTTAAAAACACTCGAATAACCCAAAAATGTTGACCTTTTTCACCCAAAGTGCTTAGAAAAGTTACGAGTAGAAATGACCAAATAACCAAAAACGAGCTCAAAACTTAACCAAAACGCGTAAAGCTTCAAACTTTTTGCAAAAAACTGAAACTTTAGCACCAAATATACCTTAAACCACAAGAATCTTGAATTTGTAAGTGCAAAAATTAAAGCTTTAAGCGTGACAACGTTTAGAACAAAGCTACGCGTATCAACCTTCAAAACAAACACAAACACTCCTAAACCATTGTTAGGCGATTGATACCAATTGTAGGACCTTAGTTTTATCAACCTTATCACTTTACCAAGCAAACCCAACACGTATACAAGTATACCCACGTGAAACAAACACAAACAAAGCTTAGAAATAAGATGAGAAAGATGGTGACTTGATGTAATATTCGTGTATGTGAGAGGATAAGATAAACACAAGATGTTGTATATTTCAAAGGAAAACACACACACACACACACACTTTCAAGCACACCCCTCGAATGACCATTTGAGGGGTATTTATAGTACAAAACATGAAAACCTAAAAGGCTTTCCAATGGGCTTGGCTTGGGCTTTTCGTGGACTTGGGTTTGGACATGGGTTACACGCCATTATTCAATGCTAGCTTAACTAAACTAAAGCCCATTTAGCTTAGTCCAATCCACGAGCCCGTTGACTATTCTATCACGATATCTAACACACGTTACAAAGTTCCTAATCGTGAATGACCATCACTTTTAATAAAACTATTGAGGCTAACAGGTAGAATTAGAGCGAGAACTTCCCTGAAATTTGCTCCAAAAAAAAAAGAAGGCCTACGAGAAAGGATCGTGCCTTCGTTAAAGCGTCATGAGCAAACTTCAATCCCTGAAATCACAATACCGACAAGCATAATTCTAAAAAGAAAAAAAAATGAAAAACAAACCTAACTCACTTTCGTAGGAATCACGGTTGCATTTAGCGAATGAAACAAGCCTTTTAAACCACTTGGTGTCCCAAGTGGACGAGTGAAGTCTCGTGAGGGTTTACAGGGAACACACCCACAAAGTTCATTTAAAAACTAATACAAGGTTACTGTGTTTAAAAATAAAGAATTAAAGCAGAGGAGAGTTACGTCGTAACTCCAATAATAGAGTTACGCCGTAACTTGCAAAACCTGGAATGAGCTGAGAAGCGAATGGTTACGGCGTAACCACAGAGATGGTATTACGCCGTAGTTGGTAATGCGTCAAGAATCCTGCTGCTAAAATTTTGATTACGGCGTAACCACTGAGATGAGTTACGCCGTAACTCTGTTCAGATCAGCAACTGCAGCAGTAATTACTTCATTGTCTCCTGTAAAAATGTTAGAAAACACAAAACCCAACAGAAAGGAAATAAAAACAAAAGAAAGGGATAATTCGGGTTGTCTCCCGAAAGAGCACTTTTCTTTATTAACGAGTCTTTAAGTTAGACTCAGAGTCGCGGGGCTCCTATGGGGGTCTTTGATCTTGTCCCACTTCTTCGATATCCTTCATCAAATTGTGCCTCATCCATGCATCATTAGAGGCAGTCCGGAAGTACTCAATGGTTTCGATCTTTCGGACTTTACATAATTTCTCCTCCGGACCTAGGTGGTAGCGAGTGAATTCATATTTTTCTACTATAATAGGGGGTGGTCTTTTGTAGGGTATCCCCAGGAGCTTGCACCTTCTTTGCTCGTAAGCTTCGTCATCGGGATCAGTGAACTCTTCATTTCCTTGCAACTCAAGGTAATCTAGCATCCCTTCGATATCATCGTCATCAGAATCAGTACCCTTGAACCATTCTTCATCGAGTAAATTCTCCACTAGAACGCGCGTGCATTCTTCTTTATCATTACTCACCCACTCTATGTCCACGTCAATTGTTGTTCTATTCGTATTATCGCTACTTTTGTCGTTAGAATTTTCTTGATCCATGTATTCCTTCCAAATCTTATCTTTTGTTAATGCATCCACATGCCCATACTTAATTTTTACCCAACTATCAAATCCCAGGTTGTCTATCCAAGGTAAACTCGTTCTCTCCTTGTCATTGGTTGAGGACCAAAAGAACTCATCTTTTCCTAATCTTACAGAGTTGCCTCCACCATCACACATATCGTTATACGGGTTGCATGATGCCCAGAAAATTTCCCCAGGGGATTTTACTTTTTCGCACCAGTGACTGCGTAGTTCATTTAAATGCTCTTCTGTGCAGGGTATATCTTGATTAGGCTCATCCCTTCGAATGTGCTTTGCGTAATCAACTTTTAGCTTCATAAGAAGATTTGGATTGATCTTGGCATTCCCAAATGGAATTGCGTACCAATCTTTAAAGGCCAAATTACCGAATTTTATCCCGTGTCTTTCACGCTCATGAGGGCATGTCCATTCCTCCACTCTTTCATTGTCTCCTCCATTGCAATATTCGTGGAAAGGGCTGCATGTAGGCCATGCCCTTGTGGTTGCTTCATCAGTAATAGCGATAGGAGTACACCAGTGAGTGATAAGTTGCTCTTCTTCATCATCAAGGGAGAGTTCCTCGAGTTTTTCAGATTCATCCAAGTCAAGGAATTTTTCTGCCCATGTATCCCAGTTACGCCGTAACTGAGATTCTTGGTTACGGCGTAATTCATTAGAGTCGTATTCCTCAGTATTCATCACAACTCCTTTGTCACTGTCAAACACCAGGTTACGCCGTAACTCATTAGGTATGTTACGGCATAACTCAGATCTGTTGATGGAATCGTCCTCTAAACTCGCATCACTGGCCTGAGCCTTCGAGTTATCATCCGAGAAAATTACCTTACATTCCATAGCTGGTTTAGATCCTTCAGGTTTATCGTTATTCCTTCTTACTTTTTCACTGAGATTTATCACCATGGATTCAAGGTTTTTAAGAGTGGAGTCGTGTTTAGAAATGTTTCTATCAGTGTTTTCCTGGAATTCCTTCAACCATTCATCTTGCTCCTTTTGTTTTTGGGCTGAATTTTCCAGAAATTTAGTAATTGTTTCTTCAAGACTGGGCTTTCTTTCTCCATAAGGCCCACGTTTGTAATTACTACGATACCCATTTCGATTGTCACCATAAAAGGGTCGATTTTCTCCATACTTAGCTTCTTCGAATTCCTCTTCGTCCATATGAGGACAATTTTTTGTAAGGTGTCCTCCTCCACAACTTTCACATCCCACTTGAATGGCATGAACAGTTTCCCTAACTTTTAGCATATCTCGACTGAGGCTTTCAATTTTACTAGCGATTGTTGCAATTCCGTCAAAATTTCCACCTTGGTTTCTTTTACTTCCACCGTCGTGCCATTTTTGAGAATGGTCCGCCATTTTTTGAATGGCTTCAATTGCCGTAGTAGGAGTCATATTTGGGATAGGTCCTTGATAATCCAGCATCTGTCTCGTAGTTACATTTATTCCTTTGTATAAAATATTGACCTTCTGCTAGTTATTAGGATCATTGGTAGGACACTTGTAAAGAAGATCGTTGTATCTGTCCCAAGCTTGATACAGAGTTTCATCGTCTTCTTGTTTGAAATTGTGGATCTCCAAGAGTTGATTAGAAATCTTTGATGATGGGCAATATCTTTGGATAAAGTGTTTCTTAAGTAGTGCCCAAGTATTAACTGCCCCGGCGGGCAATCTTTCGATCCATCTTCTTGCTGCTCCAGTTAGAGTCATAGGGAAGACCCTGAGCATAACAGCATCATGAGACACGCCCGGAATGTTGAAAAGGCTAGCGATGTATAGGACATTTTCAACGTGCTCATATGCATCTTCGTCCCTGTTTCCTGAAAAAGGGTTAGCACGAAGCTCCCTCATAAATTGGTCTTTAATCTCGAAACGAGCATCCGCTCCGATTGCCGGTCTTACGAGACCCGACCCTTGATCAGCTCTAGTCAACGCCAAGTATTCCTCAAGAGTGAGGTCATCGATGTTAACCAGTTCCATGGTACCTGAAAACTTGAAATATGATTGTGAGAAAAGTTTAAATATGAAATGAAAGACTTAATATTAATCCTAATATAGCTCCCCGGCAGCGGCGCCAAAAACTTGATGCAGGTTTTACTGACCAGGTCTTAATATTTATAGTGTCTCGCTATACCTATGGTCTACCCTAATGCCCTAACGGGCAGTGTACCCGGTCGTGTGTAGTGTAGTAAATGGTAAAGTCGAGGTTGTCCCAAGAGCTATGTGTGTCGGATAATTACTAAGTCTAATTGTCACAGAATATAAATGGTTTGATATGGTTTTAATTAATTAAACTACGAATGCAGAATATAAAAGCAATTAAATGGTAGAAAGGAAATAAATAGAGGAATAGTGGTGCTAACCTAGTCAATCCTCCTAACTAGTTATGTCTACGTCTACCTACTTCCAATTACTTCAGGTGGTGTCAAATTCGAGAGGACAGCATTTGGTCAATTCGCCCTAACCTATCAGCAAAGATGCCACCACAGGAGAAATCAGGCGCACCGTCATAAGTCCTGTTGTTCCTGGTCCCCTAAGCCGAGTCATTAAGTACCGCTACATGCTAGATTCTAAATAGTGAGTGCCCGACCATTAGGAACTTAGACACTACACCCCCCAATTCTTAAGTTCATCAAAACGATAGGTGATCAGTTGGTCAAATCGCACGAGTAGAAAGGGTCGTCAGTTGGTCATATCTTACCCTTCCCGTCTCAGTCCGCTCACCTAGGGTCAGTTGGTCATATCTCCTAGGCAATTGGCCTCTACCGCCATTCAAAACTACCGAACCAGGGGTGACTACCAAAGAACTATGCATGCATACACTTAGAAATAATTGTACGGAAGTAAAGGTAAACGCAAACAAAACATTTAAGGAATCATAACTAGGCTAGCACCAAAGGGTGCTTAGCCGCTCATATGAATCATGCACATCAATTCAATATTCAAAGGTACGAAATACATGAATTGAAAGTAAAAGAAATAATAAACGCTAAAGCTTATCGTAATGGTGTGACTTCTCCCTTGGAAACAGCTCCGTATGCTTCCCTAGACCTTCCTTGAGTATTTTCCCACGTTCTCAGAGTATTGTGTGTGGAATGGGATGAATAGAAATGCTGGAATTCGCGGGTATTTATAGGCCAGGTCTGGGTTACGGCGTAACCAAAAGATGAGTTACGCCGTAACCTCCGTAAATGCACTAGATCTACTAGTTACGGCGTAACCTTATAACTGGTTACGCCGTAGTCTTCAATAATCCTGGTTACGTCGCAAGTGATGCAGTAGTTACGGCGTAAGTATCCGCGGCGTGGAACCTCTTTTGACCTAATGGAGTTACGTCGTAATCTTTGGAAGGAGTTACGCCGTAACCTCTTGATGAGTTGGACTTCGGGGTCACGCAATAGTTACGGCGTAATGTGAGAGATGAGTTACGCCGTAACCTCTTCAAAATAGGCATACTGTGATAAATCCTTAGTAATGTTTCCATTTCCGCGTCTCTTTAGCTCCAATGCTCGCAATTTACCTGAAAGTGTAAAACAATAGAAAACAAGCGTAAATCCATATAAATGATATAAATAACGAGCATTAACGGGGGAAATTGACACTTAATAATCAGGACTATTTGATGTTATCACGCATACACCAATAATTAATGCAACTCGCATATAAGCAACCAGGAACAACTCGCTTTCAAGAATATCATATAGCAACTCGCATATAAGCAACCATAGGGAACGCGCTATTAAGAAAATTGCAAGGCAACTCGCATATAAGCAACCATGGGCAACTTGCTCATAAGAACACTTGAAGAAAGACCCAATTATCAAACACATATCTAACGCTCATGATAATTATAACACGGATAAGTCCTAAACCTAAAAGGGGTCATCATTCACAGAACCAAAACAGCAATCTAACACAAATCCTATAACTACATCATACGAATCACTTTTAAAACGCAACACGCATCAATTAAAACATCAACATAAATTGCACAATCAACCTAACTCAGATCATAATACAGACTACCCTAGGCAATATCAATTAAGACCAATATTAATTTTATTAATCAAAGAGATTCAAACCTAGTGTCAGAAATTTTTGATCGAGTCGATTAGGATATGACGAAATCTGCACGATGGGATAGGATTAGATATGGTTCAAGTACAAATCATGATAGAGTTATGATAAGCAAGATCATATAGCAAAAAACCTACCACACAATTACCAGTTTGTTAACTCGCTTGGATGAGAGTTGAGAGAGAATGTGTTTTTTTTGAAAACTTTGACCAAGTGAGTATGTGTTTTGACCAAAAGACAACACGCACCCTTAAGTGCACAGGTTTAGCGAGTTGACACTTTAGTCCCTATACATTGTAACTCGCATAATTAAGCTAGAAAGACAACACGCATACAACAAGTTGAAACCTTATACAAGCAACTCGCATAATTTAAACTGAAAGGACAACTCGCATGCATCAAGTAGTTTATCAACTCGCATATTAAGAAAAAACTTAACAAATTGCTTAACTTAAGAAACAAGCATATCAGTTCAGAATACATAAAGTTTAGCAACTTAAGTCACAACAAGTATCATTAAATAACTCCACATAGCATGCAACAACCAGGCCACACAATCAAGAACGCAGACACAGGCAACATAAAGGACATGATTATTCTACCCCAAGTAACTAGTCATATGAAGAAGCACAATTCTCCCCCTCAATCAATGATACGGGTGAGAAAGTAATCATTGATTGATTCAGTTACTTTGAAGAGGGTCTTAGACAACTTAATTTTGTGATTATTAAGACGAGTAACAATAAAAAATTTAAAGACTCTATTCGAACTTCATCTAAAGCCCCGTGCCATTGTTGAATGACATTTCTAGCACCGTAGATGTTATCGATGACAGAAAAAAAAATTTTTTTTTTTTTTTTTTTTTAAACAAGTGTACAAATTAATTAATTAATTAAAAGAAAATTTTGAGAATGTGGAAAAAATTTTAATTTAATTTAATTTTTTTTTTTTGAGAATGTAGAAAAATTTGTACAAGAATTAATGAGAACGAGTCCTGAATAGAGGAGATCAGGAGTCAGAGTACGAGGTACATCAATTCTGACAAGCTACATTTCCTGAGTGAGAAGTCTTCATTTCTGTTGGAAACTAGGTCATGATGTTCATGATTGAATTGAGCATTGTACCTAAAAAAGACTGAGGACACTTTGCACTAATAGCACATATAGTATTGCAAATAGGTGGGTTAGTGACAGGTGTATCCTCATTTTTGGATGATATACAGTCAGGTCTAGGAGTATTATTAATAGAAATCCCTTTAAGTCCAACATTCTTGAAGATTTTACCTGTGGGCATCCACTTAAGACAAGATCTAGGTGAGTAAGTCCGTTTGGTTCCTGTGAACTTAAATAATCTACCAGTAGGAATCCACTTAAAACAACTGCTAGCTGAGTTAGATGAAGCCATTTCCCTGTTCTGAACATTGGTCCTTTTGTAATTAATTTGTTTCTTAGGGGATTGGTCAGCCATTTGATGCTTCATATGTGGACTAGATGATCTCCTTATATTCCTGATCTTAGAGCTTTGAACATTAAGCTGGGGATTGTTATTCATCATATCTGAATGAATTAGTGAAGTGACTGGTTTTGACAAAACTATATTCTCATCAACTTGGGAGGCAAGCTTAGATTTCGATGATTTAAATCTTTCTGTTTTAAATGCATTGGTCTGCCTAACTACAGCTCGTTCTGTATTATTAAGTACAATTGGCTTTCCCAAGGTCGATTGTTTTGTAAACTTAGTGTTCACTCTATTTCCAATAGTTTTTCTAAGCTCATTTTTTAAGGCAACAATGGTGAAGCTCTTATTCTGAATTTGGGCTTTGAGGGTATCAATGTCTGCCAACAAGGAGTTAGTTTGATCTACTAGCTTGGAATTTTTCTCTAATAAGTTCTTCCTCAAGGACTCATTTTCCCTTAATAGCTTGGTCACACATAAAGCTAATTCATCATTCCTAGATTTAATCGGATCACTCACCTCATAGTTAAGATTGTTCATCCCTTTATTACATTTCTTATGCAGATCTGAGAGTTGTCTTTTCAGATTACATATGGTGAGTCTTTGTCCAGAATCTGGTTTTTTAACTGGTTAATTTAAAAAAATTCTAGAAATTCTGGGAATTCCGGATTTCTGCAAGGTTTTGTAGTAAGAAAACTTTCTTCTTTTTGTTGTATTGCAATTTCTAAGGAAATGCAGTGTTTTTCGAGAATTAAGTATTTGTTAGAAAGTTCATCAAAAACCCTTTTTTCAACCATTTCATTTGTTTTAAAAATTCTAGACTCAGTCTCAACCCGGGAACATTCATCCGAATCATGTTTAGCCTTAAGATCAGTTTGGTTAGGTAGAATAGCAGATGCATTATGTTGAACAGTTAAGGGTACCTCATCAAATGACACCAGTTCATCCACTGGTCTGACATGTGTATCCACATCAGGAGTTACCGAACCGCTGGTTACTTTATTCTTTGTTGTATCTGATGTTATGCATTCAGCAACTCCCATCCTTTCAACAGACATATTACCTGACATTTCACCACTATCTCCTAATTGCACTTGACACTCATTCACATAATCATCCTTTTGAGCAGTGATGCGTGCCAAACAGTCAAGCTAAATCACTCAAGCCTGCCACTTGTGAATGGCCGACCGTAACAAGCTTAAAACTACTCAAGCACGAATGCAATGAAGTCCAGAAGAGTATACTGTTTCCCCAGGTCGTTAAGTCCCAACGAGCTGTGCGAGAATAGTCAAACGTAAAGTGATCGAGAGGATTTGAAAGGGAAAAGATAGTGATTGATCTATACCTAAAGAGAAAGCCCAAAAACTACAGGGGCTTAAATGCAAATTAAAGGAAATTAAAAAGATAAATTCTATTAAATAAATGCTATCACTATATTTAAAATGATGTTTTTGTTTTTATGTTTTTATAAAACTGAATTAAAAACTACGTAACGTACAAATGAAAAAGTGAAACTTACACAATATAAATCCTAAAAATATGAAAATGACATTTTTACAAACCTAATGATAAAAGAAATTTTATAGAAAAAGAAAATTCTTTTTATAACTATTTAATTAATTATTATTAATTAAAAACTATTTTTAACTATTTAATAATAACCTAAAATGCAAGAAAATAGGAAACAAAGCTAGAAAAATAAAATTAAGACTTGGAAAAATCTAAAATAACAAAAGAGAATTTTCAAAACTATTTTTATATTTTTCTGATTATTTTTCTATTTTTTATGAATTTTAAACTATTAAAAACTAATTAAATTACTAAAAATTACAAAATAAACTATGAAAAATCTGGAAAATTACTTTTTTTACTTTTTATATTTATCTTAACTTAAGAAAAATGAAAAATTATTTTTTTGAAACTTTTCTTAATTTTTTGTATTAAATGCTATTTAAAAAGTGCTAAAAACTAATTTAAATGCAGAAAAATAGCAAACAAACTTGGAAAAATATGAAAATTTCAGGAAAAGCTTAAAATAATATTATGAAACTAGGAAAAATGAAAAAACAAGGGCTTGTGTGTAGAAATATGAAACTGATGTGCAAGTGCTTATTGAAATAAGCACTTGAATAAGCAAATGGGATCCAAAAGCTACCAAACCAAGACAGAACATATAAACTGCTAATAGAACTAAAATGCAACAAAAATCAACAAGCCCTAACCTCTAGATATCAAGCTTAACAGATTTGATGTTTGAGCTTTTGAGCTAAAAACAGAATTTGAGGCCAACTTTGGGCTTAAGCATAAGCTATATAATAAGCTAAAAAGGGAAAACAGAAGTGGGAACCTCAAGGAGACCTGGGTGGCTATCTATAAGCCAAAGGCTAGACCATGACAAGCTCTATTGAGCTTTTCCCAAGCCTGGCAAAACCCCTGTGCAGACTCAGCTTTCACTGAGTCAATGCACAGGGCAAACAGGCCCTATGTTTAAGCAGTTGCATAAGCTATTCTAGGAAGCTGAAGTGAAAAACAGATATGGGGTCTTCAAGACCACCCAGCAAACTACAAATGGACCAAAAATGAGACCCTAACTAGCTGTCTTGGACTCTGTGCAATGTCTGCAAGTTCTGCTCAAAACAGATTTTTGACATGGTTGACTTTGGAAAACAGATTTGTAACTTTGACTTTCTTGAGATTTAGATGCAAATATTGGACTGATGTTGATGTTATGTGATAAAAGGAAACTAATGCAAGCTAAATCTAGGTATTTGGAACACAAAACAAGAGTTTGATTTTGTAAAATCTCAACAGATAAATGATTAAGACATATAATAAGCAATTTTGACTTGAGTGGTTAGCAGGTACAAATTTGTGACAGATATGAGCCAATATGGACTTATCAAACATGAACCAACAGACCTTATCCACTGCTTAGCCCTTTAACTCATTTTTGTTACAAAATCCAAACACCTCTTTAAATGACTGACTTGAACTAAAAACTGAGCTTAGGTCTTAACTAGGTAACATTGATGATCAAACTGAGTTTAAGTAACTTTAATACAACTATGAAACAGATTAGAACTACTCATGATCACAGATTCATAGACAGGCATAAAATGCAAAATGGACTTAAAAATTGAAACTGAGAAATCTTACTAACCACTGTGTCCAGCTTATGCAGGCCAAAACCAGACCCAAACCTATGCTAACCTAATCTAATACAACCCAATTCAACCTGCATCAACCCCATATCCATTTCCTTCTTCAATTTGAGCCCACAGTTGACTTGTGTTGACCATATGACAAATTTGATTGAAACTGAATTCCAAGCTATTCAAAAGCTTTAACAAGCTCAAGTTAACCTGGTTTAACTTAAAAATAAGCTAATAGAAACTTAAATGTGATAATTTGAAATTAAGCTTTTCAACAGTGAACTTTAAAACATGAATTATAAATGAAGCATTGAACTGAGACTTGAAAATGTATTACAATGATTTTCCAACTAAAGTTTAACACTTAGCAACTGAAATTACAAGCTTTTGCATTAACTAAGACATTTATTAAAAAAAAACGACATTAAGAAAAAAGGAAAAACTAACTACTCTCTTTTTCTTCCTTTTCTTCCTCTTTTATACTTCAAAAATCTTTCCACCTGTCCTCTGATCACTTCCCACCACACCTGAGAGCCAATGGGAGAGTTTTGTGGACTCTAGGCCCTTTTATCATTTTGGCGGGAAAGTTGCAATTTGACTTCTGTTGACCTTTAGACTGCAACTAGGGGGGGTGAGAGGTGTGATGATGAGGAGGGATGAGAGGTGTTGGGATAAGGTGATGGGATGGTGTTGGGAGAAGGTATGCAGAGGAGCAGGCAAGTGGGGAAAGGAAACCAGTGTGGGAGGGAAAGAGTAGTTTGACTGGTTTTGTTGACCAGGGGTCCAAAAGGAAAGGGGGGTCAAAATGGTTTAAAGGCAGGGGGTCAAAAGGTATTTTGACAAGGTAAGGTTTGTATAAATGACAAGGACTTGTATTGCAAATCTGATTTCTTGAAGGACCATTTCTGTAATTTCTCCAAAGATGTTACAAGGACCAAAACTAACAAGTTCCAATAGTACAAGGACTAGTTTTGACATTTTCAATTTTCCAGGGACCAAACTTGACAATTTCAAAAGTTCAGGGACCTTTTCTGCCATTTAACAAAAGATTTATTCAAGGACCATTTTTGACAAATTAGAATATTTCAGGGACCTTGAATAACATTTTTCTTTATTTAGATTTACCAGGGACTGTTTTTGACAACTTTTGAAACTTGGGGGACTAAAACTGCCAATTATGCAAACTTTATACGTTTTTCACCAGATTTTGATATTTTTGCATTTAAAACATATAAAACACTTATTTGTGGTATTTTTATCATTTTGATACATTTCTGAGTGTTTTCAGATGTTTTTGCAGTTAAAACAGTACAAAAATGATGAGTATTTAGACACTCATCAATCCCCCACACTAAGATATTGCTAGTCCCTAGCAATGTTTTGAGAAAAATTAATGGATTTTATCTCTTTACCAAAAGCCATTACTTCTGGAGTAGCCAAATGTTTCAGTTCAAGTAAGAACCTTGGTACACCGATAACCAAATGATTTTGAGCAAATCATCAGCTTTCAACGGATTTGATTTGTCTTTACCAGAAGCCGTTTGCTTCTGGACTAGCCAACTCTTAGATAAATTATCAATATTATCTTTGATGAGTTGATTACCAATTATGGTTTTTCCACTGCCTTTACCACAAGCCATAAACTTGCGGGCTAGCCAACTCTTCACTTTTAAGGATATGGTGAGCTGAATACCATACAATTTTGGGCAAATTGCAAGCCGTCAACGGATTTGAGATATCTTTACCAAGAGCCGTTTGCTCCTGGATTAGCCAATCCTTATGTGGGTTAGACATGGTGGACTGATTACCATTTGTTGTGTTTAGTATAGAGTACTTCCACTAAAAAAAATTTTAAAATTTGGCCATTTTGGGGGAAAAAGGGACTAAAAGGGTACATTTATGATCAAAATTCGCCAGAATTTCCCCCCCACACTTAGAAATGAATATTGTCCTCAATATTCAAAGTACCGGCTGTTATGCCGAAACTTTAGAACGTAAAAAGATAACATTACTAGCTAAGTGTGGAAACACAACAATTATTTTTTTTTTTTTTTCTTTTTTTTTTTATATTTACAATTTTCATTCATTTTTTTAGATCTATATACAACATGTGGGGCATCTCCCCCACACTAGGGTGGTACACACGGGTGAAAACCCATGTTTAACTACTGTTTTTGATTACCGAGTCGCTAGCTTGACTCGACCCCGAATTAATTGGTTCATGGGGAAGTAAGTGGAAGAGACAATCTCCATCGGACTTTCATTCAAGATGTTTGGATAAACATTGAAGTACGTGAAAGTTCCACACCGATGAGATACAGACAGACAGACCCGGCTCACAAATGGCACATGGAAATGCCAGGGTCAAAGATAATGTCTTCATTCCCGAAGGAGTGAAGAACAGGAGAAGCCACGGGATAGGTGAAGAAGAGAAAGAAAGTCATGATAATGATTTTGACTAACTCATCATCATCAGAAGGGGAATTCATGATAGCATGAATTTCATTTTTTAAGCTCAATTGGTCTAGACATATCCCGGGTGTGTCTAGATCAAAGTAGAAGTTATCATAGTCTGGTGGAGATATGATAACAGTGAGTTCATCTGAGAACTCCATGAAGGTGAATGAATCATATTCAGAATTGATATGAGTGGGTTCACTGGTGAACTCCTCCAATGTAAATGATTCATAATCGGGGAGAGAATTATGAGAATGAAGAGTGGTACTGCCACTAATCTTCTCTCCCATTTTATCAAAACAGAAGGCTTTCATTTCCGGAATAGAATCATCGGAAAGAATGTCACTATCCTTAATGGGGATAGGAGATGAAATAGGTTTTTTACTGAAAGCCTCGATTTTAGAAATGAGAAGACTGACATTCAGTAATGTTGCACGAAGTGCTTCATCTTTGATTTCAGTGTCAGTAACTTCATCATTCTCTTCTTCTAAGCTAACAAGCTCAGAAGGTAAATCTTCCACATAAACGATGTCTCCACAAGATAACGAATCATTATCATTAGAATCGGAGAACATCTCAACATGATCATTTTGGAAGACAAGAGGAGGAGGGATATCACACACATGATCAAGAATTCCCATTGACTCTCTTGGGATTGGGACAAGGTTCTCAACACTAGACTTTATGAATTCGTCCGATTCCTTTTCAGGAACAGTGTCAAGATGCTCGTCCCCCATGTTCAGAGAGTGAGTGGGAGCTTCAGGTGTGATAGCAGTTGTTTGAGATTGAATCTCAACTGCTGGGATATCATCTGATGAACTTGATGAATCAAGTGTATCTTCATCATCACTGTCATCAGGAATAAAACGAAACTGAGAGCTAGATATGGCTGCTTTTTCTTTTGCAATTGATTCCCTAACAGATTTCTCAAAGGCAATTTGGGATTTTATTTTAGCAGCCTGCTCTTCAGCTAGCAATTCTTCCATGGATTTCTCATGTGAATTTTGAATGACAGGACATTGTGGGAGTGGAGATTTGTCAAAACCGGAAGGTTGACATTGATAATCATCATGAGGACCCCCACAATATACACAAGAAATACTGGGAGCATTTTGAAATGCAGTTTTATTGAACTCCTCACTTCATTTCACTAACTCCAGAAGCTCTAGATAAGTGTCTTGTTGGGTTTGTTGAGGAGTTTGAGTTATTTGGCACTGTGGAGGTTGGTCGTGATATGGATAGTCGTAATTGTTACAAGGAAATGGATTCCCTGTTTGACAATCAGAGCTGAAATGGGGACCTCCACAGTTCTCACAACAAAATGATTGTTGTGGGTGGTCATGTGAATAATATGGAATTTGGTCATTTCCAAAGTCCTGAGTGTTACCAGAAAACTGTTCGTAGACAAACGTGTTTCCGGATTGACACTCATATCCTTGGTGAGGACCTCCACAAAATTCACAGCAGTTATGTTGATTATATGAAGATAAGTCGGGATGTGGTGGGTAATTGGAAAAGTTTGAGGGGTCGTTAAATGAGTTCTGATTAGGATCATAATCAAATGAATTCCTCGAACCACAAAACAAACAACTCCCGTTACGGATATCATTACCACATTGTACACACGTACACCAACGACAGGGTGAACCATAAAGAGGTTCACCACAACCGACACAAGGAATAAACGATTCTATTTGAGAGTTATGAGAAGGAATCTGTTTATTCAAAGAATCGACAAAACCAACATGGTGATCAGAATGACTATCAAGTCTCGAAGAACATTTTGAAAAATCCGGAGGTGGGACAAGTGGTGTGCTCTGAGAGCTAGCAATTTCCACCACTTCCGTTATGGTCTCCGGTTCTGGTTCTTGAGAAACGTGAAGATTAGGCAAGTCATTCTTGCTGGTCACCGGTCTGAATTCTGCATGTTTGCTTTTAACCGTAAACCGTGAAAGTTCAGGATCAATTCTAGACGGCTTAGGAGCAATCGAGGGATTAGATCTTTGGATAACCGTAGGTTGGACGTATTTAGCACTTCCTTTATTAGAGGGAAGTATCTGGTCCTTTGTCACCCCGGTTTCTCGTTCCATTTCCCTACGCAGAATTAATGGATCTTCACGAACAACACGAATTCTAGACATTTGTGATAAAGTCTGAAGCTTTTCAGCTTCGTCCCAGAATTCGTCGTATTCGAGAGATTCCATGAGAACAGAAGAAGTTAGAATCAAATGGATAGAGGGTAAAGGGATAAAGAATCAAAAAGGGTAAGAGGGTAAAGAGGAATATTTTTGGTATTTTTGAAAAACATGATGTAAAAACAAAGAATGAAAATCTTTTTGGGTTTTTGATTTTTATAAGAAAATATAACAATATAGATGGTATAAACAAGGAGTGAATATTCAAATCACTAATCTGCTAAACGTAAGACTATTAGCACTGCTCCCCGGCAGCGGCGCCAAAATTTGATGCGTGCCAAACAGTCAAGCTAAATCACTCAAGCCTGCCACTTGTGAATGGCCGACCGTAACAAGCTTAAAACTGCTCAAGCACGAATGCAATGAAGTCCAGAGGAGTATAGTGTTTCCCCAGGTCGTTAAGTCCCAACGAGCTGTGCGAGAATAGTCAAACGTAAAGTGATCGAGAGGATTTGAAAGGGAAAAGATAGTGATTGATCTATACCTAAAGAGAAAGCCCAAAAACTACAGGGGCTTAAATGCAAATTAAAGGAAATTAAAAAGATAAATTCTATTAAATAAATGCTATCACTATATTTAAAATGATGTTTTTGTTTTTATGTTTTTATAAAACTGAATTAAAAACTACGTAACGTACAAATGAAAAAGTGAAACTTACACAATATAAATCCTAAAAATATGAAAATGACATTTTTACAAACCTAATGATAAAATAAAATTTATAGAAAAAGAAAATTATTTTTATAACTATTTAATTAATTATTATTAATTAAAAACTATTTTTAACTATTTAATAATAACCTAAAATGCAAGAAAATAGGAAACAAAGCTAGAAAAATAAAATTAAGACTTGGAAAAATCTAAAATAACAAAATAGAATTTTCAAAACTATTTTTATATTTTTCTGATTATTTTTCTATTTTTTATGAATTTTAAACTATTAAAAACTAATTAAATTACTAAAAATTACAAAATAAACTATGAAAAATCTGGAAAATTACTTTTTTTACTTTTTATATTTATCTTAACTTAAGAAAAATGAAAAATTATTTTTTTGAAACTTTTCTTAATTTTTTGTATTAAATGCTATTTAAAAAGTGCTAAAAACTAATTTAAATGCAGAAAAATAGCAAACAAGCTTGGAAAAATATGAAAATTTCAGGAAAAGCTTAAAATAATATTATGAAACTAGGAAAAATGAAAAAACAAGGGCTTGTGTGTAGAAATATGAAACTGATGTGCAAGTGCTTATTGAAATAAGCACTTGAATAAGCAAATGGGATCCAAAAGCCACCAAACCAAGACAGAACATATAAACTGCTAATAGAACTAAAATGCAACAAAAATCAACAAGCCCTAACCTCTAGATATCAAGCTTAACAGATTTGATGTTTGAGCTTTTGAGCTAAAAACAGAATTTGAGGCCAACTTTGGGCTTAAGCATAAGCTATATAATAAGCTAAAAAGGGAAAACAGAAGTGGGAACCTCAAGGAGACCTGGGTGGCTATCTATAAGCCAAAGGCTAGACCATGACAAGCTCTATTAAGCTTTTCCCAAGCCTGGCAAAACCCCTGTGCAGACTCAGCTTTCACTGAGTCAATGCACCGGGCAAACAGGCCCTATGTTTAAGCAGTTGCATAAGCTATTCTAGGAAGCTGAAGTGAAAAACAGATATGGGGTCTTCAAGACCACCCAGCAAACTACAAATGGACCAAAAATGAGACCCTAACTAGCTGTCTTGGACTCTGTGCAATGTCTGCAAGTTCTGCTCAAAACAGATTTTTGACATGGTTGACTTTGGAAAACAGATTTGTAACTTTGACTTTCTTGAGATTTAGATGCAAATATTGGACTGATGTTGATGTTATGTGATAAAAGGAAACTAATGCAAGCTAAATCTAGGTATTTGGAACACAAAACAAGAGTTTGATTTTGTAAAATCTCAACAGATAAATGATTAAGACAGATAATAAGCAATTTTGACTTGAGTGGTTAGCAGGTACATATTTGTGACAGATATGAGCCAATATGGACTTATCAAACATGAACCAACAGACCTTATCCACTGCTTAGCCCTTTAACTCATTTTTGTTACAAAATCCAAACACCTCTTTAAATGACTGACTTGAACTAAAAACTGAGCTTAGGTCTTAACTAGGTAACATTGATGATCAAACTGAGTTTAAGTAACTTTAATACAACTATGAAACAGATTAGAACTACTCATGATCACAAATTCATAGACAGGCATAAAATGCAAAATGGACTTAAAAATTGAAACTGAGAAATCTTACTAACCACTGTGTCCAGCTTATGCAGGCCAAAACCAGACCCAAACCTATGCTAACCTAATCTAATACAACCCAATTCAACCTGCATCAACCCCATATCCATTTCCTTCTTCAATTTGAGCCCACAGTTGACTTGTGTTGACCATATGACAAATTTGATTGAAACTGAATTCCAAGCTATTCAAAAGCTTTAACAAGCTCAAGTTAACCTGGTTTAACTTAAAAATAAGCTAATAGAAACTTAAATGTGATAATTTGAAATTAAGCTTTTCAACAGTGAACTTTAAAACATGAATTATAAATGAAGCATTGAACTGAGACTTGAAAATGTATTACAATGATTTTCCAACTAAAGTTTAACACTTAGCAACTGAAATTACAAGCTTTTGCATTAACTAAGACATTTATTAAAAAAAACGACATTAAGAAAAAAGGAAAAACTAACTACTCTCTTTTTCTTCCTTTTCTTCCTCTTTTATACTTCAAAAATCTTTCCACCTGTCCTCTGATCACTTCCCACCACACCTGAGAGCCAATGGGAGAGTTTTGTGGACTCTAGGCCCTTTTATCATTTTGGCGGGAAAGTTGCAATTTGACTTCTGTTGACCTTTAGACTGCAACTAGGGGGTGAGAGGTGTGATGATGAGGAGGGATGAGAGGTGTTGGGATAAGGTGATGGGATGGTGTTGGGAGAAGGTATGCAGAGGAGCAGGCAAGTGGGGAAAGGAAACCAGTGTGGGAGGGAAAGAGTAGTTTGACTGGTTTTGTTGACCAGGGGTCCAAAAGGAAAGGGGGGTCAAAATGGTTTAAAGGCAGGGGGTCAAAAGGTATTTTGACAAGGTAAGGTTTGTATAAATGACAAGGACTTGTATTGCAAATCTGATTTCTTGAAGGACCATTTCTGTAATTTCTCCAAAGATGTTACAAGGACCAAAACTAACAAGTTCCAATAGTACAAGGACTAGTTTTGACATTTTCAATTTTCCAGGGACCAAACTTGACAATTTCAAAAGTTCAGGGACCTTTTCTGCCATTTAACAAAAGATTTATTCAAGGACCATTTTTGACAAATTAGAATATTTCAGGGACCTTGAATAACATTTTTCTTTATTTAGATTTACCAGGGACTGTTTTTGACAACTTTTGAAACTTGGGGGACTAAAACTGCCAATTATGCAAACTTTATACGTTTTTCACCAGATTTTGATATTTTTGCATTTAAAACATATAAAACACTTATTTGTGGTATTTTTATCATTTTGATACATTTCTGAGTGTTTTCAGATGTTTTTACAGTTAAAACAGTACAAAAATGATGAGTATTTAGACACTCATCAAGCAGCTTCCTCAATGTACTTTTCCACATTATCTATTAGTCGGATAAATGTATCGATGAACTCCTGAATTTCCATTCCAGTATGTTTCTTGAAAGAAATTCCAGTTGAGTGTTGATCGAAGTCTGCGGAATATTCCCCATTGATAAATGGCTGAAATTGGTTGTGGATTACCTGAAGTGCAACATTGGAATCATCTTTTAGTACCTTCCTTTTGGTAAGTTGAAGCTTCAATAATTCTAAGTTCGTCAGCAAGGTTCTCGTCAACGTAGGTAAGTCCTGACGGAAAAGAGCACTACATGTTCGATCCACAGTTGTGGATAAGAACTGTAAGAGATGAGAGTGAAGTAGTTGATAGGGCTCAAGGCTGCATTCCATTAGCAAGGCATTTTGTAGCATAATCTGGTGTAATTTCTTGGGATTTGACTCAAAGTACGAAGTGTTTTTATCATCATTGATTGAATCTGTTAAGGTTAAGCTTTCTGAGTAGTACGTACTTTGTCTGCAGTCCACTGAGTCATATAGTTTGAGCACATTGGAAATTAATGGATCAGTGGTATAAGCCATGAGTGTCAGAATTTACGGGATTTTATTATTCTTTGATTAAACCGGGAAATTGATTCTTTCTCGGGATTTTACTAAAGCAAAAGAACAACCGTAAAAATGTAGCACGAAGAAATGACAAGTCTCAAAAGACAAGTAGTGAATCTTGAAAAGTCGCACCCCTACTGGTATGTGCTAAAACACATACCTTTTCATTATCAAAACTGACCCAAACTAACCAAGAAAGAGCCGTTTATTGCTAATATTTGTGGTTTTCTTGAGTTTGTGCTTGTGCAGGTACGGATATGTAAAAACACGCAAAAAGGAACCAAATCAGACGTAAATCCGAGCACGAGAGATCAAGAGAGCTTAAGCCGAGCCGGAAGATCAAAAATTGAGCATTTATGAAGATTTTATTCTCCGAGGATGATTTTTGGAAGTTTTAACCAAGTTTGAAGAAATGTCAAAATTGGCCCCTCAAGTTTCAGCATTTGTCAAGAATGGTCCTTGAAGATATTTTCAGAATTACATTTATGGTCCCTCAAATATTCAGCCTTTGCAAGTTTAGTCCCTATGATTGCCTTTGGATCACACTATATATCCTAAGTCCAATTCACTTAGCCACGGCCCAATTCAAAATCCTACAACCCGGCCCAAACCTCACAACCCGGCCACCATTTATAACTACCCAACCCTTTTACCCTTGACCCGCTATTTTTACCCAGGTCAACCCACCATGACCCGGTCAACATTATTTGAGAAATAATAAACAATTCCAAACGCGCCCCTTTTTGCCTCTTCTTCCCCAAACCAAACAACCCTTTACCCATTCCCTGTTTACCACCAATTACCCACCATTTACCCACCTTACCTCGTACTAGCATCTTTCCAACCTTCTAGAACCACTGACTTGTCAGATAAGATGCCTACGTGGCTAAATGAAGCTTTTCCATTGGACATGACACCTCATGAAAGGAATTGGAAGGCAGTGATTGGCTATTGTGACTCAGAGATGACATGTGGCTGTGGATAAGCCTTCTAGGCTCTTCCAAGAGGATCCCAAGCTCTTGAAGGCTATATAAAGACCCTCTTGGCTCACATTGAAAGCTGTCCAATTTCTCATGTAATTAGAGAAGTTTTGACCATTAATTTCCTGTCATTTTAATGCTTTTTCAGTAGTCAATTAAGTTTTATTTCAAGTATTGTAATCCTGTTTTATTAATGCAATTCACTTTTTGTCAATTTAAATTTAATTTGTCAATTTAATTTTAGTTCAAATTCTGAGTTCGATTGCTTTAAATTCTTGTTTACATAATCTCTCATAAGCTTTTACAAGCTTATGTGAGCTTATCTCTGGTTACTTAGCTCTAATTCCAAGTTTTTAATAAAAAGTCAATAAAAGTCAAAGTTTAGAGTCAAAACAGTTTTAAGGAAATTTTTGGGTTTATTCTGATTTAATGATGTATTTTATGTTAATTGAAGCAAGTTCAGTTCAGTTCAGCTTAGATATCATCAAATTTTCAAAGTTAGAATGCATTTGGATCATATAAAGGGGTGTTTGGAAGTAAGAGATTAAAGGTGTTTTAAGTGATTTCTATGGGTAAATTTTGAGCAATGAAAGTGTTTCAAGGTTGTTTAAGGTCTCTTCATTTCATTTTTTGGTTTTCAAAGTAAGTACTGAATTACCTCCACTCTCATTTCTGTCTTATCAGTTATTGCATCTGTCATATTTTTTGGAGTTGATTAGTATATCAGTTAGTGTAATGAGGTTTCTATTGATTACTGCATGGTTCATTTGATAATTAATGTTGATTTGCTTGTTTAGTTGAGTCACTTAGTTGCCTGTTGTTTTGCTGATTTACTTGTTCTGCCCATATCAGTAGTTTTGCAGCCTAGCCTAGTCTTAATGAGATTTTTAGTGAGTATTGCTTAGCTTGATTCCTCCTGTTCCTTTTGATGTTCATGCTCATTATTGTTCTTTTAGATAGTCTTAATGGTAGAGTTCAGGTGTGTTACCTTATTTTGCTTTAAAGTGCTTATGTAATTGCTGAATCAAGCCTACTGATTAGTTCCATATCTGTTCTGTTGCATCAGCAGTCTATAGTCCTAAGTAGCTTTAGTTGTTGATCTCTAATTGCTTCATTACTAGTCCTTATGAGCTGATATTTCAGATATGTAATCTCTGGTTGGTTGTCTTGAGATCCACACTTTTGGTTTTCCCTTAAGCTTATTGAATAAGCAGTTGCAACTGCTTAAACAGTGGGGTCAGGAAGCTATTTTGCTTAAAGAGCAGTTAGCTTATACTTTGGTAGATCACTGATTAGAAGTTAGGAGTAGCTGGCTTTAGTTGATATTAGCTTATTTCAGCCTACATTAGCTTCAGTTATAGTTTGGTAGCTTAATTTACTATTTTGCTTATTTTGAATAGCTTATTAATAAGCAGTTTACACATCAGTTTCATTTTCATCCACATAAGCCCATGTTTTTATATTTTTCATAGCTTTAGTATAATATTTTAGATTTTCCCTGAATTTTTCATAATTTTTAGCTACTTTTTAGTATTTTTCTTATTTAAAAACAGTTTTTAATCATTTTTAAATAGCTTTTATTGCAAATAATTAAGAAAAAGTTCCAAAAAATAATTTTTCAATTTTCCCAGTTTAGGAAAAATATAAAAAGCATAAAAAATATTTATCCCTATTTTTCCCCTTTTATTTGGTATTTTTCACAATTTAAATTAGATTTAAATAGTTTTAAATTCATAGAAAATAGAAAATTAATCAGAAAAATACAAAAATAGTTTTGAAAATTCTCTTAGGATATTTTAGATTTTATAAAATTAGTTTCATAATTTTCCCCTTAATTTTCATAATTTCTAGTATTTTAATTTAGTTTTAATAGTTAAAAATTAGTTTTTAATTAGAATTAATTCAAGAAAATTCCTAAAAATTAGTTTTAATTCATAAATAGTTTTCTAATATCATTTCTAGAGTAAAAGTAATTTTAGGTTATTTTTAGGATCTAGATTAGACGTACTTGCATTTTATTCGCGTTTTGTTTTAATCCCGTTTTTGCGTTTTAGTGTAGAATTGCATAGTTTGCCATAATTCTTAGGTTTTCCCCTTAGATTTTATTTCCATTTACTTTCCTGATCCCGTAGTTTAGATAAACATCATTTTATCCCCTTCTCTTATTCAAATCCCGATAATCGAGACGTGAGTTGGAAATTCCATTCAACCCTCGTTCGGAACGATCTCGGTGCTCAAACCTAATACGTTTGAGTTACCCACATACTACACAACTTCTCTTATAATTGGTTTTATTTTTATGGAATCACCTACTAACTCGCTTAAGGATCAACTCGCTTAGTGGACAAGTCGCATAAATGGACAACTCGCTTAACAGCCAAGTCGCATAAACCAAATCGCTTAATAGGCAAGTCGCTTAAAACTCAAGTCGCATAAAGATACAACTCGCTTAATAGACAAGTCGCTTAAAAACTCAAGTCACTTAAGGAGTCAACTCGCTTAATAGCCAAGTCGCATAAACCAACTCACTTCCAAGAAAACTCGCTTAAGTGTCAACTCGAAGAAACAGACAACTCGCTTAATAGCCAAGTTGCATAAACCAACTCGCTTCCAATAACAAAGCAACTCGCTTCCACGAAACGCAATACCGTGGCTCAACTCGCTTCGTATAATATTCAAAAACAACCACTTTATCAATCAAAAACAACCCAACCACGATGATTCAAGCCTTTCAATTCAAAACCTAAACACATATGATGATCCTAAACACAAAAGTACAATCAAAATTCAAACTTTAACACTAGAAATTGACCAAATGATTCAAAATCTTCTAAACAATTATAACCCCAAAAACCTTATGAAATCCACCAAACCAAAGAGCATGAAAGATGAGTGATCAACCATGGCTCTTGATACCAATTGTAAGATATAGGATTTCATACAAACATGTATACTTAAATCATAGAAGCATATGGAGTGTTTAGAGAGAGAATGAGAGATGTTCTAGTGAGAGAAACACATATAAGGTTAGATTCCAAATGAACATCCAACCCTCTCCCTTTTGGGGAGAGGGCTATTTATACATAGAAGCACGCCCTCCTTCGGGCTGTGGATCAGGCATACAATGGGTAAAGACCCGTCCTTCCACCACGGTGTTGCACTAGAATAAACTATGCTAATAACTAACTAACAAATAACGTAATTAACGATAAGTCTACGAGCTAACTTATGCTAGATTATATTTGGGGTGACCGATGCTTCACTATAGAATTTCCAATTCCTAACAAACCCAAACTATCTATCTTGTACATCGATGCACCATATCGAATGTACACCACTGGCACCTTTCACTAATGCCTTCCACACGACCATTCGGCACCTTTCACTAATGCCTTCAACACAACACTTTTATTGAGGGAGACAAGAACTATCAACAAGATACACTTCAGTGGTCTTGATGATGACGAAGCTTAGCAACTCATGACCTTGAGCTTGCACGTCTTCAAGAGGTGGTGATCTCGCCTTTAAGAGGAACCTAGAGAAACACACAAACATAAAACTACATAGAATGATCATTTGGATCAGAGATTAGAGATGTTACAATACTAAGAGAGAGTATGCGTAAAAGTAGTAGTGAGCAAGAGAGAAATGGCTCACTATTTATAGACAAAATTGTCTACTGTCCCACGGATCCCTCCCTAGAGAGATCCTGTAAAACCCGAAAATCTAAAACACGTGAAAAGACCATTTTGCCCCTCTAATTTAAAACTTATAAAATACATAAAATACGTCATGCTCATTAAATGTAACTTTAACCCAACTTATAAAAGATTACCAAACCTAAAATATGAGATCAGTTTACGTTTACGTTTAAAATACATCACACGTTTATATGTCTTGCATGAGTCAAAATTTTGCTAAATATTCAACACATTACATTTAAATTATAAAAGCCCATAATAAGAATTTTGGAAAGTATATTTTCTGTTGTGATTCCCTTGATGCTCGGCCTAAACTCACGCCATATAACCTCCCACATAATCCTATTCTTTCTTTTTTACAATACCTTTCACAAAATTAAAACATGCCAAAACCCTAGCAAAATAAAGTGACGGCAAGCAGTGGTGGTTTATTCCTTCATTCGATCTCAACAGCAAAATAAGAAGATTGATCGTGGAACCCGATTCGAAGGCTGTTGGTCGTGATGTACTGCTGCCATTGCTTTCGGTTCAAAAGTCCAAGTGTTCGAGATATTGTTGCTTTGATCGTAGGATAAGTTTGTTGTTATTCAAATTCGTGTACCTTTTCTCCATGTCTCGTTGACACCAGGTATCACCCAAGTCACATCTTTTCTGCCCAAATCGAATTATATCACGACCTGAATAACAATTTTAAGGCCACATAAAATCGTGATCTATTATACTCGTTAAAACGACCATTCGAATGGATATTGATGTATGCACTTGGACCAGATTTAAAGCTGTTGTATAAGGATATGGGGTGTGTATATTTCATATGATTTCATGCGTGGGTAATTATATCGAGTCGAGTGTGAGTTATGTGTCTCGTCAATTATGTGTTGCATGCAATAATAAATCTTAAATGGATAGTCCATGTTGTGTACTGGTTGAATAAAAGGGTTTGTGTCTTGAGCATGTTGAAACTGTGATGTCGTGTGGGTCGAGTAGTGGGAGTGCATGATCTGTTGTGTCGCATGAAAGAGGAGCGAATAGGTTACAAAGTAAAGACATGTTTCTAATTATGGGACTTAAAATTATAGAACCATGATATTGAGTATAAACTGATTTTGTACATGCACGTAAAAATCAAGAATTAAGTTGTGGTGGGTGCGCATGGTATTATTGAGTCATTCATGTCTCGTTGGTTGGGCGTTTAGGTGCGCATGGTATTCTTGAGTCATTCATGTCTCGTTGGTTGGGCGTTGTGTTTATGTTAGTTTCGAACTATCAAATGTCAAGTACGTCCAAAACATATAAAACATGCACGTATAGTTTGGTTGGAAAGTAAAGGTTTGTGGTCAATTTTGGTTGTTTTGATTGGGTCGAATGGGATAAAATAAGGGTGGGCACAAACTGTCTTCAAAGAAACATATAGCTTGGGCAAATGGTTGGCGTATAGGCTGTTCACTTTTTCTAAAAAGAGTACATGTACGGTCTTGTGAAGGGGTATGTTTAAGGGTGATCGCGGAGTTTGTGTGTGGGTTTTTCGGTGTTTTGAAAGTGTGTCATGACAGCTGAGGCGGGGATTTATCATAATGCATTGTTTCTAAGTCATAGGTGTTAGTCGTTTGAACCGCGAGCGAGCTTAAAATATGTATCGATCTTGTATATGTAAAAATGAATCCTGAAGCATATTAGAATCTGTACATGTATATTTCATTTGGTGAATATAAAATCTCTAATTATTTACCTTTTTATACCTTAACTTTTGGTAAGTGTCGCATGCAAACCCTGAATTTTATAAATTGACATATAAAGCCCTCATATAAGATATTCATCATATTAAACCTTTAAGTTTACCATTTATTATTTATAACCCCTAAGTTTGGCTAATTAATGATTATTACCCTAAAGTATTTTATTTAAGTCTATTACTAAAAATGAGAATACGCTTAATAACTCTAAAAATATTAATACGATTAATATAAGTAATAAATCTGTTATGACTTAAATGAGCTAATAAGTATTATACGAATCGTAATCCGTGTAGATTCGTTGGAGGAGACGTGACTTGTGTCTTCGTATTCATTCATTCATTTGCTATCATTTCATTGGAGCTAAGGTACAGATATTCTATCCCTTTTCAGTAGGGATTTTCCTGACTTTCTGATCCTTGACTTTGTTCGCTTATGATATTTCGTTGCTATGATTTCCTTTGCTATTGACCATCTGATATTGAACCTTTGGTATCGACCCCTTGGCTATTGATCTTTCGCTATTGACCATTGCTATTGAACTGTTGCTATTAAATCTTTGCTTTGCTATTAACCCCTCTGTTATTGAACCACTGTTACTGAACTTCCATTATTGAACCCTTTGCTACTGAACTATTGATATTGACCTGTGCTATTGAATCTCTGCTGTTGAACCTTTATTGAAATATTGACATTGGACTGTGATATTGAACCATTGTTATGAACCTCTGAATTGTGAACTATTGATATTGCACCTTTGCTTATGAAGACATATACATTGTTACACTTTGAACTTTTGTCTGGCCTGTCAGTTTGATACCCGAGCCATTAACTAGGCATGGGGGTTCCATGTCCGTGTCATTGATGCACCAATGGCATGACTCCAGTGTGGATGAGTGATGTTCCACACCGTCCCCATTATTGTATTGATTATTGCGCGCTTCAGATATATTGTATTGGCCATTATTGTATTGCAGGGGGCGTATGGATGCATCCTAGATTTGTATTGTATTGGATTGATATTGATATTGTATTGGTGATGTGGTGCGTGTGTGCAATACACCCCCTCACAGTCTGGGAGCTAGCTACTCCATTGGTTACTGAGGTCTCCCCTCCTATTGTTTAGGTATTCCGAGGTCACCCCTCCGAATATAATGGCTACTATTGGATATTGGGCTGCTAATGCCACTATTGATTGTATTGTATTGTATTGTTGGCTCGGGATGGATTTCTGACAAACCTTACACTATTGATATACCTACATTGTACCTTCTGTATTCCCAACGCACCATATTTTGTATTAATTGTCCACTACTCTACACCCTTATGAGACTCACTCTACTACTGAGATACATATTCCATTGCATTGATCTGTCATACTCTTATTTCGTTGCTTCAGACTATCGTTCCATTCACGTACCGGGTTATTATATGATTATTGAATTTGATTATGTTTTTACATGTTCTACGTGACTATCGTTTTCCCTGCTACTATATTAGTAATATGTGATTGTCTGATTTACCTATTGTCATGCTAATAACTGATCAACCGTTTATCATACTGTTATGTGACCCTTGATTTGTTTGGTCCATGCTAGTGTATAAATAATTGTTTTGACGGTTAGCATGTAAACTTCATTCGGTAAAAGTCGTGGACTATGAATATCTGTTAGTATCCTTATCTGCTTATTAGTGACCTGCCATGTGTACATTGCTGTTTATGCTACTGTTGATTGGATGATTGTTTTGACTTATGTGGTCTGGCTTGTTAACTGGTCATTTTGCTCTGCTATGTCTTTAAGTCATTCAATTATAGTTTCATGTTGAGTTCATATTTGATATGTGTGGTTACTATGTCTTGACTATTAATAGTATTTCCGCTATTGTGATACTTGTGATTAACTGTAGTTACTTGACCTGTGTGATTGCCATGCTCACTTTCTAGTTAAATTGCTTCCGCTAGTCTTTGAACTTCATTTTGACTTGTGTGTCTTCTGATTTCCTGAATTGATTGTATGCTATATATATGTTGTGTGGATACGGCGTTTGCTATGCTTGCCTATGTTTCGGTAATTGTATGCCTGTTTGTATGTGCTTGTATATATGTAATCGATGCCTTGCTTTGCTTCGTTATCCTTGTTATCTGTTCTTTTGGATATATGTATAATTGTGTTCTGCTGGATCCTTACTGACTCATTGTTCTCTTTTCGTTGCGACCTTGTTATCAGTCTTCTTATTTCATTTGTATCTCTGATTTCGTTTAGCTTTCGTTTTGTTATATCAGTTCAATGGGCATTTTAAGCTCAGCCGCATTTCTTTTCCTGCGGCAGGTTTTAGGTTTGAAGATGGGCTTGATGGGCTGAGAGTTGGATTATTTGAGTGGACCAACCCTAGTTTCCCTTTATTATTTTGGACTGATCTGAGGAGTTATTGTTTTTAGATTTCATTTGGTTTTGGACATATTGGATTTTGTATTTTTCCTTGTAAGTCTTTCGTTTATATGACTTGGTAATTTATTTTATAAGGCTTCCGCTTGTAAAATTTTGATTCTATGTTCTGATATGACACCAGAATGTGACACTTCTACCCTTGTCGGGTTGGGGTGTTACAATTATGGTATCAGAGCCAAGGTTTCGTCTTGTTGACCTTAGGATTGACCTGTGAGGACTTGGGTAGACACTAGGCTTCTGTCTGTTCTGATCTCTTTCGATTCCTTTTGATTGTCGTTCCGATTGTACATCGGTATTCTTTCGTCTTTGCTGAATTTACCTTCTTCCTCTTCGCATTTGATTTTGTTTGATTTGTCTTCGTACATCGGTTTGTCGATCGTTAGATGGAGACTACTCGTGGAATCGAAGATGACGGTGCCGAACCTGCAATGCTGCAACAATTTCTGGAGAGGTTCGTGAAACAGAAGCCGCACCCGATCGTGATGCTGCCGAAGACGTCAGGATGCTGCTGGAGGGAGCTGGACGGATCAACCAAAGACTCAAGATTCCACTGGTGGCTGAGAAGGTTCATCTACTTCATATGATTGGGCGCGACTTGTGTTACTCCGGTTTGTTTGTCACGCGTTTTGAGGCGGTTTGATATTTTGCTAAGTGATTTTGATCGATATTACTTTCTTTGATTTGTTCAGAGCTCGGTTTGAATTGTGAAATTTATGATTTAGTATTTTGGTAATATCTAGGCTTTTCTTCTGGATCGTCAGTAATGAGTCATGAGGAACCGTTTCGAGCAAGTTGGTGGCCTTCTTCTTTGGTGAAATGGTAAGTTGTCTGATTTAGTATATGATGTATGTATGTGATCTGGCCTATTTTGGTATGTTGCTTGCTATCTGTATGATATCTGCTTTGTTATGATTTTGGTTATGCGGTTTGTCATGACCCGAGGCAGAATATGATGACCATAAGGACTTGTTATGTGATGCAAGTATTATGACGCCTGATCAACGTGATAATACCGAGATCATATAATTTGAACTTATTGAAATTATACGACGTCTTGGGAAATGCCTGGGGTTGGTACGTGAATGGACTATGACTTATACCGTTATTTGTTAATCCTCATATTCGTTTGGAATTCTGTACCTCCTTGTGAAATCCTCACCGACATCTGTTATCTATAAGTTCTGTACGCTTTGGAACCAAAATCGTTATGATTTGTGTGAAACTATGGATTGCTACGTTTGCCTTAAACCGGTACGTCTCCAGGTACTTCTGCGACATCAATTTTCGAGGACGAAAATTTTTTTTTAGAGGGGAAGAATTGTAAAACCCGAAAATCTAAAACACGTGAAAAGACCATTTTGCCCCTCTAATTTAAAACTTATAAAATACATAAAATACGTCATGCTCATTAAATGTAACTTTAACCCAACTTATAAAAGATTACCAAACCTAAAATATGAGATCAGTTTACGTTTACGTTTAAAATACATCACACGTTTATATGTCTTGCATGAGTCAAAATTTTGCTAAATATTCAACACATTACATTTAAATTATAAAAGCCCATAATAAGAATTTTGGAAAGTATATTTTCTGTTGTGATTCCCTTGATGCTCGGCCTAAACTCACGCCATATAACCTCCCATATAATCCTATTCTTTCTTTTTTACAATACCTTTCACAAAATTAAAACATGCCAAAACCCTAGCAAAATAAAGTGACGGCAAGCAGTGGTGGTTTCTTCCTTCATTCGATCTCTACAGCAAAATAAGAAGATTGATCGTGGAACCCGATTCGAAGGCTGCTGGTCGTGATGTACTGCTGCCATTGCTTTCGGTTCAAAAGTCCAAGTGTTCGAGATATTGTAGCTTTGATCGTAGGATAAGTTTGTTGTTATTCAAATTCGTGTACCTTTTCTCCATGTCTCGTTGACACCAGGTATCACCCAAGTCACATATTTTCTGCCCAAATCGAATTATATCACGACCTGAATAACAATTTTAAGGCCACATAAAATCGTGATCTATTATACTCGTTAAAACGACCATTCGAATGGATATTGATGTATGCACTTGGACCAGATTTAAAGCTGTTGTATAAGGATATGGGGTGTGTATATTTCATATGATTTCATGCGTGGGTAATTATATCGAGTCGAGTGTGAGTTATGTGTCTCGTCAATTATGTGTTGCATGCAATAATGAATCTTAAATGGATAGTCCATGTTGTGTACTGGTTGAATAAAAGGGTTTGTGTCTTGAGCATGTTGAAACTGTGATGTCGTGTGGGTCGAGTCGTGGGAGTGCATGATCTGTTGTGTCGCATGAAAGAGGAGCGAATAGGTTACAAAGTAAAGACATGTTTCTAATTATGGGACTTAAAATTATAGAACCATGATATTGAGTATAAACTGATTTTGTACATGCACGTAAAAATCAAGAATTAAGTTGTGGTGGGTGCGCATGGTATTCTTGAGTCATTCATGTCTCGTTGGTTGGGCGTTTAGGTGCGCATGGTATTCTTGAGTCATTCATGTCTCGTTGGTTGGGCGTTGTGTTTATGTTAGTTTCGAACTATCAAATGTCAAGTACGTCCAAAACATATAAAACATGCACGTATAGTTTGGTTGGAAAGTAAAGGTTTGTGGTCAATTTTGGTTGTTTTGATTGGGTCGAATGGGATAAAATAAGGGTGGGCACAAACTGTCTTCAAAGAAACATATAGCTTGGGCAAATGGTTGGCGTATAGGCTGTTCACTTTTTCTAAAAAGAGTACATGTACGGTCTTGTGAAGGGGTATGTTTAAGGGTGATCGCGGAGTTTGTGTGTGGGTTTTTCAGTGTTTTGAAAGTGTGTCATGACAGCTGAGGCGGGGATTTATCATAATGCATTGTTTCTAAGTCATAGGTGTTAGTCGTTTGAACCGCGAGCGAGCTTAAAATATGTATCGATCTTGTATATGTAAAAATGAATCTTGAAGCATATTAGAATCTGTACATGTATATTTCATTTGGTGAATATAAAATCTCTAATTATTTACCTTTTTAAACCTTAACTTTTGGTAAGTGTCGCATGCAAACCCAGAATTTTATAAATTGACATATAAAGCCCTCATATAAGATATTCATCATATTAAACCTTTAAGTTTACCATTTATTATTTATAACCCCTAAGTTTGGCTAATTAATGATTATTACCCTAAAGTATTTTATTTAAGTCTATTACTAAAAATGAGAATACGCTTAATAACTCTAAAAATATTAATACGATTAATATAAGTAATAAATCTGTTATGACTTAAATGAGCTAATAAGTATTATACGAATCGTAATCCGTGTAGATTCGTTGGAGGAGACGTGACTTGTGTCTTCGTATTCATTCATTCATTTGCTATCATTTCATTGGAGCTAAGGTACAGATATTCTATCCCTTTTCAGTAGGGATTTTCCTGACTTTCTGATCCTTGACTTTGTTCGCTTATGATATTTCGTTGCTATGATTTCCTTTGCTATTGACCATCTGATATTGAACCTTTGGTATCGACCCCTTGGCTATTGATCTTTCGCTATTGACCATTGCTATTGAACTGTTGCTATTAAATCTTTGCTTTGCTATTAACCCCTCTGTTATTGAACCACTGTTACTGAACTTCCATTATTGAACCCTTTGCTACTGAACTATTGATATTGACCTGTGCTATTGAATCTATGCTATTGAACCTTTATTGAAATATTGACATTGGATTGTGATATTGAACCATTGTTATGAACCTCTGAATTGTGAACTATTGATATTGCACCTTTGCTTATGAAGACATATACATTGTTACACTTTGAACTTTTGTCTGGCCTGTCAGTTTGATACCCGAGCCATTAACTAGGCATGGGGGTTCCATGTCCGTGTCATTGATGCACCAATGGCATGACTCCAGTGTGGATGAGTGATGTTCCACACCGTCCCCATTATTGTATTGATTATTGCGCGCTTCAAATATATTGTATTGGCCATTATTGTATTGCAGGGGGCGTATGGATGCATCCTAGATTTGTATTGTATTGGATTGATATTGATATTGTATTGGTGATGTGGTGCGTGTGTGCAATACACCCCCTCACAGTCTGGGAGCTAGCTACTCCATTGGTTACTGAGGTCTCCCCTCCTATTGTTTAGGTATTCCGAGGTCACCCCTCCGAATATAATGGCTACTATTGGATATTGAGCTGCTAATGCCACTATTGATTGTATTGTATTGTATTGTTGGCTCGGGATGGATTTCTGACAAACCTTACACTATTGATATACCTACATTGTACCTTCTGTATTCCCAACGCACCATATTTTGTATTAATTGTCCACTACTCTACACCCTTATGAGACTCACTCTACTACTGAGATACATATTCCATTGCATTGATCTGTCATACTCTTATTCCGTTGCTTCAGACTATCGTTCCATTCACGTACCGGGTTATTATATGATTATTAAATTTGATTATGTTTTTACATGTTCTACGTGACTATCGTTTTCCCTGCTACTATATTAGTAATATGTGATTGTCTGATTTACCTATTGTCATGCTAATAACTGATCAACCGTTTATCATACTGTTATGTGACCCTTGATTTGTTTGGTCCATGCTAGTGTATAAATAATTGTTTTGACGGTTAGCATGTAAACTTCATTCGGTAAAAGTCGTGGACTATGAATATCTGTTAGTATCCTTATCTGCTTATTAGTGACCTGCCGTGTGTACATTGCTGTTTATGCTACTGTTGATTGGATGATTGTTTTGACTTATGTGGTCTGGCTTGTTAACTGTTCATTTTGCTCTGCTATGTCTTTAAGTCATTCAATTATAGTTTCATGTTGAGTTCATATTTGATACGTGTGGTTACTATGTCTTGACTATTAATAGTATTTCCGCTATTGTGATACTTGTGATTAACTGTAGTTACTTGACCTGTGTGATTGCCATGCTCACTTTCTAGTTAAATTGCTTCCGCTAGTCTTTGAACTTCATTTTGACTTGTGTGTCTTCTGATTTCCTGAATTGATTGTATGCTATATATATGTTGTGTGGATACGGCGTCTGCTATGCTTGCCTATGTTTCGGTAATTGTATGCCTGTTTGTATGTGCTTGTATATATGTAATCGATGCCTTGCTTTGCTTCGTTATCCTTGTTATCTGTTCTTTTGGATATATGTATAATTGTGTTCTGCTGGATCCTTACTGACTCATTGTTCTCTTTTCATTGCGACCTTGTTATCAGTCTTCTTATTTCATTTGTATCTCTGATTTCGTTTAGCTTTCGTTTTGTTATATCTGTTCACTGGGCTTTTTAAGCTCAGCCGCATTTCTTTTCCTGCGGCAGGTTTTAGGTTTGAAGATGGGCTTGATGGGCTGAGAGTTGGATTATTTGAGTGGACCAACCCTAGTTTCCCTTTATTATTTTGGACTGATCTGAGGAGTTATTGTTTTTAGATTTCATTTGGTTTTGGACATATTGGATTTTGTATTTTTCCTTGTAAGTCTTTCGTTTATATGACTTGGTAATTTATTTTATAAGGCTTCCGCTTGTAAAATTTTGATTCTATGTTCTGATATGACACCAGAATATGACACTTCTACCCTTGTCGGGTTGGGGTGTTACAGATCCGGCTAGTGCAATCCTTGGGATCCAGCTACTGGGTCAGTTTAAGTCCAGATTTTGGATTACAAACCGGGTTATGGGTTATGGGTTATGAACCATGGGTTATGGCTAATGGATTATGGATACCCAACATGATGCAATCTATCTAGACATTGGGTTATGGATCTTGGGTCATGGGTAATGGACTTTGGGTCATGGATCATGGATAATACCCAAAATGACTGCATGCATGATGTCATGCAGTGGGTTATGGGTTATGGATCATGCTCTATGGGTATGGGTTATGGATCATGCTCCATGGGTATGGGTTATGGACTTAGGTCTTTACCCAACAACATTCATTGTACCTAGTCAATGGATCATTGGTTGTGGGTCATGGGTCATGGACTTTGGTTTTTACCCATTACATTACCCATTATAATATGTACCAAGTATATATGTACATTTCCATATTATGTAAACACTAGTTGTTATACATATGCATTTCTATAATATGTAAACAATATTACTTGTTTAGTGTTTTATATGAAAATGTCTTTTCTTTTATATAACTTATTTACTAAACATGTTTTGATATGGTTTTAATATGTTTAGTATAAGTGTGTTAGTAAACTATTGGCTCAAACCTTTTACGTATTTTATTTGTTTCGTTAAAATGATTTTACGTTTGTTATCGATAAAACTTTAGAAGATCGTAAAATATAAATAAATGTTTTTATGGTTTATTTGTATTAACAATCTCCCCCTTTTTGTTGATGACAAAACATAAAATTATTTTAAGAAGAAAATAAAATTCGTAAAAATTCGAATTGGAGTTTTTACTCTCTTCTCCCCCTTTTTGTTGAAACAAAAAGAGAGTCGAAAAGAAACTAACACCTTGTTTTGAGAAAAACGTGTGAAAAGTAATAATATGAAACATAGAGAGTAAGAAGAGAGAAAGATTCTCGTCTTCGCTCCCCCTTGACGGATGCTTCCCTTTGTTGAGGGCGTCAAGTAATTAGGAAGTCTAAGCGAGTGAGTTGCAATTATGTTTGCAAATGGTTTCGTCTTTGACGAAATGCTCCCCCTTGACGAGTGCTCCCTTTTGAGGAGAATGTCAAGTAGTAAAGAAATCCTAAGTGAAAGTATTTCAAGCATTTTTGCAATTGCTTTGCTTTGACGAAAAGCTCCCCCTTGTTGAGGATGTCAAAGTCTTCATGTGTATTTTAAAAATCTACAAAACAAAGGTTAGAAAACAAGTATATGGTGCATACTTTCTTGCAAATGAGATTCATATTAGTGATAAAATGTGATTCTGTTGCACGGATCCTCCCTGTGAGGGATCCGTCTAGGCAAAAATGAGGGAACCATGTACCTACACTTCATTAGCAGCAATGTAGATGTGGAAAGTGAAGTAAGCATCAAAATGAGTTATGTATTATAGCACCAAACATATTCTTATAACCATATAGCATACAACATGTAATTTCATTCAATAAAACACGAGAGATGATATACATATCTCTAAAACTAAGAGAATGACATAAGCATGTAGTACATTTTCTAATAATTCTAAGTTGTGCCGAAAACTAACAAAGAGTACCATTGTGCTTGTATTCCTAAGTTCTAAGGACGAGTAGATTTGTTGATTTGGTCAAATCATTTAAGGAGATGATTAAACAAGAAATGCAACTCATTTCGTACTTCTTGAACTAACCCTTGAGTATGTTGACAATTAGATCAATTATTGTCATGAGTAGGAGATGGAGGCATTGGAGATGGAATGTTTTGAGGTAAAATGTTGGGTGAGCGGGAAGAAGGTTCCACAAAGGATGGCGGGATTTGTGGAGGTGAGTTGAGTGACGTAGGATGGAGTTCAAATAAGAATGAAGGTGATGATGTATGGATTGGTGGTGGAGATAGGAAAGTATCCATATGATTAGGTCTTTAGGATTGGTGATTCCTTGTTCCTAAAGATGGACTATTTGATGGTGAAGGTGAGTAGAATGCGGGTGTTGGTGATGTTTTAACATCAATGTTTTGGTGTAAAGGTGCATAAAATTTGTCACTCAATCAATGACTTGGGTCATCGATTGAGGGGGAGAGTGATTTCAAATTATCACATTTTCAAACATTACATCATCAAACGAGTCCATTTGTACATTATATGTAGTGAATCAATGTTTTGTTGTTATGTGTAAGTGTATGATTTTTCTTATATTAAAAGATCTCTCAAATCTATCATACCTGACACTAACATTCTCCCTCATAAATTGAGGGGGAGCAGTGTAATGTTCCTTTATCAGTATGCATTAAAACAGACCACATTTTTCTCCCAATTTTTCTAACTTATTTAAATCAATTGAGATCCCAAATCTCAAAAGGTTTGAAATTTTTGATCGGTGGAGATAATGTGATTTAAATATTAAATTTGATAAAATTGTCACTCCTCCCACCCTGTGCTAAACGATTTCAAGTACTGATGCACGTGTTGAGGGGGAGCATTTATGAAAGATCAAAAACAATTGAGGTACAAATGCTTTGATATCAAATATCACAAGTACCTTGATTGATTTTCAATTGGTTTTAAGGTGGAAACAACAATACAACACAACTGACCTTGCATTTACTTTATTGGAGTTATAAGGATGGTAAGGTTAGGTATTCGTTCCCATGATACCGCCAGAGTCGGAGGGATCTACCCAAGGATAATCCACTAGTTAGTGTAGAAGTCCTTAGGTATGATGAAAAAAGGAGAACAAGAGTGCCGACTGAGATGGAGCTAGTACTAGAACAAACCCAACAAGGTTCTAGTAATGAAGTCTCGTTAAATGCTAAAGGGGTTGAAGAATGAAAAAGAAATGTAAAGATAAAGGGTGAAAAGATATAGCCCTCCAAATATTCAACCTTAGGCCAGAAACCGGTTTCAATTCATATGCTACTGGTGGTTACCAATGTAACACTAGTTTTAAAGACAAGACGTCATGGACCCAGTGACGCACTGCACTAAACCTTCCAGCTACTCAAGTTCTCTTAAAAGGAATTGTTTCATTCTCACGGGAACCAGTGTAATCTATCGACTTTCTCTTAGAGATGGTTGATATTGAAGCATGAGACCCTCTCCCTAGTCTCCGCATAGGAAAACCAAAGTGCACTATTAAGTCTAGAGCCAAGAGATCATCAATAAATCTCATTAGAACACACTTTTAATATGCTTGTTGTTTCATACACTGTGAAAAGCAAGAAAATATTTATTAAGAGTCCTACGCTTTATCCTTGTGGTATTGCCAGAACATTCGAGTGATACGTAAAGTATTCACAATGAAGATGGAAATCCTTCTAGAGCCAACATCAAACAAGCTCTTGGTGGGTGACATGTGCGATCCTTCATGGATCAAACTTGTGACAATTGAAAAACAACTATGGGGCGATTCGCATTTGAATCAACCTTGTTCCAGTAAAGGAATTGACTTATGCTTTTGGAAAACCCTTCGATTTGCTCAAAAATTGTTTTCAAGCACATTGACTGTGAATAAATTTTCAAACAAAAGTATTTTGTGATTTAAACTTGATTGTACTCATTAAACTCTCGTCGTATTGCAAAACTATTTATTCAGCAATACGCGATTGTGTTTCAAATCAATTTCTCATCAATCAGTGAATCTCAATTCGCTGGTTCACTCACTCTGTGTTGTCTACTTTGAGACGCTCCGGTTTGAGAACGGCTAGTACAAGCTACGAAACCCTGTCAAGGAGATTCTTTGGAATTCTCCCTGATCACATGCAGTATTTATACTGATTAATGGGGAACCATGGTTCTTGCAACCCTATTCAATGAAAGTGAACAAAGACACTTTCGTGTGTTTATTGCTAATTGTTGTTTGTATGAATCCTCGATAGTTACAGCTGATGGTAAAAGAGATGTCAATTCATAACCACATGCTCACACTTTACACTCATGATCAAAGAAATTATGATTATTAAAAGACATACAACAATGCTTCCGCAACTCTTATGCAAAATATCATGATCCATAAAAGTGTGAGCATGTCGGTCCGAAAGTCACAACATCACATAGAGGCGATACAACAAAGGATGATTTAGAGATTTATGGTGGCTGGTGATATCGAAGAAAACTAAAAGATCACCCAAGCCAAGGAACAATCAAAGATCACTACTGGAAGTACAAATATTGCGGACTCTGAAGAATCAAAGACTACGAGCTAGGAAATCAAAACTTATGTAATAGAATGCTAGAATTCAATGTGTTATTTCCGGGGTGACCTCCCTTAGGGGTAGATTTTTAGGATTACGAAAATCCTTATTAAATATTTGGTCACCCCGCGGTCATCCCGAGTATCATCTAGCTCCAGTTAGGTCGTAATCTTATTAGAAAATGTTTAGTTTAAGTATCACTTTGGATTCGGGTCGGGTCTTTACCCACTGTCAGCCCACTCTACAGCCCGTAGGGGCATTTATGTGTAACTATAAATACCCTCTTCCCAACAAAGAAGAGGGTTGGAACTTCATTTGGTTACAACCTAATCTATTTCATTTTCTCTCACTAGAAGTCTCCCACTCTCTATCTTTCTCTCTCTAACTCACAACCAGGCCACAAGATCCATAAGTGTTCATGTTAGTTAGTATCCTACAGAGTGCGGTCACTTGAGTCTCGTTGAGTCGACACCACACACGATGATACCAACCGCTCATAACTAATTTGAGAACGAGATGTTTTTTGGAAATAGAAATGGAATATATTCGGGGATAGAAAATATTGATTTAGAAATATATTAAAGAAGAATCTGTATTACTAGTTTATGTCGAGTTCGTAGTTGCCAAGCCGTGTTAGCTGCTTATCTGCTTACTTCTATTGGTTATTTGTGCTTTGCTTGATCGAGGTGAGTTTCATAGCCCCACTTTTAACTATGCTTTATTAAACTTAGGGTGAGAAAACATGAAAACTATTTTCTTGGACCTGTCACTACTTTTTGATTTGCTTATATGTTGACTAGTGAATGTTAGATATGCGGTAGATGTTGACTTAGACTAGGATAGCAATCATTTGCTATATCGTTGGTGCCTAGCTAAGAATAGATATCTACTTCCGACTTAGACCAGGATAGCAACGTATTATGCCTTGCTATAACGTAGGTGCCTGGCTAGAGTCGTTTAGGGCCCTACTGAGATCTCACTCTCGTTTTGATATTGGAAGGATTATTGTTGGAATGTTGTTGGAATGTTTGATATATATCTGCCTTAGTCCCACATAGCAAATAAACTCTATCAGGTCCACTAGTGAATTTATGATTAAACCTATGAACTCACCAACGTTAGCTGACTCTTTTAGCATGTTTTCTCAGGTAACTAAGATGATGTTTGGATTGCTTTTTTCTTGGAGGCTTGGCAAAGAGGCATGGTTGAGGGATCAATCAAAACTCTGATAATAATTGTGGACCTAACTTATACTTTCTTTTGGGCCTTACTTTTCGTACTTTGAATAAATGTAACCTAATGACTAAATGTTGGATTGGTTTTATGTAACGTTTTATGCTATCTCGTTTTCCGAATCCCGTAGCACCCCGAAAGCTTGATTAAGTCTTCCGTTGTACCAAATTTTGGGGGTGTTACAACATCTCAAGACATTGTAGTACCTTACCTTAATTGATTTACACATTCTAATTTAGAGTGTTTTGACATTTATACCCTCACATTAATATTACACATTTTCATCCTGTAAGGGTATAAATGTCAAGATAGTCTAAGTTAGAGTGTGTCAATCAATTTGAAGAGTGTGCAAATACCTTTCATATAAAAAAGACAACATAATATTGTACAATAGTATTGAATTTGTAATATGCTATATGCAATGAGAAAAAAATATATCGCAAACCGTTAATCGTTACGCGAAAAGAATCATTATCATCACGACGAGAATTAAATCATCTATTTATAAATGGGCATTTCTATATACTTTTGATGAACTTTTTTTTTCAACAACATTTCGCCAAAAATATATCGAATTGTCCGTCTACTGAAAGATAATAGGTTACTTTCGACAACCATTTCTTTATGCCTACTGCTGGAAAAATATTCGTCAAAATTTTTGCATGTCCTAAAATGGTCATACTCAACTTCGCAACTCTTCAACTTCACCAAAATTTTAACACGTGTCATTTGCATCAATTGCTCAACTTCGCAACTCCACCTAATAATAGACACATGTCTCTTTTCTTTATTATAAAAGTACTAGTGTCTTGTCATTAAATGGGTTAAAAGACAAGATTACCCTTACCACTTATATATACTCTCTCTCTCACCTATTAATTCTAACCTCATCCCACTTATATATACTCTCTCTCTCTCACCATGTAATGCGAAAAATATTCGTGAACAACTAAGGATTTAACTAAGGACATGCAAACTGGACATGTGAATTATAAATTTAACACTCTAAAAATACAAAGCATTTACTAATATCTCTTACATCAAAAATGGGTCTTGAGCCTATAAATATCTGTGAAATAATATAGCCCACCTTATTTTATTTATTTTTTATTTTTTCTCACGTGATTTTATAAAATCTGAAAAAGTTACGTCTTTTTCGAAATAAATAAGACACAAAACAATATTAACTTTAGCTGCCAACCCGAAATTATCATCCTTTTCCTTTTGAAATGATGAGACAACGTAAATCACATAATTCCCTTATCGGTTAAAAAATATACACTATTAGATAACAAAATGCATTATTTGATTTGTTTGAGTGCATTATTTGAATCTTACCGGATACAACTCTTGAGTCTATTATTATTACAATCTTAATCGACTTCCGAAACTTAAACCAATACTATTGAAGAAAACTCTCTCACACATGTCGACGCTTTTAAAAAAACAATGCAACCATGCCATAACAAAATAAACCTCAGAAAAACATTGCAACTTAAAATAATGCAATCGAAAATGATTCCTTAGAGCTATAGATACAATTTGTTGAAAAATATATACGAAGGCGGTATTAGATTGAAACTAGACACCGTTGCCGCAAGACGCGGGTACTCGGCTAAATATTTTTATATGTCATTTGATACATGTTAAGAAATTTTGCTAGAGTTGAATTGTCACATGTTACAACCGTTTACAATTACATTTTGATTTTTTCACGTTCTATTTTAAACGTTATACGAAACACTTATCACAGTATCGCATATCGTTAATTGTCTGCCGCTAGGCGCGGGTACTCGCCTAGTATAATGTATAAAGGGTTACATAAACAAAATCATGTTAATTTAGTTTTTAAGAACGAGTGAGAAATTAATTAAGAGGTATTTAATGGCAGATTTAAAAATTGCAGATTTTCAGAAGGATGAAATAATCAGTTATGATATTTAACGGCTAGGCTGTTAAGTATAACAGTTAAACAACCAAAAGTGGAAACAAACTAGGGATGAGCACGGTACCGATCCCGTACCGAATTAGTGGTACCGATTTTTTCCCGAGCATAAATTAGTGGTACCGGTACCGTACCGAACGGGATTCGGATACCGGTACCGGTACCGGGAAATCGGGTTTTCTCCATTTTTTTCGGGAATTTCCCGATTTGGTACCGGTCCCGTACCGAATTAGTGGTTTCGATTTTTTTTCCACCTTATTTCGTAGTCCCGGTACCGTACCGTATTTCAAAAATCGGCACCGTTTCGGTACGGTTCCGGTTCGGTTCCGGGATTCGGTTCAAAATGCTCATCCCTAAAACAAACAGTGACATCACATCAGTATCCGATATCTAATTTCGAAGAGGGACTGCAATTTTACATCAAAACCGCTTGGACGATTAATGTTATATGTCGTGCCATCATCAACACAAATTGGTTCCTATGTTATATACTTAATAAACATGTGGTGCAGACTTAATCGTATGTATTAAGTCAAAATTAAAGTACAAATTTGCCAAAGAGAAGATGATTTAAAGCATTTAAAAAAGTTATGACATAAGAAAACTACAGTACATTTGTGCTTCCTTCATTACTGGTATCCTTGCACGCCATGTGTTCACCTCCAGAAACATTAATTAGGACTTAAAACCCTGAAGAGTGGTTTTTTCCAAAGCAAAAAAGGCGAGAAAACAATAACTCTTGAAGAACACAAACTTTGACATCAAAGCAGACGCTGCTTTCCCGTTACTGAATCAACAGCCGATTTGTTTCCTGTTCAATTATGATCAAAATTAAAGAAAAATTGTGCCAATAACAATAACTTAGCAAGCACAGGAAGATCCCCCATGTAAAATTGTTAAAATGAGTGGGTCAATTAGTTGTATAACAATGCTTTGGGTCAAAAAATCATCTTTTCGGGTCAAAACAATTATCTGTTTGGGTCAAAAAAACTATGTTTTTGGGTCAAAGTTATGCATGGTTCTTTCCCAGGTCAATCTTTCGGCTGTTATAGACCTCTAGAACTTAAGAGTTCTCAAATCAACTTTGAAGATGAATATCAGCTTGATTAACATAATCTAATAAACACTTTTACATTGTGATTGATTTGGCACCAACAGCAAAGCATCAACTCTAATAGTTGTATATAGAAAAGTATACTATGAGAGCTGAAAAGAAAGATATACCAGGACCAATAGCAAGAACCGTTCTTGACCCTGCCGATACCTGTGTAAAGCAAAAAATAAAAACAAATCACAATTAAAAACAAAAATTTAGGATTTCATTGACGTAACAATCATATTTTGTTGTATTTTCCAACATGTTGGGCTTTTAACAAGCACTAATCATAATGTGTGATTTCAGAATTGTTACTTTGACTTTAACAGTCAAAGGATCAATTCAAAGACGGAAAACTGTCAAATATTTATAGGAATTATAAGAAAATAACGAGGACTTGTCGTCAAATGATTTAAATGACCAACCTTAGAAAAATATTAGTCTTGAGAACCAAGATAAGATCATGTCAGTTTTGGAAATGGAAAAGGACAGGTTTGACTAAAAAAAGCCAAATGATATCTCTTGTTTCTAAATCATACCTGGGTGCGTCCCGCATCAGCTACAACATAAGTTGGAAGGCCAATTCCCTCAGCCACTTCCTGCAGCTTATTCCTATGATTGTATGATCAATACAAGGACTAGTTGGAAAATGTTCTGAATAACATGTAGAGGTTGCATCAGATCACCTGCTTACATTTCTTGTTGATTTTTACAAGTGACAACTATTTTTGCCTGCCCCCTATGCTCCCATCGATGCAAAAGATTCCGATGGCTAAAATATGAAAGCAATATAATTAGTAAACTATGTAGCTCATTTGCCACAAATTTGATAAAGGTTACACATTTAGGTTTTGTTGGTCCTGTTCATATAAAATCATGCAGTAAACAATAAGTCAGTTTGGGCTCTCCTATTGGCATATAATTGATACTGTGTTCACAACTAATTCTGCTGCCCAAACAGAAAAAGAAATGCATTAATGTACAAAATACAAACAACTTGTTCCTTAGCATGAGACTTAAAATGCTACATAAATTCGAAGTTGAGATTTGAAAAGCACTGCTTAGAGTCTAAATATCTAATTTTTGAAAACAATACAATTTACTTCTCATAAAAGAAGCACTAAAGTAAACGCTTCATCTAGCCTTTTGTATCAACAACGCATGTCATTAAAAGCCACATTTCAACTTTGAGTATCATGTGAGTTTCTAATTAATTTGTGCAAAATGCATAAAAAGCAGTGTACCCATACATAGCAAAACATGACCCGACACCCAACTTTGAACTCCAGTTCTATAGCAAAAACTACCAGTTCTAAAAATGAATCTTAGGTTTTGGTAAGGGATACTGTTTGATTCAGTTGTAGCCATCAACTGATTCCATATACTATCAAGATAGTCCTATTTCACAGCAAGTTGGAAAAAAACTAAGATTTTGAATGTTTGTCAACTTCACGAACCAAAGCCCCTCAGCGTCAGGTAATTTATAAGGTCCGTCCATATTTATATATTCTTTTTGAACTATGAGAAAGAAAACATTGGCAGTTGATGCAAGAGTTTTGTGTATTAAGAATCTAACTTGCATATGAGAGATGTACTTTGTTCAGTCCCCACAGCCAAAACAACATTTGGACAATTAATCACCTAGTTCTAAATACTAACTGCTGATAGTTTCCAATCTCAATAGAATACTTACAAAGGGGAACTAAGATACTTAAAGCAATATACCCAAATTTTTATCACTAGTGTGAAAATTATCATGCTGAAAGTACTAGATTTAAATTTCAGAATCAGAGTTCGACACTAGTGAGGGAAAATCATTATTATCATTCAAAAGAAACCATACGGAGCTCAGAAGACTACAAGGGTCTAAAGTGAACCTTTGCATTAGCCTAGAATATAATCCAGTGGCAGCATCTGCAATTCCATAAAAAAATAATAATAATAAATCAAGAAACAGATAAAAAGAGAATCCTTAGAGAACAAAATTTGTGGAGATTTCTTACGAGCACATTGAGAAGCAATCTTTCCTTGCCCCATCTTCAAGTCTTGTCTAACAACGAGAACCTACAAACCAAAACCAAAAATAAAAACTAGTCAACTCTTTCTGATAGGTACTTAGGTAGCATATGGAAAATGACTCGAGTAGAATCTCCTGCACATATTGACAACAAAGGACACGATATCAACAAGCTGTTATCCGAAATTTGTTTGGAGATGCTAAAAGAGAATTTTAACAAAATACTATATGAGGTAATTACAACTCTTATCCCAAGTCGATCTATAAGGACAGGTGACTATTCATGGCTTAAAAGCTAATCTGGAGGTAATTGGGTTAGTGTTGGGCTTTGGGCATGGACAATTAGTATCATATCATACTAGTGGTACCTTGAGGAGTGGTCAGCTGGAACACAGTCACATGGAAGGAGGATCAATATGAGGATCAAAATGGTACGGGATCGAGCATCAGGATCTTAGTTCGCTAGGTACCTAAAATTCAGTTCAATTGGGGGAGGGGGTTCGTTTGGGATCGCTCCAGCACCATTTGCCCAATGATTACTATATTCCAAAGGGTTATATAAAATCCAAACATTTATCATATAAAATAGTTTACTAATATTTATCAAATTTTCATAACTTATAACCAATAGTCAATATCATATATCTCGACTGAATCGTACCGTGATTGGGCACGGTCGAGCTGGATCGCAGTTCGTTGCCTTTCTAGCGAATTATGTTGCTCTAGGATGAAATCAAGCATCCATTGCGTATATTGATTCTGGGCTTATGGGTTTATTATAATTTTGTAAAAAGGAATTTTCATAATGTTGATCTCAAATCGCATTATTCCTAACTATTCATGCAACAAAAGATTACCAAGGTTCTTTAAAGGCAGCTAAAGTTGCACTGGCAGTTTGGTAGCGATTAATGTATAGGCAACTGATACGATTCATGTGAAGTAGTTAAAGAAGCGATTAGCTTATTACCATGGGCTTACACACATTCATGCTACTCAAATTCATTTCATACTTAGAGAAGCACCCAAACTAGGAGTCCATATCTTTTGCAATTGCTAAACGTGAGAATAAATAGAATATTCCAAATGGTTATTAGCGCAATTTGATGATAAGCAATTAAAGGGAGGGATAGCTTGGTAATTTCATGATTAACCCAATATTTCATGTCTATATGGGTCTAAAATCTTAACCTATTGATAATCTCAAAACATTAAATTGTTATCGAGTTGGTATTTGTGAAAAAGAGATAAAAGGATTAGGAATATAGAAACAAACCATTTTAAGATCATCATCATCAGCAGCAGAAGGAGTAGTAGTAGTAGTAGTGGTCTTTTTCCTTGTAGAGTTTGTTGATGAGAAGATGGGTTTTGATAAATCGAATAAGATACCGAATACGAAACCGATGACAAGTCCAGGGATGAAATTCTCCGCCTTAAAACTCCCACCAAACAACCATCCTCCTTCTCTCTCTACTTTCTTCTGTTGTAAATTATTAAGAGTCAGAGTTGAATACTAATAATAGCAAGATTAAAATTAAGAAATACTAATGAAATTGAGCATTAGATACTACATTTTTTGAGTGCTGACGACCAAATGAACCCCCCGCCATTTTCCTTTTCTTTATTATCTCCCAGGAGAGGAGGGGGAAACAAAGATAGAGAGATGCTACCAGGATAACATTAACATTTTCTTTTTACACAATCTTTTCGTTTCTTATTTGCACACTTAATATTAAAATAAAAAATAATAAGTGTCCTTTTTCTTTTAAACTAATGATTTGCACACTTTCAAATTTTACTTGCACATTCTAAATATAAGCAGTTAAAACAGAATGTTTAATACTGTATAAGTATTTAATGCAGAAATTAAGTGTCTCAATCAATCAATAAAGTGTGCAAATCAATTCTCTTTAGCTCATATGAAAGCGTATTTATTAGTACACTGACAGGTGTTTAGTGAAAATAAAAATTAAAATCAGAAGAATTAGAAATTTTTTTAGTAACATATATTAGATGGGGGCGAGAAATTTAAAGTCTGAAATATACGTTTGTGGTTGTTTTCATCCTTGTTATTTTAATTTTATTTCTCATTTGATCCTAACTCATATTTAAACTTTAGGTAACTGTTGGGTTAGCGTCCCACGATCCTTATATTGGCGGGAAAGCCTTGATAGGTTTATTAACGTGAGTTTGACTTGGTCTTATGCAACCTCTGTGATAATATTTTCAAAGGACATACCCCGAAGGGTTTTAGACTTCGATTAGCGACTTTCTAAAGTGATAATCAAAGTTCGTGACCGATTTTACGCCAAAAGAGATTTTAGGGGGTTTATTTGTTACTTTTAGTGTACAAAATATTACTTTTGCGCACAATAAATCACTATAATCTTTACTACCTTATAATGCATTTAGGATATTCTCTAAATAGTAAGGCTTAAAATTCAGACGTTGTAACTTACTTATTATGGAAATATAATGTCTCTTGCTAAACTAATACATACACATGCTAGCTTAAAAGTTAAGTCAATACTTATAACATTTGTAGTCATCGAATACAAAATTTAAAGTCCCTCCAATATTTTTAAAGCCCACTTTTATGACTTTAAAGTCATGTATTGTAACAGCCCCATTCTTACAGCCTACTTTAACAGCCTAATGAGTGTGTAAATACTCATCATTTTTGGGTCAAATCTGAACTGCAAAACACTTAAAAATGCTCAGAAATGCATCAAAATACTGAAAATATCTCAAAATTGCATTTTATATGTTTCAGATGCAAAATGTTTAAAATCAGATGAAAAATGAGCTAAGTTTGCATAATTGGCAGTTTCAGTCCCCCAAGTTTCAAAAATTGTCAAAAAATAGTCCCTGAGCACTTAATTTAAAAGAAAAATCACCAAAGGTCCTTTTAAAATCATAACTTGTCATAATTAGTCCTCTGGTGAAAAATGTCAAAAGTTTTGAGAAATTACAAGTTTAGTCCTTTGAGTTTCAAAAATGACAAGTTTGGTCCTTGAACTATTGGAGATTGTCAAGTTTGGCCCTTGGATTATAATTTCAGAATGTACATGATTGGTCCCTGGAAAATCAGAAATGGCAGCTTTGGTCCTCCAAATATCAGAAATTGCAAAACAAGTCCTTGTTAATACTAAGCCATGAACCCTTGGACCTTTAAACCCCTTTGGACCCCTGCCATATCCACTTGACCCCTTCCTTTGACCCCCCTTTCATATATTAAACCCCGGTCAAACTTAAAGTCAAATCCCGCCCAATCCTTTTTCTTCTTCTTCACCAAATCCGCCTGCAAACACTCAACCATTCCATCCCTCCAGCTCACTTCCCACACCCTTATCCCTCCACCTCACCCAACAAGCCAAGAAACATTAAATGCTCCCCCCTCCTAACACTCAAACCCTCCCACTGGCTAAAACCATTTTGGCGCCAAAATCGAATCAATGGCCAATATGACCTCAACTCATCCAATGGCTAAAAAGAATGGTGGGATTTACTCAGAGGACACGTGGGAGCAGTGTTGGTGTATAAAAAGGAAGAAAGAGAAGCAAGGAAGAGTAGTCTTTAGTTTTAACATTCATGTATGTCGTTTTTATTTAAATTATCTTAGCTAGTTTCTAAATTTGTAACTTAAAGCTTTCTTGTATTGAACTCAAGTTGTTTTATCATTATAATCTGTTTTCAAGCATCAATTCAAGTTTGTATTAACATTTCATGTTTTATTGTTTACTGTTAAAAAAGTCAGTTTCCTGTTCTTATATTCAAGCTTATAGTAGTTTATTTTTAAATTCAAATAAGCTTAGTTAAGCTATTTATAGCTTTTGGTAAGCTTATAAATCAATTTTAAGCAATATGTCATGTGGGTCAACAAAAGTCAACTGAGGTGCTAATTTGGAATCAATCATGAATGTGGGTGTTGCAGAGCTGAATTGGAGTAAATTTGGGTTGGATTAGATTAGTTTAGTATAGTTATGGTTCTGATTAAGCTTCTCCACAGCTGGATTTCAAGTTAGTTCTAATTTTCTTTTTCATTTCATTTTTTTTTTAATCTGCATAACTGTTTTAATTGTTATTGCTTAGTTATTATTGTTAGAAGTTTGTTTCATGTAGCTTATAGGATAGTTATTGAACTCAGTTAAGCATTAATAAGGATTATAGGGTGAATCTCTAGTGGAATTTGCAAAACAGTTTTAGAAATAGTGTTTGGATAATAATAGTGAATCTGAGATTCAGGTTAAGTCAGAGGTTGATATCAGTTGCATTAGTCTTATCTAGCTTCATTGAGTTATATTCAGTCATTACTTTGCACCTTATTGCTTAAAAAGTCAAAATCACTTTATAACTGTTCTTGATTACAAGTCAGTTAGTGCAGATTTGATAGAGTTTGCATTTTAGGATTAGAATCATATAAGCTAGCTTAATTCAGTCATATTTCATCATAAAACATCTATTTCAGTTCATAAAGTTGGAATCAAAACTCAATTTGGTCAACTTTTCAAAACTGTTTTAAAAGTCAAAAAAGTGAAAAACCAGTTTTGACCCAACATTGGGTGATTTTTAATTGATTCATTACTGGAACAATTCAAGTGAAACTTTGGTTTTAAAAACTTCAACTAGTCAAGATTTGAATTTTTTTTTTTGTAGATTTTTAGTAATTTTGTACAAGCTTCAAAGTAGCTTATCAAAAAGGGCTTATCTGCCCTGTGCACTGACTCAGTGAATACCGAGTCTGCACAGGTTTGTGCAGAGCTTGTCACAAGCTCATTAGAGCTTATCTTGGTCTGAGTTTTGGTTTTTAAGTAGCTAGCCAGGTCCACCTTAGGTTCCAACATCTGGTTTTAAGTTCAGCTTATTGAGTAGCTTATTTTCAAGCTACAAAGTAGGCATAAAATCTGTTTTTGGCACTTGATTTCAAAACATCAAATCTGAGTAGCTTGTAATTTAGAGGTTTAGGCCAGTTGTAACTAGTTGCTTTTAAGTAGTTGTAGCATATTATAGCTTCTTCTTTCAGTTTGGTAGCTTATTGTGCTCATTTGCTTAATTCAAGTGCTTATTTATAAGCACTTGCACTGCAGTCCCATATTCTCACACATAAGCCACTGTTTTTATATTTTTCATAGATTTAGAATATTAATTTAGACTTTTCCTGAAATTTTCATAATTTTTCATCACTGTTTGCTATTTTTCCTCATTTAAAACAGTTTTTAAGCCTTTTTAATTAGCTTTTAATACAATTAAATCATAAAAACTTCAAAAAAATAAGTTTTCATTTTTCCTAGGTTAAGATAAATATAAAAAGTCAAAAAAATATTTTTCCAGATTTTTCATAGTTTAATTTGTAATTTTTAGCAATTTAAGTAGTTTCAAATAGTTTTTAATTCATAGAAAATAGAAAAATAATCAGAAAAATATAAAATTAGTTTTGAAAATTCTCTTTAGTTATTTTAGATTTTTCTAAGTCATAATTTCATTTTTCTAGCTTTATTTCATATTTTCTTGTATTTTAGGGTATTATTAAATAAGTAAAAATAGTTTTTAATTAATAATAATTAAATAAATAGTCATAAAAATAATTTTCTTTTTCTAGAAATTTTCTCTTATCATTAGGGTTGTAAAAATGTCATTTTTATATTTTTAGGATTAATATTGTTTCAATTTCACATTTTCTTTTGTACGTCACGTAGTTTTTAAGTTAAATTTTATAAAAGAAAAACCAAAAACATCGTTTTGCAAATAGTGATAGCGTTTATTTAATATAATTTATCTTTTTAATTTTCTTTAATTTGCATTTAAGCCCCTGTAATTTATAGACTTTTTCTTTAGGTATAATCAATTATACCCCCTTTCCCGTTCAAATTCTCTCGATCACTATTCGTTTGATTATTCATCGCACAGCTCGTTGGGACATAACGACCTGGGGAAACACTACACTCCTCTTGATCTTCATTGCATTGGTGTCTGAGCTGTTTGAAGTTTATTACGGTTAGCCATTCACAAGTGGCTAGCTTGTGTGATAAAACTTGACGGTTCAGCATCGATCAAATTTTTGGCGCCGCTGCCGGGGAGCTGTGCTAATTATCTTACGTTTAGCATATTAGTGATTTGAATATTCACTCTTTGTTCATACCATCTATCTATATCTATATATATTTTCTTATAAAAAATCCAAAACCCAAAAACATCCAAAAACGTATAAAACACAAAAATATTTTCCTTTTGTTTCTATATATATATCAAAGATAAAAATACAAAAAGATTTGTCGTTTTCTTTGTTTAATAATAACAACATAAAAAATTACCACCGCAAACCAAGGCAGTGTACTACCTAACTGGGGGTACGACCATAATAAGTTCCCGAACCAAAGATTAAAACTTTCCTTTGTGTCCTTGTGATTGGTGTACCTTTTTCAAAGAAGTCATTCATCTTGTGATTATTGGTTTAAGTTCACTGTTGTTTTGCCTCGATATTGTTTTAATTGGATTTGTTGTTATATCTACTTTTCAAAACCAGAAAACTCAAAAAGATTCTTCTTACCCCATTTTCATAATTCATTTTCATAATTCCCTTCCTTAACTCTGAGATCTCTTAGAGTTAACTCTAGTGTATGCGCACTCGCTCTTTTAGATCTGTAAGCCCATTTCGTGAGCTTGTCAAGATTCCAAGAAGGCGTGTCCGTAGACTTTCTGCCCCATCAGTCGGATCTGAGATCCGGACTGCTCACACTACTTCCGTTATCATGGCGGAAGAACGTCCTATGTGTGAGCTTCTCCAGGCACCCATCGATGGGTATGGAGATGCTATTGTTATCCCAGCCATTGTGGCTGAAAATTTTGAACTCAAAACCGGGTTACTGAATCTTGTAACCTCAAGTCAATTCTATGGTTTTGAGCGGGATGATCCTCATGCTCATATTCGATGGTTTAACAAGATTGCATCTACCATCAAATACAAGAATGTCCCTACAGATGCTGTCAAGCTTCTTCTGTTCCCATTTTCTCTTGAGGGACAAGCCCGGATTTGGCTTGAAAAACAACCCCCTCAGTCAATTGAAACATGGGAAGACCTGGTGAAGAAATTTGTGAATGAGTTTTATCCACCTTCCAAAACCACGAGTCTTAAAAATGAAATCATCAAGTTCACACAAAAGTTTGATGAATCCTTCAGTGAATCGTGGGATCGTTTTAAGGAGTTGCTCCGCAAATGTCCTCACCACGGTTTCTCCGAGTTGATGCAACTCGATACTTTCTATAATGGAGTGAGTCAATCTGATCAAGATTCTCTCAATTCCTCCGCTGGAGGAAATTTCTTAAGCAAAACTGTCAAATAAGCTTTAGCGATCATTGAAAACAAGTCTAAAGTCCGCACTGCATGAAGCAAGCCGGTTGTTTCCCAAGTCAGTGTTGGTCCTTCTACTTCATCGCCCGTGAGTCAATCTAGCACCGATGCTAAGATTGACAAACTCACGGAAGCAATTCAAGCTTTGGTTCTCTCCAACCAAAAGAAAGTTTCTTTTCCACAAACTTCACCTCCTGCTGAAGTTAAGAAAGTGGAAGTCTGTGTTACTTTCGGTGGCCCCCATGCCTATTACAACTGTATGGCCACCGATGGTAACCCTTTTGAAGCAAATGCTGTGGGCGGGATTTCTAATCCAGGAGGCAACCAATACCGTGCTCCTATAGACCCGAACCACCGTCCTAACCACTACCCTGGACCTCCCGGTTTCAACCAAAACCAAAACCGAAATCAAAATCAGAATAGACCAAACCAAGGTTTTCAAAACCAAGGTAATTTTAGTCAAAATAACGGTTTTCAAAATCAAAGTCAAAACTTCCAACACCAAGGAAATTTTAATAGAAACCCAGGTCAGGGAAATTTCAACCCAGGGTATTTTCATGGCAATAATCAAGGAAATTTCCAAAATCAAGGCCCTAATCCAAACAATAGAGGCCAGAATTTTCCTGTGCAAAATCAAGCCATTGTTCCAACTGGACCATCATCTAATGAGTTGTTGAAACAATTCATGAAATCCCAAGAGGAAATGAACAGGTTGTTGGTTAGCCAGATTTCTGACATTAAGAAGTCTTTAAATGATCGACCCTCGGGCTCAGGTACTTTACCTAGCAACACGATCGCTAATCCGAGGGGCGATGCAAAGGCGATCACAACCAGAAGTGGTGCTTCATATGATGGACCCGCTATTCCTACTACCTCTTCTTCTTCTCTCCCAAAGGTAGTGGAAAGTGAACCTGAGGCGACAAAGGACCAAGTGCAACCTACTAGCTCACAAAGTACAGCACATGTCCATCCTCAGGTTGTCCCGAAACCCAAAACCAAACCTGGAGTTGTTTTTGAACCTCCAGTTGACAACCCCAAATCCAAAACTTCTATTCCTTACCCCTCACGTTTAAATGAGCAAAAACTCCGCGAAAAAGCTAGTCATCAAATGGAGAAATTTTTTCAAATTTTCCAAGAGCTACATTTTGACATAAGCTTTGCTGATGCCCAAGTTTGCATCAACTCTCAAACACATGCTAAGCAACAAGGAAAAGCTGTTTGAAATGGCTAAAACTCCTTTGAACGAGAACTGCTCAGCAGTTCTGTTAAAGAAGCTTCCCGAGAAGCTTGGAGATCCTGGAAAATTTCTTCTTCCTTGTGTTTTTCCAGGAATGATTGAATGCTTTGCCCTTGCTGATCTTGGTGCAAGCATCAATCTGATGCCTTATTCAGTATGGAAGAAGCTTTCTCTTCCAGAACTTATTCCTACCTGCATGACTCTTGAGCTTGCAGATCGTTCTATATCGCGTCCTATTGGCATCGCCGAGGATGTATTCGTGAAAGTAGGAAAGTTCCATTTTCCAGCTGACTTTGTGGTTGTTGATTTCGATGCCGATCATCGGGTTCCCCTCATTGTTGGAAGAGGATTCCTGAGAACGGGCCGTGCTCTTATTGATGTATTTGAGCAAGAAATCACGCTACGTGTGGGTAATGAAGCTGTTACCTTCAACCTTGATCAAACTTCAAGGTACTCCTCAAATTATGATACTGAATCAGTTAATCGAGTCGATGTAATTGATATTGCTTCAGAGGAGTACTCTCAAGAGTTTCTTGGTTATCTTCATAATTCTGTGAGTGGGGATTCCACCACATCTTCTCAACCAATCATTGCCGACTCTTCCCCCTCTCTCACTCCGTTTGAGGGAGGAGACTTCTTTCTGGAAGAGATCGATGAGTTTCTTGCTAGTGATGAATCAATTCCGCCTGGAATTGATGGTGTTTATGATTCGGAGGGGGATATCCTTTATCTTGAGCAATTATTAAATGAAGATCCATTACCTTCACTCCCTCCAAAAGAAATCACGATTGAGGAAATCAAATCAGTACAAACATCTACTGAAGAATTTCCCGAGGTTGAACTTAAGGACCTACCTCCTCATCTCGAGTATGCATTCTTGGAGGGTGATGATAAATTACCCGTCATAATTGCTAAAGACTTAACTGAGGAGGAGAAAACTGCTCTCATAAAGGTCTTGAAGTCACACAAACAAGCAATTGCTTGGAAACTCTCCGACATTAAGGGTATCAACCCTGAGTTTTGTACTCACAAAATCTTGATGGAGGATGACTTCAAACCAGCAGTCCAACATCAGAGAAGGGTGAATCCTAAGATTCATGAGGTTATCAAACAAGAGGTTCTCAAACTTCTTGATGCCGGTTTAATTTACCCGATCTCTGATAGTCCTTGGGTTAGCCCAATTCATTGTGTTCCTAAAAAGGGTGGCATAACTGTTGTCACAAATGAAGAAAACGAGTTAATTCCAACTCGATTGGTTACGGGATGGCGTGTGTGTATTGACTATCGCAAGTTAAACGAAGCCACCTGTAAAGACCATTTTCCTCTACCCTTCATGGATCAGATGCTTGAGAGATTAGCAGGGAACGAATACTATTGTTTCCTTGATGGTTTCTCAGGTTATTTTCAGATCCCCATTGATCCGCTGGATCAAGAAAAAACCACATTCACCTGCCCATACGGGACGTTTGCCTACAGACGTATGCCTTTTGGCCTATGTAACGCTCCTGGCACGTTCCAACGATGTATGATGGCAATTTTCCACGACATGATCGGGGAAACAATGGAGGTGTTTATGGATGACTTCTCGGTCATTGGGGACTCATTTCAGACATGTCTCTCCCATTTAGATAAAATGCTAAAACGGTGTGAAGACACCAATCTCTGTCTAAATTGGGAGAAGAGCCACTTTATGGTCAAAGAAGGCATAGTCCTTGGCCATAAGATTTCCAAAAACGGGATAGAGGTAGATAGAGCAAAAGTCGATGTTATTGCTAAATTGCCTCATCCTACTACCGTCAAAGGTATTAGGAGTTTTTTAGGTCATGCTGGGTTTTATCGTAGATTCATACAAGATTTTTCTAAAATCGCTCGGCCTATGACCCATCTTCTTGAAAAAGATGCTCCTTTTATCTTCTCACTTGAGTGCATCGAAGCTTTTGAAACATTAAAGAAAAAGCTTACGGAAGCACCCATTCTAGTTGCCCCCGACTGGGATTTACCCTTTGAACTCATGTGCGATGCAAGTGATTTTGCTATCGGTGCAGTCCTGGGGCAACGAAAAACCAAGCATTTTTAGCCTATCCACTACGCAAGTAAGACTATGACTGAAGCTCAAACCCATTACACCACTACAGAAAAAGAATTATTAGCTGTGGTGTATGCGTTTGAAAAGTTTCGGCCATACCTTATCTTGACCAAATGCGTGGTGTATACGGATCACTCGGCTCTCAAATATCTCTTTGCAAAACAAGATGCAAAGCCGAGATTGCTCCGATGGGTTCTCCTCCTACAAGAATTTGATATCATTATACGTGATAAAAAAGGAGCTGAGAACCTGGCTGCTGATCATCTGTCCCGTCTAGAAAACCCTCACCAGGATGTGTTCGAGAAAAAGGAAATAAACGAAACATTTCCTCTCGAAACACTCAATGTGGTTTCTTTTCGTGGAGACTCTTCTACCCCATGGTTTGCTGACTTTGCAAATTACCATGCGGGTAACTTTGTGGTGAAAGGGATGTCGTCCCAACTGAAAAACAAATTCTTTAAAGATGTAAAACATTACTTCTGGGACGACCCCTACTTATTCAAAATTTGCGCGGATCAAGTCATCAGGCGATGTGTGTATGGTCAGGAAGCTATTGACATTCTCAAGGCTTACCATTCTGGACCTACTGGGGGACATCATAGCCCCAACTACACCGCCAAGAAGGTGTTTGATTCCGGATTCTATTGGCCCACGATTTACAAGGATGCCCACGAATTTGTCAAAACCTGTAACGCTTGTCAACGTCACGGGAATATCTCACAAAGAAATGAAATGCCGCAAAACGCCATTCAAGTGTGTGAGATTTTTGACATATGGGGCATTGACTTTATGGGGCCATTTCCTTCGTCTCGCGGTAATAAATACATACTCGTGGCCGTTGACTATTTGTCAAAATGGGTTGAAGCGAAAGCTTTGCCTACCAACGATGCCCGAGTTGTTGTGAAATTCTTAAAATCTCTTTTTGCTAGGTTTGGAACTCCACGAGCTATAATCAGTGATCGTGGTACGCATTTCTGCAATGACCAGTTTGATAGAGTCATGCAAAAGTATGGTGTAACTCACCGTCTCTCTACTGCGTATCACCCCCAAACAAGTGGGCAAGTGGAAGTTTCCAACCGGGGGATTAAAAGAATTCTTGAAAGGACAGTAGGCGAAAACCGTGCCTCTTGGTCGGATAAGCTAGATGACGCACTCTGGGCCTTCCGTACAGCTTATAAAACACCCATCGGGTGCACTCCATACAAGGTAGTGTACGGGAAGGCATGTCATCTGCCGGTTGAGCTTGAGCACAAGGCATACTGGGCCTTGAAACATGCCAACTTTGATATTCAGACAGCTGGTGATCACCGGAAAGTTCAAATGAATGAATTAAATGAACTCCGTGATCATGCATACGAGAACTCTTTCATCTATAAAGAAAAGACAAAGAAGATTCATGACTCAAAAATCAAGAACCGCGTTTTCAACGTCGGTGATCGAGTCCTTCTTTTCAACTCAAGATTGAAGATTTTCTCGGGAAAACTAAAATCCCGCTGGTCTGGACCATTCACCATCACTAAAGTATTTCCATATGGAACCATTGAGTTATCTCAACCCGATGGTCCGAATTTCAAAGTGAATGGTCATCGGTTGAAGCATTATTTTGGAGAGGACATTCCACCTGTGGTTGTCCCGGATCTACAAACTTTCCCCATGAACCAATGAATGCGGGGATCGAGTCAAGCTAGCGACTCGGGAATCAAAAACAGTAGCATGCCATATGGGTTTTCACCCATATTTCTGACTTCTTTCTATTTTCTACCACCCTAGTGTGGGGGAGTTGCCCCCCACTGTTGTATATAAGTTATCTAAAAAAAAAAAAAATTCAAATAATGGCCGTAGTATTTCCCTTTTACGTTCTCAGTTTCGGCATAACAGCCGGTACTTTGAATATTGAGGGCAATATTCATTTCTAGTGTGGGGGGGAATTCTCACGAATTTTATCATGTAATTATACCGCCTATACCGCCCAATTCCCCCATTTTTGGCCAAAATTTTTTTTGGAGTAAGTGTTTCGCACTTACTCAACTTATGGTTATCAGTCCGCCATGTCTAATAAACAAAAGGATTGGCTAATCCAGGAGCAAACGGATCTTGGTAAAGATATCTCAAATCCGTTGACGGCTTGCAATTTGCCCAAAATTGTATGGTATTCAACTCACCATATCCTTAAAAGTGAAGAGTTGGCTAGCCCGCAAGTTTATGGCTTGTGGTAAAGGCAGTGGAAAAACCATAATTGGTAATCGACTCACCAAAGATAGTATATATTATCTAAGAGTTGGCTAGTCCAGAGCAAACGGCTTCTGGTAAAGACAAATCAAATCCGTTGGAAGCTGGTGGTTTGCTAAAAATCACATGGTTATCAGTGTACCATAGTTCTTACTTGAACTAAAACATTTGGCTACTCCAGAAGTAATGGCTTTTGGTAAAGAGATTCAAAACCATTAAGTTTTTCTCAAAAGATTGCTAGGGACTAGCAATAGTTTAGTGTGGGGGATTGATGAGTGTGTAAATACTCATCATTTTTGGGTCAAATCTGAACTGCAAAACACTTAAAAATGCTCAGAAATGCATCAAAATACTGAAAATATCTCAAAATTGCATTTTATACGTTTCAGATGCAAAATGTTTAAAATCAGATGAAAAATGAGCTAAGTTTGCATAATTGGCAGTTTCAGTCCCCCAAGTTTCAAAAATTGTCAAAAAATAGTCCCTGAGCACTTAATTTAAAAGAAAAATCACCAAAGGTCCTTTTAAAATCATAACTTGTCATAATTAGTCCTTTGGTGAAAAATGTCAAAAGTTTTGAGAAATTACAAGTTTAGTCCTTTGAGTTTCAAAAATGACAAGTTTGGTCCTTGAACTATTGGAGATTGTCAAGTTTGGCCCTTGGATTATAATTTTAGAATGTACATGATTGGTCCCTGGAAAATCAGAAATGGCAGCTTTGGTCCTCCAAATATCAGAAATTGCAAAACAAGTCCTTGTTAATACTAAGCCATGAACCCTTGGACCTTTAAACCCCTTTGGACCCCTGCCATATCCACTTGACCCCTTCCTTTGACCCCCCTTTCATATATTAAACCCCGGTCAAACTTAAAGTCAAATCCCGCCCAATCCTTTTTCTTCTTCTTCACCAAATCCGCCTGCAAACACTCAACCATTCCATCCCTCCAGCTCACTTTCCACACCCTTATCCCTCCACCTCACCCAACAAGCCAAGAAACATTAAATGCTCCCCCTCCTAACACTCAAACCCTCCCACTGGCTAAAACCATTTTGGCGCCAAAATCGAATCAATGGCCAATATGACCTCAACTCATCCAATGGCTAAAAAGAATGGTGGGATTTACTCAGAGGACACGTGGGAGCAGTGTTGGTGTATAAAAAGGAAGAAAGAGAAGCAAGGAAGAGTAGTCTTTAGTTTTAACATTCATGTATGTCGTTTTTATTTAAATTATCTTAGCTAGTTTCTAAATTTGTAACTTAAAGCTTTCTTGTATTGAACTCAAGTTGTTTTATCATTATAATCTGTTTTCAAGCATCAATTCAAGTTTGTATTAACATTTCATGTTTTATTGTTTACTGTTAAAAAAGTTAGTTTCCTGTTCTTATATTCAAGCTTATAGTAGTTTATTTTTAAATTCAAATAAGCTTAGTTAAGCTATTTATAGCTTTTGGTAAGCTTATAAATCAATTTTAAGCAATATGTCATGTGGGTCAACAAAAGTCAACTGAGGTGCTAATTTGGAATCAATCATGAATGTGGGTGTTGCAGAGCTGAATTGGAGTAAATTTGGGTTGGATTAGATTAGTTTAGTATAGTTATGGTTCTGATTAAGCTTCTCCACAGCTGGATTTCAAGTTAGTTCTAATTTTCTTTTTCATTTCATTTTTTTTGAATCTGCATAACTGTTTTAATTGTTATTGGTTAGTTATTATTGTTAGAAGTTTGTTTCATGTAGCTTATAGGATAGTTATTGAACTCAGTTAAGCATTAATAAGGATTATAGGGTGAATCTCTAGTGGAATTTGCAAAACAGTTTTAGAAATAGTGTTTGGATAATAATAGTGAATCTGAGATTCAGGTTAAGTCAGAGGTTGATATCAGTTGCATTAGTCTTATCTAGCTTCATTGAGTTATATTCAGTCATTACTTTGCACCTTATTGCTTAAAAAGTCAAAATCACTTTATAACTGTTCTTGATTACAAGTCAGTTAGTGCAGATTTGATAGAGTTTGCATTTTAGGATTAGAATCATATAAGCTAGCTTAATTCAGTCATATTTCATCATAAAACATCTATTTCAGTTCATAAAGTTGGAATCAAAACTCAATTTGGTCAACTTTTCAAAACTGTTTTAAAAGTCAAAAAAGTGAAAAACCAGTTTTGACCCAACCTTGGGTGATTTTTAATTGATTCATTACTGGAACAATTCAAGTGAAACTTTGGTTTTAAAAACTTCAACTGGTCAAGATTTGAATTTTTTTTTTTGTAGATTTTTAGTAATTTTGTACAAGCTTCAAAGTAGCTTATCAAAAAGGGCTTATCTGCCCTGTGCACTGACTCAGTGAATACCGAGTCTGCACAGGTTTGTGCAGAGCTTGTCACAAGCTCATTAGAGCTTATCTTGGTCTGAGTTTTGGTTTTTAAGTAGCTAGCCAGGTCCACCTTAGGTTCCAACATCTGGTTTTAAGTTCAGCTTATTGAGTAGCTTATTTTCAAGCTACAAAGTAGGCATAAAATCTGTTTTTGGCACTTGATTTCAAAACATCAAATCTGAGTAGCTTGTAATTTAGAGGTTTAGGCCAGTTGTAACTAGTTGCTTTTAAGTAGTTGTAGCATATTATAGCTTCTTCTTTCAGTTTGGTAGCTTATTGTGCTCATTTGCTTAATTCAAGTGCTTATTTATAAGCACTTGCACTACAGTCCCATATTCTCACACATAAGCCACTGTTTTTATATTTTTTACAGATTTAGAATATTAATTTAGACTTTTCCTGAAATTTTCATAATTTTTCATCACTGTTTGCTATTTTTCCTCATTTAAAACAGTTTTTAAGCCTTTTTAATTAGCTTTTAATACAATTAAATCAGATAAACTTCAAAAAAATAAGTTTTCATTTTTCCTAGGTTAAGATAAATATAAAAAGTCAAAAAAATATTTTTCCAGATTTTTCATAGTTTAATTTGTAATTTTTAGCAATTTAAGTAGTTTCAAATAGTTTTTAATTCATAGAAAATAGAAAAATAATCAGAAAAATATAAAATTAGTTTTGAAAATTCTCTTTAGTTATTTTAGATTTTTCTAAGTCATAATTTCATTTTTCTAGCTTTATTTCATATTTTCTTGTATTTTAGGGTATTATTAAATAAGTAAAAATAGTTTTTAATTAATAATAATTAAATAAATAGTCATAAAAATAATTTTCTTTTTCTAGAAATTTTCTCTTATCATTAGGGTTGTAAAAATGTCATTTTTATATTTTTAGGATTAATATTGTTTCAATTTCACATTTTCTTTTGTACGTCACGTAGTTTTTAAGTTAAATTTTATAAAAGAAAAATCAAAAACATCATTTTGCAAATAGTGATAGCGTTTATTTAATATAATTTATCTTTTTAATTTTCTTTAATTTGCATTTAAGCCCCTGTAATTTATAGACTTTTTCTTTAGGTATAATCAATTATACCCCCTTTCCCGTTCAAATTCTCTCGATCACTATTCGTTTGATTATTCATCGCACAGCTCGTTGGGACATAACGACCTGGGGAAACACTACACTCCTCTTGATCTTCATTGCATTGGTGTCTGAGCTGTTTGAAGTTTATTACGGTTAGCCATTCACAAGTGGCTAGCTTGTGTGATAAAACTTGACGGTTCAGCATCGATCACAGCCCATTAAATGTATTGATTAATACAAAACGGGTATAAAAACCCACAAATAAACACACACACAAGACCAATCATATCTCACACTCTCTCTCAAAAACGTAAATTGCCACTCTTGTGCTAAATAACAACCGGCGCCACCAACTAAATCTGCCACCACCGATAACGTCATGTGTCAGCATCACCACCCCTTGACATGGTCTAGGTGGCATTCGCTTGCCAAAACTTTTAGTATAATCGAAAAACATTGCACACCTAAAAATTTAGTATCAAGGTACCCGCCGCAGTAAACGCGCGGGCACCTTACTATTTAAACTAATTATCGCGCCATGATTAATTAAAGAACTAATCATAGGTTGACACGTGGTTTTGATGCGCAAACGGTTGATTCAAAATCCCTAATTCAACTATAATTAACATGATTTTTGTATGAATAAAACGTACCGGGTTGCATCTTGATCCATGATTCGTTGAAAATTCGCAAAACCCTACTGAATATTTGCGAGTGTGTTTTTCTCTATTCGCAAGTTTAAGCACTTTGTGGGTTTTCAATCTTTGCGAATTTTGGTATTTGGAGAGCTTCTGTGTAAAATGGGGTTGTGAAAAATGTCCCGTAAGTCTGTGTATTTTGGTATATATTTCTAGATTTCTTAAAAACGTAAATCTTGCGATATTTTAAATTAAAAAAAAAAAAAAAAAGTCACAAACTTTGCGAAATTTCTTAAGAAACTCACAAAATTTGTGATTTTTTCAAAAAATTCGCAAATGGTGGCAAAGTTTGCGGATTTTATGGGTATTTTAGGTTTTTGAAAAAAAATATATATTTTGTAAAGTATGTCTGTGAAAATGATTATTTTTTCGTCATTTTCTCTAAATTAGTATTAGCATTTAGATAATGATAAATGTTATTATTTAAATTATAAAATTTAGACAATAATATACTTAATTTTTTGAATTTGTACGATAAAAAGGTTTTAATAATATTTTATTTATAAAAAACAAAAATAAAACAAATTCAGTTTTAGATTTAACACTAATATCACATGTGATATTCAATTTAGTGTTTAATCATATATTATTTTTTTCATGCAAATTTCAGTAACATAAAAAAAACGAAAAAACGTGAAAAAAAACGAATTTTTTTCTTTTTTCAAAAGTATGTCAAAGTGCCCGTCTATAGAAAGATAATTAAATGCTCGTCACGACAGTGTAAATATTTTCGCTTAAGGATTAATGGTTTAAAATATACTCCATCCGTCCCAAAATTATAGTCCCCTATTGACTTTTTCAGTCTTTCTTTTACAACTTTGACCTTAAATATTTTTGTTTGTGTTATATAATATTTGATACAAATTATATGAATGGATTATGTTTTAAATGTATTTTTCATTAGTATATTTTTCATCAACTATTGTATAACACAAACAAAAATATTTAAGGTCAAAGTTAAAAAAGAAAGACCGAAAAAGTCAATAGGGGACTATAAATTTGGGACGGAGGTAGTATTTAAATTATAAAAAATTAAGTGAAATAATAAAATGTCTTTAATCTCAGATTTTCATCCATTGATTTTTTTTTAAATGGATGATGGAGATAAGTCCCTTGATATGTGAGAAAAGTTTGGTATGTAAAATAACTCTCCTCATATATTTATACAAATTCTTATTTAAGATTTCGTTGGGTCGACGTTTTGCCAAAACCAAAACCAAAACCCAAATATTTAATTTGATTAGTTTTAGTTTTGACCCTGATTAACAAACTGAGTTCGGTTGTACTTGGTTTCCATTATTGGTGTGGGTATTACCCGCATAGAGTTAAATGTGACTGGATATGGGTGAGAGTTAAACGGGTCCGGTTTTGTTTAAAAAAAAACAAACCCACACCACAAACACCATCTGTTAGCAAGAAAAAGACACCGGAGAAGATGGCAGACGACAAGTGCAGGAAAGTAACTGCAATAGCTGCCGGAGAAGCTCACACTCTCGCTCTAACTGGTACAGTACTAATAAAATCCCATGTTTGCTATCTTTGCAATTAACTACTTATTGTGTGGGAATGAAATATCAGGTGATGGTAAAGTCTATTCATGGGGTAGAGGAACCTTCGGGCGTCTCGGAAATGCTTCCGAGGTCGATCAAGTTATTCCGACTAAAATCGACTTTCATGTAAACAAAATTCTTGCCATTTCTGCTGCTGCTTATCATAGCATTGCTCTTGCTGGTAATATATGTCAACATTATTAGCTTATCAACTTGGATTTTCCGGGGTTACGGACTTAAAGCTCATTTTATGGGGCTTATGGCTTATTTTCAACTTGATAAGCTCATAACTCAGAAAATGCGACTTTACAAAATTATAATAAACCCATAAGCCAATCAGATAAGCTATAATCCAAACACCGCTGATGTTTGCTTGCTCATTTTCCATTATTATCTTGTCTCAGATGATGGCTCTGTTTGGAGCTGGGGCTACAATGCGTGTATCCTTTCAAGTTATGCTTCTACAAATTCAGCATTACTATAAGGGATCTAACTATATGACATTTACGGGCTATTTGGGGGTGCTTATTTTTTCTGCTTTACTTCTTATTAACAGAAGCATTTTGCTTTCATCCATATTCTTCTTTGTATTTTGAGTTAAAATAGCTAGTTTCTGCTAAGCATCGAAGCTGTTTATTTCAAAGTGCTTATTTCATATGAAATTAATATTAATTTTCTTCGCAATATGTAACTAATACCTTTCATGATTACATTCCCAACAAATTTTATTTTTTCGAGTATTATTACATTCTATACAAAATTCGCAAATCTGAACACTATTTTCTGAAGTACTTACTTTTAAGCACAATCATAAGAAGAAAAATCAGGAAATCCCTATCACTCCTTTAGTGATTTGTGTCTTTCAATATGGTTATCAACTTATCATCAAGGCTGCTGAAACAAGATATATGTGGCGTTAGTATTATATATTGCATCCTTGACAGTAAGGTAGATGGTCAACTTGGCGTAGATGGAGATAACTCTTTGGTTCCCTATTTGGTAAAGATGCCCATCTCAGATGATGAATCAGTAACTAAGAATGAAACGACACCAAAGGTGGGGACTAACATATACCCCTCTTTTAATCCTTGAGCACCTTGGGATCCACTTATATGTTTTCTATGTTCTGGACCTTCTGGTTATCGATATGGTGTGATTTAGGGTGTGTTTGGATGTTCATTTTGAATTACGTTAGCTGACTACCATAACTTCTAATTTGGAATAATCAATCGGAGTTTACATCTACATATGAATTATGATCATGTGATTTTTTGGGGTTCAAATAATCAGTTTGATACTATCCTTGAGGACCTCAACACATTAGTAAAAAAAAAGTAAAAAAAATAATACTTATAGTCTTATTTCATCTACTACTTCCTTGAATCATCAGTATTTACGTAACACTCAATACCAGTGAAAGTGATTATTATAACTTAATGCAACACAAGCACATCCCGACATTTGAACACTCTTACACTATACTTTAATTGGATGATTTGATATCACTTTTAAACCGGATATCTAAACACCTTTTACTTTTCCTCCCAGATTTCTTCAGTGAAAGCTGGAGGCATGATGTCACTAGCAATTGATGATGTTGGGTGTCTTTGGATGTGGGGCAACTGCCCTGTACAAGACACCTCAAATGAAGGCGGATTTTCATTTGCCCCAACACCTACTCCAATACGTGCTTGGAATTTCAATGGCCATAGTGTCATCAAGGTGGCCTGTGGAAGTGAGCACATTGTAGCATTAGTCAATGGTGGAGAAGGAAGTGAGCTCGTATGTTATTCTTGGGGTAATAACAGTCATGGTCAGCTAGGCCTTGGAGACACAGAGGCGAGGCCAAACCCTCAAATGGTTGAAAAGTTCAATACCGGATCTTCATGGGCACCTTATAAAATAGCATGTGGATCCTTTCATACTTGTGTACTTGCTTATAGAAAGACTGAAAGCGTATGCTGGACTTTTGGTCGCGGTGATAACGGGCAGCTAGGTCATGGAACTACCAAAAAGTCATTATACCCTGAAATAGTTAAAGGGTTGCCCGAAAATGTGATCTTAGTTTCTGTAGACTGTGGCTTATTCCACACAAGTGTAGTTTCGTCATCAGGGAATGTTTGGGCATGGGGAATGGAGAACGGGCTTGGCCTATGTCCTGGAGCTACTTTTACAGAAAGTGACGGTGGTGATGCTCTTACTCCTCGTTTGATTAATGATGTTTTTGGTTCAAAATTTCCTCAACCTGTTCAAGTAGCTTGTGGTGCTGCCCATACTGTTCTTCTTGCAGATGGTGGATACAAGCTTTGGTCTTGGGGGAGAGGAAGCAGTGGGGTCCTTGGAAATGGCCAAGATATTGACTTTTTCGTCCCAAGGAGCGTGTTGTGGCCCCCACCAGGCAAAGAGGGTTCAGAAACCTTTGCTAATAAACCTGTTGAGGAAATGGATACTAAGGAACGTACAGAGATTGAGAAGAAATTATATTCCGCCATGGAAGAGATGAATCTCCTGCAGTCTAAGCTTTCTATAATGGAGCGTTATGCGAGTATTCTTCATGGTTCTATATTTGGAAAGCCTTTTGAAGAAAATAGAGACATACCACTATCATTAAGGAACTCAGGCACATTTGATATTGCCAAAGAGTGGGAGGATATGCTGGAATCATCTGATCGTGGTAAGCTTATACGTTTACAGATGTTTTATCGTAACATGCTTGCAGGTGTTGAAGATAAGATGATGAAGCAAAGGATTAAGGAGATGATAAAAGAGCATTTTGAATCTTCAGCAAGTACCCATCACTGAACAGAGTTTTGCGCCTTTATATCTTCAGCAAGTACCATAATACAAGTTATGTGTCGATATTTACAAGTAGCGTCATTCAACTGAATGTTGTACAAGTAATAAATATTTGTGAACCATAATAATAATAGTATAACTTCTCATATCGTTGCCTATTAATTCTAAAGTCAGTGACATACATGTATTAAGTTGGTTAAGAAAAATGTGAAAGGGCGTGTGGCCATGAACAGAGTTATATGGATCAAGGTATGTATCTTCTACTAACTTCTAATGGTGTGTTTACATGGAATAACATGTGTTCTGCATAAAGATTAAAAAAAATAATAATAATAAAAAAATAGTTGATGTATACACAAATATTGTAGTTCCAAACATACTTACATTAATATGCATCTCTTGTATACAATTTCAATCTGCACCCATTTTGTTTATGCATCTTCAGGTTTTGATATGGTGCACTGTGCACATACAGTTATAGAAGCTCAAAACACTCGGCAAAAATCAATCATAAAACTGTCATATTGTGAAATCTATGATTTTTGTTTTTCTAGCTGAAGGACAAATGCTTTTGATATGGTAACTCCTCGTTTTATGGCACGGTTTTGTCATTTTGAGATCAAACCACCATTTTATTGCCAAGTCGAAATAATCTTGTCATTTTCACTACCCTTTTATATTTACTTTAAACTGTAATAAGCTTGAATCCGACATCCTGAACTTTGTAATAGGTTTGAATCCAACATTACGGAGTACTTATAAAATTGTAAAAACCCACAAATACAATAATTACTTCCAGAAATATGTGACTTTTGATGTTCAAATTCTTTTTAGTTATGAGAATATTAACTAATTTCTTCGCTTTTAATAGTTGAAAACTTTAATACGTACATCTCTACTGCTTATAAAATAAAATTTCCTATTTTGGAAACTTAAAAATGCTTAAAAAAGAGTAAAGTGACTTTTCTAATCTACCTCTTAATACTTCTTAAACTTTTATCTTAAATGCCAATTTTAAAATTGTCAATTAATAAAAACAATGTCAACTAAAAAATAAAAACTTATAAATAACAATGACAGAGAATTAAAAATGAAAACTAAGAAATGAAAACTTATAAAAAACACGTTTTACAAATATGCGTTACATGCTTCTTTCTAATTTACAAATATGCATACACGGTTCTATTCTTTTTTATTATTTAAAAAAAGTTATAATAAACAATTTCAAAATAATCATCCCAATCTCTACTATATAAACACCATAACATTTTTCTTACTTTTATGATAATTCATAGTTAAGTTGAGGAAATGAATAATCAAAAAAATGTTGATGTTGAGGTTAGTACATTGTGATCTTTTATTTATCGTTTGTTGTTTCGTTGCTTTAGTTCACGGTCGTTTATATAACACCCACTTGTACACTGCTTTTGTTTGTTTATATACAACTTTATCGCACTCCATTATTGTCATCTCGGATGAAGATGATGAAGACATGCCAATGCCAATTGTATAGAATCAAGTTTTGGTATTTGGACTGAAAATGACTTACAATTTAATTGATGAAAGTGAAAGTGATGAAAATTAATAGTTGAGCATATTAATATTTATGTTTCTTCTCAAAGTTCATGTTACACGAAACACTTAACAATATCACAAATATAGTTGTTTGCTGCTAGAAAATCTCGTTGCTATGCACGAGTACTCGTTTAGTTATTAGTTAATCAAAATCACTTAGATTTGAAGTATTGACAATGAGAAGTAGGATGGAATATGCTCAATGCACATTACATATTTATACGGGCTAAGTTAATGTGAACCACACACAAATACACTTAGATACATTAAGTTATAGTATAAATATTGTATTTATATTATATTAACAAAAAATGATTTATAAGCCATTTTAGTTATGTATTTATTATATATCGTATTAATAAATAATAACGTAAAAGACTTATTAGTTAGTTATCAATATTGTATTAATAATAAACTAGCTAAATCAAAATTAGGAATCCCTTAATTATCCCTTGTGGTAATCAACCAAACTAAGAAGGATAGAAAATAGGAAGTGATTAAACTTGGTGATCAAGTTTAGAAGGATCTAGATCTCTTGTATTTTAGTAGAAATACAAAGGCCTAGTCCTTAATCTCTCATAACTTAACACAAAGTATTTTATCTCATCCTTTTTTCTTGTGGTCGATTGTCCAACCCCAACACCTAAGGGTTTCGGGTTTTGCTTGCTTGTGTTCCAAGTCTATACACAATGGTAATTTTGAATTGAAAAATTATCATATGTCGGGCACGTCGCGACCTAGAAGCGTACGGCTGGGGGAAGTCTATTATCAGCCCTATAAAGCTATCTTCAGCCTAATAATCATTATCACTAGTCCAACATCATACCATTAGATCATGCTATAATACTAGAGTGGGAGGACTTGATAGTGTATTAATATTACAGCACATTAATTATACGCCAAAGTAAAGCCCATTATCAAAAGTAGCAAGGCCCATTATCAACACTTGATAAAGCCCGACTACATTCCCATGCCGCGCATTGTAACACCCCCAAAATACCGCAGCGAAAGATTGTGTCACGGGGGTGCTACTTCATAATACAAAGTACAAGTTATAGAAAACGACCTCTAAACGAGACGTTTTGAAAAGTTATCATTCGATTAATGAAATCAGAGTTACAAACAATGAGGTTTCAAAGTATAATGCATAAATGTTTACAAAATGTTTCGAATGGTAAATGATAAAAGCATAAGTCTTTAAAATATGTCGTGCGACTCTATGCTTCAAACTCTAGCTATCACCTTATGACCTGAGATAAACATTCTAAAAAGTGTCAACACAATGGTTGGTGAGTTCATAGAGTTTGTTTAACATGTAAAGCTTTTAAAGAATGTTCACACAGCAAAGGCATTGTAAATGCACTTAGTTGCAAGTCTCGTGCATACAAAACTTGCAACATGTGTGTTCACAACCAACTGCTAAAAATATAGTATGAGTAAGACATATGTGTATACGATATATGCAAGGGCTTAATGCAAAGAGTAACAACCAACAAAAATGCACATGTTGGGAGCCTCTTCCCAAAGAACTACTGCTAACAACTAAACTGCACATACTGGGAGCCTCTTCCCAAAGAACTATTGCTAGCAACTAAACTGCACATACTGGGAAACAACTTCCCGCACATAATAATCACGTAGTAATAGTCATGCATTAATGCATATATTGGTACGCACATGTTGACCAAATATGATAATAATGCATCATGTTGACTAAACAGCACATACTGGGAACCACTTCCTAAAGAACTATTGGGAGCCACTTCCCAAAGACTACTGTTAACATACTCTAACCTCTAGCAATCGTACTAAGATAATTGGATTGCTTCGTTTATGTTGGGAGACTTTCAAATTGGACTGCCCCGTTTATGTTGGGAGACTTTAGTGTTGCTCACGAGGAGACTTTCAATTTTAAGTATAACACAATTAAGTATAACGCAATCAAGTATAATAAGTATAGCGTAACATAAAAGTATAAATTTTTTGAGCATTTGCATCTGTAAAAGCAAGTAGTTGAGCGTGTATCTCCCCAAAAGAGTTTGTAAAACGATTAAACGAGTAAAAGTGAGGCTACGAACTCATGGTAATCCTTAAAAGTTTAGAGTGCTTGTGAAAGTAAATGAAAATATTTGAGCATGTATCTCCCCCAAAAGTAATTCAAAATGTATAAAAATAGGGGCTATGAAACTCACCTGAGAGTAAATGATATCAAATGTATAATGAGAACGATGGATAAGCCGGGAGGTCTCTACACGCAACCTAGAATATGATGTTATGTCTTAGGTTCTAAAACAAAGAAGTGAATATATAAACATGCCTTATATAGTTATTACATTCATTATGCTTGGATACTAAACGTTTGTAAAGTTGTATAAGTGTTTGAGTCTAGTTTGGGAATTTCATTTATTTAAGTTTTCCCGTCTAAATCTACCCGTTATTTCTAAGCCGTAAATGATCACGACTCGGTTTTTACTTCTTTAGAAAGGTATTTAAATTAACTTTAAAGATTTGTGGGTCCTACTTCCCCTAAAGTTAGTTAACTAAGGTCAAATTACTAATTTACCCTTTTATATCATGCTGTTGGTTACAACAACTCACAGTCTCGCGGAATTGGCCATTAGTAGGTCTATAAAACTCCGTTTTAAGCTCGGTTTTTGGCCACGTTTAAGTTAGGATGTTAGCTACAACTTTTATTTTTTGACCAACAGGGGGTTCTAGTCAATCTTTATGAGTTTTACCCGATTGAAATCTGTTACTCAGATTTTGACACTTGTTACCATTTTGGCTCTAATTTATTCATACGGATGAGTTACGGGGTGAGCTAAGCGGAAAAATGACCACAAGACATAGCTCTACAATCCTATAATTTTACCTAAGTTTTCTAGTTCACGGATTTTGCCCAGTAATTACGTTTACAGCCCCTGCCCAGTTTCTGTTTTGCAAAACTAGTCCTTTCGACAATTTCTAGTGTTTTAGTTCAATTTTCCAAGCATAGTCAAGTATAATAAGCATTTAGAACATATTAAATACATGAAATACTAATATTTACATAAATTGAAGGTAAATATAGGAGTTTGCTTACAATCCTTGTGATGAAATTAACTAGAAACCAAGATCAAGAACACTAAATCCTATAGCTTCAACAAAACCCTTAGCTTCCAATATTTAACCACCCTTGATAATCTTTGTTAGACTTGATTTATTACTTGTAAGAACCTTATGTACTCAACCCCTAATCACCTTGTGTAGCTAGTAGATCAACCATGGAATCACCAAATAAACACTAGTTTCATGTAGAGCTTAACTAGGCCTTCAACTCTTATGAGTTTCTGCAGAAAAACGGACTTTATAAAACAGGTTGTTCCAGAATTTTTTTTTCAGAAAACAAAATGAAACAAATATGTCAGGTCAGTCTGACGACATCACGGTCTACACCTGATGGCGTCAACTACTGTAGCACAGTTTTTTCCGGTTTTGTTAAATGGCGAAAATTAATTTTTGAGAAATTTCTAGAATTTCTTAAAATGTCCAATTTTCGTGTATGTTATTTGTATTTACATTCTACAAGTATCCTATCCTTTTATTGTTTTATTTTTATTTCTAAGTCTAGAATTACATCTTGTTGTATTTTTTTTGTTCGGTTTGATGCTTTGGGTTGTTGTGTTGTTTTTCATTACAGGATTGGATCGGATGAGGATAGTATTTTGACGATTCTTGGATAAAGATTTAACCTTGTATCTTTGTTTTCCGTTTATACCGAGCTAATCAGGGGAGTATTAGTTTCTTTCATCTCTTTTATTTTTTTTTCCATTATCATAATTTTGATACTTTCGGGGAACATTTGGGACAATGTTCAGTTTAAGTGTAGGGAGGAAGAATAAAATGGGAACTTAGAAACTATTCACTCACAATGTTCAGTTTAAGTGTAGGGAGGAAGAATAAATTGTGTAATAAACTATAAGAATATTTGTTAGGGTAATTTTAGCATCAAATTTAAATTTTTTATGGCACTTACGAGTAAAACTTTATTCTTAATAAAGCGTATCATGGATGGGAGTAATATGACTAACACAAAAACCGTATACCACTCAAATTCCACCCCAAAAATGTGAGGTTCGCCCCTAGATCTTTAGAAATAAAAGCATTCATCTTTAATGCTTAGTGAGTGTACCGGTAGTATAATAGATTTTAGAACTTGTTTTGTGATGCATTCCGAGATAACTAGTGAGACTATATTTGTGTAGTTATGATTAACTAAATGATAAGAGGCATTAGGATAACTCTTGTTTTAAACCTGTAATTTAATTACGTCAACCTCATCGGTTGAGTAATTTTTCCCACACCCTTGCGATGTACTCATCTTTAGTACACGATACCCCTAGTTAAACCCTCAGAGCCTATCTTTTCGTGGTTCTCGTGATGTTCCAGTTTCCGGAATATCAATGAAGAACATTTTTTACAATCTACCCCTAAATGTTATACCCAAATCGCCTTAGCCCACCTTGTATGCACTCATCTTTAGTACATTATTGTAACTATTGTTTAAACCCTTAGTTCAATTATTTAGTTGTTTACATGGTTGCTAAGTCGAGTCATATCTTTTGTACACAGTTTTGGGACGATTGGGACTCATGGGTTAAAATAATATTTTATGGAGTAACGGGAAGGAAAGTTAAATTCAATTTCCCTTTGTCTACGTAATTAAGTACTCCAAGTGTTTTGATATTTTTAATTCGGGTCATTTACTGTTAGTGAAATAAAAACTCAAGTTTAGGGATGCTCTTATAAATCCCTTTATATTGATGTTATCTTAGAGGATGGTAGGGTAAGAATGTATGGGAAAAAAATCAAAAAAGAGAGAAGTGAAAAAAACAACAACAACAACAACTACCATCCTACATCTATCTTTTATGTTTTAAGTTTATGTCTTATGTTTTGTTTCAAGTCATTATTTAGTGTTAGTGAGTCGATTCTTGGCTTAGCAACGCCGCATTTCACATGCATGTTGTTAGGATTTAGAAAATCCATGTATAAGTGTTGGTCACCCCGACAATTGTTTAGCATATTACGGCTCGTAGATATAACGTTATATTAGTTAGTTTACTAATAGTGTAAGTAACACCGTGGAAGAAGGACAAGTCTTTACCCACTGTAGGCCTGATCCACAGCCCGAAGGAGGGCGTAGTCACTTGTATAAATAGCCTTCTCCCCACAAGGGAGAGGGTTGGATTTTCATTTGCTAATCTAACCTTTCATTTTGATTTTATCTCTCTAGAACATCTCACATTTCTCTCTCTAAAACCTACACCATTCGACCTATATGAATGTGTGATTATGTGTTTGTGAAAACCAATATGTAACAATTGGTATCAAAGCTATGGTTTGATCATCTATCTTTCATGTTCTTGGATTTCTAGTGGTTTTCATAGATTTTTGGGTTTGAATGAGTTTTGAGTAGTTTTCATAGATTATGTGTTTGTGAAAACCAATATGTAAAAATTGGTATCAGAGCCATGGTTTGATCATCTATCTTTCATGTTCTTGGATTTCTAGTGGTTTTTATAGATTTTTGGGTTTGAATGAGTTTTGAGTTGTTTTCATCATTTGGATCACTTTTGGTGTTAAAGTTTGAATTTTGATAGTACTTTTGTGTTTAGAATCATCATAAGTGTCTAGGTTTTGAATTGGAAGGCCTCAATCATCTTGGTTGTAGTGTTTTGGATTGAGAAAGTTTGGTTTTTTAAGTTGTGCTACGAAGCGGTTTGTCCCTCGTAGTGTTTTCCTTGAAGCGATTTGATAAGCATATTAAGCGGTTTGTCTCTCGGGTGTAAGTTCATTGAAGCGGGTTGTCCCAGTTTGTTAAGCGGTTTGTCCTATTTTGCTGAAGCGGTTTGTCAATTAAGCGGTTTGTCACTTAAGCTATTTGTCACTTAAGCGATTTGTCAATTAAGCGGTTTGTCACTTAAGCGATTTGTTACTTAAGCGGTTTGTCTCAAAAGCAGTTTGTTTGAAGAGGTTTGATAGAAGCGGTTTGTGTTTAATGGTTTGCTATTTCTGTGGAAAATTGAGACTTGTTATCTGATTGTAACACAATCAAATCATAAATCAAAGCCAAATACCAACCCTTTTAACATAATCTATCATGTCTTACACTACTGACCCAATAATTTCAAATGTACTTAAATTATATGATGCTGTGGACAACAAAGAAAGTGTTGGCTACTCTGAACGGCTAAACATGATTGATTCAATCAATGATGATTTGAGATCTTCACGCTCAGAGTCTGAAGAGAAAGAATTGCACCAGTTTAGGCTACAAAATGCCATGCAAAAGGAAAATAGCATTGTACCTTATCAACAACTTCACTCTCACATCATGTTACTTCTACATATAAGAATGGAACGAACATGCAATGCCCTTTTCCGTCAAGATTTATCCACATTAACGGGAGCGTTTCTATTAAACTTAGAACAACTGGAACAACAACTTGACAAAGAAAAGGTTTAAAAGGATAGTTCCAGTGCTGCACTTCAAGTGATCTACAAACAATTTCAATCGTTCATTAGTGGGGAATTCACATCAGATTATGATCAACACATGACTGAAATGTCTTTCAAAAGCCACACTGGAATGGAAATTAACGAGTTCATTGAGACACTTATCCATCTCATGGATAATGTGAAGAAGTACATTGAGGAAGCTACACAGTACAGTAAAAACGTGAATGAATGTCGGGTGCAATCAATAGAGAGTTGTGATGATTTGGGTACTGTATCAGTCGAATCATCGGATATTGTTGAAGTCAGAATGACAGAAACATCAATAATGGATGCAACAAGGTGTTCAGAAACTCTTGTCTCACAAAAGGTGGATGCTGAATGCAGTATGGTGAATGAACAAGCATCGGGTGCAGAACCATTGGTAACTATTATAAATGATGCATCTGTAATTACTTTTGTGCAAACTAATGACTTTACAGAACAGGATCTTGATAAATGTTATGTAACTGAGGCTGAGTTAAAGAGAAAGCATATCATGACTAATGATGTGGTTGATAAGAAAATTTTTGATGAACTTTCAAACAAATACTCAATACTTGAAAAACATTGCATTTCACTGGAAATTGCGATACAAAGAAAAGAATAAAGTTTTCAAACTACAAAACCATGCAAAAATCCGGAATTCCCTGAATTTCATGAATCTTTTTAAATCAACGAGTTAAAAGCTCAGCTTCAGGACAAAGACTCGACCATCTGCAATTTAAAAAAAACATATTTCTGACATGCATAAGTAAAGCAATTTGGTTATGAACAATCTTGATTTTGAGGTCAGTGATGCCATTAAAACTAGGAATGATGAATTAGCGTTGTGTATGGCTGATGCGCATATAACGCGTTCGGGGTCAAAGGAAACTTCCTTTTCGTCGAGCAAGTTTTTCAACACCCTAGGCAGTGAACCTAATCGTTGTAGTGTAGTATTGGGTAAGCCTCGGGTATTGATATCGTTCTCTAGGGGAATAGGAATGCTAGTGAGAGATGTACTACACTAAGGTTTGAGGTTGAGGAAGATTATTTTTTATCTTCTTATAATTTTTTATAAAGCTAAGGGTAAAATCCCGGGGTTTGGATTTGGGGGTTGGTACCTCTACCGATTACTCTACTTATCTAATTATCTAAACTAAGGGGTAGTCTATGTCTATTGATGTGTGCTCGTATGATGATTAAAAATGTGTCTACCTAGATACTATTACTCCCTAGTTACCTTTTATTGGTGGTTGAATTGTCACGTCCTTATTCTTAACGCGTTGTGTTTTCTAAGGTCGTAGGGTATGCATTTATGCCTAAATCTTTGAGACTACCTTAAGGTTATTGCCTACGAAATCTCTAGGATTCATAAACTAACTCTAAGGTTATCTTTGGATATTTAGTCTACAATTCCGCTAAGTGAGTATAAACTAAGGTTCACAAAGATTACTCAAGCATTAAAAACACAACGATAGCCTAGTGAAATCCTAAGCCAATTACAATTAAGATAAGAGACAACCAATCAATAATTAATAACTAGGTTTCATAGATCTAAGAAAACACACAAGAAACTTAGCTGGACATGTTAAACATGCAAGCATACACACATACAATCGAAGACATAATGAAATCAACGAAGTAAATTACTTATCTTGATGTAAAATAGGGTATGAGAACCATAAGATACTGTCCAAACCGGACCAAAATCGTTTTAGGTTTTTACTCCACAAGTCTACCTCCTTAAAATTCTGAAAATTCGATTTCTATATTTAATTTTGCAACTGCGACGACGTCACCTTATAGTTGGGACGCCATCAGATCGCCGTCATTAGGGTTTCGTCTTGGCCAAGTCATCATTGGGACGGCGTCACGTTGTGGTTGTGACACCGTCAGTCTTCAGTAGTGACGTCGTCTGAATCTGGATCTAGGCCGTCTGAGAAGAAAAGTCTTCGTGACGTCCTTACTCTTCAAAGCCTGACGCCGTCAGGTGCAAAATAGCAAAATCGCTACTGAGTCGTCACAAATTTCATTACATAGAGAGGGACAGTGTCGCCCTCTGTTTGGGACGCCGTCAGGTGTAATTCCAGCAGCTTGAGTGTCTTGATCTTGACTTAGCCATTTTCTTCATATATTCACTCCTTTTCGTCCAAAAATGCATCATTCCAACATTTTGCTTCCAAGAGACCTAAAAAGTGAAAAGGAACGAAATTAAGCAGTAACGGATATAAAAGTGGGCGATTAAGGGCTTAAATGACCCCTTAAAAGTGTACATTTTAAATCCTTATCAAATATCCCTACACTTGGTATTTGTTTGTCCTCAAGCAAATGTGCTTTTGGCCAATCAATTTATAAGTTAGGGGGCATAAAGCATTGGTTTAACATAATTCATAACAAGTAAAAGCATCGCAATAGTCATAACAAGCATGGAAATTATATACTAGCACCTCACAAGTGGTGTTTGGATTCTCTCATCTCTCGGGTGTATATGAAATATAGTAAATGGAAATGGAAGATAAACACTCATTAACCGGTCATAGTACATAGATTACCATAGGCTTGAGACTAGATCAAACCTCCACCGCTTTGGCGTAAGCACCTAGGAACAACTATCTAAGAGGTCTTTTAAAGGGTTGCAACGTTAGGCTTACGGTTAGGGAAACAAAGGGTTTGGTTGGATAGGCGATTTAGTGGTGGCAAGTCAAAAATATTATGTTACAAGCACGAAAAGAATGGCGTTGCTAAGCCAAGACTCGACTCTTTAAACTCTAGATAACTTGAAACAAACAAACATAAATATTAAGATAGATGTAGGATGGTAGCCCGTATATTTTTTTCATTTTTTTTTCAACACTCTTTTTTTTGATTTTATTTGCATACACTTTTACTCTATGAAACCTTCGCGTAAAATCGGCGGTAAAAGTATATATGACTCTACTAAACTAGGATATAATGCTTGTGTAATGGATGTTTGCAGATTTTCTGGAAAATTAAGACCTGAGAATTTCCAAAAATTTTATAAGTAGCACAGAAAATGAGAGAAATTAGATAAGTTATTTCTACTCCTCCTGACGTCGTAAGGTTGTAATCCTGACGCTATCAGGTTATCCTGACAGAAACTGGTCTGCTGCGTTTTTCTGGAAAAATTCTGGAAAAATTACACCTTTAAAATCTGGAAAAATTCCTGCAAAACATCCATTATGACTCGATACAAGAATTTGACTCTAACAAACATACATATATATCTTTTTCAATAATTGTAGTTCTCATGTTCACGTTCTTTTGAAAACGTGTGTAATCCTCCCTACACTTATCCTTTTTGTAAAATACCTTTATATATAATTAAGACGAGGTTAAAGATAAAATAAAGCATTTTCACAAATTCAAACATGAGAACATACAATAATGAAAAGATATATGACACACAAACAAGCAAAGAATTAAGCATGGGTTGCCTCCCACGAAGCGCTTTTCTTTATTTATGAGTCTTGTAGCTAGACTCGAAGTCGTGCTCCTACGTACCTATGTAAGTAAGTTTATCCTCAAGAATGTCATAGGGATCAAACTTATCTTTTAAGTTCCTAGTGGTACGCTTAGTCCGGTATGCCTTTTCAAACTTTTCTCCATCGGGGTCATAGAGTGTCATCCTAATGTGCCATTCTCCATTTCCATCATTAGGTGGTCTATCCCAATTCCAATTATGCTTAGGCTTCTCACTCTCAACTTTTCACTTATTCATGTTAAGATTAATGGGCAAGGTTCCTAGGAACTCGGTCATCTTCCTAAATACTAAGGCATCCTCAAACGGGTTCACTTCCATGTCCCTAGCCAATTCTTGCTCATGGAAAGTTGAATTACTAACAAAGGACTCTTCTAGATAGAAAGGTCGTTGAGGACCTACAAAGTCTTTATTAGTCCAAGGTCCATATCTAGATGGTGTTCTATCTAACATGATCTCGTAGGGAATTTCTTCCTCTTTGTAGTAGACATGCTTTTTGACATCATTAATTGACCTAGCACTCCCTTCTCCTACCACTATCTTAGACATCTTGCAATCAGTTATGGCACTAGCAGTAGCTAAGAATCCTCTTCCTACTAACAATGGGCATGTCGGGTCTTTATTCATGTCTAGCACATGGAAATCCGCCAAAAGAGTCAATTCACCTACATGTACTACCATGTATTTTATTATCCCTACCGGATATGCCATACTACCGTCCACTAGACCTAAGATGGTTTTTGTTGGTTCTATCTTACCTAAGTTAAGGTTTCTATGAAGGGACAACGGAAGAAGATTGATGCTTGATCGTAAGTCGGCTAGAGTGTCGAAAGGTTTGGAATTTCCAAGCCTACACGGAAGAATGAATAGCACGGGATCATCTATTTTCTTAGGTAACTTATTTTGCACAAATGCGGACCCACGTTCTCCTAACTTAAGTTCTTGCTTATATTTTTCTTTTAATGCATTATAATAAGGCGCATGAGTCAAGATTTCAAGAACCAGTTTTTCTTGGTGGAGTTCCTTGTACTCCTCTTCTAGATTAGGTTTGGGTTCTTGGTTGACAGGTTTCTCAAGAGTTGGTTGGACCAATGGTTCGGGTCCTTGGTACTTCATGAGGGATCGCTTGGAACCCGTGTTGATGGCGTTGACCGGATGAACTATTGGGTGTGACGAGCATGGATATGCACTCTCCCAAGGTGAGCAAGAACATGAAGTCGATGAAATCGAATTCACTTTTGGGTTCTTTATAGTGTCACTTGGTAGTGCTCCAATTTCTCAGTCGTTGAAGGCTTTTAAGAGTGCGTCAAGTTTAATTGTCATCTCGCCTTGTCGTTGTTTGAAATCTGCTTCAAGCTTAGTCAATCGAATTTCTTGAGATGACATGAATCTAGACACAATTGCCTCAAGACTAGTGGAACTCCCGGTATTTTGAAGGTTGGACCTATTGGGTGGACTAGATGAGTTTTGGCTCCACTTAAGGTTAGGGTGATTTCTCCATGAGGGGTTGTAGGAATTTCCTAAGTTGTTTTGTTCGGGCTTAAAAGTGTACCACTATTCTCCCGCTCCGTTGGTACACGTGGAGGCGTAGTCCGCAAAAGCTTGTTTGGGGAGCCTTGTGCAATCACGAGTGTCATGGTGACCACTACGTAACTCACAAGGTAGAGTGATTTTGCTCACTTGGTGCGAAGATTTAGGATTCTTGTAGGAGCTTATTAGGAATTTGACTTGATCTTCAAGCTTGAGCATCCTACGACCGGAAGTTTGTAAGTCAATGGGAGGCAAGGAGATTGCCTTGACAGTTTTGGGCAACTCACGGGGGTCATTCCAACTTTCGTTGTCATAGAGGACAAGGTCCTCTATTGTACCCCACGATTTTTCCGCGGTGAGATCACTAAGTTTGCCACCGGCTGCTTGGTCGATGGATTGCTTAGTTGAGAAGTTGACATGATCGTAAAAGATTTGGACTTGAAGCCAAAGATCTATGCCGTGATGAGGGACTTTATGGAGCAAGTCCTTGAATCGAGTCCATGCCTCGTAGAGAGATTCACCTTGACGTTGTTGGAACATCAAGATTTCATTCCTAAGTTTAGTAGTTCTCCCCGGTGGGAAAAATTGGGCAAGGAAACGAGTGGTGAGATCATCCCAACTTGAGATGGATCTGACAGGAAGTCGCTCAAGCCAATTACTAGCTTGATACCGTAGAGAGAATTGGAAGAGACGCAAGCGCGTGGTCTCCCGTGTGGTAGCATCAAGGTCGATGGAATCAATGATTTTAAGGAAGTCCTTGAGATGCTGATTAGGATCTTCGGAACAAAGTCCATGGAATGCACATCTGTTTTGTACCAACCGAATGGTGTCGGATCGCGGGGCCGTAGTTTGAGCTTAATCAGGGAGCTCAATAGTGTTCCAATAGCCTTGGTGGCTTGGTCTAGAGTATTCACCAAGAGTACGGCCTCTTGGTGGGTCAATGATTGGTGGATATATGAGTGGTGGTGGGTTATCACCTTCCATGATGAAAAGTGATGGGATTACTAACAAAGTCACGAAGAAGAGGGATAGACTACGAGGAAGTTAAAAATGAGAAAAAAAAATCTTACTTGATAGGAATCAAGCAAGGAAACCTAAACGAGGGGAAATCTAACTAGCTATTCTATTCCCCGGCAGCGGCGCCAAAAACTTGATGTGCGTATAACGCGTTTGGGGTCAAAGGAAAACTTCCTTTTCATTGAGCAATGTAACATATTGGATTTCATAAACACATCATAACATATCAAATATAGGCGTATGGTTTAGAGTTTTAGAGAGAGAAAATAGAAGATGGGAGCCTTTCTAGAGAGAGAAAGTAAACAAAAGAAAGAAGGTTAGATTAGAATGAAAGGTCCAACCCTCTACCTTGGGAGGTAGAGGGTATTTATAGTTTTACATAATACGTCCTCCTTCGGACTGTGGATCAGGCATACAGTGGGTAAAGACCCGTCCTTCCTCCACGGTGTAACACTAAACTAATCTACACTACAAACTAACTAATAATGTAAGATATAACTTTTCACATACACATCAAACCATAACACAAGGTGGCGAATAAGATGGAATTCTAGAGAGAGAAAGTTAGAGGTTTAGGGAACTTAGTGAGAGAAAGTGAAAGATATTATTATGAGCTCCAACTCTCTACCTTGGAAGGTAGAGAGTATTTATAGTCTTACATAATTCGCCACACTACGGGCTGTGGATCAGGCATACAGTGGGTAAAGACCCGTCCGTCCTCCACGGTGTTACTTAACTAAATAACTACTTAACTTAAAAGAACTACGACTACGAGCTTTCTAACGATTACATATACTTGAGGTGACCGACTCTTTAATACCTGGAATTTCTAATTCCTAACAATCTCCCCCTAAGGGAGGTCACCTTAAACATGTATCAAAATTACAAAGAATACAAATAGATATAACATTAACAAGTGATCTAGTATTCTTGATGTAGTCCTTTGCTCTTGAGTTCGTAGTCATTGATTCTTCACATTGCATGTTTGGTTATTCCAAGTGGAGGTCTTTTACTGATCCACGTGATAATAATTCTGAGCCATCATTTGAGATCATCGGCTATCAACAATCTCTGACACATCCTTTGTGGTGTTGGTATTTTGTGATGTTGTGACTTTGGGACCGACATGCTCACATTCTGGATCATGATATCTTCTCATCAGAGTAGCGGAAGCATTTGTTGAATCACGATATTGGCAGCAGCGTAGCAGAAGCATGGAGTGAAAATATCAGAGTCATTGATGCACTAATCATGATTTCATTTGAGTTGAATGTGTTAAGTGAGCATGCGGCTGTGGATTGACCTCTTCATTCTGATCAGCTGCAAACGTCGGGCGTACCTGCATACAACAGTTAGCAACAAATCGCACGAAAGTGTCTTTGATCACTTTCGTTGAATTGAGGTACACGGCCCACGGTTCCCCGTTGATCAGTACAAGTACTGCCTGTGATCAGGTAGGATTCCTAAGAATCTCCTTGACAGGGTTTCGCAGCTGTTCTAGCTGTTCTCAAACCGGAACGTCTCAAAGAAGACAACACGGAGTGAGTGAACCAGCGAATTTTAAGTCCACTGATTGATGAAAAGAGATTTGAAAAACAAGTCGTAGTATTGCTCAATAGAAATTGTTTTTGCAATACAACGAAGGTTTTATTGAAAATCAATTATCAATCATAAAAATACCTTTTGGTATGAAAAATGAAGTACACAGGTCGATGTGCTAAAGAAAGGAGTTTATAAGCACAAAGACCGGTTTTTCAAAGGTATCCGTCAATCCCTAACCTGAACCAGGATTGATTCAAGAGATTGAATCGCCCCATTGTTTCTGTTCAGTTGTCACATGGTTGATCTATATAATAGATCTCACATGCCACCTACCAGGAGCTTGTTTGATGTTGGCTCCAGAAGGCTTTCCATCTTCATTGTGAATATGTGAACACATCACTCAGATGTTCTGGCAATACCACAAGGATAATGCGTAGGACTCAAGATATAATCTCTCTTTCCACATTGTGTGAAACAGAGAGTCTTCATTGAAAGTGTCCTAATGAGATTTATTGATGATCTCGTGGCTCTAGACTCAATTTGTGCATATTTGGATCCTGTGCCGGAGACTAGGGAGAGGGTCTCCTACTTCAATATCAACAATCTCTAAGAGAAAGTCGATAGATAATGTCGGTTCCCCGTGAGAATGAAACAAGCCCTTTTAAGAGGAACTTGAGTGGTTTGGAAAGTTGAAGTGCATTGCGTCACTGGGTCCATGACGTCTTGTCTTCAATACCGATGTTACCATCAGTAGCATATGAAGTGAACCCGGTTTCTGCCCTAAGGTTGAATTAATGGAGGGCTATTTGTTTTCACCCTATTTACATTCAATTCTTTTTAATTCTTCAACCCCTTCAGTGCTTACCGAGACTTCATAGCTAGAACCTTGTTGGGTTTATTCCAGTACTAGCTCAGTCTTAGTCCGCACTCTTCCCATATCTCATTTTTCTCCTTTTATCATCATACCTAAGGACTTCTACACTAACTAGTGGATTGTCCCTGGGTAGATCCCTCCGGTACTGGCGGATCATGGGAACACATACCTAACCTTATCATCCTTATATCACCGTACATGAAGTAAAGTTGGTCGGTCTATTTGGTATTGTTCATCTGCCAATGGATCCAATTGAAAACCATTTGAAAATCAATTCAGATACTTGTGATATATTATCAAAGCTTTTTGTACCTGAATTGTTTTTGATATTTTTAGAACAAGAACTCCCCCTCAACATGAGCATCAAGTATTGAAAATGTTTTGCACACGGAGGCAGGAGAAAGAATTAACTTCTTTTGATTACCATTTTCTAAAAGATATCAACATCACTTCCCTCAACAAATCAAGTAGATATAGCAATTCCGGGAAGGATGAGGTTTCCATAAATTTGCTCCCCCTCAATATGTGCCTCGAGGTTTGAAAAGAGTTTTGCACATACTAGAGGGAACCTGCACATTGGGATAAATGATCACGTTTTAAATCAAAGGTTTTAAGATAGATGCTCCCCCTCAACATGTGCATTGAAAAATTGAAATCGTTTGTCACATGTGGGCGGGATAGCATGTACATCCTATTATAACCATTTACCTAATTATCAGTCTAAGTCCAATTTAAATCACACATTCTCCCCCGATCACAATTATCAAATCATTTGTAATTTGTGATCTCGTATAGATTTAAATTGATTTTGAAAGCTTTTAAGGAGAATTGTGACTTGATTGTGAAAGTGTTTTAACTGATACGGATCGGATTTTGAGACTTTAAACTCCATTTATAAAACATGCATGTATATCTTTTGAAAACAATTTTAATGCCAAATAACTTTTTAATTTAATTGAAATCATTCTCCCCCTCAATCAATGACATAGGTTGTTGATTGAGAGATAGAGATTTTGACATATAAGTCCTGATGATTATCAAAAGTAGAATCCGAGTTATTTTGCAAAGCATTTGTTTTTCAGCAGATAGGAGTTTATAGAATCAGAGCATAGGAATTTGAAAACATGGTAAAACATGGCTCTGTTCTTTCTTTAAAAAGCGGGTTATTGCCTGAAAATGACAATAAACCATTTTCTCTTTCTCCCAAAAAATAATTTTTTTGATTTTTTTTTTTTTTTTTTTTTTTTTTTTTTTTTTTATAAAAATTCGAACAACATCTAAAGTCCCGTGTCATTCTTTGAATGACAGCACAAAGACCGTAGATATTATCGAACCGGAAAGAAACATGACAAAAATGACAATATTTTTTTTTTTTTTTTTTTTTTTTTGAAGATTTTTCGAATTTTTCAGATTTTTATGGATTTTGAAAGTTTTATAATTTTGTATTTTGATTTTCGAATAGATATATACAAGAGATAGATGAAGATAGACCTTTACTCCTCGTCTTCCTCCTGAAGACGTTTGAGAGTTTCTGGTTGAAGGCTTTTCAAACCAAGACGTGGAAGAATAAACTCAAAACGTTCTCTTGGAAGAGCTTTGGTGAAGATGTCCGCTAACTGATATTCAGACCTCACAAAATATAGTTCCACTACACCTTTTTCCACTTGTTCCCTGATGAAATGATGTCGAATGTCGATATGCTTTGCTCTTGAGTGTTGAACGTTGTTGCATGAGAGAGCAATAGCACTTTTATTATCACAGTACAGAGGGATTTTGTTGAATTCAAAGCCATAGTCAGATAATTGAGATCTCATCCATAAGATTTGAGCACAACAAGATGACATGGCTATGTATTCAGCCTCTGTAGAGGAAATAGAAGTACTCATTTGCTTCTTTGAAGACCAGCTCACAAGCTTATCACCTAAAAACTGAGCACCTCCTGACGTACTTCGACGTGTATCTTGACAACCTGCATGATCAGCATCTGCATAGGCCGTTAGTGACATACCGGTGTCTTTCGGGTACCATAGTCCCATATTGATGGTTCCTTGGAGATACCGAAAGACCCGTTTAACTGCTTCAAGGTGCTTTTTAGTAGGCTTAGCCTGGTATCTAGCACACATGCACACAGAGAACAAAATGTCTGGTCTACTAGCAGTGAGATACATCAGGGATCCAATCATACTTCGATATTTAGTTTGGTCAATCATGATCCCTGAGAGGTCCTCATCTAGTTTGGTTCGGTCAATCATGGGGGTGTCAACAGGGTCACTTGAATCAAATCCAAATTTCTTTAAAATCTCTGTTGCATATTTAGATTGATTTATGAAAATGCCTCCGGGACTTTGAGAAATTTGTAATCCCAAGAAAAATGACATTTGTCCCATCATTGACATTTGAAACTTTGAACTCATTTCATTTGAAAAAACGATCACATTCCATTGGGTCAGTCGAGGCAAAAATAATATCATCAACATAAATTTGAACATGAATCAAATGTTTGCCTGACTTCCTGGTGAACAATGTAGGATCAACTGCTCCTTTGATGAATCCGGTTGATAGAAGAAACTTTGATAGCGTATCATACCATGCCCTTGGAGCTTGCTTTAAACCGTAAAGAGCCTTCTTCAAACGATAAACGTGGGTAGGATGCTCTAGATTCACAAAGCCTTCGGGTTGGCTGACATAGACGACTTCTTTAAGATCTCCATTCAGAAATGCCGTCTTTACGTCCATCTGATAGACTACCATGTTCTTACAAGCAGCATTAGCCAAAAAGATTCTGATTGCCTCGATTCGAGCAACAAGAGCAAATGATTCCTCAAAGTCAATACCCTCCTCTTGACGGTATCCTTTAGCAACCAATCGAGCCTTGTTCTTTAACACATCACCATGCTCATCAAGTTTCACTTTGAAGATCCACTTTAGAGCAATGATCATAGCACAATCTGGAGCAGGTACTAATTCCCATACATCAAGTCGATCAAACTCATGAATTTCTTCTTGCATGGCATTGAACCAGCTGTCTTCATCCATGGCGGTTTTAACATCATTTGGTTCGACCTTAGAGAGTACGGAGTTAAAGAAGCACCACAAGGCATCGGTTGCAGGTTGTTTCCGTGTGGATACTGGACGAGAGAGGTTTCCAATGATGTTGTCCAATGGATGATCATGAGTCCATTTTTTTTTGAGGTGTTCATGTGGTTGTGGTTGAAGAACTGAAGTTGCAGAGTAAATTTCTCCTGATGAAGATGGTTCTGATGATGATTCAGGAGCAAATATGTTCTCAAAGGGGGCATCTTCGGGAGTAGCAAAGGGATTAACTTCATCATTGATACCAGACATAGTTCCATGATGTACCCTCGAAGTTTGATGATTTGTTGATGAGACAGAGTGATCAGCAGCAGGCGCTTCTTGACTTAATGATATTGAGATTGAAGGATTGACGTCATTCACAGGAATATGAGCAGCCTCTGAAGTAGGAATTGTCAGTTCATTAGCACTTGGCTCATAATGTTCATCAAACATGAGATCAAACAATTTCTTTTAATCATCTTCAGATGGAGGTACATATGGAGTTTCTGGAGAAGAATTTGGTATAAGGGATGAACTAATGGGACTGTCTTGAAGTGCGGGTCCTGAACTGGAGTGTCCAGGAGCCCTAGGACCACTGCGATAGAAACTCTCTCTGACTATCTTTATCAACCCATATGTAGACAATTTGAAGTGACCACTGATAAAGAAAACCTGATATACCAAACTTGAAACTGAAGAAGAATTCCATGCATTTGCATCTTAAGCTCGCCTTTGTGAATTTTAACTTCAATCTCAAATAAGTGATAATTGATTAACTCCGAAGTAATCAGCTTGTGTCAAATTCCCAACACGTGAATAAACGTACAATCGGATGTACGTCGATCCACTGAATGAACCGGAACAAATGATTTCTCGACATTAATGCATTCTTCCTAAAGGTATACATGTAGAGACTGATCTGGAAGATTCACCACAAATGTCTTCGAGCGAATGAGGTAGTCATTTTCCTTAATGTTCATGTGGTTGATTTATAGCGTGCACAATGAGAGGAACAATAATCCGTAAAGATTTGGCAAAGGAATACCAAAGAGCGGATCATTATCCATGAACAACAATCCGTGAAGATTTGGCACAGGAATACCAAAGAATGGATCATTATTCAATAGTGCAACTTACAATATCATGATAGTCATTATAAACGCCTTGTGAAATAACTGGAGATAAGGTTTCTTGAGAATTCAAAGAAGTACTTCTTAGATGGTGAACCAGTTGAATCAATAGAAACCGGAGCATGAGCTTCAGAAGCTGGATGATCAACATTCGTCGAAGGTTGAAAGTACTCATCAAACATATCTTTGAAAAACAATGAATCCCAAACATTGATTCCCAATTATCCTTAGTAAGTGAAGCATTAGGCGTTGGAGGAGAGTCATCAAAAATCAAAACAATGAAACCCAATTATCCTTAGTATATTCACTCTTCATCAAAAAGAATATACACTCATCATCATCAAAAATTAAGTCGTATAACCATTATTCAAACATCCATCATCATGTAGTATATTCACTCTTCTCCCCCTCAAAAATTGCATCCGAAGTTGCCATTTTTGATTTAACAAGTGAATAGGAGTATACACCAATGAACATAGATCCACTTGATAATAGAATGAGCATGGAAAAACATGAAGCTTGTTGATGAAGAGTGTACATGAGTATGGCCATTCATGAGAGAATTTCTCATAAGCTGAAGATAAAGCACACAGAAGAGCGTACACTTTTCTTTTCTTTGAAGAACGGGGCCTGAAGTGTTATCTGCAGACACCATAATGATGAAGTACGAGGCCTGAACTGATTTGAACAGACGTCATTGTTATGAGCCCTGTCATATGTTTAGAGCCGCCCGAATCCAAATACCAAGGGACGATTTGTACGACCTGCTTTGGACAACAGACGAAGACAGAGAATTGGAAACATTGGATCCCCACGTGCTGATGGGTTCCTTTTGGTTAGCACAAACAGTCTTTGAATCAGCAGAAACCCTAGATGCAATGGCATTATCCCTAGGAGCTGAACTAGTAGAAGCATCAGACTTAGTCAAATGACATTTTGTGCTTAATGGGATTATTCTACCAGTTGGCTTCCAAACCTTAACAGGCACTATTCTAGGCATAGTGGATCTAGCTAAGGGGTAAGGTTTGCCATTCGTTAAAATTCGACCTGTGGGCTTCCACTGAAATCCTACATTTGTAAACACATTCCCTGTAGGTTTCCAAGATTGCTTAATCTGTTTCGCTTTCCAAACTTTCTTAACTGGGGTATGATTCTTAGATCTCAGAAATAACACATCACATTTATCATGATTACCGGAAGATTAACATTTTTTACATGTTTTGCAGACAGCATAAGGCCTCGAATTAATTTCAGTAAGCTTAGAGCTAATACTAGAACTAACACGATTCTTTTTGTTCAAATCAAACTTCTTGTCCCTATGGTGTTCTTTTACTTCCTTATCATGATCACTTATAGTTTGCGTAATCCTATCCTTCTTTGCATTGCTTCTAGGTTTTGACCCGCTAACTTTAGTGTCAATCTTAACATCTGTAGAAGTAACGATGGGAACGTTACATGGCTTCACTACTTTCTGCATTCCTGGTCTAGAAGTGCTGGGATCTGAAATTCTAGGAGGCACATCAAAGGTTGCTTGCTTGAATTTCGACATGGAACAAGGCATATCAAGGGTCACATGCTTGGCTTTAGGCATAGAACAAGGCACAACTATTCTATCTCGCCTATTGTTAGATTTCGGACTTGTGACAATTACATACTCTAAGAGTTCCTGAGATCGTTTGGCATCCATGCAGGCATAGGCTATAGTACTATCAAAAGGTTTTTCTAATCTTTCATCTTCTACAATCTCACGGAGACCCTTCAAACTTTCCTTAAGGTATGAGAGGTATGCTTTATGTGCAAGTTCATTATTCCTAATGGGCGGAGGAATATATAACATATCGATAGCATATTTATCACAATCAGAAACCTTAGGAACAGAGTATTTGCAATTGGGGATTGGCAACTTTCCTTTCACCTCACGCTTCAGATTCTCAATATCGTTAAGTAAAGAAGTTATCTTTTCAATTTGTTTATCATGATTAACTTTAAATGAATCACATAACTCTTTGTTTTGATCATTAACCTTTGAAATTTCAGCTTTAAAACAATCATTTTCCTTTTGCAAGTTATCAATTATGTTTTGAAGTTGGAAATTCTGAGAATCTAAAGGTGGAGGCATATGGGAACCAGTCACATCCTTCTTTTCACCCTTCAGTTGTGAAATTTGGGCTTTCAATCTTTTGATCGTGTGGCAATGAGCTCGAATTTGTTCATCACGTTTGCTAATTTCAAAAACTGCATCAAACTCAGGAGCATCAGAGGATGTCTTGATATTTGAGGTTTTAACATTTTCTTTGAGATGTTGATGTTTTAATTGCAAAGCAAGATGTTCAACTTCTAATTTAGAATAATGTTTGACCAAGTTATCATGATCATCCTGTTCTATTTTCTCATGCAATTTTGAATTTGTTGTTTCATGCTCAATGACACGATCATGGGAGACTTTCAGAGCAACAGATAATTCATGAAATTGAGAAGCATCAATGGAACAATTTGTAGCAGTGAAAAACACATCTTGAGCAATACATTCAGAAATCAGATTCTCATTCAGTGTATGCAAGTTCTTCCTCTCAATCTCATTATATTTTAATTCTCTCTCATAGTCACTAACCTCAACAATCATTGCATCAAATACTTTTTCCATTTCTTTAATATCAGAATACGTCCCCTTTTTAAGACTCTCAAATTGATCTTTTAGTTGTTTAAAGAAAGGCATGACCTCAGTTAAATAGCATTATTTAGTTTGCTCAAAACCCCTTTCCCCTTCAGTTATACCGGTGGGTGTGATCCTTTTCTTACAAGTTTTCTCAAAATCAACAAATAGTTGAAAGATAACATATTCACTGATTAAGGTCTTGCTTTTAGTGGCAAGAGATCTAGGAACTAAGTGCATTGGTGTATTAGGAGGATACACAGTTGATTTAGGCAGTTTCCTACAAGGGGGATTTGTTTTTACAATATTTTCGGCTTTCTGCTTATCTAAATCCATTTTCCAGAAGACTTGTTCGGGAGTCAACAAAGTCTGAGGCTTAAACTTGTTTAATGCAATCCAGTTTTCCTTCTTATAATCATGAGGAGTGATATTTATGTTCTTCTCTTTGCATTTGGGGTCATCTAGTTTTTTGTTCATCCTTTCCCTAGTGACTTCATCTGATTTCTTATCTTCCTCCGTGCACTCAACGCAACTAGGTTTCTGCCTAGGCTTAAGAATTTCATTACCATCATAAATCACCTTTTGAGTATTTCTAGCCTTTTTGATTACCTCAGGATTTGGTTCCTCAACAAGGGGAATGCTATGCTTATCGCTTAATACTCGATGTTTGGTGACCATGTGAGCAGTCTGAATGGTGTTTCCTTGTATGTACAACTTGTTTTCAAGTTTGTTTTTCAAAGTTTTCAGATTAGAAAAATCTCTCAAGAGCTTTGATTCTTTTGCATTAAATTCTTGCTTAAGCATTTTCACGTTTTCTTGAAGTTCTTGTTTTTGCTTAGCTGTTTTAGAAAGTTTTTCTTGCAAAGAATTTAATTCTTGTTTCAATACTTCTTCTCTAAAATTACTTTTTCTAATTACTGTACGTACTTGGTCATCCATTTCCTGCTCACGAGTGGTCAACTCAAATTTTGCACGTTGTTCATAAATGGCAACACGTTCCTTATATGCATTTAGTTCAGAGATAATGGAATCATCAGGAGCACATGCAGTGAATTCATCAAAAACATAGTCATTGTTGACTGCAGAAGATGCATCACTAGGTACAACTTCACTTTCACTTTGTTTCAAATATTGATCATATGGGACAATATTGATATTACCCGTATTTTCAATATTTGATTCAAAAGTTTCGGTTGGTTGTACTTTGTCATGCATCTGTTGCACATCAGCATCATCATATAGCTTTAATACCTCAGAAATGAGTTTGTCCCTGGATGGGCCAGCTTGTGGTGAAGAAGAGATCTTGGAAGAAGCCATTGGAGAGATGCTAGCCATAAAGATTGTGTGTGCAGTAGGTCCATCATCTACATCAGAATCGTATGCATCACAGTCACCGACTTGAAAGGCATTTTGATGATTGTGACCTATCTCCTGAATGGGCTGCTCATCTACATCTGCATCATAGGTCTTGGCATTGCCTTCAGCAAGAAACAGCAGTTCCTCTTCATTCAAAGTAGCACCATTGTCCTGAGCTTGAGCCAGCAGCATCTTATCTCTGAAGTATTCGGCATTTTGTGGACGCTTTGGAGATGTGCAGTTCCTTGCAAAGTGTCCCTCACCACCACAGTTAAAGCATTTGATTGGCTTAGCATGACCTTGGTTACCATTTCTTCCTCGATTCTGGTTTCCAACATAACCTCTCCCAGCTCCACCTCTCCCCTGATCATACTGTCTTTCCTGAACTGGTTGCACCACGATCCTTCCATCTTTAACAGTGGCTTGATTATGTGGGTTAGATGCAGTTCGTAGGTTGTTGTTGGTTTGTGGGAGAGAGTTCATGTTTTGACTAATGAGTAGAGCTAGTTGATTAACGATGTTATCCACGCGTGCATCAGCATCAGCTTGTTTGAACTGAGGATCAGGGATGAGTTTGTGATTACCATTACCCAAGGGAATGACTTGTGATGCTTTGTTTGTGATTCCAATGTTTGAGTAGAAGGCAGTTGAATCATTAGATGAGCTTGTCTCTCCTGGGTTAGTTTTGAACTGATTGAGAATCAATTTTTCAAACATAGCATGTCTCTCATTCTGAAGGAGGAAGGCATAGAGTTGCTCATAGTTTGTATGCTTCAATCCTTTAGTGAGTTTCACAGATGTGACAAACTTGTGCCATTCGGGATTCATGTTGTTCACAAACTTTGAGTTCAACTGAATGTTAGGCATAGTCATCTTGATGTTCCTCATGTCATTCACTAACTTATGAAATCTCACATAGTACTCATAGACACTCTCATCTGGTTTCATCTTGAAGTGCTCAAATTCATCATAGAGTTGGGATTCCCTGTCTTCCATAGTTAATTCTGAACCTGAGAGAAGCATCTTAACGTTATCCCAAACAGCCTTTGCATCAGTGTTATGATTGATCAGCTTGTAGATGTCTTTAGGAAGACCTTGAAGAACAATGTTTGAAGCCCTGATATCTGCATCGAATCTCTTTTTCTCCTCATTATCAAGCTCATTGTACATCTTAGGTCTGTCCATTCCGTAGACAGGAGTACCATCTTCATTAGTATCAAGTATGTCTCTAGTCGTCTCAACCCGATATGGTCCTTCATCAATGGATTTGAGAATGTTGACACCATTTTCCTTTCCAAGGCAATACAATCTGATTCGTTGAGCCCAAGAATCGTAGTCAGTTCTGTCAAGCATTGGTGGACGAATATCTGAGCCAGCTGCTTGAACATCCTCGGCAACAGTGGAGATGACAGTGGGAACAGTGGGAATGTTGGTAGACATGTTAACAGATTATACGGGATTTTATGACTCTATGATTAAACCGGGAAATAGATTCTTTCACGGGATTTTACTAAATCAAGAGAAAACCGTAAACAATCACTCAAGTTGCTAGATGATAAGATGCTAACTCGCTACCAAATAATGCACTAAGTCGCTAGAAATTAGTGCACTAAGTCGCTAACCCTTAACTCGCTACACGTCTAAGTCGCTAGAATCCCAAGTCGCCAACAGAAGAGCAATTCGCTAAGTAGTAACTCGCTACAGACTAAGTCGCTAGCCAAATTTGTGCAGTAATTCGCTACACAATTCGCTAGATATGCAAGTCGCTAAAGAGCAACTCGCTACAGACTAATTCGCTACCACAAGTCGCTAACCGTAGTGGAGATTCCACTACTTGTACTGTAACTCGCTAGCTCTAACTCGCTAGATTTTATAACTGTAAGTCGCTACCAAGAAAACAAGTCCGAGAGCTAATTCGCCAGGTTGAAAAACCAAATAACCTTCACTTTTCAATCCAAAAACAACCCAACCAAGATGATTCAAGCTTACCAAATGAAAACCTAAACACTTTTGATGATTCTAAACATAAAAGTACCAACAAAATTCAAACTTTAACACAAGAAATCAACCAAATGATGCAAAAACCACTAAACTTTTTCAAACTCAAAAAACCACCTAAAAACCACTATAAATCCAAAGATGTGCAAGATATGATCTAACCATGGCTCTTGATACCAATTGTAAGATATAACTTTTCACATACACATCAAAGCATAACACAAGGTGGCGAATAAGATGGAATTCTAGAGAGAGAAAGTTAGAGGTTTAGGGAACTTAGTGAGAGAAAGTGAAAGATATTATTATGAGCTCCAACTCTCTACCTTGGAAGGTAGAGAGTATTTATAGTCTTACATAATTCGCCACACTACGGGCTGTGGATCAGGCATACAGTGGGTAAAGACCCGTCCGTCCTCCACGGTGTTACTTAACTAAATAACTACTTAACTTAAAAGAACTACGACTACGAGCTTTCTAACGATTACATATACTTGAGGTGACCGACTCTTTAATACCTGGAATTTCTAATTCCTAACAAATAAACTACTAAATAACGTAACAAACGACAAGTCTACGAGCTAACTTATGCTAGACTATAATTGGGGTGACCGACACTTTAACATGGAATTTCCAATTCCTAACAATCTCCCCCTAAGGGAGGTCACCCTATGAAATACAATTTGCATCCTAACATTCTATTCATGACTTTGTTCTTGAGCTCGTAGACTTCAATTCTTCAATTCCGCAATCTTTGTGCTTTAGTAGCGATTCTTCAAAGTCCGCATTCATTTGTACTTTTAGTGGAGGCCTTTAACTGATCCACATCTTTGATGATCTTCGATCTTTCATTGAGATCATCAGCCACAGTAAATCTCTGGATCACCCTTTATTGTGTTGCCATCATGTGATGTTGTGACTTTTGGACCGACATGCTCACACTTTCTGGATCATGACATCTTTTCATCAGAGTAGCGGAAGCTTTACTGACTCATGATATTTGTAGCAGCGTAGCAGAAACATAGTACAAAAATATCAGAGCCAGGTTATGTAGATATGCACAAGTCATAATTTCTTCAATTAAGTGTGGATGCTGTGAGCATGCGGCTTTGGATTGACTCTTCAATTCTGATCAGCTGCAATCATCGGGGTGTACCTGCATACGACAGTTAGTAATAAAGCGCACGAAAGTGTCTTTGATCACTTTCGTTGAATTGAGGTACACGGCCCACGGTTCCCCGTTGATCAGTACAAGTACTGCCTGTGATCAGGTATAATTCCGAAGAATCTCCTAGACAGGGTTTCGCAGCTGTTCTAGCTGTTCTCAAACCGAAACGTCTCAAAGAAGAAAACACGGAGTGAGTGAACCGGCGAATTGAGATTCACTGATTGATAAAAAATTGATTTGAAAACAATCACGTATTGCTTGAAGAAAGAGTTTTGCAATACAACGAAGGTTTTATAAGAAAGATCAATTTTCAATAAAAATACCTTTTGTATTTGAAAGAGAATACACATTCGATGTGCTAGAGAAAAGAAGAGATTCGCACATCGAACGGTTTTTCCAAAAGTATTTTTTTCAATCAGAGATACTTTTTGAATTTGAAAATGAATACACATTCGATGCGCTAGAGAAAAGAAGATTTGCACATCGAACGGTTTTTCCAAAAGTATTCGTCAATTCATTTCCTGGACCAAGGTTGATTCAAGATTGAATCGCCCCATCGTTTCTATCCAGTTGTCACAAGCTTGATCTTTTGCATTATTTCACATGTCACCCACCAAGAGCTTGTTTGATGTTGGCTCTAGAAGGCTTTCCATCTTCATTGTGAATATATTTAATATATCACTCGGATGTTCTGGCAATACCACTAGGATAATGCGTAGGACTCTTAATATATTCTTACTTTTCACATTGTGTGAAACAACAAGTCTTCATTAATTTAGTGTCCTAATGAGATATTGTGGATGATCTCTTGGCTCTAGACTTAATAGTGAACATTTGGTTCCTATGCCGGAGACTATGGAGAGGGTCTCCTTTTTCAATATCAACAATCTCTAAGAGAAAGCCGATAGATTATGTAGGTTCCCCGTGAGAATGAAACAAGCCCTTTTAAGAGGAACTTGAGTGGCTTGGGAAGTTAGGTACAGTGCGTCACTGGGTCCATGACGTCTTGTCTTCAATACCAGTGTTACCTTAGTAAACACCAGTAGCATATGTATTGAACCCGGTTTCTGCCCTAAGGTTGAATTATTGGAGGGCTATTTCTTTTCACCCTTTTCACATTCAATTCTTTTTCATTCTTCAACCCCTTCAGTGCTTACTGAGACTTCATTACTAGAACCTTGTTGGGTTTATTCCAGTACTAGCTCTGTCTCAGTCGACACTCTTCCCATTTCTCATTTTTCTCCTTTTGACATCATACCTAAGGACTCTATACTATCTAGTGGATTATCCCTGGGTAGATCCCTCCGGCTCTGGCGGGATCGTGGGAACGAATACCTAACCTAACCATCCTTATAACACCATGCATAAAGTAAATTGGTCGGTCTTTTGGTATTGTTCTTTCCTTCATGAAACCAATTGAAAAATCATTTGGAAAATCAATCAAGGTACTTGTGATATAATATCAAAGCATTTTGTACCTTAATTGTTTTGATCATTTAGAAATGCTCCCCCTCAACATGTGCATAAGATTTTGAAATTGTTTAGCACAAGGAGGCAAGAGTTCTTTGATATAATTTCTTGATCACAATTTCCATAGAAAAAGCCATTTGATTTTCTTGGTAAATTCTCCCCCTCAATATGTGCGTAGGATATTTGAAATCATTTTATCACATAGAGGCAAGAGGTTTTTGAAGTACTTCCACGATTGCATTGCCATACAGAAAACCATTTAGAAAATCAATCAAGGTACCTTTTGATAAAACATTTAAATCTTTGTACCTTGATAGTTTATTTTCTTTTGAAATGCTCCCCCTCAATATGTGCTTCGAGATTCGAAAGCGTTTAGCACATATGGGAGAGCAACATGCACATTTGAATCAAAACGATCACCTTTTATCAAATTTCATTATTAAATCATAAATTCTCCCCCGATAAAAAATATCAAACCCTTTGAGATTTTGGATCCCAAGTGATTTAACAGGGTTTAGAAAACATTGGAGAAAATGTTCCTGATTTAAAAGCTCTTCTGGTTTTTGGATAAATGCTCCCCCTCAACATGTGCATTGTATATTTGAAATCGTTTGGCACATGGAGGCAGGAGTGCCTTTAAAGGACTAAAACCAATTCCATTAAAACTGACAAGATATTTAAATCACGATCTCTCCCCCGATCAAAAATTTCAAACCAATTAAGATTTGTGATCCTAGTTGATTTAAATTATTTAGAAAATTTTAGGGAAAGACGTGGCAAGATTTGATTTTGAAAAATGACTGATAAGGAACAGTTTTTCGACATTAAAGATTGTTAGTGTCAGGTATGGTAGTTTTTAAGAGATCTTTAAGTAAAATAAAACAATTTCACAATCAAACAAGAACAGAAAAAATTTCATTTTGTAAGATCTTGATTCTAAAGAAAATATCATACCATGACATAACATTAAATCTTTAGATCACCACTTATTTTGTACAAACCGGACTTTTTGATGAAATATCGTTTGAAAATATTTAATTTGAAATCACTTAAGATTTGACAAAATAAAGTCCGGTTGATTTAAAAACTTTGAATCCGATTTATTTTCAAAACAATATTTTTCCATTTTCAAAACAATATTATTAAATGTTTTAGAAAAATGGTATCATCACTATTATCCCTGCACAAAGATATGTTAGGTGGTTGAGAAACTTATGTTGTTGCTGTAGGGCTTGGAAGAAAAAACCGTCTGCTGATGCAGTGAGACTTCTTACGTTGCATTTTAATGCCAAATGAGGTCAAATTAAGCTCCGTTTCTTCATTTGCCAACCCAATATATAGTTACCTTTTCCTTTCGGCATCCAATCATCTTTAATTGTGGGATCCGGATCGGGAACATTCTTTTAAACCATGTTATCTGCATACGTTAGTGAACATAAATAGACATATATGGTGGTCGACAACACCCAAACAACAATCGACTAATAAAAGTCAATTCAACATATCAATCAGATCATAAAAGGTATGGGAATAATGTGTTCATCAATCTATAATCATCTAATCCTAACAATCACTTCCTAGAAACCTAGTCCTTCAACATAGGCAATTATATTTTTCCAGATAAGCACGTAGGATGATAAAGAAAGTCCGTTAGATGATGTAAATTTGAAAACATTCTCCCCCTCAATCAATGACTTATTTTCTGAAAAGGTTAAAAGCGCGGAAGTCATTGATTGAGTTTGCAAATTTTATAAAAACTCTGAATCTGATTGTTTTTACAAGCAACTCGTTTACCACCATTTTGTTAAAACAAATATTTTTCTGAAGAATTTTAGACGGAAAAATATTTGAGTAGGAACAACAGTCCTTTGACATACTTTCCTCAATTTGTTTTTTTTAGGATAAGTGCTCGAAATATTTGAAAATTGGTTTAGCGCAACACTTTCCTTCCTTTAAAAGAGTGGATTGCTATCTGAAATAATAGCAAACCATGGTTAAGCGCGAGTTACAGTCTGAAATAACTGCAAGCCATAGTTTAAACGCGGGTTACAGTCTGAAATAACTGTAAGCCATTTGATTTGTGACATGTTTTGAAAAGAAATATTTACACCTTCTACTCGAACTTCATCTATGGTCCCGTGCCATTGTTGAATGACATTTCTAAGACCGCAGATGTTATCGATACCAGAAGACATGTCTTGAGAAACAATATTTTTGGTATTTTCAAATTTTGTGATTTTTATGGGTTTTTGAAGGTTTTATATTTTTCTATTTTCTTTTTATTGGTTTTATATTTTTGTATTTTGCTTTTTTGATAAATATTTACAAAGATAGAATAGATGATATAGTTTAAGAAAGATGATGATACGAGTACCGAGATAAGAATATCGAACAGGCCCGTTGTAGAAGATAGAAGTCATCATCTCTTAAACATTCACCACCAAAGCTTCCGAGGCTCCAGAATAGAAGATAGAACATGAGCCTTTGAGAAAGAGAGACTTTGGCAGCTTCCCCCCAAACCGAAAATCCATTAGATGAGCAGATTTGAAGCTCTATTTCAAGCTTGCCTTAGCCAGGTGCATGAAGAAGCACACCATTATCATAAATCCCGCTGCTCCATTTAAGAACAATAATCAAGGTTCTCCGTTCGGGGTTATATCATCCAATAGAAGAGCAGCAACGTTTCATCCCACACTTAAATAATCTTCTCATATTTCTTTTCAACTGACGTCTGAAGCGATCCATTCCAAAAGGTGTCAAGAGAAAAATTCCCCGAAGTAGTTGAATTGATGCAGTTAGTCTCTTTGTATAATGCTCAAGAACTCTCCCGAATACACATCATGCGGGTAATGAAGAACACCTCCCCAATGTTCACATCTTTCATCCCTGATGATTGTGTATGAAGCTCAAGAACCCAAAGTACACCAATATCCAAGAACTCTCCCGAATACACATCATGCCCGGAGAGAAAAACACCTCCCCAATGTTTGTAGTAAACAATGGCTTTCTTCCCTGTTGATCGTGTATGAAGCTCAAGGTCCCGAAGTACACACATTCCCAAAAGAGAGAATAACCGATAACATTGAAGAAGCAGGCCGAATCACTGATTATCTCTGCGGATGATAATCTCTGCGGATGTCAACTCCAGAATAAGTGATTATATCTCTGAATCACTGATTAAGCCCTCAAGTGAGACAGCTGAGCGCCCCCAATGTATATAATTCTCTCTCCCCTGATGATTGCGATAACATCGAGATCATCACACACTTGTGTACCTCTTATATCTTCAGAAACTTTCTCTAACATCACTTCCCCCACATAGTTGGAATAATAACACTAAACGCCTTGATGAGTAAAACCTTGAGTTTCTCTGCGGTCATGACATTCGTCTTCCCAGGATATCTTCAATCACTTAGAAGAATTAAGTTCATCAAGTTTACTCGCCATGAGTCAAACCTTGAGTTTCTCTGCGGTAGTAACATTTGTCTTCCCGGGATATCTTCAATTACTTAGAAGTATTAAGTTCATCAAGTTTACTCGCGTTTAGGTGCTTGTCTCCTTCCCCCTTGCTGGTTTTGACACTTCAGAATCAACAAAACATTATAAGCCCAAATACTTGAAATCTGTTGAGAAGATCGCTTGAAGTCTTTGTGAGAATCAACATGCTGAATAATGTGAGCAAGTCTAATTGGGGATTAAATCAGACATTTCACTCTCCCCCAATTAGTGCTCTCCCCTAAATAGACAATCTGTTTGATAACAGCCCAGATTAAGAAGAAGTCTTTAGATCGTTAAATGCAATTCGTCTTTAGTCTTCTAACATGCAACAGAAAATGTAGAACAGACTGTAGACTCGACCTTCTTCAAGATTGTCCAATTGGGGAATAGAAAGTCAACATCTTCAACTCACCAAATGCATTCCCGTTAACTTTGAAATAGCAAATCCCCTTAACTAAAATCCCTCACAATCAAACAAGAACAGAAAGATGTTCATCAAGGAAATCAGCCCCGCAACTGGAAGCACTTTGTCATTAATCATATTAGCCCGTGTGAAGATGTCAACCAATGGCTCTTAGAAGAAACACCATGTAAAGATGACCCGATAAGAAGAAGCTCGGTTCTTACATGAGTTAGGAGCCGATGACCATATATTCTCAGATATAATTCAACATGTAGAATTATCATACTTCTTCTCCCCCTCAAGAATTGCATACGGAGATGCCATTCTTGATTAAATAAGTGAACATCATCCAAATGTAGTCTTTTCACACTTCTCCCCCGCAAAATTAGCACATGATGTCGCCATCTTCATTATATTGAGCAAGTGGAATAAGAAAATAATCAACGGTAGCCCGGTTCACTTGATAGTCGAAAGCACATGGAAAAAGCATGAAGCATGTTGATGAGAATGGTCATAATAGAGAAGATTTCTCTTCTTCAGAAGATAAAGCGCACTGACACGTACACCTTTCTTTTCTTTGAGGAACGAGGCATGAACTGTTGTGTTCATACGTCATAGCCGAATGAATATCAAGATTGAGTTACTTGAACCCGTGAGTTATGAGATATCAATCCATTTGTAATCCATACTTTAAGCTAGTCCATGTAGTGAAGGATCGAAGTATCTGCAACTGAGTAAGGACTACCTGCACTAATATTACAAACTTGATTGCATATATTTTGGTTAGTGACATTAGTATCCAAACCCTTTGGGGTTTCACAGTCAACCTTGATTTTGTCATCGGTAAACAGCTTTCCGGTAGGTATCCAACTAAGTCCAGCATCCTTAAACATTCTACCAGGCGGTATCCACTTATGGCAAGGTCTAGGATTGTTAGGCTTCTTATGCATAGTGAAAGACTTATCCTTATTCCTAGTTTCCACAAATTTAGCAGTTGGTATCCATCTAGGCGAAGATTTTGGTTTGTTTTGCTTCGTATGCACAGTAGATGACTTAGTGAAAATCCTAGACTTAACAGGTTGAACCATTGTATGAGCATTTACCTTCTTTAGGGATTTCGAAAAACAATTGTCATGATTTGCCTTAAAGATGCATTTCAGACAATTTGAGCAAACAACTTGTTTGCAGAAAATGATCTAGAGTTCTTAGAGTGATCTGCTATGGGAATAGCTATATTCGAAATGCAACTACTCTTAGATACAAGCCAATCCCTACTCTTTAGTTGAGTGTTCCTAGGTAATGGTTTAAAACTACTAGTAGTGCCTTGAAATCTCGTAGAGTTCATCACCCTAGGTCTAGCACCTAAAATTCCATCTTTTTGAATCTGTGCCTTTTTTCTAGCCATTTCTAGATAAGAGTTCTTATACAAGTCATTCATAGCGTTTTTCCTAGGCAAGTAAGGTGAAGTGACTGGTTTTGTCAAAACTTGTTTCACATCAACTTGGGAGGCAAACCGCGTTTTTGAAAATTTTGGTCGTTCAGATCTAAACGCATTCGGTTGTCTAATAACTGGTTTCCCCAAGATTGATGGTTTTGCAAACTTAGTGTTCACACTATTCCCTGTTGTTTTTCTGAGCTTATTTTTTAAGGCAACAATAGCGAAACTCTTTTCCTGAAGTTGAGCTTTGAGTTCATTAATTGTTGCTATCAAAGAGTTTGTTTGTTCCATTGACTTTGTTCTAGCTTCTTTGACAGAGTCACTTAGTTCTATGTGATGCATTCTCAATGACTCATTTTCCTTTAGTAATTTGGCCACACAAACCGCTAATTCATCATTTCTCATTTGAATATCATCAATAGCGTTAACATCAGAATTACTTGTAACCAAATTACTTTTCACATGCATATTAGAAATATGTTTCTTCAAATTTTTGATAGTTGACTCTTTGTCTTGAAGCTGAGCTTTCAAAGTGTTAATTTCAAAAAGTGCACGGAATTCAGGAAGTTCCGGATTTTTACATGGTTTGTTAAGTTGAAAACTTTCTTCTTTACTCTGTATCGCAATTTCAAGTGAAATGCAATGTTTTTCAAGTTTTGAGAATTTGTTTGAAAGTTCATCAAAAGCCTTTTTATCAACCATATCATTTGTTTTGAAATTATTAGACTCAGCCTCAACCAAGGAACATTTATCAGAATCATGTTCAACATTAAGATCAGTATGTTTAGGTACATTAGCAGATGCACTATGTTGAACAGTTAAGGGTACCTCATCACATGACACCTGTTCATTTATCTGTCTGATATCTGCATCCACATCATGTGTAACATGAGTTACTGAACAATTTTTTGCATCATTCTTTGTTGTCTCTGTTATTCTGCATTCAGCAACACCTGATTCTTCAACTGATACATTACCCAACTCATCACAACATTCTGTCAACAGCACCAGACTCTCATATATTATTTCATCTTTCTGAGTAACTTCCTCAATATACTTCTCCACATTGTCCATGAGATGGATAAGTGTCTCTATGAACACGCCAATTTCCATTCCAGTGTGTCTCTTGAAAGACATTTCAGTCATGTCTTGATCATAATCTGATGTAAATTCCCCACTGATGAATGACTGAAATTGGTTGTGGATCACTTGTAGTGCAGCACTGGAACTATCCTTTTGAACCTTTTCTTTATCAAGTTGTTGTTCCAATTGTTCTAAGTTCAACAGTAATGTAACCGTTAATGTGGATAAATCTTGACGGAAAAGGGCAATACATGTTCGTTCCGTTGTTGTGGGTAGAAGTAACATGAGGTGAGAGTGAAATTGTTGATAGGGTATAATGCAGCATTCCTTTTGCATGGCATTCTGTACCATTAGAAGGTGCAATTCATTCTCATTGTACTCAGAACATGAAGATCTCACATCCACATTGATTAATTCAAACATCTTTAATCGTTCAGTGTAGCATACATTATCATTGTTGTCCACAACATCATACAATTTAAGTACTTCTGAAATCACTGGGTCAGTAGTGTAAGACATGATGTAGTAGTATGCATGGGATTTTACAAGTCTATGATTTAAACCGAGAAATAGATTCTTTTCGCGGGATTTTACAAAAATCAAGAAGAAACCGTGATACAATGAGCAATAGAACGTGTTAAGATAACTGATGGACCCACACACTGATAGAGGATTATGTGTTAGGAGTGATGATTGTTTGAAGGATTAGCTGAAGTGTTATTTGGTTGTGAATTGGTTTTGTTAATGCACGATTTTACGGTGAAATTTAGGTCTAAAAACTTAAAAGCTCAATAACTTCCTTTGGGAGAGGATTTGGGCCTCGAAAAATTCGTTTCACACATCGTGGTGAAACCTCACAGTATTCAGCCTGTTCCGGTCGTTTTGCCAGGTATTTCGCTGAAAACGGAGTTACGGATCAAAAGTTATGGCCGTTTGAAGTTTTGACGTAAAAAGTCAACTTTAGTCAAACCTCTTCTTAAGACAAATCGCTACTTTAGACAAGTCGCTATGTAACCAAGTCGCTAAGTAGCAACTCGCTAAAACCTCAAGTCGCTGTGAATCAAGTCGCTGAGCACAAGTCGCTAAGACCCAAGTCGATGGACACAAATCGCTAAAGCACCAAATCGCTAAACAGTCAAGTCGCTAAAGAGCAACTCGCTAAGTATCCAAGTCGCTAATGTCAAGTCACTGAGAACAATAAGTACAAGTCGCTAGAGATAATGAAAGCAAGTCGCTAACCCCACCAAGTCGCTAGCCGTAGTGGAGAATCCACTAACGTGTACTGTTTGTCGGCTTGTCTCAATAGACAAGTCGCTAAGCTTAAGTTGCTACGACTAACACTACAACTCGCTAGAAATTACTGAAGCAAGTCGCTACGAAGAAATTCACAACGAGACTCAAGTCGCTACCTTGAAAAACTTCAAAAACACACTTTTCAATCCAAAACAAGCTCTACCACAGTGATTCAAGCTTTCCAAATCAAAACCCAAGCACTTACAATGATTCTAAACACAAAAGTACACTCAAAATTCAAACTTTAACACAAGAAATGATCCAAATGATGCAAAAACCACTAAACTTTTTCAAACTCAAAAACCATGTAAAACCACTAGAAATCCAAGGATAAGTAAGAGAGATGATCAAACCATGGCTCTTGATACCAATTGTAGCATATTGGATTTCATAAACACATCATAACATATCAAATATAGGCGTATGGTTTAGAATTTTAGAGAGAGAAAGTAGAAGATGGGAGCCTTTCTAGAGAGAGAAAGTAAACAAAAGAAAGAAGGTTAGTTTAGAATGAAAGGTCCAACCCTCTACCTTGGGAGGTAGAGGGTATTTATAGTTTTACATAATACGTCATCCTTCGGACTGTGGATCAGGCATACAGTGGGTAAAGACCCGTCCTTCCTCCACGGTGTAACACTAAACTAATCTACGCTACAAACTAACTAATAAACTACTAAATAACGTAACAAACGACAAGTCTACGAGCTAACTTATGCTAGACTATAATTGGGGTGACCGACACTTTAACATGGAATTTCCAATTCCTAACAAGCAAGTTTTTCAACACTCTAGGCAGTGAACCTAATCGTTGTAGTGTAGTATTGGGTAAGCCTCGGGTATTGATATCGTTCTCTAGGGGAATAGGAATGCTAGTGAGAGATGTACTATGCTAAGGTTTGAGGTTGAGGAAGATTATTTTTTATCTTTTTATAATTTTTTATAAAGCTAAGGGTAAAATCTCGGGGTTTAGATTTGGGGGTTGGTACTTCTACCGATTACTCTACTTATCTAATTATCTAAACTAAGGGGTAGTCTATGTCTATTGATGTGTGCTCATATGATGATTAAAAATGTGTCTACCTAGATACTAGTACTCCCTAGTAACCTTTTAAAGGTGGTTGAATTGTCACGTCCTTATTCTTAACGCGTTGTGTTTTATAAGGTCGTAGGGTATGCATTTATCTCTAACTCTTTGAGACTACCTTAAGGTTATTGCCTACGAAATCTCTAGGATTCATAAACTAACTCTAAGGTTATCTTTGGATGTCTCATCTACAATTCCGCTAAGTGAGTAAAAACTAAGGTTCCCAAAGATTACTCAAGCATTAAAAACACAATGATAGCCTAATGCAATCCTAAGCCAATTACAATTAAGATAAGAGACAACCAATCAATAATTAATAACTAGGTTTCATAGATCTAAGCAAACACACAAGAAACTTAGCCGAACATGTTAAACATGCAAGCATACACACATACAATCGAAGACATAATGAAATCAATGAAGTAAATTACTTATCTTGATGTAAAATAGGGTATGAGAACCCTAAGATACTGTCCAACCGGACCAAAATCGTTTTAGGTTTTTACTCCACAAGTCTACCTCCTTAAATTCTGAAAATTCGATTTCTATATATAATTTTACAACTGCGACGGCGTCACCTTATAGTTGGGACGCCGTCAGATCGCCATCATTAGGGTTTCATCTTGGCTAAGTCATCATTGGGACGGCGTCGCGTTGTGGTTGTGACGCCGTCAGTCTTCAGTAGTGACGTCGTCTGAATCTGGATCTAGGCCATCTGAGAAGAAAAGTCTTTGTGACGCCCGTACTCTTCAAAGCCTGACGCCGTCAGGTGCAAAATAGCAAAATCGCTACTGAGTCGTCACAAATTTCATTACATAGAGAGGGACGGCGTCGCCCTCTGTTTGGGACGCCGTCAGGTGTAATTCTAGCAGCTTGAGTGTCTTGATCTTGACTTAGCTATTTTCTTCATATATTCACTCTTTTTCGTCCAAAAATGCATCATTCCAGCATTTTGCTTCCAAGAGACCTAAAAAGTGAAAAGGAACGAAATTAAGCAGTAACGGATATAAAAGTGGGCGATTAAGTGCTTAAATGACCCCTTAAAAGTGTACGTTTTAAATCCTTATCAGTGGCCAAATTATTAAAGGAGAATGAGTCTCTGAGAAAGCTTAACGTAGAACAATGTGTCCCTGGCAAAGAAGATAGAACTGAGTCTATAGATCAAACAAAGTCTTTGTTAGCAAACATTGATGATCTCAAAGCTCAACTTCAAGATAGGAGTTTTGCAATAGTTGCCTTAAAAAATGAGCTTAGAAAAACCGTAGGGAAAAGTGTGAACACTAAGTTTGCAAAACCATCAACCTTGGGGAAGCCAGTTTCTCATATCACTAGAGAGCGGTCCGTTATTAGGCAGTCTACTGCACTTATGTCAGAAAGATCTAAACCTTCAAAATCAAGGCTTGCCTCCCAAGTTGATGAGAACAATGTTTTGTCTAAACCAGTCACTTCACTACCTCATTTCGATAAAATGAAAGATAATGCTCAGGTTAAAGCTCAAACTCGTAAGACCAGGGATGTAAGGAGATCATCTAGTGCACTTAAGAAGTCTCAAATCGTTAACCCCTCTCCTAAGAAACCATTTAACAGCAAAGATTCTAAAATTAGGAATAGGAAAAAGGTTACATCTTCTACTGTGACTAAGGAATCTAACACTCCTAGCTCTTGCCTTAAGTGGATTCCTACTGGTAGAATTTTTAAGAATATTGAATCCAAATGGAATAACACTCCTAACTCTTGCCTTAAGTGGATGCCTACTGGAAAAAAATTTAAGAATGTTGGATTCAAATGGATTCCCATCAGAATGCTGGCCACTAATGGCATCACAAAGGCTGACTGTGTTCCAAAGGTCTGGATACTATTGCTGCTAACCCATCTGAATACACTTCTACATGTGCTATTAGTGCAAATACTCCTCATTCCTTTACAGGTACAATGCTCAATTCAATTATGAACATCATGACCTGGTTTCCAACAGAAATGAAGCCTTTTCATTCAGGAGCTTCAGCATGTCAGAATTGGTATGCACGTACACTGACTCCTGATAACCTCAACTCAGGACTCATGCCTCATCACTTGAGAGTAAATCCAATCTTGATACACTCTATACTGTAAAAAAAAAAAAAAATATACATATACAAGTTATTATATTAAAATTCTTTAAAAAAAAACCCATAAAAATTTTAAAAATCAGAAAATCACAAAAATATATTCAAAGGCATTTCTTCTGGTATCGAGAACATCTACGGTCCTAGAAATGTCATTCAATAATGACACGGGTCTTTAGATGAAGTTCAAACAGAAGTTCAAACTTGTTTTAAAACATGCCTATTGTTCCTCTACATTTATGTCCTTTAAGAAATTTTGGGTGCATAAATGGGTCAAATTCAATCAATGACTACCTATGACTATTCTAAGTCATGTCATTGCTTGAGGGGGAGAATTAATTATCTATTGCTATACCTTTCTAACAATTTGTCTCTGCATGCCTCTGGTGTGATATGTATTGCTTGGAATGGTTTGTAATGCTCTTGTATGCAATAATCATGAGAAATATGCCCTATTAGGAATGTTAAAGGTCTTTAGAAACGTTGCATGTCATTTAGAGGAATAGAATCTGCCAAATAATGATAATATATGTGTTTTAAGTATGAGTTTTTCTAAATCAATAGTTTGTATGCGGTTTGTCAAAACTATGTTGTCTTATGCGATTTGTCAAATACAGGGACTAAAAGTGTCAAAAAGGGAAACTATTACTTTGATATAAAAGAAAGCGATTTGTCACTTTTGGTCAAACCTCACAAAAGCATAGTCAAACTAAGTTTTTTTCTCTCTCTCAAATCTCTTCAAAGCGGTTTGATCTTGTTCTACACTCATGGTATATACAAATCAAAATAATTAGTTCTTGTTTGTCTAATCTTATTCACTCATCACATTTCTTATCATAATTATTTGTGCAACATCTCATTTTTCTGATTCATTCGAAACCATCAGTTAGGTTTGTATTCTTTTCTCATTATTTGTTCTGGGTTTAGTGATCTTGCAGTTAGATTTGTTAGTTTGATTATATAGGTATAGTCGTATAGGTTTTCTCTCCTTCGAATTAGATGCCCCTCGTATTGTATGTTTGATTTAGGTCGTGGTGTAGTGTTGATGATGTTAGAAGTATGTTACTTGATTGTTGATGTTGTTTATTTCTAACCAGTGTGTGTGATTGGTTGTAATTGAACTCCCTTTGTTGTGTTTTTGGGATTATAGAGTGTTCTATTAAGCGACTTGTGTTACTTCTTGGATGCTTTTTGTTGTTGGTGCTTGATTGCGGTTTGGTAATAAGAAAAATGCTTGTAAGCGATTTGTCATGTCAAAATTCTTGAAAGCTGTTTGTCTCGCATGACTGAAAGCGGTTTGTCTGTTTTATAAAACTAATGCGTTTTGTCATAAGCGTTTTGTTGTATGCGTGTTGACCTATGCGGTTTGATATATGCGATTTGACATAAGTTTTGACCGATGCGATTTGATGTATGCGGTTTGACCCATGCGACTTGACCCTAGCGTTTTGACCTATGTGGTTTGATGTATGCGGTTTGACCCATGTGATTTGATTTGTGCGGTTTGACCTATGCGGTTTGTCCCTATGCGGTTTGATCCTAAGCGGTTTGTCCATATATAGATTGATTTTATGCAGTTTGTCCCTATGCTTTTTGTCTCATGCATGATGTGTTGATTGCTATGTGACTTGTTCATCATTATATTTCTTATGTCATGTCTGTTGTGCTTACATTTACTATGTCTTTATGCACTTTACCTGATCATCATTAACTGTCAATACTTTGTGGTGTACATGAGATTTCATTATTTAATGTGTCGTTGTCTCACTGATATCATGTTCTCTACTATGTGTATGCCATGTTGTGTCCATGCATTAATATCTTATTGCCTGAACTACTCTCTTACAATGTGGTTATTATGTAGTCCTAATCTAACATAACAAATTTCCAAATATTGTTGTTGTGAATGTGTGTTCTACAGAAATACAATCGCAGACATCACATCTTCTTAGAATCAAGCTACTGTTGCACCACCCACTACACTTACTGATGATGAAATTATTTCTTTTAAGGAATGGGTTACGATTGCTAGAAGCAACTGCTTTGTGGACGTGGAAAGAAACCAACCAAATCCCATCTATAGAATGACAATTGATCTTCTGAAGAACACCAACTTCTTTGGTGCCCTAACTTTACGGTGCACAATTCCTTCAATATACCTACAACAGTTCTGGAATACAGTAGCATGGGACAAGATCACAGCTGTATATACTTGTCAACTTGAAGACAAGTGGTATGACATCTCTGCTGATACTCTCAGGGAAGCTCTCCAAATCACTCCAAGAGACCCCGCAAATCCATTCGTCACTCCACCAACAGCTGAAGAGTTAATGGAGTTTGTCGAAGAATTGGGCTATCCAGGCAAGATCACAAAGATTTTTGGAATCATCACCAATGAAATGTTTCAACCCTGGAGGGCAATCATCACAATTCTCAACCTTTTCCTAACGTGTAAGACTTCCGGGTTTGAGAGAGTGAGGGCCCCAATGCTGCAAATTCTATAGGGAGTGGTGAAAAGTGCAAACGTTGACTATGCCGAACGCATCTGAGAAGAATTCACCTTAGCTATGGACACCTTCATTATGATCAATAAAATTTTATTAATCAAGTTAAGGGAAAGAAATCCAAAGACAAAAGGGTGATCCCCAACAAAAGGTTCTCAAAGCTCATCATCAAGCATCTATAGGAAAAAATCAGTTTAGTCCAAGAAGCGAGTCTGCTCTCCATGAAGCCAGTGATGAAAACCTTCTCGGTAATTTGAAGTTTGTAGCCAAAGGAACGAACAAAGAGATCTTTGGAATGCCGATCCCTGAGACACTTATCACTGATAAGATTAAGAAAGCCGACTACTACAAGAAATACATGAAAAAGGCTTCAGGCACGATTGTTGATGACACACCCAATCCCACTCCCACACCATCTAAATCAACAAAATCATCCTCTAAGTCAACTTATGCCAACCTCCCTAAGAAAAGGCAAGAAAGATCAGAATCTGCTAAGTCACCCTCACAGAAGCAGAATAAGAGAAGGAATGATACTGGGAAAGGGAAAGGTAAAGGGTCCAAGGAACCCGAGAAGGAAATGACTTTGATAGATGAAGATGATGCAGCACTCTAACAAGGCATTGAAGCCAGCTTGCAAAGTCTAGAGGTGTCTGAGAAACAGCCAAGGAAGGGTGTTACTATACATGAACCCGAATCTGTACCACGTCACACCCCTCCGGTTGCTCAAGGTAAAGGAAAGGGGAAGGCTGGTGAAGAAGTGGAGCAAGCTGCTCAGATGTTGTTAACTATTTCCACTCCAACTTCAAAGACAATGAACCAATTTGAGCTCAAGAAACGAAATGTTGAATCATATTCTGCACAAGAGCAAATTGAAGCAGAAAGGGAGCAATCTGCTACACAGGAGGACACTCTTGACTCCAGTGATACCCAGTCAGAGAGTCACGATAATGAAGGTGGAGATGTTAACATGAAGTTGCAGACAGAGACTATCACGAGAACTGTACCTGAACCGGAAACTAAACTAACTGATGCTGATACATAAGGCACAGAGTTAGGCAGGAATGATCTGTTGCAAGAAACACATCCAAATCTTCAAGAAACTCTAAAGCCAAGATCTGAAGAACAAGTGTGTCTAGAAGAAGCAAACATCTCAACAGAATCCCTATCCTCTCTGAAGAACCTTGATGCAGACATCACCTATGGAGACCAATTCCTCAGGGATAGACCCTCTGATGCTGAATCGGATAAAAATAATGATGAAAATGAGGAGGTTGAATACATGTTCTCGGTTACCATTCAGCAGGATACTTCCACCATTCCTCCAATGTCTGCACCAACAATCTCTGAATCAGCAACAACTCTTCCACCGCCGGTAACATCATTGACAACCACACTTCTACAACCTCTGACTTCCGATGCTACTACAACAACCATCACTCAAACAGTCGTCATTGTTAATGACCCAGTTACACCACCAGCATCACTACCTCCCAGCAAAACCACCGAACAATTACTTGATGAGGCATTAAAATGAATCGAAGCTCTCGAGAAGCACCACCTGCCCGAATCAGTCAAACATCTTGAACGACGTCTATCTAAGTTGGAGGGTTTCGATTTTGGCACTGAAGTGATTAATGCAATTGAAGCAGAGGTCAAGGACGCAGTAGAATGGGCTATGAAAGCCCCGTTACATAAGAGATTCAAAAACTTGCCCACTTCAGACATGAGATCAATCCTCCACGATCGAATGTTTGAAACGGATGAGCATAAGGAGGACGAAGTCCACATGAAGTTATATGAAGCCCTCCAGAACTCGATTGATCATGATAATCACCAGCAGTACTTAATAGACATTCGTGAAAAGGGAAGGAAAGAAGAAAAGGAGAGTTGTAATGCTTGAAAAGTCTGGAACTCCTAAACCACCACCTCCTCCTCCTCCAACTGGTAGATCTGGTTCTTCTGGTGCAGGTGGATCATCAAGTGCAGCTGAAACTCGAAACTCGAATCCACCAACTCCTCCTCCTAAGCCTTCAAATCAACCTGGTTCCTCAGCAGACCAAGGTTCACAGAAGACCACGAAGACCTCATCATATGCTGCATGGACCACAGTTGACTCCCGGTTTACATCTACCTTCACCACTATTCTAGAAGATCAGGTCATGAATGAAGAATCATATGTTGCTCAAGAGTCAGATTCTGAGGATGATGATGCTTCCACCAAATATATTACCAAGTTGTCTGATGATAAAGATTGGTGGAATGCATATATAGGGGGGAAACAAACAAAGTCATCTCAAAAAAGACTGACAAAAGAAATGACTCAAAGCTGGTGGCCTGAGGAAAGACCTGAAACAACAGAACCTTCATGGGCCATACTAGAGTCTGATCTGATTGTCCTTGACAACAACTAGGAAAACACCGTTGCAGCCAACCATGAAGCTCCTTCAGAAGAATCACTGTTACACATTACAGGAGACATGGGAAGCTTTAATAAGTGGTATTGTGAGAAGCAGGGAATTTCATCAATTACTGTAACATATTGGATTTCACAAACACATCAAAACCATAAACAAAGGTTGCGTACAAGATGAGTTTTAGAGAGAGAAAGTTAGAGGTTTAAGGAACTTTAGTGAGAGAAAGAAAAATCTTATTATTAGCTCCAACTCTCTACCTTGGAAGGTAGAGAGTATTTATAGTCATTACATAAATCGCCACCTATCGGGCTGTGGATCAGGCATACAGTGGGTAAAGACCCGTTCGTCCTCCATGGTGTTACTAAACTAACTACTACTTAACTTATAATAATCTATGACTACTAGCTTTCTAACGATTACATATACTTGAGGTGACCGACTCTTCAATAACTGGATTTACTAAATCCTAACAATCTCCCCCTAAGGGAGGTCACTTCAAACACATCTTAAAATTACATTGAATACAAACAGATATTACATATTAAATTTCTTTTTCATTCTTGATGTAGTACTTTGCTCTGAAGCTCGTAGTAATTGATTCTTCACGTTGCATATTTGGTTAATCCAAGTGGAGGTCTTTTTACTGATCCACGTGATAATGAGTTTTGAGCCAGTTTTGAGATCATCAGCCACATTAAATCTCTGACTTATCCATTGTGGTGTTGGTATGAAGTGAAGTTGTGACATTTGGACCGACATGCTCACATTCTGGATCATGATATATTCTTATCAGAGTAGCGGAAGCTTTTCGTTGAATCATGATATTGGCATCAGCTTAGCAGAAGCAGGGACTGATAATATCAGAGTCACTGATGCACTAATCATGATTTCTTTGGAATGAATGTATTGTGTGAGCATGCGGTTATGGATTGACCGCTCCATTCTGATCAGCTGCAAACGTCGGGCGTACCTGCATACAACAGTTAGCAATAAAGTGCACGAAAGTGTCTTTGATCACTTTCGTTGAATTGAGGTACACGGCCCACGATTCCCCGTTGATCAGTAAAAGTACTGCCTGTGATCAGGTAGGATTCCTAAGAATCTCCTTGATAGGGTTTCGCAGCTGTTCTAGCTGTTCTCAAACCGGAACGTCTCAAAGAAGACAATACGGAGTGAGTGAACCAGCGAATTGAGATTCACTGATTGATGAAAAATGATTTGAAAAACAATCGTATATTGCTTGAAGAAAGAGTTTTTGCAATACAACGAAGGTTTTAATGAAAATCAATTATCAATCATACACATATTTTATATTAAAATATAAGTACAAAGTCGATGTGCTAAAGAAAAGAGTTTTTAAGCACAATGACCGGTTTTTCAAAGGTATCCGTCAATCCATAACCTGAACCAGGATTGATTCAAAATATTGAATCGCCCCATTGTTTCTGTTCAGTTGTCACATGGTTGATCTATTGGGTAGATCTCACATGCCACCCACCAGGAGCTTGTTTGATGTTGGCTCCAGAAGGCTTTCCATCTTCATTTTGAATATGTTTGCATATTACTCAGATGTTCTAGCAATACCACAAGGATAATGCGTAGGACTCATAAGATGTAATCTCTCTTTCCACATTGTGTGAAACAGAGAGTCTTCATTAATTTTGTGTCCTAATGAGATACTGTGGATGACCTCTTGGCTCTAGACTTAATTGTGCACATTTGGTTCCTATGCCAGAGACTAGGGAGAGGGTCTCCTTCTTCAATATCAACAATCTCTAAGAGAAAGTCGATAGATTATGTCGGTTCCCCGTGAGAATGAAACAAGCCCTTTTAAGAGGAACTCGAGTGGTTTGGGAAGTTGAAGTGCAGTGCGTCACTGGGTCCATGACTTCTTGTCTTCAATACCGATGTTACCTTGGTAACCACCAATAGCATATGAATTGAACCCGGTATCTGCCCTAAGGTTGAATAATTGGAGGGCTATTTGTTTTCACCCTTTTCTCATTCAATTCTTATTCATTCTTCAACCCCTTCAGTGCTTACCGAGACTTCATAACTAGAACCTTGTTGGGTTTATTCCAGTACTAGCTCAGTCTCAGTCCACACTCTTCCCATATCTCACTTTTCTCCTTTTTTCATCATACCTAAGGACTTCTACACTATCTAGTGGATTGTCCCTGGGTAGATCCCTCCGGTTCTGGCGGATCATGGGACCACAACCTAACCTTATCATCCTTATACCACCATACATAAAGTAAAGTTGGTCGGTCTTTTGGGTATTGTTCATCTGCCATTGGAACCAATTGAAAACCACTTTAAACTCAATCCAGATACTTGTGATATATTATCAAAGCATTTTGTACCAGAATTGTTTTTGATATTTTTAGAACAAGAGCCCCCCCTCAACATGTGCTACATATATTTAAAATTGTATTAGCACACGGAGGTAAGAGGAAGAATTAACTTCTTTGATTACCATTTTCTAAAAGATATCAACATCACTTCCCTGATCAAAACAAGTAGATAAAGCATATTAGGTAAGGATGAGATTTTCATAAGTTTGCTCCCCCTCAATATATGCCTCGAGGTTTGAAAGATTTTTGCACATACTTAGAGGGAATCTGCACTTAGAGACAAATCAATCACGTTTCAAATCTTTGTGGTTCAAAAGGATGCTCCCCCTCAACATGTGCATGGAAAAATTGAAATCGTTTGGCACATGTGGGGAGGAAAGCTAGCTAGACATATGTGAAACCATTTATCGAATTATCAGTTTAAATCACAAATTCTCCCCCGATCACAATTATCAAATCATTTGAGATTTGTGATCTCTGAAGATTTAAATTTTATTTGGAAAGCTTTTTAAGGAGAATTGTGACTTTATTTTGAAAGCATTTTAACTGATAAGGATCGGATTTTGAGACTTTAAACTCCATTGATTAAACATGCATGATTTTCTTTTGAAAACAATTGTATGACAAATAACCTTTTGATTTAATTGAAATCATTCTCCCCCTCAATCAATGACATAAGTTGTTGATTGAGAGATAGATATTTTAACAAAAGTTAAGTCCAGATGATTTACAAAAATAGAGTACGAGTTATTTTTCAAAGCAATTAGTTTTCATTAGATTGAAAGCGATTGTTTATAGAATCAGAGCATGAGATTTGAAAAAAGCAAGATAAATTATGGCTCTGTTCTTTCGTTGAAAAGCGGGGTATTGCCTGAAATGACAATAAACTTTTTTTTTTTTTTTTTTTTTTTTTATATATATATATATATATGAAAATTCGAACAACATCTAAAGTCCCGTGTCATTCTTTGAATGACAGCATCAAGGCCGTAGATATTATCGAATCGAGAAAACCATGACAAAATGACAATATTTTTTGAAGATATTTCGGAATTTTTTTTTTTTTTTTTTTTTTTTTTTTTTTTTTTTTTTTTTTTTTTTCAAGTTTTTATGGATTTTGAAAGTTTTATATTTTTCTATTTGATTTTTTTTTAATAAGTATTTACAAGAGATAAATGAAGGAAACCTTTTACTCCTCTTCTTCCTCTTGAAGACGTTTGAGTGTTTCCGGTTGTAGGCTCTTAAGACCAAGTCGTGGAAGAATAAACTCAAAACCTTCTCTAGGAAGAGCTTTGGTGAAGATGTCTGCTAACTGGTATTCAGTCCTCACAAAGTAAAGTTCCACCACACCGTTTTCAACTTGCTCCCTGATGAAATGATGTCTAACGTCGATGTGCTTTGCTCTTGAGTGTTGTACGTTGTTGCATGAGAGAGCAATAGCACTTTTATTATCACAGTACAGAGGGATTTTGTTGAATTCAAAGCCATAGTCAGATAATTGGGATCTCATCCATAAGATTTGAGCACAACAAGATGACATGGCTATGTATTCAGCCTCTGTAGAGGAAATAGAAGTACTCATTTGCTTCTTTGAAGACCAGCTCACAAGCTTATCACCCAAAAACTGAGCACCTCCAGACGTACTTCGACGAGTATCTTGACATCCTGCATGATCAGCATCTGCATAGGCTTTTAGTGACATACCGGTGTCCTTCGGGTACCAAAGTCCCATATTGATGGTTCCTTAGAGATACCGAAAGACCCGTTTAACCGCTTCAAGGTGCTTTTTAGTTGGCTTAGCCTGATATCTAGCAAACATGCAAACAGCGAACAAGATGTCTGGTCTACTAGCTGTGAGGTACATCAGGGATCCAATCGTACTACGATATTTCGTTTGGTCTACCATGATCTCTGAGTGATCCTCATCTAGTTTAGTACGTTCAATCATGGGAGTGTCAACAGGGTCACTAGAATAAAATCCAAATTTCTTTAAAATCTCATTTGCATATTTAGATTGATTTATAAAAATGCATCCGAGACTTTGTGAAATTTGTAGACCCAAGAAAAATGACATTTGTCCCATCATTGACATTTAAAATTTAGAACCCATTTCATTTGAAAAACGGTCACACTCTGTAGGACCGATAATACTAGTGATTCATGTGGTTCGGGGGGTCGGGGAAGCTCAAAGAATGAATAAGACATGGTATTATTTAGATTAAAGTAAAGGGAAGATGTGTGTGTTTCTAGAGAGAAGAAGAAGAAACCACACACACTTCTTTACAAAAAATGAACTTCCTACCCTCCTAGTTGGGACTAGGAGGGGTATATATACTTAGACAAGTCTAACTTAGCACTATTGACTAAACTAGTCCTTGTGAATGAGTAAAAGAAGAAACTAATGCAATTCCCGTAATGAGTTCACTTTAGCGAGGCTAACAATCTCTCCCCAAGTGATGTCATACGGGAGTTGCTTACAATGTTCCCTACAAGCAAAATTAAATACAAAACATAAGCACAACAGCTCTAAGAGTGTCTTCATAGTCTTCAAACTTCATGAATCTTCTCAGCTGCCATCTCTTTACTTGCAGAAGAACAATATGAGCAAATCTAATTAGGGATTAAATCTGACCTTGTTGCTCTCCCCTAATTAGTGCTCTCCCCCAAACTGACAACCTTTCTGATGAATTTCCTGAATTCGAAGAAGTCTTTTGATAATTAAATTAGAACCGTCTTTAGTCTTCTAACACGCAGCGGAAAATGTAGAAAAGACTGTCGACTCGACCTTCTTCAAGATTGTCCATTCGGGGGAATAAGATATCAACATCTTCATCTCACAAAATGCATTCCAGTTACCTTTCATATATCAAATCAGCCCATAATGTACACATTTCTCTCCCCTGATGGTTACGATTTATCGGAATCAGCATACAATTGTGTACATGAAGCATTAACTGGAAGCATTCTATCATAAAAGAATTCAGCCCATGAGAAGATGTCGATGAACAATACCATTTTAAATTGTCTAACTCATCTCAACCCCCTGTATCAAAATTCAACGGCTGTCTGTAGTAACCACATGTGAGGATAACCCAATATGACGAACTTGAGAATGAAGTCAAATCTCCCGGACTGATTACTTAAGCTTGTACTATCCTTGTGAAAAAGAACGGTGTACCCAATGTACAAAACCTCTTGGCGTATCCTCAACTACGTGAGACACCGAAGTGATAGCTACTTTGTGGGTTAAGAGAGAAAGAATCACAAAAGTAACTAGATAGCAAGTCTTCATCACACTCAACATATTTGCCCAGACAAGTCATCTTCGCGGAAGGGAAGAAAGAAAGAAGATGAAATAAGTACACGCGCCCGTCAAACGTCACTTCACACCCAAATAAATAATAAAGAGTCATCTCCGTGGTCACGCTTCAAATTCATCGAAACCTTTAGCCGTGAACATGTATCCCTCCGTGAAAATTATATCATACCAAAATTCCATTCTTAAAAAATTTGTATCCTCAAAATTTAAAAAATTCGGATAACAACTATGTTAAAGAGTATACCAACGTCCAACTGACCCAAGTTCAGTAACATCAAATCCATGCCAACATTTTTCAGCCCACGAGTGAAATGAATTCAAAGCCCAAATTCTATTGCTTGAAGACCAATTTGATTTATGTTCAGCCCATAATCCATTTGAGAATACCAACACCCATATAACACCTGTTATGTACCTTACCCTAATTCACAATAAACGCAGATAAATATATCCACGCCTCTCTCTTATCTCTCTCACCTAACTCTATCTTCAACAAAATAGATCTTATCTCAAAAAAGCTGCATCTCATCTCAACAAAAATCATCAATCAAGACACCAATCCGAATCAATATCAATCAACACAATCTGAGTCCTTAAGTTGTCATACGTCTTCAAGATCCATGAGGGTCTAAGGTAGGTTTGCTTTACAAGATTTTATTGTTGATGTTGGTCTTTGAACGAGCTAAAGAAAAAGGTATAACATAGTTGTTATAAACTTATCTTTGTGTTCGGATAATTAATGAAGCTAAGCTTCAATAATAAGAGTCGATGATGAGTTTTTCGTGTGAACCTGAATGGTTTGATGTATCAGTTGATAAACACGAACAAGTTATGAGATTTTTCTTTTGATTTGTCTTTTTAGTTTTGAGACAAGTCTTGATTGTGAGCGATTGGGGAGTGTAGGTGAGGGTATGTTTGAAGTGAGTCTAGGTCAAGGATTGGTTTTGGTTTTTGTTAGAATCGGACTGATGATGGTTTAAGTGAACCTGAGGTCGAGATGTTATAATATGGTAAATGGTATGTTTTGTGGTCATTTTTACGCGTAACCTTCTTCATTTCTTAAGCGTAAAAACAGGTCTTGGTCCTTATGCGTAACCTTACGCGTAACGGCATACTTATGCGTAAGCATACGCGTAAACATATGCGTAGGCCATAGGCGTAAGCCAAGGCTTAAGCGTAAACGCATACGCGTAACTTTTTTCTACGCGTAACTTCACAGCTACGCGTAACTCCACTGTAGATTCTTCTTACGCGTAAGTTTAGGGTTTTGACCCTTTGACTTTTTCCGGCGAGTATTTCCGACCATTTTTCCGTGAATCTTCATATAAACCCAGAAATACTTGCAGAAAACGCATCAATATTACCCATTTGACCACGTTGACGACCCGTTGACCACACAATATTCACGAGTTGGTACAAAAAATAAGTCACAAAAAATGTTACCTAAAGACTGAATCTTGGACAAGAAACAGAACCTTGGGACTGCTAATAAAATTTGTTGACTTTTTTCATTTTTGACCAATATGATACAAATACAAGTGAATAAACTGTTAACCTCAAAAGATGGAAAAAAATTTTCCGAGACAAAAATATTGGTGAAAAACAGTTTAAACAAACATTCGAAACCACACAAATCTATAAAAACAACAACCTGGCTCGTTATACCAATTGTAGGACCGATAATACTAGTGATTCATGTGGTTCGGGGGGTCGGGGAAGCTCAAAGAATGAATAAGACATGGTATTATTTAGATTAAAGTAAAGGGAAGATGTGTGTGTTTCTAGAGAGAAGAAGAAGAAACCACACACACTTCTTTACAAAAAATGAACTTCCTACCCTCCTAGTTGGGACTAGGAGGGGTATATATACTTAGACAAGTCTAACTTAGCACTATTGACTAAACTAGTCCTTGTGAATGAGTAAAAGAAGAAACTAATGCAATTCCCGTAATGACTTCACTTTAGCGAGGCTAACACACTCATTGGGGTCAGTCGAGGCAAAGATGATATCATCAACATAAATTTGAACGTGAATTAAATGTTTGCCTGACTTTTTGGTGAACAATGTAGGATCAACTGCTCCTTTGCTGAATCCAGTAGATAGAAGAAACTTTGATAGCGTATCATACCATGCTCTAGGAGCTTGCTTCAAACCATAAAGGGCCTTTTTCAAGCGATAAACATGAGTAGGATGCTCTGGATTCACAAAACCCTCTGGCTGGCTGACATAAACCACTTCTTTCAGATCTCCATTAAGAAAGGCTGTTTTCACATCCATCTGATAGACAACCATGTTCTTGCTAGCAGCATTAGCCAAGAAGATTCTGATAGCCTCGATACGAGCAACTGGAGCAAAAGATTCCTCAAAGTCAATACCTTCTTCTTGACGATAACCTTTAGCCACTAACCTAGCCTTATTTTTCAACACATCACCATGCTCATCAAGCTTCACTTTGAAGATCCACTTTAGAGCAATGATCATAGCACAGTATGGAGTAGGTACTAATTCCCATACATCTAATCGATCAAACTCATGAATTTCTTCTTGCATGGCATTGAACCAGCTGTCTTCATTCATCGCAGTTTTAGCATCTTTAGGTTCGATCTTAGATAGTACGGAATTGAAGAAGCACCATAAGGCATCAGTAGCAAGTTGTTTATGAGTGGATACAGGACGAGAAGGGTTTCCAATGATGTTGTCCAATGGGTGATCATGTGTCCATTTTCTAAGGTGTTCATGTGGTAGTTGTTGTGGAACTGAAGTAGCAGAGTCGATGTCTCCTGAAGAAGATGGTTCTGATGATGATTCAGGAGCAAATATGTTTTCAAATGGAGCATCTTCAGGAGTAGCAAAGGGATTAACTTCATCATTGATGCCAGAAAAAGTTCCATGATATACATTTGAAGATTGATGATTTGTTGATGAGACCGAGTGATCAGCAGTAGGCGCTTCTTGACTTAGTGATATTGAGACTGAAGGATTGACTTCATTCACAGGGATATGAGCAGCCTCTGTTGTGGGAATTGACAGATCATTAGCACTTGGCTCATAGTGTTCATCAAACATTGGATCAAACAATTTCTTCAAATCATCTTCAGTAGGAGGTACATATGGAGTTGCTGGAGAGGAGTTTGGTACAAGGGATGAACCAATGGGACTATTTTGATGTGCGGATCCAGAACTGGATTGTTCAGGAGCCATCTTCAGCTCATCGAACGTAACGTGAATTGTTTCCATGATATTTCGGGTTCTCTTGTTGTAGATTTTGTAACCCTTCTTGTTTGGTGCATATCCAACAAAAACTCCAATATCTGCCTTTTCTCTTAATTTTCCTAAGTCTTGACCGTCATTCGTTGGATAGCACAAGGCACCAAACACACAAAGGTAGGAGATATCATGTTTTCGTTTATGAACAAGTTCATATGGAGTTTTTCCATGAGAGGTGTGTATAAGGGAACGATTTTGGGTGTAGCAAGCAGTGGCAATGGCTTCAGCCCATAGAAACATTGGAACCTTTGAATAAATTAGCATTGTTCTTGCGGCTTCCACAAGAGTTCGATTTCATCTTTCAACTACACCGTTCTGTTGAGGAGTTTGTGGAACACTTCTTTGATGACTGATTCCAACACTTTCATAAAACTAAATTAAGTCTTTGTTAACAAACTCTGTTCCATTGTCTGTTCGAACAATTCTGACTGTATTGTTGAGTCGAACCTGAAGCTGTTTGATTAGTTTGATGATGACATCTGGAGTTTCATCCTTTGTCCTCAAAAACTTTACCCAAGTAAATCGAGAGTAGTCATCAACAACTACTAGAATGTATTTCTTCCCATTTATCGTTTGCACTCTCATTGGTCCGCACAGATCCATGTGAAGGGTATGAAGAACTTCCATTACTGAATTTGTGGGTTTTGGTTTGTGGGCATATTTCGTGCTTTTACCCAATTGGCAAGCTGAACAAAGATGATCTTTTTCATATTTTAATCTGGGTAACCCTCTGACAAGATCCTTTCTGGAAAGGTTATTAATGGTGCCGAAGTTCAAGTGATTGAGACGACGATGCCATAACCATGATTTTGTTTTAGAAGCCTTTGACAGCAAGCAGATTGGAGAAGACTTCATCATGTCTTCGATAGAGATGGTGTATATGTTAGAACCACGAGTACCTCTTAATAATTTCACACCATCAAGTTCTCTAACGAAGCAAGTATGTTTTCTAAAGGCCACCTCTAGATCGGAATCACAGAATTGACCAACAGAGAACAAATTATGACCAAGACCTTCCACATAATATACCCTGGAGATTACACTTTTCCCGACTACATAATCACCATAACCCATAATTGCTCCAAAATGGTCGTTCCCGAATCTAACAGTCCCGATGAATTTACTCACGAAGTTCATGAGCCACGACCGGTCTCCAGTCATATGCTTGGAACAGCCTGAGTCCAGGTACCACAGAACGATTTGAACGATCTGCAGTTGAACACAGACAAGAATGGATAACTGGATAATTGGGATCCCCATGAAAGAATGGGTTCCATTTGGTTAGTAACAGTGATTGGAACACCCACATCAGAAATAGAAGCAATGGAATCATCATAAATAGATGCAGTGCTAGTATCCGTATTTGACCTATTCAAAGTATGTTCACTTCTTAAGGGAATAGTTCTACCAGTAGGCATCCATTTTCTAGTGGGCATTGTCTGATTAACCTTATAGCCAAGAGGTATCCATTGATAACCTATCTTTCTAAATGTTCTTCCTGTGGGTTTCCATTGTTTTCTAGCTTTCTTACGTCTTTGCCTTTTAGCCTTCTTAGCATGATTTTTTGCATTAACAATTTTAACTGGGAAATTTATAGCATTAGACAACCCATTCACAACACATTCATGATTAGTACCAGAAATCAAGTGTTTATTACATGTTTTGCACGTTGTAGCAGAATTCGAATTAATTACAGTACGCTTATAGCTAATACTAGAATCAACACGATTCGTTTTATTCAACTCAAACATAGTGTTCCTAGGGTGATCTTCTACTCTTTTCCAATGCACATTATTAGCTTGCAAGGTCCTATCATTCCTTGTATTGCCTTGAGACTTTGACCTGCTCGCTTTAATGTCACTGATTACTCCTGTAGAGGGAATGGGAACATTAGTTGGTTTTGCTACTTTTTGCATTTCCTGTTTAGATGTGCTAGGATCTGAACTACTTGAAGGTATACTAGAGTTCACATTCATAACATTGGGCATTGAATGAGTTGTATACTTGGCACTAGGCATAGAACAAGGTATCAAGGGATTGACTTGCTCACCTAAGGATTTAGGGCATATTGTAATTAAGCATTCTAGAAGTTCTTGAGATCGTTTGGCATATAAGCATGCATGGATAATTGCGTTATCAAGTGGTTTCTCTAACTTATCCTCTTCTACAATCTCACGGAGACATTCTAGGCTGTCCTTAAGGTGTGAGAAATATGTTTGAACAGCAAGTTTGTTATTCCTAAGATGAGGAGGAACATATTTCACAGACAAAACATATTTATTACAACCATGCACCTTTGATACACCATTCTCCCCATTGGTCATTGGCAGTTTCCCTTTTACCTGACTCTTCAGATTCTCAATTTCCTTTTGCAACGAAGTTATTTGTTCATTATTTTTGTTACGAGTGACTTTTATTGACTCAAATAACTCATTGAAATGACGTTTAACCTTTTCATTTTCTTCTAGAAAAATCTCATTTTCCTTTTGTAAAGCATTAACCAAGTTTTGAAGATGAAATTTTTGAGAATTCCGAGAATCTAAAGGAGGAGGCATTTGGGAGCCAGTCACATTGTTCATTTCACCATTTAATTGAGAAATTTGGGCTTTCAGTTTTCTAATCGTGTTACAGTGAGCTTGAATCTGTTCATCACGTTTGTTTATTTCAAAAACGGCATCAAACTCTGGAACATCTGAGGATATCTTGATGTTTGAGGTTTTAACATTTTCTTTGAGATGTTGATAATTTAGTTGTAAATCAAAATGTTCAACTTCTAGTTTAGAAAAATGTTTTACCAAATTATCGTGATCATCCTGTTCAATTTTCTCACTTAGTTTAGCGTTTTTGATTTCAGGCTCAATGACACGATCATGGGAGACTTTCAAAGCAACAGATAATTCATGAAATTGAGAAGCAGTAATAGAATAATTAGTGGCTGTATAGAACACATCTTGAGAAATACAATCAGAAATCAGATTCTCATTTAAGGTATGCAAGTTCTTCCTCTCAATTTCATTATATTTTAATGCTCGCTCATAGTCACTAATCTCAACAATCATGGCATCAAATTCCTTTTCCATTCCTTTAATATCTGTATCTATCCCCTTTTTAAGACTCTCAATTTGATCTTTTAGTTGTTTAAAGAAAGGCATGACCTCAGTTAAGTAACATTCTTTTGTTTGCTCAAAACCCCTTTCCCCTTCAGTTATCCCAGTGGGTGTGATCCTCTTCTTACAAGTTTTCTCAAAGTCAACAAATAATTGAAATATAACATATTGACTGATTAAGGTCTTGCTCTTAGTGGGAATAGTTCTAGGAACTAAATGCATTGGTGTATTCGGAGGATACACAGTCGCTGCAGGCATTATCCTAAGGGGAGGGTTTGTTACAACAAGATTCTCTGCTTTTTCCTTATCTAAGTCCTTTTTTCAGAACACTTGTTCGGGAGTTAACAACGTTTGAGGCTTAAACTTGTTCAAGGAAATCCAGTTTTCCTTCTTGTAATCATGGGGTTTGATCGTTATGTTATTCTTTTTACATTCAGGATCTTCTAGCTTCTTATTCATTTTCTCCCTAGATGCATCATCTAATTTTTTATCTTCCTCAGTGCAATCAATGCAACTAGGTGTCTGTCTAGGTTTAAGAATCTCATTGCCATCATAGATTACATTTTGAGCAGCTTTTGCTATCTTACCATACTCAGGGTTGGATTCCTTTATAATGGGGATACTATGCTTATCGCTGAGAACTCTATGCTTCGTGATCATGTGAGCAGTCTGAATTGTATTCCCTTGTACGTACAACTTATTTTCAAGCTTGTTTTTCAAGGTTTTTAGATTAGAAAAATCATTCAAAAGTTTTGATTCCTTGGCACTGAATTCTTGCTTAAGCATTTTAACATTTTCTTGAAGTTCTTGTTTTTGCTTAGCAGTTTTAGAAAGCTTTTCTTGTAAGGAGTTTAACTCTTGTTTTAATACTTCTTCTCTAAACTTACTTTTTCTAACAGTTGTACGCATTTGGTCATCCATTTCTTGCTCACGGGTGGTTAACTCAAACTTAGCACGTTGTTCATAAATGGCAACTCGTTCTTTATAGGCATTAAGTTCAGAGATAACAGAATCATCAGGGGCACATGCAGTGTATTCATCAAAAACATAGTCATCATTGACTGCAGAAGATGCATCACTTGCTACAATCTCACTTTCACTTTGTTTCACATATTGATCATATGGGACAACATTGATATTACCCATATTTTCAATATCTGACTCAATAGTTTCAGTTGATTGTACTTTGTCATGCATCTTTTGCACATCAGCATCATCGTATAGTTTTAATACCTCAGAAATGATTTTGTCTTTGGATGGACCAGCTTGTGGTGATGAAGAGACTTTAGAAGGGACCATTGGAGAAATGCTAGCCATGAAAATTGTTTGTGCAGTAGGTTCATCATCAACGTCAGAGTCGTATGCATCACAATCAGCGACTTGAAAGGCATTCTGATGATTGTGGCATATCTCATGAATTGGCTGCTCATCCACATCTGCATCATATGTCTTGGCATTTCCCTCAGCAAGAAACAACAATTCCTCTTCATCCAAAGCTGCACCATTATCCTGAGCTTGCACAAGAAACATCTTATCCCTGAAGTACTCGGCATTTTGAGGGCATTTTGGTGATGTGCAGTTCCTTGCAATATGTCCCTCACCACCACAGTTGTAACACTTGATCGGCTTTGCTTGTCCTTGATTTCCATTCCTTCCTCTATTCTGATTTGCCACATATCCTCTACCAACTCCACCTCTTCCTTGTTCATACTGCCTTTCTTGAACTGGTTGTACCATAACCTTCCCATTTCTGACAGTGGCTTGATTGTGTGGATTAGACGCTGTTCTAAGGTTTTTGTTGGTGTGTGGGAGAGAGTTCATGTTTTGACTGATCATGAGAGCCAGTTGATTAATGAAGTTTCCCACGTGTGCATTAGCATCAGCTTGTTTGAACATTGGATCGGGAATGAGTTTGTGATTACCATTACCCATGGGTATGACTTGTGACGCTTTGGTTGTGATTCCAATGTTTGAGTAGAAGGCAGTTGAATCATTTGATGAGCTTGTCTCTCCCCGGTTGGTTTTGAACTGATCAAGAATCCTTTTTTCAAACATAGCATGTCTCTCATTCTGAAGAAGGAAGGCATAGAGTTGCTCATAGTTTGTATTCTTCAATCCTTTGGTTAGCTTCACAGAGGTGACAAACTTGTGCCATTCGGGATTCATGTTGTTCACAAACTTTGAGTTTAGCTGAATGTTTGGCATAGTCATTCTGATGTTTCTGATATCATTCACAAGCTTGTGGAACCTCACGTAATACTCATAGACACTCTCATCTGGTTTCATCTTGAAGTGCTCAAATTCATCATAGAGTTGTGATTCTCTGTCTTCCATATTAAGTTCAGAACCTGAGAGAAGCATCTTGACATTATCCCACACTGCCTTGGCTTCGGTGTTGTGATTGATCAGCTTGTAGATATCTTTTGGAAGACCTTGAAGTATGATGTTAGAAGCCCTGCTATCAGCATCGAATCTCTTTTTCTCCTTATCATCGAGCACATCATATGTGTTTGGTCTGTCTATTCCATAGATCATTGTTCCATCTGCAGCTGTATCAATTAATTCTCTTGTAGTCTCAATCTGATAAGGTCCTTCATCAATCGATTTGAGAATGTTGACCCCATTTTCCTTTCCAAGACAGTACAATCTGATTCTTTGAGCCCAAGAGTCGTAGTCAGTTCTGTCAAGCATGGGTGGACGAGTATCTGAACCAGCTGCTTGAACATCCTTGGCAACAGTGGAGATGATTGTAGGTACGTTGGTAGACATGTTTAAAGATTACACGGGATTTTATAACTCAATGATTAAACCGGGAAATAGATTCTTTCACGGGATTTTACTAAATCAAGAGAAAACTATATTACAAACAAAAGTCAACCAAGTCGCTAAGAACCAAATCACTAAGAATTTTGACAGCAAATCGTTAAGCACCAAGTCGCTAAGAAATCAAGTCGCTAAATAACAACTCGCTAATGTCCAAATCGCTAAGACCAAGTCGCCAAGAAACTTAAAGAACAAGTCGCTATCAAAATTGAAAGCAAGTCGCTACCTTACCAAGTCGCTACCCGTAGTGGAGAATCCACTAAGTGTACTGTTTGTCGGCTTGTCTCAAAAGGCAAGTCGCTATGACTAAGTCGCTACCAAAACTCACTACAACTCGCTACCTTTTACTGAAGCAAGTCGCTACCAAGAAATTCACTCCGAGAGCCAAGTCGCTACCAAGAAAAACTTTAAAAACACACTTTTCAATCCAAAACAAGCTCACACTTTTCAATCCAAAACAAGCTCAACCACAGTGATTCAAGCTTACCAAATCAAAACCCAAGCACATACAATGATCCTCAACACAAAAGTACACCCAAAATTCAAACTTTAACACTAGAAATGAACCAAATGATGCAAAAACCACTAAACTTTGTCAAACTCAAAAACCATCTAAAAACCACTAGAAATCCAAGGATATGTAAGAGATGATCTAACCATGGCTCTTGATACCATTTGTAACATATTGGATTTCACAAACACATCAAAACCATAAACAAAGGTGGCGTACAAGATGACTTTTAGAGAGAGAAAGTTAGAGGTTTAGGGAACTTTAGTGAGAGAAAGAAAAATCTTATTATTAGCTCCAACTCTCTACCTTGGAAGGTAGAGAGTATTTATAGTCATTACATAAATCGCCACCTATCAGGCTGTGGATCAGGCATACAGTGGGTAAAGACCCGTCCCGTCCTCCACGGTGTTACTAAACTAACTACTACTTAACTTATAATAATCTATGACTACTAGCTTTCTAACGATTACATATACTTGAGGTGACCGACTCTTCAATAACTGGATTTACTAAATCCTAACAGTTACGCCAAAGGATCTAGAAGGCCCAGTGTATGAGATTGTCAAATCCTTCCATCCAGATGCTGCTCATTGATGAGTGTCTAAATACTCATCATTTTTATACTGTTTAGAATGCCAAAAACATCTGAAAACACTCAGAAACACATCAAAATGATAAAAATATCACAAACAAGTGTTTTATATGTTTTAAATGCAAAAACATCAAAATCTGGTGAAAAACGTACCAAGTTTGCATAATTGGCAGTTTTAGTCCCCCAAGTTACAAAAGTTGTCAAATTTAGTCCCTGGTAATTCAAAAACTTGTAAAATGTCATTTAAGGTCCATGAGATTCAAAAGTTGTCAAAACAAACCCTTTAAAGTTCAAAAATCACAAAATGACAACTTTGGTCCCTTAACTTTGAAAAATGTCAATAATAGTCCTTGGTTAATTTAAAAAGTGAAAACTATCAAATATTAACCTTGTACTATTTATAAATAACAAGAATGGTCCTTATGATAAACTTTGGAGAAATTACAAGATTGGTCCCTGGAGTTTGAAAATTGACATAAAAGGCCCTTGGATTTTCAAAAATGGAAAATAATCAATATTGGTCCTTTTACTATTCACATATGGCAGGAATGGTCCTTATGAGAGCTTTGAAAACTTGTCAAGATCAGTCCTTGAAGTTTGGCAGATTTACACTTATGGTCCTTGTTATTAAGCTACAAACCAAGCCGGATCCAATATTAATCCAAACCCAGGCCCAACTCCTTAACCCGGCCCAATGTTTTAAATTTAAAATAAAACCGCGCACTGTACACTGTCTCTCCCATAGCTGTTTGAGCTAAAACCAGGTGGTTTTAACCACCTTTTCACCACTTGATTTCCTTTCCACATCACCCCTAACACCTTGTTACCCACTCCCTCCACCTCCACATCATTCCAAGTCCCATTAATGCAATAAACCTGCTATTGAGAAATTTGGCGCCAAAATATCCAAATGTACGAATACGATTACTTTGACCAATCCAATGGTTGGATTAAGGTGGGAAAGATTCAGAGTTATAAGGAGAGCCTCAAAAGTCTATAAAGAGAGATTGGGAAGCATTGTGAAGATCTATCTAGCTTAATTTAGATTACTTAATGTCGTTTTAGCTTATTTGTATGTTTTAGCTTATCAAACTCTGTATTTCAAGTGTTTATTGCATAATTAATCTTTTGTGAAACCTCAAATTCAGTATCAAGTAATATTTCTGTTTATGCAAAAATTTACTCTTGATCAAAAAATCTCAATATGGTTAAATGTTATTAGCAGTTGTTATTCTGGACTCATAAGCCCACATAAGCTCCCTATAAAGCTTATTCAAGCTTTTAGATACTTAAAAAACAGTTTAGTATCAAAAACATAAAAATTCACAAAAATACCAAATAAATAGTTTAAAAATAAAAAGCCATGGTGCAAGGTACAAGAAGGCTGGAGCAAGGTTGATATTGGATGGCCTTGGGATTAGTGCTTCTTGGGAAGCTTTAGGAAGTGTTTACAAGTTCTTTTTCTGTGTTATCAGCTTGGATCAAGTTTGTAAGCTTATTGTTCAATTTTTGTATTTCACTGTACAAGCTAGTCATTAGCTTAAATCTAGGGGTGTGCACGGTTCGGTTTGGGTCGGTTTTTGTCTAAAACCGAAACCGAATCACAATGTTCGGTTTTTGTGGAACCTAAAACCGAATCCGTTCGGTTTTTGGCGGTTCGGTTTTTTCGGTTTGTTATCGGCTTCGGTTCGGTTTTTCGGTTTCTAACCGTTAATATTTGGATATGGCCAAATTATACCAACAAACTTGTTTTACGTACAAAATTAGTTATTTTTCTTTACTTTTTTCCAATCTAAGCATAATTATGTTTATTGCACAATTCTATAATTACAAACATATAAATGAGACATACACATACACGTAGTATAATCATTATCAAATACTTATTGATATATTCACACAAAACACGCGACACGAAAAACACACATATAAATATAAACGTTAAGATAAATATATTATAAATCCACTCACAAAATGAATATAAATTTATAAATTTGATTTATTTAGATATTTAATCATATTATATTAATTAGATATTATTATATAATAAAACCGGTTCGGTTCGGTTCGGTTTTTGCGGTTTGGGTTTTGGACGAAAACCGAAACCGAACCGTATTTTTTCGGTTTCTGAAAAAGTAAAAACCGAACCATCGGTTTTTAGTTTCGGTCGGTTTTTTCGGTTCGGTTTTTTCGGTTTTCGGTTCGGGTTCGGTTTCGGTTTTTTCGGTTTGTTTTGCTCACCCCTACTTAAATCTGTGTGTTTCTGTTTTAATTAGTCATAGTTAAACATAATTATCCAATAAAACCAGTTTCTTATTCCTTTAAAATTGTAGTTAGCAAAGATTTCATTTTCACAGTTTAAATAGTATAATCATCATATCTTAGTTGTATGTTGTTATTGTTGTTAATTTTTATTTCTTTAGTCTTATAAAATGATTATATAAGGTTTGAAATCATGCTCATGGTCTGAATCTGTGTTATCCTTTGAAAAGCTTCATAATCAGTCATATTAAAGGGTGTTTGGATATGCATGTTAATCTGTGATAAAAGTCATTTGAGTTGATATTTGTTGTTGTTCTGTGTAACTTAAGTTCCTAATACCTCATTCAAGTCATAAAAATTAGTCCTTGTTCCTTAAAAAGTCAAAATCATCTTGATTTTATCCTAATTCATAACTGTTAGGAAATTTAGAAGATATAATCATACATATTAGCTTAAAAGTTGTTTATCTAGCTTAATATAGTCTCAATATAGTTTAATATAACATATACAATCATTAAAATCAATCACAAGTTCATATAAGTCAAACTTTCATTTTCTCAAAAAGTCAAAGAAGTGCTCTGTGCACAGTTGTGGTACCCCATTTCACAAGCTCTTAGAGAGCTTATTAATGGCCTCTAGCTTATGTGTTTTAGTTTTTTGAGAAGTTCACCTAGCTGTCTCAAGGTTACAAGTGCCTATTTTCCATTCATAGCTTATTTAATAGCTTTTTGTTTAGCTTATTTAAAACACCATTTCAAAATTGTGCCCTGTGCACAGGTTTACACTCATTTTCAAGAGCTTGTAAAAAGCTCTCCAGTGCACTTTAGCTTGTCAAATTTGGTTTTTTAGAAAGCTGACCAAGCCATCTCATTGATCCAAGCTTAATTTTGTATTTTGTAGCTTAATAGATAGGGCTGCTTTTTACTTGTTCTTTGTCCCATTTTTATGTAAAACTGCATAAGCAGTGACCTGACACCATATTCATAAGCTCACCACAAGCTCTACAGTGGTCCCCACAGAGTGAGCTTGGGCTTTTTGGATACCCCACCTAGCCAGCTTATTGACTCAATGCTTGTTCTAAGCTTTTGAGCTTATTTGCCTAGCTTATTTTGCTCTTAAAGTTCTTCACAGGACTGTTTGTTTGGTAGTTTTAGCTAATATGCTTATTGCTTATTTCTAGCTTATTAGTGTGCTTATCTGTGTAATTTAACCTTATATAAGTAGCATTAGCTTGTTTTTAGCTTATTTTAGCTTTGGTTTTAGTTTGTGAGCCTGTTTGAGCTTATTTCATCCAAATAAGCTAATAAGCCAAACTGTTGAGAAAATAAGCTCATACTGAGCTTATTAATCAGTTTCATAAAAAGTTGTAGTTGAAAAAGTTGCTTATTTTCTTGTGCTTAACAAGTTTGTGAAGAAAAATTCCAAAAATAAAATGTTTTTGCAAAAAGGGTGGAGGCAGGCTCGAACCTGAGACCTCCAGCCTTAGGAGAGTGATAGAAGAGTACCTGTAAACCAGTTGCCCTTGGGACTTGTCTCGTTCAAATCTTGCACAAACAAATATATAACTACCTTTGTCAGTTTAAGCTTATACAACTTAGTTAGCTTATTTGTAGCTTATTCGAAGTAGCTTTTTCCTCTTTTGCAATTTTCTTATCTTTGTATTATTATTAAGTATTTTATAAAAAAGTTTCAGATTTTTCTCATTAGTTTTAGTATTTTTAAACATTTAATTAGTGTAAAATCTTATTTAATTCATAATAAAAAATATAGATCTTTTTTCTAAAATTTTCTTTTGTCATATAGTACGTAAAAAAATTGTTTTTACACTTGTAGGACTTTTATTTCATAAATTTTACGTTTTTGCTTGCGCACTCGCGTAATTTTAGACTTAACGGTCGTTTTCATTTTAAATCACGTTTTTAGATAATTTGAGTTTACGTTTTAGATAAAATAGTTTATTTAAGTTATTTTATTTTATAAAATCATAAAAACATCATTGTAAAAATAGTGATAGCATTTATTTAATATATTTTAACTTTTTAATTTCTTTTAATTTGCATTTAAGTCGCTGTAATTTGTAGATCTTTTCTTTAGGTAATTTTCCATCAATATCCTTACTGATCACTATCCTTAGTGATCATTCTATCATCTGATCAAGTGTTTATACACCAATTCATCCTCCGTGGGACTTAACGACCCAGGAATTCCCTATATTCCTTTGATCTTCATTGTATTAGTGTTTGAGCTGTTTTAAGTTTGTTACGGTTAGCCATTCACAAGTGGTTAGCTTGTGTAATTAAACTTGACGGTTTTGCACCAATCACTCATCTACAATACCAAATGGAGGAATGCTATAAATTGTTAACAGATCAAGTAGATGACAATATCAAACGATTCAACATCAACAACCCTCTTCCTTTTGGTGGTGAACATGGACAGATGACCATACAATTAGATTTCTTCTTCAACAAAGATCTAGATTATCTACGTGTTGGGACTCAGGGAAGCAGACCAGCTCTATCTATTTCCAAAATGAAGGCTGCAAATTAACCAGATCCAGGACTTGAATAGATGGTCGCAAATCAGTGTTTGACAGAAAAGGAATGTGAGTACGACGTTGCTGCCTCATACGGCATTCCTCATTGTTGGTTCAGAAAGAAAAGATTCTACATTGAAAGACATAGTGCAGAAAAGAGACGCAGAGTTGTACGTTCCAAACTGCGTATTCTAAGTGTAGTCAGTGTGGAGATCTTTCCAATGTATGGATATGATTATCTGAAGAAGATTGTCCTCAGAAGAGCTGATCTGAAAGGCCATGTGATTGAGGAAAACGACTTCAAACATCTATATCTGTCACAATTCTCAATTTCCGGTCATTTTTCAAATTTATATTTCATTAACGCATAATTTCTTATTAAATAAACGCTATCGCGTAATTAATTATTTTGAACAATTGATCCGACACTTCCCAAAACTTATCCTGATATATTTTTATTCTCAATTTAAGACCATAAAAATTATATTATTAGTTTACCCGGTGTTTTAAATTTATTGTGTATATAAATTGTTACGTATAAATATTTATGAAGGTTTTCGTAAATTCAACTCGATAATATTTATTTCACTCAACTCATGTAAGAAATGCATTTTTATAATTTTTATGACTTCAATACATTTTATTTTGACCCGTTAAAATTTATTTTTAGCTAACGCTACCCTAAATGCTTAAATAAATACGCAAGTTATTAATTATCCTTACTTAATTACACCTTTACTCTACATTAATATACTTTATTATTGTTAAATGCTACTAGTTTTTTTTTATGGTTGGTCGACATATTGGATGAGTCACTTACATTTGCGAAATATCATACTCTTATATCATTTAATACTCAAAATCATACACATACAACTCAATATTTGCAAAGTGTAAAATCAAAGTATCCTTTCTCTCTTCTTCACCATTGAACCGGCCAACCATAAGGGATCAAGGAGGGATCATCAAAATTTTCCTAGTCAAGTTATTTACACTCTAGTATCACTCTTGATTAAGGTTGTGAAATAAAAACCTTGGGTGATTAGGATAAAACCTTTGATCATAAACCTCATCAAGTTAACTAGTAAGCATTTCATATACATCATCATCTTTCATATTTATTTCATATTCATTTCATCATATTTGAGCAAAACATGCAAGTCTTATGGATATTTATACCACTTTTGTTGTTTTTATTAACTATTATGTAATATAATTATCCTACAATGAATCCCTTGAAACATATCACTCTTGGTGATGTCTAGGAACCCATGACACCCAAAGAAGGTGTATAGTAGGATTAGAATAGCTTCGGAGTTGTTTTGAATGGGTTAGAATAGGTTTGGAGCGAGAAAAATCGTTTTCGACAATAACAAAATAGCTGCTGTAACGTTTTGCTAAATCTGGAAATTTCGACAGTTTGTAAAATATTTTGGGCTAGATATTCGGAAAATATACTTTAAAACGAAAACGTGACCGCTTGAACGGGTTAAAACGGAGTTATAACGAAGAAGTTATGCTATTTTCAAGTTTGACGACGAAAACTATAATTTTCAGAAATTTCAGCATGTAAATGTCACTTTTTACGAGTCAAAAATGAGGCTTAAGCGTTATGAAATGTGTCGACTTATTAAAAATATATTAGTGTACTTAAATACGAATCTAAGGATGTAGAAAACGTAGAAAACGGACTTGTAACGAGTAAATTACATGCGATAAACAAAGTTGCCGTAACTTTATTGTATTAGCAAAATTAATATATTTTCTATTAAACACATACTACGGCAACGAGGGACCATGTTGAGGGTCGTTTTTAACAATGACGGAGGATTTTTTATAAAATGATGTCTTCTAGTAAAAGTAACTTCGCCTAGCCTATTTTCCAAAATGTCCAACCGTTCATCAAGCGGAGTTGTAACGAATAAAATATAGTCACTCAAACTTTGCCGAAATCCACCCTTAAACTATATTTTGGACACAAGTACCATACTTTAGCTATATTTTTCTCTATGATCGGAACCTCTATGACGAAAACTTAAATGCTAAAACTTTGAGATAATGATACAAGCTTCCCAAAACCGTTGAGTTTGGTTCCTAACACTCGATGTGCACCAATTTTCGACTAGCTTTTCAAGGCCGTTTAGTCACTTTCATGAATTCTTCAAATGACATTATTTTACGACGAAAAGTTATAATTTCATAATAAATCATTAAATGATTATCGTATGATATCATTTAAACGTAAATGCTTGAAAAGTAATTATTAAATTGTCAAGACTTTATAAGATTATTTTTCGACGATAAACTTTATTTTCAAAAGTGTACAAGTGGTATGGATATCATATGAGTTTGCATGCACGACATTGTTTCATGACTTATATTAGAGCATATCATTCATAATAGGTCACGGTTAGAGAGTTGCGTCTCATTTCTGTGCATCCACTTTGTCATCATAACTATTGCACCAGGTGAGTTTCATAGCCCCTAATTTTATACGTTTTGAATTACTTTTGGGGGAGATACATGCTCAATTATTTTCATTTACTTTCAGAGTTACTCTAAAATTTTACTGATTACCGTGAGTTCATACCCCGCTTTTACACGTTTAAATTCTTACAAACTCTTTGGGGGAGATACATGCTTAAATACTTGTTTTTACTCTTGCGAATACTCAAACCATTTATACAATTGTGTTACACTATACTTCTTATACTCTTTGGACATTATGTGTGGTTTATTGCGATATGTGCCTTAATGTGCTAAACTTGTTTTCAATTATGCCTCAACATACATACATTAGCAACTGGTTAACTCCTGCGGGAGCCGGCGGAGAGGTATTGATAGTACTATCGGGCTGACGACCCCACCCTTGTGTCCCTGATGACTTGACCTGGGGTGAATATAATCCGTTATTCAATGAGACACAACAAACAATGTAGACTTGTCAAGAGGTTCAGTTGGCTGTGATTCTTTGCATTAAGTACTTGTATATATCGTATGCACATATGTCCTACTTACAAACAAGATTGACATCATGCGCTTGAACATAAACTATACATATTTTGGCAGTGGGTTGTAAACACACAGGTTGCAAGTTTTGTATGGGCGAAACTTGGAACTGAGTGGATTTACAATGCCTTTGCTACATGAATATTCTTTAAAGGCTTTACATTTCAACACAAACTCTATGAACTCACTCAACCTTTGTGTTGACACTTTTAGCATGTTTTATCTCAGGTATCTAAGGCATTCACTTCATGGCATGCATATGGACATATCATAGAGTCGTGGTGACGACGCGTCACACATGGGATTTATGCACTTTAAAAACATCGTTTGGCTTGTGTCAAATTTATTTCCGTATATATTGATTTTCATTTGGGACCTATACTTTTTGTAAACTCTGATTATTTTAATGAATCAAACGATATTTTCAAAACGACACTTTAGGTCGTTCGATATAACTGTAACTTTGATGCTATGACAGTCATCCCCCAGGAATTCCATTCCGCTGCAAAACAGGTAATTTGGGGGTGTGACAGATTGGTATCAGAGCATCGGTTATAGAGAACTAGGTTGCATCATTGACCCTAGACTATAACTACATCATCATAGCATCTCATCATATCATTATAAGTACATACTCATTATACATGCGGGTTTATGACTTAACACCAAACAACATATGAGTCGATTAGTCCAAGCATTGCATAGTTACTCCTAAAGTATACATAGCCTGGTCACCTATGTCTAATTCAGGAAGAATCATGCAATGAAGGGAGTAGTAGTCTCATATGTGTAAGCAATTCCGTAATCGAGCCAAATTTTCAAAAGATTTTCTTCAAACCACTTATTTCCAGTTTGATCCGAGTGACAGTTCTTGTTTGATGAGTTGCAAAGATCGAGCTAGAAACAAGTTGTTACCTAAACCGATTTAGCCTAATCGTATGACAGTTCTTGTTTGATGAGTTGTGGGATTAAGTAAAAATCGGTTACCTAAAAGTCTTTTGAAAATTTTGCTCGAGAATGGGAAAGCTTGCCTCACCAAACCTAAACCATAAGAGAGCATGTCTTTAGAATGGGATATAGTCACGATATATGCATGAGCATTGACATGATCATTTAGACTATACACGAGCATGAACTTTTAGAACCCTTGTCGAGGTTCGGACCATAGTATCATTAATCGAATCACGAGGACGTGATTCCTCTGACATGGGAAGAATGTCACAATTCTCAATTTCCGGTCATTTTTCAAATTTATATTTCATTAACGCATAATTTCTTATTAAATAAACGCTATCGCGTAATTAATTATTTTAAACAATTGATCCGACACTTCCCAAAACTTATCCTGATATATTTTTATTCTCAATTTAAGACCATAAAAATTATATTATTAGTTTACCCGGTGTTTTAAATTTATTGTGTATATAAATTGTTACGTATAAATATTTATGAAGGTTTTCGTAAATTCAACTCGATAATATTTATTTCACTCAACTCATGTAAGAAATGCATTTTTATAATTTTTATGACTTCAATACATTTTATTTTGACCCGTTAAAATTTATTTTTAGCTAACGCTACCCTAAATGCTTAAATAAATACGCAAGTTATTAATTATCCTTACTTAATTACACCTTTACTCTACATTAATATACTTTATTATTGTTAAATGCTACTAGTCTTTTTTTTTATGGTTGGTCGACATATTGGATGAGTCACTTACATTTGCAAAATATCCTACTCTTATATCATTTAATACTCAAAATCATACACATACAACTCAATATTTGCAAAGTGTAAAATCAAAGTATTCTTTCTCTCTTCTTCACCATTGAACCGGCCAACCATAAGGGATCAAGGAGGGATCATCAAAATTTTCCTAGTCAAGTTATTTACACTCTAGTATCACTCTTGATTAAGGTTGTGAAATAAAAACCTTGGGTGATTAGGATAAAACCTTTGATCATAAACCTCATCAAGTTAACTAGTAAGCATTTCATATACATCATCATCTTTCATATTTATTTCATATTCATTTCATCATATTTGAGCAAAACATGCAAGTCTTATGGATATTTATACC
>BPTQ01000008.1:228883000-228923624 GCA_019973895.1 Chrysanthemum seticuspe | reverse complement strand
AAAGATGTAAAATATATAGGAGCCTTAGCACTATTATATATGATTATATAAAAACTATTCAGCTGTGTAAATTATTGCGAATTCTAAGTAAAAACTGAGCATTTTTCAACTATATTGTACGACTTAAAAGACTTCTAATATCAAAAGCAGCAGTTTGAACTTTTATCGTATTGAAGAAGCAATATTGAGGCAAAATTGGGCAAGTTCGCCGGTGCAAAAGCAAAATTTCTTGTTTTTATTAACTATTATGTAATATAATTATCCTACAATGAATCCCTTGAAACATATCACTCTTGGTGATGTCTAGGAACCCATGACACCCTAAGAAGGTGTATGGTAGGATTAGAATAGCTTCGGAGTTGTTTTGAATGGGTTAGAATAGGTTTGGCGCGAGAAAAATCGTTTTCGACAATAACAAAATAGCTGCTCTAACGTTTTGCTAAATCTGGAAATTTCGACAGTTTGTAAAATATTTTGGGCTAGATATTCGGAAAATATACTTTAAAACGAAAACGTGGCCGCTTGAACGGGTTAAAACGGAGTTATAACGAAGAAGTTATGCTATTTTCAAGTTTGACGACGAAAACTATAATCTTCAGAAAATTCAGCATGTTATATCAACTTTTTACGAGTCAAAAATGAATCTTAAGCGTTATTAAATGTGTCGACTTATCAAAAATATATTAGTATATATTATCACGATTCCGAGGATATATAAAATGTAGAAAACGGACTTATAACGATTAAGTTATTCACATTTTAAACAAGTTGCCGTAACTATTTTATATAATCATAACTAATATATTTTCTAATAGACAAACATAACGGCCGCGAATGACCATGTTGAGGGTTGTTTTTAACATTGATGGAGTACTTTTTATGAAACGATGTCTTCTAGTAAAAGTAAGTTCGCCTAGCCTATTTTCCAAAACGTCCAACCGTTCGTCAAACGGAGTTGTAACGAGTAAAATACGGTCACTTAAACTTTGCCGAAAACCACCCTTAAACAATATTTTGTTTACAAGTACCATACTTTACCTATATTTTTCTCCATGATCGAGACCTCTACGATAAAAACTTAAATGCTAAAACTTTGAGATAATGATACAAGCTTCCCAAAACCGTTGAGTTTGTTTCCTAACACTCGATGTGCACCATTTTACGACTAGCTTTTCAAGGCCGTTTATTCACTTTCATGAAATTGTCAAATGACATTATTTTACGACGAAAAGTTATAATTTCATAATAAATCATTAAATGACTATCGTAGGATATCATTTCGACGTAAATACTTGTAAAGTATTTTATAATATGACGAGACATTATAAACTTTATTTTCAAAAGTGTACAAGTGGTATGGATATCATATGAGTTTGCATGCACGACATTGTTTCATGACTTATATTAGATCATATCATTCATAATAGGTCGCGGTTAGAGGGTTGCACCTCATTTCAGTGTATCTACTTTTGTCATCATAATCATTACAACAGGTGAGTTTCATAACCCCTACTTTTATACATTTTGAATTACTTTTGGGGGAGATACATGCTCAACTATTTTCATTTACTTTCATAAGTACTCTAAACTTTTAAGGATTACCGTGAGTTCATACCCCGCTTTTACTCGTTTAAATTCTTACAAACTCTTTGGGGGAGATACATGCTTAAATACTTGTTTTTACTCTTGCGAATACTCAAACCATTTATATAATTGTGTTACACTATACTTCTTATACACTTTGGACATTATGTGTGGTTTATTGCGATATGTGCCTTAATGTGCTAAACTTGTTTTCAATTATGCCTCAACATACATACATTAGCAACTGGTTAACTCCTGCGGGAGCCGGCGGAGAGGTATTGATGGTACTATCGGGCTGACGCCCCCACCCTTGTGTCCCTGATGACTTGACCTGGGGTGAATATAATCCGTTATTCAATGAGACACAACAAACAATGTAGACTTGTCAAGAGGTTCAGTTGGCTGTGATTCTTTGCATTAAGTACTTGTATATATCGTATGCACATATGTCCTACTTACAAACAAGATTGACATCATGCGCTTGAACATAAACTATACATATTTTGGCAGTGGGTTGTAAACACACAGGTTGCAAGTTTTGTATGGGCGGAACTTGGAACTGAGTGGATTTACAATGCCTTTGATGCATGAATATTCTTTAAAGGCTTTACATTTCAACACAAACTCTATGAAGTCACTCAACCTTTGTGTTGACACTTTTAGCATGTTTTATCTCAGGTATCTAAGGCATTCACTTCATGGCATGCATATGGACATATCATAGAGTCGTGGTGACGACGTGTCACACATGGGATTTATGCACTTTAAAAACATCGTTTGGCTTGTGTCAAATTTATTTCCGTACCTATTGATTTTCATTTGGGACCTATACTTTGTAAACTCTGATTGTTTTAATAAATCAAACGATGTGTTTTCCAAACGACACTTTAGGTCGTTCGATATAACTGTAACTTTGATGCTTTGACAGTCCTCCCCAAGGTATTCCATTCCGCTGCAAAACACGTAATTTGGGGGTGTGACATAAGGTCACACGACCCAACTTCATATCTGATCCAATCAAATACTTACCCTAAAATCGTGGGATATAAATCACCACTTAACCACAACAATCCCTAATCCCCATCTCACACATTCAAACCCTAATACACACATGAAAACTGTCCGCCTCTCTTATCAGGAAAAACATACGCTCCTCACAAACAAATCCCTTTAATACCAATCGAGTAATCTCACATCTCCCATCTCTAAAATATAACTCAAACCATAAGAATACTGCAACATCATTAAGCACCCACTTCTCACATCGCAGCCACATACAACCTAAACCTCCATCTCATTTTCACCTTAATCAATACTTCACACAACAGCTATGGAACTTTGTCCTGGAAACGATCTCTTCTTCATAATGTTCGAACAAGCCTCACCACAGGGATGGTTAGAGGAGTGGTTTTGGCCACGAGATCAAACCATATGAACATGGTTAGAATCCGATCTTGGACACATCAAGGTAGGTTTATTGTTATCGTCCATGTTTTTTTTTTTTTTTTTTTTTTTGTTTCCAATAACCAACGAACGAGAAGAAAAAGAGTAACAGATTGTTGTTATTCCCTTTTCTCTTGAAGTTCGAACATGACCAAGAAGCAAAGTCTTCAAATTGTGTCATAGATACTTAGATCAATGATGGTTTTACTTTTGTATGATGCCTTCAAATAGGCTTAATACAGCGAAAGTGTGTCTGAGATCCAATACGAATATGATTAAACAAATGGTATTCGATCTGTGATGAAAAGGGTTCAACAAAAAGATCTATTGAAAGATTCGAACTCGATACTGAGATCTTTTATGTCAATTACTTGTTTGTCGAGTCAAGGTTTAGCGTGATATTATATTTGAGTTGAGTCTTGTCTAGTATAGTTGTAGTAGATGGAGAATGAGATAGAATAGTTTTGATTGGATGTTGATGAAGTATTTGGTTTATTATTGATTCGGGTCTGTTTGCTGCAGCTTCTTCTTCTCATTATCTTAGACTGAAAACAAAGGACCAAGGATGGTTTATCGACCAGAGGTTGTGTGATGTTTTGGTGAATGTTTTTCATGGTCGATTCATATTCTTCTTCATCTTGTTTTCTGTCAAGTCGTTAAGTCCAAAGTCTTAAGTCAAGTCGCTAGATTATGAAAGCACAAGTCGCTACATGTTTGTTATGAAACAAATCGCGACTTGTTAAATAACAAGTCGCTACCATGAAGGACAACTCGCTAGCACCAACTCGCTACAGTTTTTGAGTGTCAAGTTGCTAATAATTTTGATAACAAGTCGCTACCTCTTTTTGTGTCAAGTCGCTACTTAACTGTACAAACCACAAGTCGCTAGGTCTTTTTCTATATCAAGTCGCTACTTAGCTTTATACATAACTCGCTATTAACTTTCAAGAAAGTCAACAAATAACCAAGTTGCTACAGAAATAGATAGACAAGTCGCCATTGACCTTTTGACCATACACTGAATCTGGACATAAATGAGGACAAGTTGCTAACTTGAAATTTGACATTTTCGGATGATTTTTCCGACCATATTCCAACCAAATTCATACATAGCCCAGAAAACTGCATAAAAGATACACCTTTTTTGACCCATTTTGACCTCAGTAAAGACAACACAAGTTTCCCAGATAAGATGACAAAAAGTCTAAAAGGATAAATCAGTTTGGACAGACCTTCTTGACACAAAATAGATTGTGGACATAAATAAGGAAGATACTTTTTGGACCAATAAAGAATACATCAAAAGTAGTTTTAAAAACTGTTATAACGAAAAGGTAGACATATTCGAACCACAAAAATCAGTTATATAACATCAGACAACAAGATTCGAACCACAAAAATCATCAAAACACAAAAACCTTGGCTCTGGTACCATTTGTAGGATCGATATATTTATTGTGTTGATGATTCGGGTGGTCTTGGATGATCAAAATACATGGTAGCCATTTAGAGAGAGAAAGTAGAGAGAGAGGGAGTTTCTTGCTAGAGACTTGTAGCACAAATAATGAAATATTAGATTGAAAGCTCCACCCCTTCCATGGATGGAAGGGGTATTTATAGTTATATATACACGACCTCCTATCGGCCTGTGGATCAGGCATACAGTGGGTAAAGACCCGTCCTTCCTCCATGGTGTTACACTACGCTAAACTAAACTAATAACTAACTAATAAACTGATAAATAACGTAACTAATGATATGTCTACGAGCTAACTTATGCTAGATAATATTTGGGGTGACCGACACTTTACTTATGGAATTTCCAATTCCTAACACAAACTATCATTATGTCTTCAATTGATTGTATGTATGCTTGCTTGTTTACATGTCTAGCTAAATTTCTTGTGTTTTTGGTTAGATATATGAAACCTAGTTATTAATTATTGTTAGGTTGTTTCTTATCTTAATTGAATTTGGCTTAGGAGTGCAACTAGGCTTCCGTTGTGTTTAATGCTTGAATATTCTTTGTGAAAGTGAGGCTTATGAATGAAATAGTTTAAGGACTTGCGGATTTCGTAGGCTAAACCCAAAGGTAACCTCAAAGAGTTAGGGCATACGCATTCCCTACGACCTTAGGAACACAACGCATTAAGATAAGGCGTGACAATTCAACCGACCAGTAAAAGATAACTATGGAGTAATAGTATCTAGGTAAACACATTTTTTTATCATCATACGAGCACATATCAAATATACATAGCTACCCCTAATAATAGATAATTAGATAGGTAGAAGTATCAGTAGAAGTACCACCCCCAAACTAATTGCCCTGAGATATTTACCTTAGCTTTCAAAAAACTGATAAAAGATAAGAAAATAATCATCCACAACCCCCACCTTCTTGTAATACATTTCTTTCTAGCATTCCTATTCCCCTAGAGAATGATATCAATCTCCAAGGATTACCCAATACTACACTACAACGATTAGGTTCACTGCCTAGGTGGTTTAAAAACTTGCTTGAAGAAAAGGAAGTTCCTTTGACCCTGAACGCGCTTCATACGCGCATGCAGTTCCTCGCAATGTGTCCCAAAGCACCACAGTTGTAACACTTAATCTGTTTGCTTGACCTTGAACTACTATCCCTCCTATGTACTGAGTCCCCACATTACCATTTGTACCATTTCCTCGTGCAACATTCCTTTGATTCACATTTTGTCGACCTTATACATTCTGCACCACAACCCTTCCATCCTCCACTGTAGCTTGACTGTGTGGGTTAGATGAATTTCTAAGTTGGTTGTTGGTTTGAGGAAGTGTGGTTCTGAGTTGTTGAACCAATAGTGTAACTTGGTTTGAGAGGTTTTTAATCAATTTGTCTGTTGGAGTATATCCTGAGTCGGGTTGAATGACCTGATTCTAAGAAGATGAGGAGTACTACTAACCTTGAGCATGTGATGATTGAGTGAGTGGATGAACGTTTGAAACAAATGTAAGTGAGTCATTTATTGTAATTGTTGTTTTTGGATTGAGTTTTTCCATGATCAGGCGATCATGTGCATCATGCTTCTCATGTTATAGCAAATAAGCGTACAGCTGCTCATAGTTTGTTTATCTCAATCCTTTGTTCAGCTTCACCGCAGTAACAAAAATTTCCCACTCAGGTGTCATGTTGTTTACAAACTTGGAATTTAATTGAATATTAGGCATAGTCATCTTGATATATCTCATATCCTTCACAAGTTTGTGAAACCTTACATAGTATTCTACAATACTCTCCCCTGACTTCATCTTGAAGTTCTCAAACTCATCATACAGCTGTGACTCTCAATTTTCTTTAGTCAGTTCTGAGCCAGCAAGAAGCATTTTGACATTGTCCTAAACTGCTTTGGCTTGGGTGCTGTGATTGATCAGCTTGTAGATATCTTTGGGTAGACCTTGAAGGATGATGTTGGAAGCTCTGATGTCAACATCGTATCTCTTCTTTTCAGTCTCATTGAGATCATTGTAAGTCCTTGGTTTATCAATTCCAAGAGTGAAACCTCCATCTTCACCAGTTGCTATTTCATCTCTGGTGGTGCCCATCTGGTACGGTCCTTCATCAATTGATTGAATAATGTTAACGCCATTCTCTTTACCCAAGCAATACAATCGGATTCTCTGTGCCCAAGAGTGATAATCCGTCCTACAAGCATATGGGGTGGGTATCGGACCCAATTGCTTACACATCGTCGAAAACAGTAGACATAATGTTAAAATACACGGGATTTTACAAATCTTTGATTTAACCTAGAAACCGAATCTTTCGCAGGATTTTACAAAATCAAGAAGAAACCGTGGAACAAGATTTAGGCAGCACAATGTTATGTATGACTTGAAAAATGGTCTTCAACAGTCAAAACGCAACCCCAATCTCAATGTCAAATCGCAGGCCTTGAGTCAAACCACAAGTCTTCAAAACACAGGTCTCAAATCGCAGCTTGATCAAAACACATAGACCTCAAACCGCAATTCTTCAAACCGCAAGTCTCAAAACTCAGGTCTCAAATCGCAACTTGAACAAAAAGCAAAGACTTCAAGTCGCAATACTCAAATCGCAGGAGGCTAAACCCTCAAAACTCAAAACGCAAACTTGACAAAACGTAAAGACTCAACTCGCAAACAAAATGCAAACCACGGGAATAAACCGCAAAGAAAACTGACAAACCGCAAGTCACTTTCGTGAAGTACACATGTCACTATCATCTAGTTTTGTCCTTTTGTACCTTTTTGGCTAAACTTCAAACCGCAGCTTTGTTCTTACTATCAAATCGCAACAGTTTTATCATTAAATAATCAAACCGCAACTCCAAAACTGTCAACTCGCAGCTAAGAACCAGTCAAACCGCAACTTTGAATATGGCAAATCGCAAACAAGAACAAGCCCTAATGTTGGGTTCAGTAAATACCCAAACCCCTTAATCTAGGATTTGAATAGAAAATAACCCAAGTGTTTAATCCGTTAACACTAACAGGTCACTGAGTGCATATTCTCTCAGTGAGTCATCTTCAGGATACTCAGTATGAGGCGAAGAAGAAGTCTCTCCACTCAGTAAGGCGGAACTTAAAAGGTGAAGACTGAGTCAAGAAGAAGATGATGGATTCAGTGAGTAATGACAATAACTCACTGAATCCCTAAGACTCCTCTCCAACTACTTACACTGAAGACAAACTGAAGTAGAAGACTGAAGGATGTAAAGACTGAAGAAAGAGCGGGACAAGGCGGGAAAAGGTTGAATCAGATAAGACGAAGTCTTTATCAACCAAAGTCAACTTTCCCTGAATGGCAAAATATCAGGCGCAGTATCATCACTGAACTTAGGAAAGTAGTCTTGTCTCTTACCTAGAATAGTCTTTGTAAACATAGACAAAATACATCAGTATTTTGTCTTCTGAATGATGTCAGTTTGTCACTTAGGAAAGAGTCAAATATCATAAATTTATAAATAGCATAAGAGATGGAGTGAAAAGGTTAAGCTTGTGAATTGTAAAAACACACATACACGCAAGCCATCTTTTCACTCCTCCAAATACAACTTAGTTCCTGAGATAGCTCAGTGAGCTCTAAGAGTTGTGCTCAGACTTAGCCTAAGCTTAGAGAGGAGTCACTCAACTTTGTCATTTCAATCCCCAAGTACTATTTCGCAAGTACTTGGGTAACGTATTCTTTGTTGATTTATTTCTAATAAGAATATGATGTTGAAAATTACTTAGTGTGCTTTTCTTATGTTAATTTCAGTCATAGTTCACTATTAAATTGTTTTATATACTTAAACTGTTTTAAACGATAGTGAACGGGGAACAACAAGTGGTATCAGAGCAAGGCTAATTATAAAACTCGTTTTTTTTAGGCCGCTCTAAAAGTTTTTAAATTAGGATCCTAAATGGCTGAAATTGATGTACCCCAACTAGTCGATAAAAAGGGTGGAGCTTATTCAGCTGTTGCCCCTAGACTTGAAGTTGGCAAATTCAACAAATGGAAAAAGCGAATGCTTTGCTATTTGATTGGGATGGAACCTTATTATATCAAGTGCATAAATGAAGGTCCATTTGTCCCAAAGACTGCTGAAGGGTTGCCCAAACCTGAAGCTCAGTGGACCCAGGATGAAAGGAGAGTGGTCAACCAGGACCAAAGACTCAAAAGTATCATAATATCTTGTCTTCCTGACGATATTATGGAGTCTGTTATAAGCTGTAGTACAGCTAAGCAAACCTGGGATGACCTAGTTCATAGTCATGAAGGACCATCTGATACCAAGGAAAACAGGATAATGGACCTGAAACTTGAGTATAACACCTTCAGGGCTAAGGACTCAGAAACTCTCTCTCAAACTTACACCAGGTACAAAACTCTTTTAAATGAATTGTCAAATGATGGTGTTAGGTTGTCCAAACATGAAATCAATGTTGGTTTTGTCAACAGTCTCCCTGAGAAGTGGTTGAATTTCTCTCAGGGACTTAGGAATGCTAATCATATCCAAAATCTTGAGCTTCCTGAAATTTATGAGAAATTTGTCTATGAAGAAAATCTCATCAACAGACGATACCCTGACTTAAAGAAGTCTCAGGAAGTCAAGAAGTCCCTGACTACCACCTCATCACCAATATCAACTGCTTTCTATTCTAACAATGTTGTTCAAAATTTTCAGGAAAATTCTGATGATGAGCCTGATGAGAGATCAAGTGAGGAGTACCTAAATGACCTGAACACTGAATTTCAGGAAAGGGCACTCCTTGCTAACTCTCGAAAGTTTATAAAAAGAAACAAAGGTTTTTCGAATGCCAAAGCAAATGAGGACACTGAATGCTTTAAGTGTCACAAAAGGGGTCATTTTGCAAAATACTGTTTTTCAAAAACAATTTCAGAACCCTCTTATAAAACATCAGGGTCAAATCAGTCCTCAGGCTTTAGCAAATTTCAACCAAAAATCTATCAGTCTCATCAAAACTTTCAAAACAAATCTGATCAAAACAAAACTATTGATTTTGAAGCTAAGTATAAGAAAGTCAAAGCTAAGCTTGCATTGCTCGAAGCCAGTCCCTCAAAAACAGCAAAAAGTGTTCAATCTGTGCAGGGTAAAAACAAAGGCCTTGTTGCTGAGACCTTCGATAGGGATGAAGAGCCAGTATCATCAGATGATGAAATGGTGCATGTCAGTGCACTGATAGCCCTCTCAGAAGAGGACAAGCTAGCAGTTGGAAAGAATCATGCCAGAAACGGGGAATGGGTCAACATCACTATGAAGAAGGCAAACATCTTACTATCTATGGATGATGACTCTGATTGGCAGTCTTATATGAATTATCTTAATGTTGACCTTAAGTTCGTAGAAGAGCAAAGATTAAATCTCTTTACAAAATACAACAAGCTAAGTTTTGAATTAAACAAGTGTAGAGATGAACTGCTTATTTTAAAACAGGCCAAGCTTGAGGCTGTCACCTTGCAAATTCAAAACACTGAACTAGTTAAGAGAAATCAGGCTCTTCAAGATGAACTTAAAAAGGAACAAGATATTCTTGATAGTTGGACTGCTAAGAATCCCAGGGTCTTTGATGTTGTGGGTGCCCCCAGTAGCAAAAAGAGAGTCATAGGTGAAGATCATCTCCCTGACTCTCGCAACAAAGACCAAAGTTCAAAACCATTTGTGTCTGGTGGTATGATTACCAACATGTTGACAACTCCAAATTCCAGTGACTGGATTGAACGGGTTAATCCTGAGAGTAAGCTTCCAAACTTCGATTCTGGAAGGATTCTTGAGCCTGAGAGCCAAGCTCTTAAGAGCATGCTAGGACTTCCTGAGATGACCAGTGGTACTGAACACATCTCTGAGTCTGAAGCAGAATCTAAAACACCGCTTCCACCCCTGAAACCTCTTCAGGGTGCTGATCCAAGCTCTGAGCTTACTCCTCTAAAATTCAATCCTCACTCACCAAAGGAAAGGTATGGACTTGGTATAACCATCCTACAAAGACAAGCAAAACTAATCCAACAAGAGTCTACTCCTACTGAGACTTCAACATCCTCTGTCCCCACTGAAGCTGACCAAATTCAGCAACTTACTGAGCTTGTGAGGAAGCTGACAGAAAAGATGGACTCCATCGAAAAAGCCCCTGATTCAATCAAGGAAGCTAAGTCAGCCTCATCTAGCTCATCAAAATCAAAATCCACCAACAAACCCAAGCAGAAGTGTGAGCTGTGTCATTACACTAGTCATACCACTGACAACTGCTACAGAATCCTTTACTGCATGATCTGCAATAAGGATGATCATAGAACTGCAGACCACTTACAGTATGTAAGCTCTGTCAGTAAAGCAAACTACACCAAAGTTGGTCACCAGTATGCTTCATCCTCCAAAACAGCTCTCACGAATAGAGCAAAACCTTTTGCTCTTTGCCCTCACTGTGGGTTTAATGATCATCATCAGGACAACTGTCTCATGAACACATGCTGTGATATATTTGGAAATCCAGCTCATGAGACATCCCAACATGACAGTGTCATTCATGCAAGGAGAAGCACAAAACAACCCAAAATCATTGAGTCTTCCTCAGTCTCAAAATGCAAAACCTGTGGTAGCACAATGCACACAACCACTGACCATGAGTCGATTGCAAAATTCAAAGAAACCTTGAGACCCAAGCCCACTAGCAAGTGGGTCACTAAGAGAAACTAATTCAATTTACTACTTGTGCAGAGACACGCCAGGGAGCCTATCTGGCATCTAGACAGTGGATGCTCAAGAAGCATGACTGGTGTAAAGGAGTATATGCACAAGTATGTAAAGGAACCAGGACCCAAGGTAGTATTTGGTGATAACTCATCATGTCCCACTGAAGGTTATGGTTCAGTAAACTGCAATGGAATAGTTTTCTCTAGAATTGCTTACGTTAATGGTCTCAAATACAATCTCATCAGTGTCAGTCAACTATGTGATGCTAAGTACATTGTGCAATTTAATGACAAACAAGGTACCATCTTCAATGCCAACAAGGAAGTAGTGTTGATAGCTCCAAGGAGAGAAGATGTTTATGTGTTAGACATGTCAACACTCTCTCAAGATGGAACTTGTCTCTTTGCTAAAGCCACTGAAACTATCAATTGGCTATGGCATAAGAGACTCTCACACTTAAACTTCAAAAACCTCAACAACTTGGCAAAAAAAACAAGGTCCTTGGCTTACCATCACTGGTTTTTGCAAAAGATAAACCATGCTCTGCCTGTGAAAAAGGTAAACACCACAGAGCATCATTCAAAACCAAACAAAATTTCTCCATCAAAAGCTGCCTTCACCTCCTGCACATGGATCTCTTTGGACCTGTCAGTCCCAGATCAATCCAGCATGAGAAGTATACACTTGTCATTGTTGATGAGTTCTCAAGATACACTTGGGTATACTTTCTTTCAAAAAAGATTCAGGCAGCTGATACAATAATGTCATTTATTAGGAAGATTGAAAACCAGAATGACTTACTGTTAAACAAATCAGGACTGACAATGGTACTGAGTTCAGAAATCATGAGCTTGAGAGTTTCTGTGATGAAAAAGGAATTTCTCAAAATTTCTCATCTCCATATACCCCTGAACAGAATGGGGTTGCTGAAAGGAAAAACAGAACCCTCATTGAGGCTGCTAGAACCATGTTAAATGGTTCAGCCCTCTCCAAGCATTTCTGGACTGAAGCAGTCAAAACTGCCTGTTACACTCAAAACAGGTCAATCATTGTCAAAAGACATAATAAAACCCCATATGAGATCTTCAAAGGTAGACTTCCTAACATCAGCTATTTTCATGTGTTTAGATGTCCTGTGTTCATTCATAACCACAAGGATCATCTAGGCAAGTTTGATGCAAAAGCTGATGATGGATACTTCTTAGGCTACTCACTGATCTCCAAAGCCTCTAGGGTTTTTAACACAAGGAGACAACAAGTTGAAGAAACCTTTCATGTCACCTTTGATGAAAGTATTGAAAGCATCAGGTTTACCAACACCTCAGTGGAGGAAATAGGAATTGATAACTCATCAAGATACCCTCCTGATGAGTACAACACTGAATTTAATTCCTCGTATCAAGCTGATGCTGACATCTCATATTATGTCTTACCTCACAACCTACCCCAACCAACTATCAGTGAGTTCATTGATAATCAATCAGTCCCTGCTAGGATAAGGAAAACTGATCAAAATAATTAGGAAGCTGTAACTCATGAACCTCAACCTGAACTAGACATCTCTACAGATGATCTAAATGATTATGTGACTCTTGCACCTGAACTCACATCTGAACATCCAGTGACATCATCAAGCTCAGATCCTAGACCACAGAGTAAGTGGACAAGAACTCAGGATATTGAGCTTGTAAACATCATTGGTGAACCCACTGAGGGTATGCTCACTATAAGCATAGCTGCTAGTCTAACTGCTGCCTCAGCCAATGAATGTCTATATGCTGATTACCTATCAGATATAGAACCCAAAAGTGTCACTGAGGCTCTAAAATACCCAAGCTGGGTTCAGGCTATGCAAGAAGAACTGCAACAGTTTGATAAAAACAAGGTCATGACCTTGATCAAATGTCCTCAGGATGTAGCAGTCATAGGAATGAAGTGGGTTTTCAGAAACAAAACTGATGAAAACGGAACTGTCATTAAAAACAAAGCCAGACTTGTAGCCAAAGGTTACAGTCAACAAGAAGGCATTGACTATGATGAGACATTTGCTCCTGTTGCAAGAATGGAAGCCATCAGGATCTTCCTTGCATATGCAACATACATGAACTTCAGAGTCTACCAAATAGATGTTAAAAGTGCATTCTTAAATGGTGATCTCAAGGAAGATGTGTATGTTCAACAACCTCCAGGCTTTGAGAGTAGTGAATTCCCTGACTATGTCTACAAGCTTAACAAAGCCCTTTATGGACTTAAACAAGCTCCCAGGGCATGGTATGAAACTCTCTCAGCCTTCCTGATACAAAACAAGTTTGTCAGAGGAAAGATAAACAACACACTGTTTGTCTATAGAACTCAACAGGATGTGATTCTAGTCCAAGTGTATGTTGATGATATTATCTTTTGCTCAACAAACTACAAACTTTGCAAACAGTTTGAAAAACTGATGACAAAGAAGTTTGAAATGAGCATGATGGGGGAACTCACATACTTTCTTGGACTTCAAATCAGGAAAACTGATAAAGGAATATCCATCAGTCAAGAGAAATACACCAGAAATCTCTTGAAGAAATATGAGATATCTGACTATGCCTCAGTGAAGACACCAATGGTCCCACCTAACAACCTTGGACCTGATCTCACTGGCAAATCAGTCAATCAAACCCATTTCAGAGGGATTGTTGGCTCACTGATGTATCTAACCGCTACTAGACCAGACATACAATTTTCAGTCTGTTTAATAGCAAGATATCAGTCCAATCCCAAAAGAATCTCACCTCACTGCAGCCAAAAGAATACTCAGGTACCTGAAGGGAACCCCAAACCTTGGACTCTATTATCCAAAATGCTCAGGGTTTGATCTCAAGGGTTACTCTGATTCTGATTATGCTGGCTGCAACATGGACAGAAAAAGTACCTCAGGGTCCTGTCAATTTCTTGGAGGAAAACTGGTTTGTTGGAGTGCAAAAAAGCAACAATCAGTGGCTATGTCCTCAGCTGAAGCTGAATATGTAGTTGCAGCAGGATGTTGTGCCAATGTATTATGGATGAAAAGTCAACTCAGTGACTATGAAATCCATTACAAAATGGTGCCTATCTTCTGTGATAACACTAGTGCTATTGCAATCTTCAACAACCCTGTCCTCCACCAAAGAACCAAACACATTGATATCAGATATCACTTCATCAGGGATCACATAATGAAAGGAGATATTGAACTTCATTTCATCCCTACTGAATATCAACTGGCTGATATCTTCACCAAACCGTTGGATGAACCTACCTTCAGGAGACTGAAAGCTGAATTAGGAATGCTTGACATTGAAAGCCAAGTATCTGAAAACCAATCTCAGTGAGTTCTCTGAAATGGTTCATTCTCCCTGAACATCCAAAACCAACATCTCACTGAATGAGTAAAACTCATTCAGGGTCCCTGACACTTGACAAAGAGCATTGAATGAGTAACTAAATGATCCAAGTATCAGTTACTTAAATGTCCTAGGTTGGTAACTATGCCAATTTAATAAAGGAATATATGTCTCTTTGTCTTACTGTCATCCCACTTGGCATTTAATGCCTCTCACAAAAAATATCAAATTGATATTTTATCTCTGTAAAAGTGCACTTTTACTGTGCACTGCAACTGTTCCCTTGAAAAACGGGATTTTACTGCGGGTAATGGAGTGGTAGCATTAAATGTGGAAATTCAAACGTCTTTCAAAAACCGACTCTTAATATTCCTATTTGTGCACAAATCACCCCTCTTACCACTCTATAAATACCCTCTTCCAACACAAACATACACACACAAATTATTTTCTGCAACAAAACTCTGTCAAAATCATTTCTAAAACTCAGAAATATTTGTGTGTGCTCAAAAACTCTTCAAACCTCTTTTGGAAAACCCTTCTTGTAAACATTTACAAAAGTTTTTCATCACAAACTTGAGAGATCAAAAATAAAAACCTTGATTGTTCTAGTCAAAATATTTTCAAAACCCTAAAATCTTTTAAATGGAAATGGCTAGAACTCAATCTCTTCAGTTTGCTTCTCAGTGGGTAGGGGATCTTACAAACGTTGAATTTAAAACTAATAATGTCATAGGCAATTTTGAATACCCTGAAACTGTCCCAGCCTACAAAGACATTATGAAATTTTTGTTTAATTGCCCACTGAAAACGGCCTTTATTCAGTGTCCCTCCATTGTTTACCAAAATCTCCTCAGGGAGTTTTGGTCAACAACCAAGGCCTATGACCCGACACCCTCCACTGATGAGAACAACCTCAGACCTCTCAGGGAATATCTCATTAGATTCAGTCTTCACGGGGGGCAACAACGATTCACCCTGGATTACAAAACGTTTTGCACTTCAACAGGGTTGGATTACAACAAAGGAGTTTATGTAGCCCATCCTGAACCCTCCACAGTGAAGGATGGGTTAAAACAAATCGTTTTAGATCAAACGTTTTTGGACAGAACCCCAGTCACCAAGAGTTTATTCCCCGTGGCTTGGAGGATCCTATTCACTTTTGTGATTCAGGTCCTCGGCGGGAACCACTCATCCACTGAACAAATTAACTCTATTCAGTTGATGATGGCATACTGCTTAATGAATGGGGTCACTGTCGACATAGGGGAGATCATTTACAGTGATCTCGTAACCAAGCTACAGAGCAAAACTAGGACGAAATACGTTTCGTATCCTAGGTTTGTCTCTTGCGCTTTGCAAGTGTTACTGGGTTCAAATTATCCTCAGGAAGAAAATTTTGGTGCTTTACCAGGCATCCTGAGCCAATCAAATTTTCAAAAAAACCCATCCCTTGTCACTCCTATTGAATTGACGGCCCATATGGTTGCTGTAAACAACCAGGAGGGATCAGTGTCTCCAAACCCTGCTCCTAAAAAGAGAAAGGGGAAGTCTCAGACTGGGACTAAGACTAAACCCAAGTCCCAGGGCCCTGAGGCTTCAGGAACACAGCCTAAAAGGCACAAAAGTCCCGAGACTAAACAGACACCCACTGATGACCAGGCAACATCCACCCCCGTGACAATGAAGGACACTGATACATCACAGTCAGTGCCCTTGGTCACATCCACTACTCCCCAAGATCCATAGGGAAACAAACAACCCGCTGGTAGGGGAGCGCCTTCCAAAACGCCCAGTGATGACATTAGCAAATCCAAGCCTTTGTCTGAGGGCACACTGATCGATTCCAAAGACTCAGAGGGAAAAATACAACCCGCTGATAGGGATACAACTATCACTGACTCCTCCAAAGGCACTGGAAAACTCCCACCAGTGTCTCAGGGGTCACTGGGGGACAAAGACTCGGAGGGAAAGAAACAACCCGCCGATACGGAACCTACAACCAATCCTGGCTCCAGCGAAGGCACTGGGAAATGCCCACCAGTGTCCGAGGGGTCTACGGGGGACAAAGACTCAAAGGGAAACATACCACACGCTGATATGGAACCCATCACCAACCCCCTGTTAACTGTTGCTGATGTCACTGGAATACTCTTTTCGGAAGATGAGCTTGCTGAGACTGATGATGAAATTTTATCAGCTGGGGAAGAAGAGGACGCTGAGGTTCAAGCTGAACAAGAGCCTCAGCCTGATCCATAGGAACATACTGAATCACCATTCTAGCATGAAAATGATGACTCCTCTTCCTCCACTGATGAATTTGAAAGATTTGATAATGTTCTCCCACTTACTGAAAGGCAGCTTGTTCAGTGGATCACCAAAGCTTCAAGAAGGTTATACTCTGGGGTCACTGAAACACTGTGGGAACAACACACTGAGGCTGCTGCCAGTTACGCTGATCTTAAATCCGATGTGCTCACCTTCAATGAAAATGTTCACGAACACAGGGATCTTATGTATCAACAGATTGACGAACAGAATACAAACCTGGGTAAGATTCGAGAGTCTCTTCAGAAGTGTGGCTCATCAATTGATGATATCAAAGAGACTGTCAAGGAGGACCCAACACTCAATTCTAAAGTACTGGAAGCCACTGAAGTTTATATGAAGAATTCTTCCCGTCTCACTGACCTGGTTGATATGCTTCAGTCTGCCAATGTTCAAGGCCTACAGAGTTCTGTTCAGTCTCTACAATCTACATTGGGCTCTCTTGATACTCAGGTGGCTAATCTGGCTAAGGCATCATCCTCCATGGCTTGGAATCTTGGGCCTCGGATGACCGCCTTAGAATTAACTCATGCTAACTTGGAAGCAAAGGTCACTGGTATTCAAACCGACACATCAGACATCAAGGCAATGATCTCTGAAATTTATCAGGCCTTCAAGGGTCAAGCGGCTCCGTCCCCTTCAGCACCAACTCCAACTCTTGCCCTCACTGACGCTCCGGCAACAGTTGAGGGGGAGAATATTGTTGAAGAAACTCCTTCTCACACTGAGGGGGAGCCAACACCAACAGCATCAGTGGCTCAAATCTCATCATCACCACCAGTCTCAGCAACACCTATCTCATCAATCCCACCAACAACATCAACAACAACAACACTGACAGTAATCACACCAATAACAACAACACCACCACCCCTGGTAGCAACTTCATCTTCCTCAGGCCAGGACAAAGGAAAAGGCAAAATGACAACTTCTGAGCCTGAGAAGATTCCCTTTAAAATCGGCAACACCATGTATCTGCTCACACCACTACAGCTAAGTGCTCACCTTGCTAAGGAGGAAAGAAAAAAGAAACTTGCTGAAGAAGAAAGAAAGAGCAGAGAAGCACTGGTACAAGTAGTTGCTGAGGAAGCTGAAAATATTGGGACAGATGCAAAGAAGCTCGAAAAGGGTCAGGCAGGACAAAAGTTCAAGGAAGCTCAGGCTGCTCAGATGGCTGAAATGAGAAAACAGTTGGAAGAAAAGAAGAAGAAAACTGAAGTCATCAGGCAAAGAAGAATTGAGCATTAAAACTGGACAATGACAAGCCGAAGGCTTCCTGAAAAGATCACAGATGTCAGAATCATCCCCAATACCAAACCACTGGCCATGAACGTTTATAGGGGGGTTGATAAAAGACACTTCGAGGTTCATGATCCCCTCAAATTCACTGGCTTTGGGATCACTGAACTTGATGAGCTTGGTCCAATTATTGAAAAGAAGAAGAATGCAGTGGTTAAGGACCTGATGAAGATGCTCAGTAAAAGATATGAAAGACTGAGAGATTGTCCAGCCCAACTGGGAATTCAGCCCGCCTTAACTGCACCTCAAGGATCTCAACCACAATCATCCACTGTCAAAAGGAAGAGAGTTGAGTTCCAACCTGAAATAAAAGTGCCTGGACTGGAATGCAATAGGGAGCTACCTGAAGGTGTTAAGTTTGTGAACTGTCTAGTGATCGAGAAGCCTGAAAGAGGGCTATTCCACATAGATGTCTATGGAAACCCTGCTTTTCAAAGATGGAGTGATATTGATCAGGCTGGTGTAGCTGCAATGTTGAGCTACATACCAGTGGCCTCTCAGATCCAAACCCCAGCAAACATCAGGTTCTGCCAAGACCTGAATGCCAAGATAAGAGACCATCCTAACAGAGAAACACTCATCACCAAGAAAGTCAAGCTTGAAGCATTGGGAATCCATCTAGATTGACATCATCTTGTTTTATCTTTTGTACTAGTGACAGGAACTATGTAATCTGATCAATAAAAGATGTATGTTTTATTCATTTACTCAGTGTTCCTTATTGTATTCATTAGTACATTCAGTGTAAGAAGAAGCCTCTTGCTCACTTACACTGATCAACCACTTAGGCTATTTGTATATCCAAATAGGGGGAGACTGTTGGGTTCAGTAAATACCCAAACCCCTTAATCTAGGATTTGAATAGAAAATAGCCCAAGTGTTTAATCCGTTAACACTAACAGGTCACTGAGTGCATATTCTCTCAGTGAGTCATCTTCAGGATACTCAGTATGAGGCGAAGAAGAAGTCTCTCCACTCAGTAAGGCGGAACTTAAAGGGTGAAGACTGAGTCAAGAAGAAGATGATGGATTCAGTGAGTAATGACAATAACTCACTGAATCCCTAAGACTCCTCTCCAACTACTTACACTGAAGACAAACTGAAGTAGAAGACTGAAGGATGTAAAGACTGAAGAAAGAGTAGGACAAGGCGGGAAAAGGTTGAATCAGATAAGACGAAGTCCTTATCAACCAAAGTCAACTTTCCCTGAATGGCAAAAGATCAGGCACAGTGTCATCACTGAACTTAGGAAAGTAGTCTTGTCTCTTACCTAGAATAGTCTTTGTAAACAGAGACAAAATACATCAGTTATTTGTCTTCTGAATGATGTCAGTTTGTCACTTAGGAAAGAGTCAAATATCATACATGTATAAATAGCATAAGAGATGGAGTGAAAAGGTTAAGCTTGTGAATTGTAAAAACACACATACACGCAAGCCATCTTTTCACTCCTCCAAATACAACTTAGTTCCTGAGATAGCTCAGTGAGCTCTAAGAGTTGTGCTCAGACTTAGCCTGAGCTTAGAGAGGAGTCACTCAACTTTGTCATTTCAATCCCAAGTACTATTCCACAAGTACTTGGGTAACGTATTCTTTGTTGATTTATTTCTAATAAGAATATGATGTTGAAAATTACTTAGTGTGCTTTTCTTATGTTAATTTCAGTCATAGTTCACTATTAACTTGTTTCATATACTTAAACTGTTTTAAACGATAGTGAACGGGGAACAACACCTAAAACCACTCGAATATGATCAAATCTCCCACAAAAGAGATGAAATAACCTATCCAAGCACCAAACTAAGCAAATCTATAAACCTAAACAAGAAAGTACAAAGAAATAACAAATTTAACCACTAAACAAGCTCAAACTAGTGTATCTAAGATAATACTATTCGACCCACTTCTTAGAACCAAAACCAATCTTTGAAATTCGAGCACACACTAAGTAGATGATCAAACCATGGCTCTTGATACCAATTGTAAGAGATTGGTTATCATAAACACACAAATCACAAGTAGTATGGATCGAATAGTGTAAGATTTGGAAAGAGAAAGTTAAAGAGAGTGAAATGAAAGTCATATGGTTAGAAGTTCCAACCCTATAACTTGGAGGGTAGGGGGTATTTATATCTCTTACAAAATGCCCTATTTCAGGCTGTGGATCGGGTGTACAGTGGGTAAAGACCCGTCTGTCCTCCACGGTGTTACTTAACTAACTAATAAACGTTTAAGACTCGAACTTTCTAATGCTAACAAATACTCGGGGTGACCGAGTATTTAACATGGATTTACTCAACAAGCTCCATCTTGTCAAAGACAAGTTGGTGACAGTAATAAGCCCTTCCCTTTCAGGCTTATCTTCCAAAAGTGCTTATTTTGACTTATAGTTGACTATTTTTGACATTTTTGAAATTTTTGAAATTAAAACAGTAATAGACAATGATAAGCTCACAACAAGCTGTGAGAGCTTGTATGAGCTTAATGAGCTGAACTGAGAGCTTGTATAAGCTTATTTGAGTAAGATAAACATCATTTAAGCATTTAAGTAAACAAAAAAAGCAATGAAATAAACTGGACGTTTTATTAAGACTGAATTGAGATTACAATGCTTGAATAAAACAAAATTTAAAAGACAATTTTAAGCTAAAAATTACAAAATTTAGCTAAAACTTAAACTAATATACACCTCACAATCTGTGATTGATAGGGTTATTTATAGCCATAAGCTGAGGAGTGCATTAGGGCTAGAGAAGCTCCTAGACCCTCTAATATGAGCCCATGATCAAATCATATCATCATATCCATCATTTACAGCCCTTAGATTAGATTGGTGAGGTGTTTAAACCAATAAGAGTGCTTCATTTTGCTTGCATGTCATTCCTTTGAGCTGATAACTTGTCAGAGTCTTCTAGAAAACTAATGATGAGGTAATAATTTGGGTGTATGGGTAAATTTGGTGATCGAGGTGAATTGGGGAGGAAGGGTAAAACTTGGCAGGTAAGTGTTATTTTATTATTATTTGACCAGGGATTTGGGTGTTTTGACTGGGTCTTGGGAACGGGTAAGGGTTGGACGGGATTGGGTATGTTATTTGGGTTGTATTTTGGGCTAGATTTGTCTTGCATTGGATTTGGGATATTATTATAACCGGATATTGGATTATTTAGTGATAAAATGGATTAAGTTAAGTGTAGGTTTAAATTTAAATTTGGTTTAATGTTAAAGGATCACTTTTGCCAATTTTGCAAAGTTCATCCAAGGACTGTTTTGGACAATTGATGATTCTTCAAGGTAGATCTTGTCATTATGAGCATAATTGTGATCCAAACTCATAAATTCTTCCCTGGCCTCAGCTTTTTATCCTCTTTTCATTCTCGTGCTTGGTTTTGCCATTTTTTTCATTAGATTTTTGTCATTTTTCATAATATCCGTACCTGCACATGCATAAACACAAAAACAACATATATTTGGCATTTTTGGTCAGTTTTTGGTCTATAAAATCCGTTTTATTAGGTAAAAGGTATGTGTATTTTAACGCATACTAGGATCCTAATTACTACTTGTTCAAAATGAAATCCTAATGGGAGACAAAGTTCACCGATGCAAACTATCTTTAGTAAAATGTAGGAATGAAAATTTCTTAAGTTAGAGAATGAGTATGAGACTATCACTAGTGGTGCTTGATTCAGGCTAAACACGACCATTTTTACGGGTTATACCACGAACCCATCTTCTCTCCTGGAAGCAATTCGACTGTTAGGTCAAATTGAATTTCTAGTGCGATAGATTCTCCAGTAGTCATTCTCATGTTAGAAAATTTTAAATTCCTATATTTGCCTATCGAAGTGTAGCAAAGATTATATTAGCTTATTCTGCTAATACATGGCCTAATATGACTTAACTAACCATATTTTAAAAGCCGGTTAATGAAGATGACATGTCTTACACAATATCATAACAAAGGCAAGCACAATGTTTCAATTTCATGTTTGAGATTTATAGGTTATTTGGTTTAAATGGTGCATTACATAATCTCTTGAACGACATCTTTGTTTGTTGATTCGTTACATGTTATTTTAACACGATTTGTTTTTCTAGAGCCAAGAGATGCCTAAGGTAGAATCTGCTACATCGAGAGTGTTTCAAGAATGCTCCTTTGCATATATTAAGAAAAGAATCTAGTAAAGGTTAATTACCTCAATAGATCTTGTGAGTATTATATGATGTATGATTGAAATGATACACATTTTATCTTTTAACAAATGTGCTTTTCTAAGAGGAAACTTATCACTCTTACGAATGCTTTGTAAAACATGTATTTTAGTGTATGACCAATTTTACTTGTTTATGCAATGACACATGTTGTATTGGGTTATTATTCAAATCTTATATCATATATTGTGTGGAAAACTAGAAAGGGGGGGGGGTTGAATAGTTTTGCCAATTAAAACTTGCTTTTAAACTATTTAGATTGACTTATGTCAATCTATTTCGATGTGTGTGTTGGATGTTGATAAACAAGCATATAAAGGTATGTAATGAAAAGATAAGAGTAAGAAGCACAAAACCACAACGCGAGTATTTATAGTGGTTCGGCTACAAGGACACCTTCCTTGCCCTACTCCACTCCCCGAGTCACCTACTCGAGAGTTCATAATCACTACACCAATCTCCTTATGGTGGAGAAGCCTTCAAAACGTCGCCTACCCTTTTTCCAGTGCTAGGCAAACCACCGGGTTCTTTCACTCCAAGGTGAACCACACCTTCACAACGTCGCCTACCCTTTATCAGGTACTAGCCTGAGTACCTAGTTCTTTCACACCAAGGTGAACCACACCTACACAATGTCGCCTACCCTTTATTAGGTACTAGGCTAAGCACCTAGTTCCATTGCAATTGAGGAACTACTACCCAACACTACACCAACGACTAATCCCAAAGGAGATCAACTCCTTTTTACAACATCATCAAGGATATCAATATCCTTGGATCTAGTACTAATCTATCTTGTACATCGAAACACACCATATCGAATGTACATCTAAGGCACCTTTCACTAATGCCTTTAACTAGATCTTCAAGACACCTTTCACTAATGTCTTGTGTCTTGACTTCTAAGCACCCTTCAATAATGCTTCTAGTCTTGACTTCTAAGCACCTACCACAAGTGCTTATGATATGGACGATAAATACCCTTCACTAATATCTTCGTCTTGACACTTGAGACACCTTTCACAAATGTCTTCAACACTTCTTAGGAAAAAGAAAAACAATCACCAACCAGAAGACTTCAGTAGTCTTGATGATGGGGAAGCATGACAACTCATGGACTTGAGCTTGCTCGACTTCAAAGGGGTTAGAGATTTTTTAACTCCATGGGAAAGTATGTTAGAAAGGGGTGAGCAACAATGAAGAAATGGCTCACTATTTATATAGGAAAAATTCTACTGTTCCCCGGATCCCACGAATCCCTTCCACAAGGGATCCGTCTAGAGTAAAGCTAGGGATCCGTGGGACGCTCCTCTTTACCCATGGGTATTTTGGTTATGGGTCATGGGTCATGGGTTGATCCATGGGTCTTTAGCTAGATACAATGTATCTCTTGAGTGCAATGCACCTAGTCACATGGGTATGGGTCAAAACCATGGGTTATGGATATTATCCATATATGATATAAGCATGATGTCATGCAATGGGTTATGGGTCAAGCTCCATGGGTCATGGGCTTTGGGTTTTACCCAACTACATTCAATGTCTTTGCCCAATGGGTTATGATACTTAAGTTTCTACCCATTTATATTACCCAATATACTACATACTAGTTATGTGTATATTTTACCCAAATATGTAAACACTAGTTGTTGTACATATGTAATATTAAATCATAAAATCACTTATACTTGTTTTAGTGTTTTATGTGAAAATGTGAATATGTTAGAAATTATTAGTTCAAACCATTTACGTATTTTATTTGTTTCGTTAAAATGATTTTACGTTTGTTATCGACAAAACATTAGAAGATCGTAAAATATAAATAAACGTTTTTACGGCTTATTTGTATTGACAATCTCCCCCTTTTTTGTTGATGACAAAACATAAAATTATTTTAAGGAAAAGCTAAAATTCGTAAAAGTTTGAATTTGTAGTTTTTACTTTCTTCTCCCCCTTTTTGTCGAAACAAAAAGAGCTTCGAAAGGAAACTAACACATTGTTTTAGGAAAAACATGTGAACGAAATAAAAAGAAATAGAGAGCAAGTAACGGGAAAGGATCTCGTCTTTACTCCCCCTTGACGAGTCCATCCCTATGTAAGGGCGTCAAGAAAGTAATACTAAGCTACTTTGTTTGCAACTAAGTTTGCAAAAGATTTCGTCTAAGTGACGAATGTGCTCCCCCATTTGATGATTGCAATTTTGCAAAGGGATGTCAAGAAATGTAATCCTAATATTGCAAGTAATTTGCAATGTATTGCTTTGACACAAAGCTCCCCTAGCTTTAGGGTGTCAAAGTCTTCAAGTGTAGATTGAATAACTACAAAACAAAGGTTAGAAAGCAAGTATAATTCACAATTTCCTGCAAATGTGGTCCACGTTAGTAGAAAAAATAGTTTATTGTATCACGGATCCCACGGTTCCCTCCTAGTAGGGATCCTTCAAGGCAAATTAGAGGGATCCGTCTGTCTGATGAATAAATTCAGCAAATGGTGGTATAACAAATAATGTTATCACAAAAGTGAGATATGAATACAACGTAATCATATACTCAGAAATATAGCAAGTAGCATGTAATTTCATTTAATAAAACTAGAGTTATGATATACATGACTCTAAAAACTAAGAAAATAAAAAATACATGACTAGGAATTTCTAGACCAACTATCGCTTGATGCTAGGACACCACTAAAATCTTCTAGCTCAAGTATTGTTTAGGTTTAATCTCGTTGAAACGTTCAAGGAGATGATAGAACATGAAACGTTGGTCTTCTCGTACTTCATGTATCAAACTTTCAACATGTTGACAATGATAACAATCTTTGTCATGGCTAGGTAGTGGCGGTGGAAGAAATGAAATGGCTCGATGCGAAGGATCAAGTGAAGCGGCTTGTAGAGCTTCAAACGACGGAGGGATTGGTGGAGGCGCATTTGAGAATGGCTCGACCAAGAATGATGGTGGTGGTAGAGAAGTGTCAACTTCCATATGGTCGGGTGGTTGACTTTGATGATTTCTCATAATCCAAATGGGATTATATGATGGAAACGGCAAAAAGGAAGCCGAAGCTAGTGTTGACTCAACACCTTGATTTTGTACCATTACTCCTCCTAATGAGGAGAATGTTGTCGGCGGATGAGGATGAGACGGCCTAGGAGGCGAATCCTCTAAGTTATAGAGGTGTGGTGATGATAGTGGAGATGTAAAAGAGATAGCTCTAGGAACCAATGGTGATGGTTTAGTGGAGATGATATTGTTTGGCCTAGGAGGTATGGTGGTCTTTGGCATAGGTAGTTTTGTGGGTACTATCCTTTTAGGAATAGGTTTGATTGGTTGAGAAGAGATTCTTGCATTTGTTGTCTTGACGGGAGATGATTCGGTTGAAGAAATTTCGTGTACAACACGAGCAATTTTCTTGGGTGGTTCAGTTACTACTTGGAGTTTTCCTCATGATGAGATGATTTCAAGAAGTTTGTAAGGTTTTCTTAAGTGTTGAAAATTAGGATGAAGGTGATGAATATGGAAGTCCTAACAATGTAGTTTATAAGGCAAGAGATTTGGCAAGTGTATTCAAGCCTTAAACCACTAAAATTCATTGTAATATGATGATTAACATGCACAAGAGTCAACTTCAGAGCTTGTACTGATCTAGGAACTCATTTAAGATGAGATGGAGTGTTTGAGTTAGAAAGATGAGCTTGAAATGATTGTTTTAGCAAGATTTGACATAATCTGTCATCCGGATCCCACGGTTCCCTCCTCAGAGGGATCCGTCTAGGCTAATCCTAGGGATTCGGCTCTCAGCAGCTATGAAATAATAAAAATGATGTTTTTAATGTCTAAGATCTATACCATCTTGAGTGTTTCAGTTCCCCTAAGTGTTTTAAATGAAGGGGTGCTTGATTACTTGAAGGTAATGAGTGATGTAGCTAATGATTGCCTTTTATGGAAGAAATTGGAACTTTCATGAGTACCAATGAATGAACAAGGATGACACTAAAGATTTTGAGAGTGTCAAGTGAAGCTAAATGATCCTAGAGATCAGATAGTAACTTAGATTAATCCTTTGGAAAATATCCTAAAGGCTTAAGATGGAAAAACTAGGATTTGATCAACTTTGACCAATTTGTCGTAAGGATGATTATGATCAATTTTGCTATAAGAGGTTTCCAACGTTTAGATATGAGGGATCATGTGAAAAATGATGTGTGAGCTTAAGAGCGGAAGAGTATGGATTAAAGTGAAACGATAGATCTACAAGCATCTTTGAGTGTGACCTAGGTGAGTTATGTGTGATTAGGAAGGATCTACTTAACTTAATAAGGACTTAATTTGCCTTAAGACACTATGTCAAGCTTAGTGTGAGGTGTTCTAAGGGTATGTTTGAAATACAATGCTTGCAATTGCATTTTCTGTTTGCCGGATCCCACGGTTCCCTAAACATAGGAATCCGTCTAGCACAAACTTTGGAATCCGTCCATCTGCTAAGCAGAACCTTTACTAAAGGTATGCAATGATCTTGACAATGCATTATATTCCAAGGTTAGTTTAAAGGGGTTCTAACACTAAGATATCAAATGTAAGTTGTTTTATTTCATGAGTGAAATTGGATTACATTGATAAAGAACGAGTACAAAAGGATTGATCCTATTTGAAAGACTACTAAGTTCCTTGAGCGTTTTCGCTAGAAGGACCATCACGTGATTGATGAGTGTTGGTGGAATCAAGAATGAAGAAAGTCTTCATGAGAGATATGTTTAGCGGTTCCATCATCTTGTTCACAAGTACGTACAACAGACTTTGAAATTAAGTATGAAAGTGCATAACGTTATGATAGAGGCGCGTCAAGAACATTCCATAAGGGATGAGTTTATTCTTGGAGCTTTGAAGATTTACAATTCGTTTTGCGAAGAAGTAGGCGAGTTTGTATGATTGTTGTGTTAGCAAACAATACATTATGTGAGCACAACAAGCGGGAAGGATTTCTCGATTTCCCCTAAGACTCCAAACATTTTCATGTAGGATGAGTGCAAGGGGCTTGTACTCTTCTTGGATATCCCGTGTGAAGATAATGTTTGGATCGGAGTAATATGGTCGAGGTTTGCATATTATGCGATGTAAATCTTTCGGGGAGGGTATGTGTGAACAATATGTACTATTTTCTTCATGAAAGTTGAAGAGAGAATCAAGAGACCAATCTTCGGTGAAGGCACATTGTCCATGATTTGGAATTCGGAGGATGTGAGCAAAATGCCCAAGGGTTAAAGTAAACTTTTGGTTTTTGATATAAAACCAAAGAGATAGAGAGCGATCCTCGTTACAAACGAGTTCAACTTGACGGAATAATTCCATTATGAACCTTGGACATATCTTCTCGTTGATTTCAAGAAGACATTCTAGTCCTATGGCTCGGAAGGAGGTATTGATACCTTCTTCGAATTCTAGAGAGGTGTCTACAATACGTCCTTCGTGGAAGTGACGGTTTTCGAGATTATTGAACCCACAGACATGATTGCCAGGTGTGTTCGGCTCAAGGGAGATGTTCGGAGTGTAGATGCTAGTGAGTGAAAAATCAAACTCATATTCATACATCATAGTTGAACCTATAGAAGTGATGAGTTAATAGAAAGTGATGTTTGTGGTCAACCAATGATTATCTAACGTTTTTACTAGATTTTTATTAACAATGGTTTTTTAACAACAATGACACTTAACTCATTTATGGTTTTGACATTCTAGTGAAGTATTACTTTTAGAAGAAGAGTGGTTTTTAATTTGCATGAAAAACTGTTCTCCAGTAGAACGGTTCCCTTTGAAAAGGGATCCGGCTAGTACATTTGCTGGGATCCGTGGATCTGTAGTTACAGAAACAGATTTTATGATGAAAAACATAGGATTTTAGATCTCATAGTTTTATACCAAGATAAGTGGTATATAAAACTTGTGTTTTATTTTGAAATTTGTTTTTTGTTTTATTATTGGATTAAAAGAAATAAAACACAAGTTTTATATACCACGACTTTAGACGAGAAAAATAACACGTATGTGAGAAAAAGACTTCCTAATGAAGCTTCATGTAATACATGTATATGCACAAAAGATAATCATATAAATACCTAAATAGGCATACTTAATTATCAAGCAAATGACTTTTTAGAGATAAGAAGAAAATCATACCTCCAGCGCACTTAGGAATGTCTTTACAAATGACACAACAAATGTCACTTAGACGGTTCCTGCTCCTTTGTGTTTAAGATACCTTTTTAAGGAAGGTATTCTTGTTACCAAGTGATTCCTATAGCTTGGTGGGTATGAGCTTTGACTAATCAACATGACAAAGAAGATTAGTGCATTTTAAATAGGAAATAAATAATAAGAAATGTTGTCATCTAATCAACATCGAAACAAAAAGTTTTAAAAGACATGGTGTCTGTTTTTATGAAAAACCTTCTTTGTAGTTTTCAATTAACTATGGATCGTATCAAGTTTTTAAAGTGCAATATACTTCAAGAAACTTGGTGACGAAGCTCTGATGCCAATTGTGGAAAACTAGAAGGGAATAGTTTTGCCAATTAAAACTTGCTTTTAAACTATTTAGATCGACTTATGTCAATCTATTTGGATGTGTGTGTTGGATGCTGATAAACAAGCATATAAAGGTATGTAATGAAAAGATAAGAGTAAGAAGCACAAAACCACAACGCGAGTATTTATAGTGGTTTGGCTACAAGGACACCTTCCTTGCCCTACTACACTACAAGAGTCACCTACTCAAGAGTTCGTAATCACTACACCAATCTCCTTATGGCGGAGAAGCCTTCACAACGTCGCCTACCCTTTTTTCGGTGCTAGGCTAACCACCGGGTTCTTTCACTCCAAGGTGAACCACACCTTCACAACGTCGCCTACCCTTTATCAGGTACTAGGCTAAGTACCTAGTTCTTTCACACCAAGGTGAACCGCACCTACACAACGTCGCCTACCTTTTATTAGGTATTAGGCTAAGCACCTAGTTCCATTGCAATGGAGAAACTACTACCCAACACTACACCAACGACTAATCCCAAAGGAGATCAACTCCTTTTTACAACATCATCAAGGATATCAATATCCTTGGATCTAGTACTAATCTATCTTGTACATCGAAACACACCATATCAAATGTACATCTAAGGCACCTTTCACTAATGCCTTTAACTAGATCTTGAAGACACCCTTCACTAATGTCTTGTGTCTTGACTTCTAAGCACCCTTCAATAATGCTTCTAGTCTTGACTTCTAAGCACCTACCACAAGTGCTTATGATATGGACGATAGATACCCTTCACTAATATCTTCGTCTTGACACTTGAGACACCTTTCACAAATGTCTTCAACACTTCTTAGGAAAAGAAAAACAATCACCAACAAGAAGACTTCAGTAGTCTTGATGATGAGGAAGCATGGCAACTTATGGACTTGAGCTTGATCGACTTCAAAGGTGCTGATCTTGCATTTAAGAGGAACCTAGAAGATCACATAAAAACAAAACTACAAACATAGATCTCTTGGATATGAGGTTAGAGAGTTTTTAACTCTAGGGGAAAGTATGTTAGAAAGGGGTGAGCAACAATGAATAAATGGCTCACTATTTATAGAGTAAAAATTCTACTGTTCCCCGGATCCCACGGATCTCTTCCACAAGGGATCCGTCTAGCGTAAAGCTAGGGATCCGTGGGACGCTCTTTTTTACCCATGGGTATTTTGGTTATGGGTCATGGGTCATGGGTTGATCCATGGGTCTTTAGCTAGATACAATGTATCTCTTGAGTGCAATGCACCTAGTCACATGGGTATGGGTCAAAACCATGGGTTATGAATATTATCCATATATGATATAAGCATGATGTCATGCAATGGGTTATGGGTCAAGCTCCATGGGTCATGGGCTTTGGGTTGTACCCAACTACATTCAATGTATTTGCCCAATGGGTTATGATACTTAAGTTTCTACCCATTTATATTACCCAATATACTACATACTAGTTATGTGTATATTTCACCCAAATATGTAAACATTAGTTGTTGTACATATGTAATATTAAATCATAAAATCACTTATACTTGGTTTAGTGTTTTATGTGAAAATGTGAATATGTTAGAAACTATTAGTTCAAACCATTTACGTATTTTATTTGTTTCGTTAAAATGATTTTACGTTTGTTATCGACAAAACATTAGAAGATCGTAAAATATAAATCAACGTTTTTACGGCTTATTTGTATTAACATATTGTTAAACAATATGCAATGTATTCTCTTATAACATAACCATTCATGTTAGAAAGAAAATAAGATGCATAGGATATAAGTTATCCTTTGTCAATCTTTTGATAAGAGAAATACATGTGACCTTCTCGAAGATTGATGACGTACATAATAATTAATAACATATTATGTGTGACACTTTTACTAGTCATGTGATATTGAGTGTTGATTCATTCATGAGCAAAGTTTACATATGTTGTTTGTTTGCTCGTATTTGGTTTTTCGGAAATGACACATTTACTAATTACAATGCAAAGTAAATTACTTGAATATTTTGGATGAAACATCCAAGTTGTCAATCCTACTTAGTTGTGTGTTTTATGCATCTTTTAAACATTTAATGTTTGGAACACAACCATTGGACAAGAAGACTCAATATGACATCTTCAACACAAGTGTGAGTTATGATCCGATCCATATTATTTTCATCTTGAGAGGACCTCATTATTTACATAACAACTGAGTGTGATTGAGTATGTAGATTCAATATAATATATTCCATTATATTTTGATGTTATCATCAAGCTAGACAAATAATGACTCCAATTTCATGTCCATACTCGAAAACTTGTCAATTAGATTCGATGATGATATCAATCATAATTTGAATAATGAATTGATATGTACTCGAGATCTTTCTTGACCCTCATGATCACTCCTTTTAAAAAGTAAATAAAAATTTAAGGAATGTGTTCTATTTATTCTAATACTATTTGTATGTGTAAGGTTAATGACATATTAACTTACTACTTTGAGATTGTCATTTAATTTTATGTGCGAAAAACTATTTATTATTAAGTATAATATTCTTAGTTTTTGACATATCATAAGTATAAAAATACTTATCTTAACCATTTTTATACAACATACGTAAAATACTAAATGTTTAAAACATTTTGTGTGTGTTAAATCAATGCAAGTTTAATATATTTTCTTTTACTTACATACTAGTGTATTAATAGGATCTTTTATCTTGTTTAGACAAGTCATGGTCAAGCAAGACAAGAGGATGTAATGTTTTAGAGGTCATGTTATAGATTTAATGAAAGTGTTAAATATTTTGAGGTGACATATTTTTTGCACTTAAACCTTTGGAAAAATAATTATGTAAGACAATATCTTTCGACACACATGATCAACCAACTTAGTTTCCATTCCCAAGAAGGTTACTAAAGCATTTTAAAACTTGCAAGATGTCGAAAACACATATGCAAGAAAAGTGGTTTATGCCTATATGCAATGCAAAACCAATTACGCAACTTAGTGCAAGAAGTCTAGTCTAAGTCCTATGGACGCATAAACTGGAAAACTAATAATCAACACATAGCAACAAGGCATGTAAAACTTTTGTGATTATAGATATAGTTAGCTCAACTAAAGATAACTATAAGCACTAAAAATATTAACTAACAATGCTAAGACACAAAGAAAAACAAATAGTCATTTAGCATAACACACAAAAATATTTATCGTCATTTTGTCTATTAAGTATAACAATGTAAACTTAGCTTAATTTTTTTTGAAAATGAATTTTTTTACTCCTCATTTCAAAATTTTATCAAATTCAACACTTTGAAAATACAACTCCATCAACTTGAGATGTTCTCTTTGCAATTTGACCAAACATTTGCGCAATCGGCATGACCGAACTAGAATTTCTATTACAAATCAAAGTCTTTGATAGATTTCACTTTACAATAAATTCCTAAAATTATTTTTAAATGAAAGTATACTCAATTATGTTTAAAACGATAGGTGGTGCGACTCCTACGGACTTACGCTTGAGTTTATATGAATTTTTGAAAATTTCCCAATTCTGAAAAACAGACAAAGGTACCGTTAAATTTAGCGTTACCATCCGTGTTTAGTGGCACCGTCCTATATATTTAACGGTACCGTGACTTGTTATTACATTTTTGAACAAAAACAATTTTTTCATCGCAAAAAAGTATTTGACGTAACGAAAAGATGTAAAACTTAATAAACTAAATACCAAACATATAAAATATATATTAAGTAACAGTTCCACGTTTATGACTACTAAAACAATTTACAAAAATATATTTACTATAAAACAAGGAGTTATCCCAAATGCTCCTTTAAAAACTGCATCACTTTATGACTCGTTCTATAAACATGACTGGAAACTTACAAACTCTATTCTTTTTTTGGTTTAATAAAACCTTGAAGCTAATATGACAAAGCATACTTAATCAACAAAACTTGCAAGTATTAAGCAACTAAATACTTTTCATATTTTATCCCCCTTTATGAGTAATTTGATACATGGATCGTACTCAATTTTGAAAACAATTTGTTTTAAAAATTTGAGCAACCTGGCTCTGATACCAATTGTGAAAAACGTAGAGGGAATGAATACGTTTTGTTTAAAAACTTAAAACCTTGTGTATCAAACACCAAATCAAGTGTGATGTAATATGAAAAGTGTCAACAATAATCTTACTAGTCTTACAAAAGCTAGAGAATATTAAGCAACAATTGAGACAAATCGCAATAACACAACCAATGACATATAACATGCCATGACACAAACACAACTAATGCAATATAAGCACAAGCCACACAAATATAAATGCAAAGCAAAATATAAATGTAAAACGGTAAATGCAAATATGAACGTAAAGAGATAATAAAGAAAGCGCAAACCGGACACGATGATTTATAGTGGTTCGGTCAAGAAATCTCCTCTTCGTCCTACTCCACTCCTCGAGTACCCAACTCGAGAGTTACTTCACTAATCAACAAGCTACCTTCTCGGCGGAGAAAACCATTCAACGTCGCTTACATTATGTTCCGACACTAAGCTAAATGTCGGGTACTAATCTAGCTAGTACCAATCTCACACACGATCTACCCAATCCTTGCAAATCACACAAGCTACAAGATCCCCACGATCTATACACGATATACCCGATCTACACGATCAACCCGATCTACCCGATTCATATGCTTACAACGCGCGTTCGGGGTCAAAGGAACTTCCTTTTCGTTGAGCAAGTTTTTCAACACCCTAGGCAGTGAACATAATCGTTGTAGTGTAGTATTAGGGTAAGCCACCTGTATTGATATAGTTCTCTAGGGTAATAGGAATACTAGGAAGAAGTTACTACGCTAAGGTTGGGGTGGAGGAAGATTATTTTTTATCTAATTAACTAAGCTAAGGGTAGCCTATGTCTATTGTTGTGTGCTCGTATGATGTTTAAAAATGTATTTACTTATATTTTATTACTCCCTAGTTATCTCCTATTGATGGTTGAATTGTCATGTCCTTATTCTTAACGCGTTGTGTTTCTAAGGTCGTAGGGTATGCGTTTATCCCTAACTCTTTGAAGCTACCAAAGGTTAATGACTACGAAATCTCTAGGATTCATAAACTTAACACTAAGGTATTATTTGGATGTTTAGCCTACAATTCCACTAGTAACTATATGCTAAGGTTCAACAAAGATTAATCAAGCATTAATAACACAACGAATGACCTATCACAATACTAGGTCAATCACAATTAAGATAAGAGACAACCAATCAATATTCAATAACTAGGTTTCATATTACCTAAGCAAACATACAAGTAAATTAGCCGGACATGGAGAACATGCAAGCATACACACAATCAATTGAAGACATAATTGAATCAATGAAGTAAAACACTTATCTTGATGTAAAATAGGGTATGGAACCCTAAAATACTGTACAAGACAGCCTTGGTTCGGTTTAGGTTTTTACTCCACAAAACTACCTCCTTAAAACTGAAAAATTCGGATTCTATATATAGTGTTACAAACTGCGATGGCGTCAATCTTTAATTGTGACGCCGTCATGTCGCCGCCATTAGGGTTTCATCTTGGCCACGTCAACTCTGTGACGGCGTCACCTTATGCCCGTGACGCCGTCGCCTTCAGTCTCTGACGCCGTCTGGATCCAAATCTAGGCCATCTGAGCTGCGATGCCCTACTCTTTTAAACGTGATACCGTCACTTGAAAAATATCAATTTGCTCTCTGAGTCGTCACAAGATGTGTCGCGACGGCGTCACAAATAAGACCTGACGCCGTCCCCTTTCAATTCAGCAGATTGAGTGTCTCGATTCTTGACTTTGACCATTTTCTTCGTATATCAGCGCCTTTTCGTCCGAATAAGTGTCATTCCAGCAATTTGCCTTCAAGAGACCTTAAAAGTGAAAAGGAACGAAATTAAGTAATAACGGATACAAAAGTGATCAATTAAGGGCATAAATGACCCCTCAAAAAGGTACCTTTTAAATCCTTATCAAATATCCCTACACTTGGTATTTGCTTGTCCTCAAGCAAATGTGCTTTTAGCCAATTGATTTATAAGTTAGAGGTCATGAAGCATTAGTTTAGAATGATTCACAATACATATAAGCCTCGCAAAAGTCATAACAAGCACGAAAATTACATACTAGCACCTCACATGGGGTGTTTGGATACTCACATCTCTCGAGAGTATATGAAATATAAAAAGTTGGAAATGGAAGATAAACACTCATTAACCGGTCCTAGTACATAGATTACCATACGCTTGAGACTAGATCAAACCTCCATCGCTTTGGCGTAAGCACCTAGGAAAAACTATCCAAGAGGTCTTTTAAAGGGTTGTAACATTAGGCTTACGGTAGGGAAACAAATGGTTTGGTGGGATAGGCGATTTAGTGGTGGCAAGTCAAAAATCTTTATGTTACAAGCATGCGAAGAATGGTGTTGCTAAGCCAAGACTCGACACTTTAAACTCTAGATAAATTGAAACAAACAAACATAAATTTAAAGATAGATGTAGGATGGTAGCCCATACGTCTATTTTATTTTATTTTTTATTATTTTTTTTCATACACTTTTACTCTACCATCCTCTACGATAATATCAAAATGATAGGGATTTATAGGCACATCCCTACACTTGAGTTTTCATTACTCTAACACTAATTTGACCAGACTTGAAAAGATCAAAACACTTGGAGTACATTATTATGCAAATAAAGGGAATTTGAATTTAACGTTCCCTTCCCATCATTTCATAAAATTTAATTTTTCCCATGAGTCCCAATCGTCCCAAAACTGTGTACAAAGGATATGACTCGACTTAGCAACTTATGCAAGCAACTAGATAATTAAACTAAGGGTTTAGTATAATAACAATAATGCACTAAAAGTGAGTGCATAAAAGGTAGGCTAAGGTGATTTGGGTGTACATTTGGGGGTGGATTGTATACAATGCTCTTCATTGATATTCCGGAAAACCGAAACATCACGAGAACCGCGAAAAGGATAGGCTCTGAGGGGTTAACTAGGGGTATCGTGTATTAAAGATGAGTACAACGCAAGGGTGTGGGGGAATTACTCAACCGATGTGGAAGAAGTAATTATATTATGGGTATCAAACAAGGGTTATCCTAATGCCTCTTATCATTTAGTTATTCCTAACTACACAAGTGTAGTCTTGCTAGCGATCTCGGAATGCATCATAAAACAAGTTCTAGAATATATTATACTGCCGGTTCACACTCTAAGCATTAAAGATGAATGCTTTAATTCCTAATAATCTAAGGGCAATCCTCACATTTTGGGTGGAATTTAAGTGGTAAAGGGCTTTTTGTGCTAGTCATATAACTTCCTATCCATGAGACGCTTTATTAAGACTAATGGCCCACTCCTATATGTTATGAAAAAATTTAAATTTGGTGTCAAAGTTACCCTAACCGATATTTCTCATGGTTTATTACACAAATAAAATTGGAAAAAGCAAATAGTCAAGGATAAACATAGTTTCAAAGTTCCCGTTTTATTTTCCCTCCCTACACTTAAACTGAACATTGTCCCCAATGTTCCCTGAAAGTATCAAAGTTATGATAATGGAAGGTAATTAAAAACGAAAGAAACTAGTACTCCCCTGATTAGCTCGGTAGGATCCGTGTGAAATGGTGGTTACATCTTTCTTCAAGAAGAATGTTTGCGTGAAAAGCTCCTTCCCATCTTATGTATCTTCTTCTTGATAAATTAAACCTGCACACTTGAAGAAAACAAACGAAACCTTCGCGTAAAACTAGCGGTAACAATATATATATATATATATATATATATGACTCTACTAAACTAGGATATAATGCTTGTGGAATGGATGTTTATAGATTTTCTGGAAAATTAAGACCTGGAAAATTCCAAAAATTTATAAGTAGCTCAGAAAACGAGAAAAAGTAGTAAGCTGTTTCTATTCCTCCTGACGCCGTCAGGTTGCGATCTTGACGCCATCAGGTTATCCTGACAGAAACTGGTCTGCGATTTTCTGGAAAAAATTCTGGAAAATTTTTCTCTTTAAAATCTGGAAAAATTTCCTGCAAAACATCCATTATGACTCGATACAAGCATTTGACTCGAACAAACACACATGTATATCTTTTAAATAATTGTAATTCTCATGTTCACGTTTCTTATGAAAACGTGTATAATCCTCCCTACACTTATTCCTTATGTAAAATACATTTATATGTAATTAAGACGAGGTTAAAGACAAAATAAAGCATTTTTACAAATTTAAACATGAGAATAAACAATCAATACAAGATACACGACACACAAACAAGCAAACAATTAAGCATGGGTTGCCTCCCACAAAGCGCTTTTCTTTATTCATGAGTCTTGTAGCTAGACTCGAAGTCGTGCCCCTACGTGACTTCATTACCGCCACCTTCTACTTTAACTAGTCCTTCATCAAAAGGGGGTAGACGTTGTATGCTTACCTTGGATTCCTTCCCAACGTCGTCTATTATGATAACGGTTTTATCTTTCAGATTAGTTTCCTTCACCGTATAAGGCCCAAACCAACTCGGCTTGTTTCTACCTCTTAATGCTCTTATTCGTGATTTGTACAAAAGTACTTTCTCTCCCTTTAAAAATTCCTTAGGGTTCCTTTGTGTTTGTGGTATTGAGGTAGGATTATCTCCTAACTTTTTATCGCGCTTCTACAATGTTGCATGGAGTCCTTGAACCATAAAATCTCTAAGCTCTTTTTCCCAATCGTTAATTTTCTTCCTAACCACATTGTTAGGGACTTGAGGATTCTCATCCATAATCTTAAGAGGATACCTTGGAACAATAGGTATCCTCGCGTATCCCTTGCCGCTTTTGAGTACCATGATGCCCTCACCGCATTTGATGGTTGCTTTGGCGGTGGCCAGAAAAGGTGTTCCAAGAATGAGTGGCATGTTTCTATCTTCCTCAATGTATATAATCACGAAGTCCACCGGATAGACAATATTAGCCACCTCTACTAAAACATCCACTGCTACTCCTATGGGGTAGACATATGTGTGATTTGCTAAGGAAAGTTTAAGATTGGTCTTGACCGGTTTTTCCCTAGTCAACTTATTATAGATTGATAATGGCATTATGTTCACATCAGATCCTTGATCAGCTAAGACATTTATATTATCAATGTCACCTATGCTACATGGTATCACGAAGTTCCCCGTGGTTTCTCGTTTTTTAGTTACTGGTTTTATTAGAACCAGCTCATACATAGGTCCCATAGGCATGGTGTCATACTCTTTTTCTGTTAGTTTTCCTTCAAGGGCTCTCCTAAGAACCTCATTGTACCTAAAGTTTTTCACTTGGATGACAATGGTTTTTTTATTAATCTCGTGCTTAAGGTAGTACTCAATGGTCTCGGGCTCATCATTAGTCTCAGCCTCCTCCTTCCTGCTTTTCTCAATTTCCTTCTCCTCAACCTTTCCATCTTCATCGGGCATAATGGAAATGGCGTTAACAAACGAAGTGGGAGGGTAAGCATTGCTTCTTACTAGTACCTTTTCGGGAACTTTTGTTTTGGTATACTCTTTTACCAAGTTCATCATCTCCGTCATTTTTGCCTGCATCTCCTCCTTTTGCCTATAAACCTCCTCTTCAAATTTTGCTAATCTCTCAGTATGAGCTGCCATGTACTCCTTCATTTGTTCCTTAAAGCTCGGTGAGAGTGGTATTAGGGAAGTAGAACGAAAACGCCGTTCAGAATTAAGATTTTGCTCACGACTTGGGGATTCGGAGAAAGGTGTTGGGTGGTTGGCGGAATTAACCATTTCCTGAGGGATTCGTTCGAGGGCTCTCATTTGCCTTTCAATCAAATAATCAATCCTTCTCTCAAGAGCACTCATTTGCTCTTCAGTGATGTTGGAAGACTCAAGAGGAATTGATATGGCATTAACCACTTTAACGGGGCTTTCAGGGGATTCATTCCAATTTTCGTAGCTTCGATCGACAAGCTCTTCTCTAATATCCCAAGATTCCTCTGCGTTGAAGTCGCTAAGCCTTCCACCGGCGGCTCGATCAATGGATCGCTTTGTGATGAAATCGGTATGGTCATAGAAGATTTGGATTTGAAGCCAAAGATCAATGCGATGATGAGTGACTCTATGGAGTAAGTCCTTGAATCTAGTCCATGCCTCATAGAGAGACTCGCCTTGAAGTTGTTGGAACGTCAAGATGTCTCGTCTAAGTTTAGTTGTTCTCACCGGTGGGAAAAATTGAGCAAGGAAATGAGAGGTGAGATCATCCCAACTTGAGATGGAGCCGGCGGGAAGTCGCTCAAGCCAATTACTAGCTTGGTCCCGTAGAGAGAATTGGAAGAGACGCAAACGCGTGGTCTCCTAAGTAGTAGCATCGAGGTCGATGGAATCGACAATTTTAAGGAAATCCTTAAGATGCTAATTAGGATCTTCGGAACGAAGTCCATGGAATGCACATCCGTTTTGCACCAACCGGATGGTGTCGGATCGCAGGGCCGTAGTTTGGACTTGGTCGGGAAGCTCAATGGTGTTCCTATAGCCTAGGTGGCTTGGTCTTGAGTATTCATCAAGAGTACGGCCTCTTGGCGGGTCATTTGGTCGTGGGTTGATGAGTGGTGGTTGATTATCACCTTCCATGATGAAAAGTGATGGGATTACGAACAAATTCATGAAGAAGGGGGATAGACTACGAGGAAGCTAAAAATAGGAAAAAAACTTACTTGATAGGAATCAAGCAAGGAAACCTAAACGAGATGGAAATCTAACTAGCTATTCTATTCCCCGGCAGCGGCGCCAAAAACTTGATACGCTTACAACGCGCGTTCGGTGTGACAACTCATAATTTCAGGTCATTTTGCAAACTTTGAAAATTTTACTATTCATCTCGGGAAATTACTTTTCACCGGTTACTATTCATCATTTTACTATTCATCATTTTTGAAGTTGGTTTGAGACTTTGAAAGGTTATTTCAAAATTTTACTATTCACGAAACACTATTCATTCCAGGAGAAAAATCACTATTCATGATTCACTATTCATCATTTTTCGTAAACTAGGTTTACGAGTATCAAATTCGCGTAACCGTAATGGTTTAGCTGGGAATTCATGAAAAATCATTGAGGACACTTCATATAGACTAGAGTTAGTCTACATATTATCAGTAACATTATCATCATATTAGTTCATGCATGGGTTTGCATATTTCATTAAAGTATATTTTCCTATTAAATAAACGCTATCGCATAATCATTTATTTTGAATAATTGATCCGACAATTCCAAAAATTATCCTGATATATTTTTATACTCATTTTAAGACTATAAAAATTATATTATTAGTTTACCCGATGTTTTGAATTTATTTCGTATATAAATTGTTATATATATATATATATATATATATATATATATATATATTTATATATATATATATATATATATTTATATATATATATATATATATATATATATATATATATATATATATATTTATATATATATATATATATATATTTATATATATATATATATATATATATATATATATATATATATATATAT